>JAEQBH010001793.1:0-648930 GCA_016808115.1 Tetrastigma voinierianum
TAGAATTGGAACACCCTATATGATCCATAATGTTAAGAAGGTCGTCAACCAGCCATCATGAACTAAAAACATATATCGTCCAACATCTGATATCACCCCAACAACCCAAGTACGTAATCGGTACGAAGATCTATCTTGGAGTAGACCTGTGCAGCTCTCAACTGATCAAATAAATCATCAATCATCGGCAAAGGATATCGATTCTTGATCGCAACCCTGTTCAACTGTCGGTAGTCAATGCACAGTTGAAGGGTCTTGTCTTTTTCTAGCAAATGTAACCTGAAATTTCGCTGTGAAGTGCTTCGGGTCCAATGAAACCCTTTGTCCAATAATTCCCGATTTGACCTCAGTTCCGTAACTCAACCGGCCGCCATCCCATGAGTCATAGAAATGAGCATGTAATTAGGTGTAACTCCAATCGTGAGTCTACATCCCTCCGCGAGGTAATCCCGGTAGCTCATCCCGAAAACTCTGGCACTCAACCACCCAAGGTGCACCTTAACCCCCGTCTCGCTGTCCTCTATGGTAAGGTCACAACCCAACCCATCAACTACTGTACACGAGTCGCACACCTAATCTAAGGTAAAGCATCGTGCTTATCCCCCTGAAACATAACACAAACACCATTATGTGTGTAGGTAGCAACTCTCCTACGGTCACAATCAATGACGACTCGGAGTGCCATCAACCAATCCATCCCCGAGGATGACATCAAACTCGGAGCATGTCCTACGCACTTGTGTCCACAAAGTGGAGTATTATCCCGAAGATCTCTAACTCATAATCCCGAAGATATTAGATCAACACTAACTTACCTTGGGGGAAGAGCTATTACAATCCATTTCTTTCCAAGGTTCCCAACCTTTAAGCCCGATTCTTTCACATGATGCAACATGAATGAATGTGATGCACCAAAATCAAATGAAAGATCCTTGCCCATAGCGTAGATAGCGTAGCTGATACCTGAATAACCAACCGATCCACTGAAGGAGTCCTAAACTCATCTATTTTTAATCAATTTTTTCTGCCATATTTCTAGAAGGTGAGCTTCATTTTAATGTCGAATCATGGAATACTACCAACTCTTTATATTTTGCGTGATTTAATTGAAAAAGAGAAAATTCCAAAGAAGAAAAGCAATTATCAAGTTAAGGTGAATATTTTGTCGGATCTAGTAATGTTGCGACATAACCTCAATAGGAACCAATGTATTGGCGGTCGCAACAAGCAACTTTACGCTACAACAAAGATCAAGATGAACCTGCTTAGAAACGGCGATTGCTTCCGCGACATCTCACAACTCCGCCACGATATAATATGAGAGAGATTGATCGGTGAAATGTTGCGGACAAAGAAGTGAGTGACATAAAGAAAATTAGAAGACAAAATTTGTCAAGATAAAGACAACTCGTCGACATTGATCAAGGAAAATGGCAAAGCAAACTCTTATCACAATATTTTTCAACCTTTGTCAGCAACACAAAGAACTAAAGATAAAGGGTAGTGCTTCACGCGACATAAGCAGAAAACTATGTCACACAACATTTAGAGTTAGCATTGAAAGCAGCAAGACAACTTTGTCAGACATGAAGTTTTTATGTCATGACAAACAACAACATAAGGATGAGGTGGTCACGTCATGACCAAAGAAATCTATTGTATGCGACAAAAGTGAGAAAAAGAAATTAAAGGCAATGTTATGATGCAAAAAAGTATGTCGCGACCCATAATGAAGAAATTTGAAGGTATATAACCCTTTATCGACAATGATCAAGCGATAAATAGAGTTTTATCTCAATAATTAAATATATCCTGGCTAATAAAAGCTACGAGGTAAGAAATTGCAATCGCGATAAAGAAAATTATCGATAGAAAATGGAAGATAAATGAAAAGCGAGCAAGTTTTTGTCACGACATCGTCGAGTCTATGCGACATAGAGTTTAGTCTCCCAGTGATTGCAAGATAACAAAGATTATGTCGTGACAAAGAAAAAGTACGTCGACAACGGACCCCATGCAAACGTGAGAAACTGCAAAAGAAATTATTGTTGCACAAAGGTTGAAAGAACCACAAAGTATGTCACAAAAAAGATTGAAGGAAAACGAAGATATAAATGACGATTATTATTTTATATTCTGACATTTCAAATCGCAGCAGAACCCAGAAATTTGAAAGACGAAGTTTTGTCGCAACAAAGAAATGCACATGTCACGTGAGTCGAGAAGCGACGAAATGACAAGTTGTGTTACAGCAAAGTTTTTTATGTCGTGACACAAGACACTCATGTCACGGCGAAGAACAGAAACCGGCGAGAAGTATGTCGCGACATTATAAATTATGTTGCAACATTCAGAAAAGCATGAAAATATGTAGCGTAGCGAAATTACGGTCATAATGGTGGGGACAAAGATGAGAACATGTTGTGATTAGACTCTATATTAAGTGACAAAGTAGTCAATTGGGCCAAAATTTTGGGATCATATTCTTTCAGCGAATCTCGGCTAACATTTGAAAATCTATAAATATAATGTAGCATCTAGACGCATGCTAATACTGTACAAACCGAAACTTTTGGGTAGTTAAGGAACTTCTTTGTATATTATTTTCCTACTTTATTTTATTTTTCACTGCACTCTTTCAATTGATCAGTTACAAGAAGCCCCGGAATTTTAGTTAGTTTTCTTGAAGCTTGAGCAATGATGGCATGAAGTTTGAGCTGGTTTTCTTGCCAAATTCGATTTTTCATTCGCATTTGATTTAATGTTGAATTTGGAAATTTTATGGAGTTCATCTTCATTTCGAGTTCTTTTGCAATTTCGGTGATTACCCGATCGATTAGTCCCTTTGTTCTTTGTAAACCAGTTTGAAAGCGGGGCTCCATGCAGGATTGGATCGTATTAGTGTTGTTTCTGCTAAACTTGAAAGAATGTCTGATTCAAATCGAATTTATTTAAGTGGTTTGTTCTTGAAGTTGCTTGTTTAGAATATTAGTAGCGTGTACTGAAAATGGATGTATCTTGCTGCGATTTCTAGAAGCCCTCTGATGTCTGAGAGAATGGGTCCTGCGAGTGGACCGGTTACTTAGGGTATGTTAGACTAATATGTGGAACAATGAACTTTGAAATACTACTTGATAAATCATTTGTTACTCATGGTGTGAGGTTAGTCAAATGATACATCAATTTAGTTGATAAAAGGTTTCTCCTCTGTCTGATGAAAGGATCTCCAGTCCGTGTTAGCGAGATCTAATCAAGAAGAATATAGAGAATTTATCAAAATTAGTGGATGAGATGCCAATTAAATTGGGGAAGGCTTTGCATTATCCTGCTTTTTATAAGGCCAAACGAGTCTTGATCTAAGAAAATTGTGTGAAATGCGATAAGGAAAATACAGTCTTAGAAAAGATGATTATATTCTGTGCCCATTAGACTCATGTCAGAAAGGAACATGGATCTCTAATTAATGAAATGTATAGTGTGGAAATCCAAGCTATACTTTCATCTTTTGACAAATTCAGTTCAAACTCATGGCCCGAACTAATGTGCATAAAATGATAAGTGATAATTCTTCTGCATTGAACTTGGCATCTCTAATGTTCTTACCCGATGAACTTTCAATCGATTATTTTAAATTCATCTTTACTATAGTTATGGGGTTTTGTGGGTTTTTCTTTCCTTTGTTTAAAAAACTGAGCCACTTTTAACTTTGAGTTCAAATAGCAAGGATTTTGAGTACATGGGGTAATTGATGTTTAGATTTTTCATCAATCTTCATGGGCGATATCTGGACTTAAATCCACTTTTATTAGTTGGACGACCTATACTTCTGATATTCTGAACCAAAACAATTTTAATTAAAGCCTTCTCATCCAAGGAAACAACATATTTTATATAAAAAATCAGTCAACAAGTTTTAGGTGCTGTTATCTGGAATTGATCTAGTTTTTGGTGGTAGTGTTGAGAATTTGGGTGACCTTCATATTTTGGTCTATACAAAAATCAATCAACATCTTACCGCCTCAGTTTGTGGTGTAATGGCGTAGACACGCCCTGGTTCTGAGAGCCTCGGCTGTTTAGAGTAATAGGTTGTCGGCACCTTGCAGGCGATCTCGGTTCCTCGGCTCGTCAGGGGTAGAAGGAGCGAATTGTAATCTCTGGCGTGTCCCGTTGATGATTGGGACAACGGTGTCCCCATATACAGGATCCCTGCCTCTGGGGGCAATCCTGTCTGAAGTGTCCAAGCTGGTGGCACTAGAAACACTCTGCCACAGGTGAGCAAAGCCACTGACTGGCCTTTTTGATGATTCGTTGTCCTGAATCCTCGTGGAATAAAATTCCTCTTGCTTCTTTCCCGAACTCTGATTTCTTGGTTCTCCTTCCTCTCATCCTTTGCTTTTAGCTTCTCGGATGCTCTTTGCGTCGTTACCTCCTCGATGGACATAGTTGTCTTGACCTGTGATCGATAACTATAGGAGAGATCTGATCTTTCTGAATGGACCCAATTTGAGACCATCCTCATTTTCTCACCTTGAGTGGGCTACGTGGCCCGCGTAATCATCCGAAGCGTGCTAATTCGGTGAATTTAACACGTATTCGAGTCTTTGTCATGTGGCTCCTGTCTCAACTCAATTCGTGCCTTTATGTTTAGCAGATCTTGGGAAAAACTTGCCCATGAAGATCGTGGAACTCTCCCGTCATCATTGCCTCCAGTTATCTTTGGAGTCTTGACCCCGATCCCTATACAGGATTCACTTTCTAGTTGGAGCGTAACTAGTCTTATCTTTCACGCATTGAAAGTGATGCCAGCAGCCTCACAATACCTTCGACTGTTGGAATTCAATGAGTGCGGCCACCATGGATATCCTCCTCCCGTGAATGTTGGGGATGATGTGCTTTAAACCTTTAACGGAGGTCATTCGGCCCCTAACCCCATCTACACTAGCACATTGAAGTGGTGTATGTGCGGCTTCCATGCCTCTGCTCATTTGTTGGTAAGAATATAGGTGGTGGTTGGCTCAATACCTATTGGGCCGACCTTCTCATTTATCCTCGACTTGCCATCATGTCAAATAGAAATGAGATTTCTTCTTTTTTTTTTTTTTTTTTTCACACAACTTGTAATACATTTATTACGACAATTCATCAAATTTCTGATAGATTCGTAGATGCAAGCCCATCATATCAAACTGGGTGTTGAATGCCTTAGCTACGATACCAAACTGTGGCAGCTCGAAATCTAGAAGTCCTGAGTGACCATGTAACATCATAGAGAGTATCTACCTTAGGTGTAGCACACCTAAGGCTTGGTATAAACGAGTCCCAGTACTTGTGGGCATCGAGTTACTCGGCACCACCTCGAAACATCCCTTTTTACAAGGACCCATTCATCCATATTTACGTTGCAAATATGAGAATAATACACTAAAACAGTCCGTAAAAGTTCGGTCACGACCCTCTTACCCTCATTGCATGCAGGCTATAGTAGGAAATAGTCCCAAAAATTTAATTGTTCTTTTATACAAACACATGCTAGAACTAGTTTATTCCATGCACTTTTAAAAATGATTTATCTGAGGCCTGCATAATGGGCCAGTTTAATCCTTGTAGCCTCGTCGTCTGATTAATGAATACCCCACTTTTTGTGAGTTGTCCATATAAAGGTGAATACACCCATTAGAAGAATACTCTTCACCACAAAGTACTCCTACATAACAGTAACATATCGTCTACTTTCGACATTTCTCATTCACATCCCCGATAAAATTTTTCACGCGATTCTATATGGAATCACATGTCATGCCATGTGAAATGAGGTGCGACTCTGTCCTACCATGCGCGAGAGTCATCGACTCCCTCACACAACGCCTAAACCATGTGTGATAAGCGAGTCATTCGGATGACATCCAATGATCATTTTCAAAACAATTTTTTTATTTTATAAACAGCGGCTTTTGGATGTTAAATCACAATTATCGTTTATTTTCAAAACCATGCTGCCCCTTTTTGTGGGTAAGCGGATTTTGGTGTCCACACCGGGCTCTCAGCAAACCTAGACACTTTCTGACCTTTCACCGTGGGGGTATGTCGACCATAATTGGCGGGCTTTTCTGAGGAGGATCTATATTATCTTCTTCCTTTTCTTTTACATCCCATTGTGCGACTACGTGGCGGTTGTCCCGTTTACTAGCCACCCGATCAAACACCAATTGCGTGTCGATTTACCAACCATGCACTCACACCCATTTAATGTGATGTCCCCCATGCATATATACAATGCAATATGCCATTGCATATTATATCATGTCACATGCATAATGAATCTTATATGAGACATTTACATACCATATTTTATACTTAAGTATCATGGATAACTATATCAGCTGGCCATATAATTACATGCATCCATGTCAATATATCTAAACACGCATACTCGAAGCATAAGTGTATAGGCTTAGCATGTCGGCTAATAAGCAGTGGTCTGATTTATGCCATGACCCGCAAACAAGGCCACAAACTAGAGCCCACCAATCTTATGCTTAGACGCGGCTTGTCCCTGGCTTGAGCTGACACACGGACCATGAGCTAGTACAAAATGGCGAAACTATCCAATCTGACTCTTTGAAAAGAGAATGAAAGCTTGCTAGATATGAGCACCAAAATTCCATTCTTTATATAGATTTTGACAATGAGCTTTCCACTAGAGTGCAGAGCATAGAATCGGAGTTGACGAAGAAGAGAAGGATGTAGTGGGCATCAGAAGGTTGAACCACACCAAGAGCCACACTATTCTGCCAATCCATGCGTAGCGTGCCCAGGGTTGCGGGAGCATTTGGAAACTCCCGTAGCCACAATTCAACCAGGTCGCTCGCTGACCCTTTAAAGCGGCCCAGGCAGGTCCCATGCCATTAACATGGCACAACAAGGTTCCAAATCATCCTAAAACAACCTTGAAGTGGAAATAAACAAAAGTAGGAAGAATCAAATACCTCTTGAAGTGTAGCCCCCTCGTCGAATCGAACTTTACTCCTTGGTTCGTGAGTTAGTAGTTGGAATGCATTGAATTGAGGAAAGAAGCGCTATCAACCTCTTACCATATATTGCTTTCCTTTTCCTTTCCTTTCTTTCTTTTCTCATTTCCCTCCATTTCTCTTCTTTCCACACTTTTCTCTCCTTTCCTCCCTTTCTTTCTTTTAGACTCAAAGAGCTTTTCATAGAGTCCAAGAATGCGCGAATCGGAGTTCGGACGAGAAGGATATGATCGTCCGAAGTTGGAGTACACCAGGAGCCACACTATTGCGCGATCCGCAATGGCGTGCTCGAGATGTAGGCGAACCCAGCCAGTGATCCGTTCGTCTATCTGAATCTGCAAAACTTTAAGTTTTCAACCTCATTATCCACAAATTCTTGTTTGCTTTTTTTTTTTTTTTTTGTAGAAATTTTCAATTTACCAGGTTTACATGCCTTGTTTTTAATAAGGATTCACCAAACCATTAAAATTAAACATAAAGCTATATAACTTGATGAGGCAAATGCGTTAATAAATTAACTTTCTTCTTGCGAAATCATCCCGACCCCGATACCCCATCCACGATTAGTACCCAAGGCGTTTTGAGTCACTGTTAAGATAGGTTTGAGTGCTTTTGAGCACTAATCATGAATTGAACGATTGACTTGTGCGGGTCCATTTGAAATGCTGCGATTTCGTTTCGAGGTTGTTTTTGATAGTTTTGCGGGTTTTGCGAGCCTGGAGTCATAATTTCAAGTTTAGTGTCGTATTGGTCTTTGAATGTTGAAATTCTCAGTGATATCAAATGCAATGAAGAAAATGTCAAGTGGAATTCGATGCAATGGAGAAGCGAAATGAGTCTGAGGCAATCAGAGAATGAGCGGGGTGGGATTTTATATGCATTCTTGAAAATTTCACAAAGTTGCGAAAATTTCGCCAGAAGGCTTCGCAGGATTGCGAAAGTTTGTAACCATGTGAAAATTTCGCAATCCTGAAAATTTCACTATGCACGGTTTCGCTAATTGTGAAATTTAAGCTATCATAGCGAAAATTAAATATCATAGCTGAAAGTTAATGTGCATAGCGAATTTGGATTTTAAGCTATGCATGTATTTTGCTATGATAGCGAAATTTAATATCATAAGCGAATTTTCGCTATGATAGTATAGTGCACTATATGAAAATCCTCCCCACAATGTTTTGGTTCCAAACTACCTCGTTTTGTATAATTCCATTTTGTCCCTATTGGCAATCATGTATTTTAAGTATTTTGGTATTTCACATTTTGGTTGGCTATATAGCCACCTTATAGCTTTTGTAACCACTATGGCTTTTCAAATCTTTCATTCACTGGCTTTGTTTAGGTTTGAGTTTTCTCTCTTCTCTCTCTTCTTTAATCGTTTTCTTGGCTCCCAACCTTATGCTCTGGATGTGGCATTTCCAGGATCTTGTTAGCCTCAACTGAGGGTTGCTAGCTTGGTTATTGAGAGTGGTTTGGCGGTGTCACCAAGTGTTTTAAAATGAGCAGGTACTGCATTTATGGATCCCGAACTTTCCAAACTAGGGTTCTCTCTGTTTAATGTCTTTCCTTTGAATTGATACTTGTCATGCTTTAGGGATTAATACATTCTTAATGGTAGATGCCTTGACATTCTTCTTAGATGTCATTTACAAACCATTGACGAGTTCGTCACTGTTTCAAAGCTGTTGGAGCATTAAATGCTCGGTATTTGTTTGACTCAAATAGGAGTGTTTTAAGGGTTAGTTCTTAAAGGCTAACAAGATCAGGTTTGCTTCTTGTGTATATGTCATTTTGCCTGCGAGAAGCTTTTGAGGACACGCTGCTAACCCCGTTTATCAAGCTAAACCCAAAGCCTTCAAGTCTCCTTTCACACTTCATTTAAATATTCCGGTTAACCCGGTGACACAACTCTGACACTTTTTGATGCAAATCAGAAAATCCAAACAAAAGTCTCTTATTTGAATCATGATCTGAGATCATTTGTGGGATGAAAACCCCATCCCCGTGTTCGACCTAGACGGCTATCTCTGCCGGTAGCTTGACTCAGCGTCAGGAGAATATAGGATACAAGTACAATGTTGATTCTAGGATCACTCTTTGGCACAAATCGGCACCCCGAGTCAGACCTAGCCAACCCATCCAACATTCTTTCATTTTTTTAAATGCACAATTTTATGATTTTAATTTCTTATTTTAATTAACTATATATATATATATATATATATTCATAATACTTATGATTTTGTTTTATTTCTTAGTTTAAATATTTTATATTTTAAATTTTTATAAATTAACTTTGGGTTTTAAAAAATAGAAATAAAATAATATCCACAAATACATTATTCTCTAAATAAAGGTGAAAGAAGTATTATGCATCAAAAATAAAGTGAATAACAAATAAATAAATTTTAAAAGAATAATCTTTAATTAAGTAAACCTTCAAAGTTCTCTAAACTTCTAAGAACAAATAAAAATAAAGATAATGGGATTAATGATTAATTAAGAATAATAGAAGTTGTTACTGATATAAAGTGAAATTCTAATAATGTACAGCGAATGTACTAGCGTAACGAAGGTACAAGCTTGCATTTCTTATATGATTTATAATTTTTTTTTATCAGATCTCTAATTAGGTCGTATGCTAATACTACTAATCTATGTCATTATTTATATGTTTGAGTAATAAACTTCTCAAAATTAAAAAAATATAGAAAATATAGTTGATATGTTATTTTTATTATTTTCATCAACAAAATTTTAAAACATGCTCATATTAGTTTTTTAATAATAAAAAGAAATAAGGATTTTTGTAATTAAGTACACTAAATTTGAGGTGTACATCCTTACATTTATAGGTTGAATATTTTTATAAATATTTTCTATGTTGTAAACTTAGGACCACTTTATACATATTCGTTGAATCATGCAATGGAAATATGCATATATTAATTTTAATAAAATAAGGATTTATTATAGTGTGCAAAGTGCTTACACTAAGCTGTGCAAATCAAATATACTAAATGTATAAGGGTTTATAAAGCATTTCTCTGAATTTTGATTTTTTTTAAGTTATATACTATTAAACCAACATAGAACATACTTTGTAAGAAACCTAATATTAAAAAAAAAACACTAATGAATGTGTCGTCTGTGGTTTTATTACTATAAATATAAATAATAATATTAAAAGATATTAAAATGCTAATTTATTAATTTATTTTTGTTATAGGTGAATGTATTTATATATTAAAAGTTGATTTATTTTATACATTTTATTAATAAACAAAAAACTATAATAAAAAATAAAGATAATGAATAAATAAAATTTTAAAATACTTTTTGTAATTAAGTAGATTTTTAATAAAATTAGTACATATTTTTTAAATAATGAGAAAACTAAAATGTTATCTTATAAATTATTAAAAATTAAAAATTTTAATTTATTTAAATGTGGTAAATGAAGGCTAAATATTATTACACAAAAAGAAAAAGACTTGAAGATTGATTGAAAAAGCGGTGAGTGTTGGTGTGGCAAGGGTGGGGAATTTAGGGACGGGAAAAGCACGTGAGTTGGGATAGGGGTTCTTGTGGAGATATGAGGGTAGTGTTTGCTTGAAGCAGGGTAAATTTAGATTTTAGAAAAATGGCAAAATGGTAAAAATTGTTACTATAATGTTCAATTTACCTGACCTAGTACCACAGATCTCTTGAATGATGTGAAATGGACCTCCTTTATTAGTTCTGTCTCGTGAAATCTAGTTGCAATATGAATTTCGTTGGTCCAGGGAGCGTGGGATTTTCACAATTTTCGGGATGACGAGTTAATGCAGTGGACCCTAAAAGCGAGTTTGAAAAATATTGTTTTTGAAAACAATTTAAGTAAATTTCATTAAAATAAATTGAACTGGCAGATGAAACCTCGTGTCTTGGGACAAAAGCGAACTGGATAAGTCTGTGGACACGTGACGGCGTGATGTTAGCTTTTAAGTTGTGGATGGGTTAGACAAAATAGATTTTGAAGCATTCCTCTTTTGTACTATTTAGTGAGAAGAAGTGAGAGGTTTTGACTTTCTTTGCAGCGTCACGGAGTTACGTGTCGATCGCGGTCTCGAACAAGAGCCAAAGTTCATCTGCACTCGATGGGAACTCGTGTGGGTACACCAAAAAGCAGGATTTCAACTGAATGAGGAGGGTGTGAGGGAAATCAAAGTGGATTAAGTGTTCTTGAGACCTCCTTCCCGATTCCCATTATACTCCAGAGTACTAGAGTTCACACTTTTGTTTAATTCTGAAATTCATTTGGCTTCTGATACGCATTTTCTTGTATTAGAAGTATTTAGAGGCCAAATTATGCATTTTATTTATATTAGAGTTTGGGAGCCAAATTCTGCATTATGGCTCAATTAAGGATTGTTTTAGGAACCTTTTTGTGGTTTTTTATGGCTGGTTTGTGGGTTGTTTATGGCTCAATTGGGGATTGTTTGGGACCTTTGTGGCCCAGTTTGTGGTTTGTGGGTTGTTATGGCTCAATTGGGGACTGTTTTGGGACCCTTTTGTGGCTATTTTATGGCTGGTTTGTGGGTTGTTTTATGGCTTATTTGTGGTTTGGTTTGGTTGTGGTCTTTGGTAGGGCAGATGTGAAAAATGATATGTGGGTGGTTAAGGAAAATTCTGCAAAATTTCCCCTAGGGCTAGTCATCTTGTTTTACATGTATAACTTGCATCTGGACCTCCAAATTGAATGATTCTAGTTGTAGATGAAACCTAAGAACAAAAGATACAAATGTCTACGAAAGAGACCAAGAGTTTAACTCAACTCTAAAAACCACGAAAATTTGTTTTGCAAATAAGATATTGATTTGTCCCTCTATTGGGTAAAAGCTCATGTTGTTTGGACCATATTTAGGGTTCACATACTAATCAAATGATGTGAATAAAATCCTGCAAACTAGACACCCAGGAGAGTAACTTATATGAAGAAAGTATGGTCACATTATAATATATTGTTCCCGAAATTCATCAATGAAACTATCACAAGCTATAAACTATTCAAGAGCAGTCCTGAATGTTTTAGCCATATCTCCTAATTTAAAAGTCCAAATGACTGATCTATGAGCCTTTGGAAACTTAAGACATAGGTGAACATTTTGTTGAAAGATTACTTTGTCCACCAAAAACCCACTTATTCTAAATTAAAATTGTAGTGGAATGGACTTGGGATGTGTGCTGGGGGTGTTGGATGTGTCAAGCGGCTTAAAATGCTTAGTTTATGGCTAGGTGCTATCAGTTTGTGTGAATTGTTTTTGTGGTGTGTTTAATATGTACTTAAAAGTGTTTAGGGACTGTTTGGATAAAGGTGTCAGGATTGCTAGAGCTGTTTGGTCGAGATTGTGGCTTGTTTAAAGGCTTGTTTTGGTCGAATTTCATGTGATTTAGGCCGGGTTGGGGGTATTGGGCTTGTTGTTGTGGGCACCTTATATTGTTGTACCTTAAAGATTAAGTGTGTTGTTTCTTGATAAGGTAGTAACATGCTTGTTGTGTGGTTGGTGAATGTTATTATATATTATTTCTAAATGTATTGATGTGTAGATGTTCGATAGAAATTATATGCATGTGATATCAATTGTTCGAGGATACAAGGTAGAGATTGTATGGTTTATATTGTCCATTATGATATTCATTACATGTGGAATATGACATTAACATGCGATGGCACATTGCATTGCATCATGCAACTAGAACATCTCATGTCATGGGTGTGGGTTACGCGATTAAATCTACTTCTGGTGGTGATTTGGTGGGTGGGCCCAATATCGGTATCGTTGAATGAAGTCCAAACCACAGTCTCTCTCAATTGTATAAAGCAGCTTTGTGTTGGGTAATAGCAAGAAGAATGAGCGTCTCTTTGGGTGAAAGACCGATTTAGTTTTACTACACTTCGATGATGAATCGAAAAAAGTGAGCAGTGTGCGAGGTAAGCGGTGAGACCAAATCGCTACCAACAAGGGCCTGCCCGACTAGTTTATCATCAAATCATAAATCATCGAATGTATACTAAAATTTACGGTTTATAGAAAAACATGACTTTTGTTTTAAAAATAATCATTAGAATATAAATCATGTTGATAATTTTTATCACACATGGGCATCGTATTGTGTGGTGGGGGTCGGTGAAGACTCGAGTATGGGGTGGTAAGACTTGGGTGCTGAGGTTGATAGAAAGACTCAGGTATGGTGCGTGAGTGAGTGTCATCTCAT
Organism: Tetrastigma voinierianum; assembly: GCA_016808115.1. NCBI lineage: Eukaryota > Viridiplantae > Streptophyta > Magnoliopsida > Vitales > Vitaceae > Tetrastigma > Tetrastigma voinierianum. Next base: position 13,287 of record JAEQBH010001793.1, read on the forward strand.
TTCATGGAATAGCATTTCATGGCATAGCATGTAGAATTCCTGACCTAGGATTGCATATCTTGCTTTGGAATTGTGATGTGAATGTGAAAATTGTTTAAGTGTAAGCATGCATGTGCATAGGTGGAGTGGCCTATAGGTTACTCTGCGGGCGTGACTCACCTTATGCGGGATATACTCGAGGTCACGAGAAATGCCGGCGGGCGCTCTCTCATTCGAATTTTGTGAGAGTGAAAAATGACTTATAGCTTTATGATATTTAGATAAATCATTATTCATAATAGGTATGTTGAAATTAAACTCATATGTATATTTTCATGTAAAAAAGTTGTAATTGAACTCATAAATGGACTCGGTGCGGTCTTTGTGTTATATTACCAAACCTAGTGATTGTATAATTATATCTGTACATATTCTGAAACTTTGATGAAACTCCTCGTATAAAAGGAGACTTTGTTCGATTTTTTTAAATTATGGATCTCGATGAATGGAACACATGATGGGGTATCGAGATACCACGATATGTACGAAGTTTCCCAGGTTGATATGGATAGTCTGTGGATTTGGATTTTGACGCAGTGTTGGCATTTTGTATATTTTATATCCTTCTTATTAATTTTGTATGTTGTTTTGGGTTTTGGGCTTTGATGGATTCTTTATTAAATACATGATCCCCTCTAACCCTAAAGCATAATTCCCCAATTGGAATTCAGGGCTGCAACTAATAATTTTTTTAAAGGGCAAAAAACCTTGTAAAGTTTTTTTTATGTCAATTCACCCCATTGTAGCACATAGATTCACCTTACTTTGTAACACCCAATTATACACATAACTGATTCTCTCTTGTGAGGTGTATACAAGTTAAAGTTAAAGTTTTGAGAATAATAATGCTAAAAAAATAAAATAAGCAAAACAGGAATTTATCTAAGGGTCGAGGTAAATTAGTAATTTACCAACTAGGACTCAAATGTCATAAGATCCTTAAGACTATATATCTTAGTCTAAATAATATAATGAAAAGAATAGGAGGACTTAGATGCAAAAATGAGTAATAAATCACAAAAGCCATTTTCCAAACATGGCATTAGCCATGTAAGTGGATAAGACCACATTTGGTCTTGCAATTTGGGCAATTGTCTCATTTGAGCTAGGTCACGTTTGAGAGAGAAAGAGGAGAAGAGAAGAAGAAGAAGAAGAAGAGAAAGAAGAAGGAGAAGCCTTTGAGGTATGGATACTACTTTGAATCCTTGTCTATGTAAGGATTTTTATCGATATTTGATGGAATTGTGTAGGTTTGGGTTTTCTCTTGTTAGTTTAAAGGTCCTCCACTCGTCAATGATGAGTTGATTGGTTTGGATTCGGTTTGGGGGTTCTTCTAAGTTGTTATGGTTGTTTTGGTTTGGTTGTGGTCCTCGATGGAGGAAAAATTTGTATAGAAGAATATGATGGGTTTAGGGAGATGTTGTTCGTTTTTTAAAACCCACATGTTTTGTTTGGCCATACCTTGGCCATCCCCACTCATCAAATTGGTGATTGAGAAGTGCAGGTAAACTAGACATATGAGAACAAATCTCCTTGAAATAGGTGTATAATAAATTTGGACCCCATTCTACACGATAAATTTGTAAAGAGACTAAGTTATGACTCTTATAACAGTTACTGTTTTTGATTACTTGTTTTGACATTGAGTGTATTCTGGTTCTTTGGCCGCCTTTGGCCATCCTCTCAGGCTGATGATTCAAAAATTGTGGTGCTGGAGCTTCTGGGATATGATCTCACAAATATGTAATCTTCATTGAACTATTGGATCCAAAGAACCCATAATCTAAAAAAGGGATCTCTATTTGTAAAACATTTGTGTTATGCGGAAATGCAGAAAATGCAAAAGATAAGAGTAAATGATCATATCTCATATGATTACCGGATAACAATGACTCTTGAGGATATAGATATGTGTGAAAGAAATAATAAAATAGTTATACATTTAAAACTTGGTGGGGATAGATGGATGTAGGGATCAAAAATCTACAGCATCACCCAGTCTGGATTGTGTGGGTTAGAGTCGTACAACGCCAGTCCTTATAGAGTCATTGTCTGTCTGATAGTAACAACCAGGCCCTTATAGTTCATTGTCTCGTACAATGATAACAACGTCTTTGGGCCCTTATAGTTTATTGTCTCGTACAATGATAACAACACCTTCGGGTCCTTCTGTTTCCCGTGTCATAAAATATCTAAACTAAATAAAAAAAAATAAATAGGAATATGCAAATGATTTGAATATGATATGTATGATATGAAATGATATGAAGCATAGCATTGCTATGTGATGACAAGTACACTATGACAAAAACAAGAAGCAAAGTGTAAAATGACACAAAATGTATATGAATGATGATAAGAAATGAAAAATGATATGATAAGTAAGTATGAGATATGTATAAGCATGTGTAAATGATATGTATGAAATATGTATAAGCATGTGTATGAGTATATGATATGTTAGATGTATATGCATGTGTCTAAAGTGTGATGATCCTTATTAAGGGTCGTCCACGAGTATTATTCCCACTAAGCTATAAGCTTAGCTTGGGGTGTTTCATCAGTGTAGGTATAGAATAAGGAAATAAAAGCCAAGACAATGCTGCATGTGTCAGGTCGGCCCATAACACTAGGTGCCGAGAACTAGTCTATTTTATGTATATATATCTTTGTTTTTATATGATATAAAGTTTGTATATATTGAACATTCTCATTTTTGAGTTTTGAATATATTTTGTAATCATTTGCTCCTATGTCTTTAAAGTTAAATATTTAACAGTATATGAATGAACAAGTTATAATGCACCATAATAATAAATAAAATATAAAAAAAAAAAAAGACACCTACCACAGCTCTTTGGATGACGGGTTAGGGGTGTCACAAGTTAGTGGTATCAGAGCCAAGGTTTAGACGGCTTTGGAATAGAGTATATGATAGAAAAGCATGTGTTTAGTAATGTGTTGCACTGATGTGAAGTGTATTGTTGGTATAGATGGATGGGTACTCAGGGTCGTACGAGAAACGCGTTGAAGTGTTACAACCTTAAGATCGAAGAGGATTGCACGAAGCGATCGAAATATACAGTTTTTATAATAATTTTGTATATATATTAAATGGTGTACCCAAACTTGTGTTTTTTTCTAAAATTGATAAAATTAATATATGAAAGCTCTGAAATGAATATGTGAGCATATGATTAAATGTTATAATAAAATGAGAAATTAGATTGAACTTTAAATAAACCTCAGGTATAAGAACTTGAAATTTAGATTAGTAAAATATAGGAACTATAGGGTCAAGAATAAGATAAACTTAAATGCTAAAGTAGAATTAAATGATAAATGAAAGTAAAAATGAAAGACCCAGGAGAAAAATGAGAAATTAAATTTGTGTATAAGCCAAACATGTCCTTACACTTAAAATGAGAAATAAGACCAAATGCGGTCTTAGAATGCTCATTTGAGCAAAAACGATATTGAGAGGAGAGTGAGAGGAGAAAGTTAGGGTTTTGGAAAGAAGTAATTTTGTGGGAGATCTTCCCATTTCTGGTGGATAAGTGATCAAGAAGAAAGAAGAAAGCTAGGGCTTCAAAGTTTCAAAGTTCGGAGTATGAACCCTCGCCCTAGAAAGTTGTATTTGATGTTGGGTTAGAAGAACCTAATCTATCCAGGTTTGCTCATGGTTGGTTTAGGATGATATTAAGATGTTATTAGGAGTGATTCCCATGTTTTGTTTTTTGGGATTTTGCGAAGTTTTGGAAATCGCAAGGAGGAAAAATTGAAAATACGGGCAAAAGCGGATAATACCTAGTCGCGGTAGTGCCAAAATGACACCCTCGAGTGCGCCACGGAGTAGCATTCTTGCGCCACGGGCGTAACCTCTTTGTTCTAGAGCAATTTTGGATTTTGTTCACGAACATCTATTCGTGCATCAGTGGATTTAGGACCACAATAAATGATTAGTAGAGGTTGAATCAGAATGAAACTAAGTGAAAAAGCATACTTTGTGCCTCACCTTCTCGGTGAAAGCTTAGTTAAATCTTTAGGCGGACTTAATGTCTTAATAACTAAAGCGGATTAACGAAGATTAATTGTCTATTCACTAAAAATGTAATAATAATTGTTTAACTCATAAGAGTGGCACTAATTTTATTGGTAGGCGGTGAGGATCACCTGGCAGAACTGAGATCGAAGGGAAGGAAATGAGGCCAGAATGTAGTTAGTTCTTCGGACCTACATTCTAATTCAAGTATTTGTTAGTTCTTTGTTCACCATAATCATGTTCGGTTCAAGTGTTTTGGTAGTTTACCATATAATGTAAATGATTGTATAGATATCTCATCCTACGAAATGTTATTACGAAAGTGCATATGGATTTGAAAATGTGATATTTGAAATGTCTAACAATTAATTGCATGTGAGTGATTAATTGAATTGTAAACAAATTGGTCAATTCTTGACATCTTGAATTGAATCGATATACAAAACCACCAACATGGCGGGATGCACGATCATCAGTCATGAAAACAAGCAAAGAAATTATTCAATGTCACATGGCGGGATGCACCAGTCGGCATCTTCATGATGGTGTAGCATTGTTAAAATGTCCCACATGTGGGATGCCAATCGGCTCCACGTCCTTGAAGTAGCGTTTAAATGCCCACTTGATGGGATGCACCAATCGGCATCCGTTATGATGGGAGACCAAAATTGTTAAATGTGTAAGCACACTACCGAATGATGAAAAGAATGAATTCACAGGTAAATTAAATCCACGAATGTAATTGTATAGACAAAGTGAAATAACAAACTTTGATGAGTGTAAATGGGATTTGTATTAAATACATCCTTGAGTATATATTTTGAATCTCATGATTCGTTAATAAATTAGTTGCATGGGAAAATGCACATTTTGATATGATCGATGATTTGTAAAGTGAAAGCGTAGCAAAAATGAATAAGCATGAGTATAGTTAGATATAAAAGGCATGGTTTATAATGTATGCATGTTATTATTTGAAAATTGGAATAAAGCTGTATCGAACCGCTAAGCATGAAAATGCTTAGCGTGTAGTTATTTATCTATCGGGTTTGAGTAAACGAGGGAAAGAAGGCAAGATCAGAGTCATAGAAAGTTGCGGCGTATAAGTATATACCAGTCATATGCATATCATTTCTTTGAACATGTGATATTTTGTGAGCAAGCGAGTTAATCCTACGGAAATAGTGTTTCGTTTTATCATTTGCGAAGGCATGATCTACGCCATTTGTAAATGTATTGTATAAAAGTAAATGTTTATGGGCACACTAATTTGAAATGCTTAAACAATTGAAAACTCTAAATGAGAATGACATAAATAAAATGTTTTTGATAAGATAAATGAAAGCGGTTGGAGTAAGTGGGCTCCGTTCGAGATCACCATTCGGTCGGGCGGATTGAGGTCTCGACATTTTGCAAAAGAAAAATTAAATAAAGAATTAAACAAGCATCCCGAAACCGGTTTGGATCTACCAATTGAGTTGGACCAGAAATGGGTGCTACATTACCCGCTTCGGACCCTTCTAAATCTGTTAAAAGCGAGGATTACACCTCTCTTTGATCGAATGGAAGCTTTCTTTGGATATCTCGAGGACATGACTCAGTGTTGGAAGATCGTGACTCTAGCTCCCAGATGGGCTCATGGTAAGAAGACGTAGGTGAGATTCATAGGACAAACTGTGGAAGAGTCAGATGCGAGTGCGGTTAGAAAGGTTACAAGAATATTAGAGGAGTTAGATGCCCTCCCCGTCCAAAGTATCATGTACGGTCTCACTTGTGCAAAAGTGGGGCATATGATTAGTGGAAAGTATTGTTGAAGTCTAAAGTTCGTCCAGCTGACTTGGGAGTTGCTGTCAAGAGTTCAGGCGAATGCGTTACCAATATGTATAGGGAGTTCAAGTGGAAACAGTTCATCAATTTGAAGAAAGGAACTTATCGGTAGCTAAATATGAGAAAGAATTCAATCATCTCAACAAGTATGCATTGGAATTGGTCCTCATCGAGGCATTTCCGTGTAGGCAATTTGAGGATGGACTGCATGATTCCATCAAGAGATATTTGGCACCTATGACTTCTCTCCAACAGGTGAATTTCTTTCAATGGTCAAAGGCTGCAATGAAAGTAAAGAGACTTGAAATGGGCGACGAAATATCTCATGAAAAGTTTTCTAGAGGAGCCGTCCTCCTCAAGAAAAGATCTAGGAGTTTCTCAACTCAATCGGAATACGGTTTCACTGCAGAGGTAGAGACGAGGGGTCGATGTAGCACCTTGTTCTAGTAGAGTGCTTGATTGAACCGGGGAAAATCGAGTGCCCTCATTGCCATAGAAGGCATTTGAGTGTTTGCAGGTTATTGACATGAGGGTGTTTCCGTTGTGGAAGCACTGATCATTTGATAGCATAATGTCCTAGAGAGTCAGGGGATAATAGAAGTCTGCAAGAAAGTGGTAAAGGAAAATCGATTCTACTACCTTGGCGAGAGATGCGAGTGGGTTGAGATGGCGGGTCGTGGAGACGGAGGCACCGACCTACGAGACAATGGGAGACAATAGATGCATCCTATACCTATAACACTATGAGCATATGCTATAAAGGCTTATGAGGGGATTAGGGTGTTCACGAGGTTGTGGCGGTATATTTCTTTATGATATTGCATTAATTGATCCTGGATCTAATCATTCGTATGTATGCATTGAACATGTATTAGATAAGATACCAACAGTGGAACAGTTAGCATATGACATGCATGTGACCAATCCATTGGGGCACAGTGTTAACGTGAATAACGTATCTGATTGCCGGGTATTATCAACGAAGTTTCTTGCGGTTGATAACATACCAGATAGAGTTTGCGGTTAGGAATGGATTGGTTGTCTAAAAAAAACAGAGCCATCGTTGATTGTGGTCAAGGCCGGTGGTGTTGAGATCTCGGCCAGTCTAAGTGGTACGGGCATTAGATTAAGTATGATGTCGATGTGATCTCTGTATCTGTCCCCAGAGACTTATGAGGAGAGAATTTGTGAGACATTCTTGGCCTTGATACTTTACTCTAGAGAGGAGTCGAGTTGATGGAAAGATTCTAGTAGTAATGGATTTTCAAGATGTATTCCTGAAGAGTACAGGTGTCCCTTGAAAGAAGTGGACTTATCCATGAGATTGTACCCTGACCCACATGCAGGGCACCATCTGAGGCTGGCTCCAACGGAGTTGAAGAGTTAAGGTCGATTACGAGCTTATATGGATAAGGATTTATGTAATACACAGAAAATAAATTTTTACGAAAAGTCAAATAGTGAATTTTGTCAGAGTGAATTTTACATATCTACGATGATGGCTTGAGCTTCACCATTGAATCGTCTCACAGAAAATCTAGCTACCATGTCGAATTTTGTGAACGAGGATAATCAATTTCACCATGTTTCCGAGGCAATGGGGTAGTGCGGGACACTTAACTGTGTAGTGGCCTGGCTCACGATTATTGCCACGTATCAAGGGAAAAATTAGTCAAATAGGGAGGCAAGTGGGGCCCATGTGGACATGTGGCGTCTCTAAGTGGATGAAAATCCTTGTGTATGAATGCAAGAATGGATGTAATCGAAATTGACCCGATGGAAGGTTGGCATGTTGCAAGTGAGAGGACCCCGAAACACATTTCATCTCTTCTCCCAAATGGTTTGGGGAGGGAAAATAGAGAGAGAAAGAAGGAGGAAAGAGAAAGGAAGAGAGTCTTTAGAGAGAGAGTGTCCAACTTCTCTCTAGATTTCCCGACGATCGGACCGTCGGTTCCCGACGAGCCAAGAGGCAAAGTTGCTCTACGCTACAAGGCCTACGCATGGGTACCGGTTTTGTGGAGTTTCGACAAACTCCGGGAGGTAAGGGTCTTCTCCTACTTGGTTATTTCTTGTTTAAAAGCCATAAAAATGGTTTTGGGTGTTGTGGCCGGAAATGGCCATGGTTGGTTCAAAGAAGTGGAGCGAGGTTGATGAGGGTTGTCCATGGACAGCCCACACCTGCTTGTTTTAGAATTGTGAAGTTATTTTGAATGGCTGTAGTGTGTTCTTGCATGATGAAGTTTTAAATGAATGGGTTGGGAGGTGTGAGAGTGGAAATGGCTATGGCATCCTAGTTCGAAGAAAAGGGACGAGAATGTGATGGGGGCTGTCCATGGGCAGCCCACGGACTGATGTGGGACTATTAAAAAATAGTCCGTTGCGTGTTGGGCCAGAAAGTAACTCATGTGAATTTGCTTATGATGGATGGCATGGATTGTGGAAGAATTATATGTTGATCATGCTAGGCGTGATATGTTAACATAGTGAGTTGAATTATATGAAATATAATTGTGTGTAAACCGCGAATTGATTATACTAGATCTGGCATCATTGCATTCATGTACCGCGATGACATCGCGTCAAATCAGTGTGATTTTGGTATGGTTATTCACCATTCTTGGTGAATGTGGGTTGAGTTTGTCTTTAGGACTACGTCTAATGAAGACTCGTAGTTTCGAATTATAAAATGAGAAATAATTAATGTGTGTTGGGCGTCCTTGGAACTTTGGTGTAGGAGACTCGTGGTATTATCAGAAGGTCTGCATGGGTGGCAGAGACGTCGGTGTAGACCAGCGGTACTATCGAAAAGGTTTTGCCGCAATGTAGAGAGACTTAGTGGTACTATCGAAAAGTGTACGTATGGGTGTTAGAGACCCTTTGATGTGTCAAAGTTCTATTGTAAGAAAACACATGTGTCATGTTCATCACTTAGATACTGGTTGAGTGATGAATTCGGGATTGACTCTACGATGGTTACCCATTGGCAAATTACGCCCGGGTGTTGGTGAAGCGTGAGCTGTTGGTTGAAGTGTCATTGGCATTACGGTGATGATTTTCACACATGGCGCTTAGGCTTGTCGAGGGTCGATGGGTGGCCCAGGGTATGGGCATGGAAAAAATTTTCATGCTTGTAGTCTCAAATCATTCAGTGTGCATCGTGGTGTATGGAAGTATGGATGTTTGTGTTGTACCGTGCATGCATTTTAGGTGGGGGAGAGTAACCCATGTAGGAAAATATCACTCTTGGGCATTGCTCTTCAGATCGTGGGATCCCCACTTTTCGGTCTGAGGAGTGTTAGAAGACAGCTCATTGAGACGCTTTGAGAAGAAAGCGGGGCATGGCTTTGATTCGTTTCATAAAACATGTATGAAATATTCTGGTGAAACACTGTTTGTATTAAAGTGACATAGCAGCTCTTGAAACTATTATAATATAGTTGGATATATTTTGGTGGTATATTTGTGACCCGATGTGGCCATTTTCTTATCATGGGTCTCATGACGCCAGGGCTGGAGTTTTCACGGGTTCAGTGGTGGTGATGGGACCCCACGGAAATGGGGCATCACAATTTATTCTTCCTAGTGTTTCACCACAGGGTGCTTTCATTTGCCATTGAAAAAGAAGATGGCGCTACGGTCTTCATTGATTATCGACAAATGATAAGGTGATAGTAGAAAAGCGATTTTATTCGCTGAAATTAGAGATCACCCGATCAGTTAAAGGGAATGGTGTCTTTGAAGATAGACCTGCGTCCCGAGTGTTATCGACAGTGAAGATACGATGTCGAAGTGCATTTAGAGAACTTCGATATGGCCATTATGAGTTTTTGTAATGCCATTGAGACCTTGCCTGCCGTGGCATTCATGATGTGTAGCGTCCCCGAGGCACGGTCGGAGCGGGAATGGCGATCGGAAGCCAGAACCAGGATGCTCGGTTTTATTTCTTTATTTTAGACATTATTAAATTTTTATTTTTCAAAATGTCGCGACGAATCCACAGGCCCAGATAGAATGGCGGATCGAGCCAGGGCTTAGGTTTACTCAGACGTTTTCATTTATCTTATCAAACATTTTATTAATTCATTTAATTCTTGGACGGTTTTGATTCGTGAGCCCATAATCATTTACAAATTCAAAGCAATTGGTAGGCTGTAAACATTAACAAAATACATTCTGAGGAAAAGGCACATTCTATGCCCTTTTCAAAATGATATACAAAAATCAAGTTTCAGGGTTTAACCCTTTTGTTTACAAAACTCCACTTGTTCAAAAGATGATATGCAAAATTACGGAGTATACACTTATCGCGATCTCTCTTCTATGACTTTGCGACTGCTTAGCGATCTTGGCCTTCTTCTCTTCCCCTTTTCGATACTGCGCATAGTTACAGCTACCGTAGCATTTTTATGCTTAGTGGTTCTATACAGTTCTATTTCAATATTCAATTTAACTCGGCATGCATTTATCATTAAACCATGCCTAATATATCAACATATACTCATGCTATTCATTTCTGCATGCTTTCAATATACAAATCATTTACCATATCATATCATGCATTTTTAATGCAACAATTCAATTCATGAGATTTAAGCATATTCATAGAAATCCCATTTACACTCGTCAATGTTGGTTATTTCACCTTGACTATTCAATTCTGGTTATGGTAGTTCCGTTTGATGTAGATCCGCTTCTTATTATCATTCGTGTGTACTTGCCATTTTAACAATTCTATCTCTTGCATCACTTGACGGATGTCGTTTGGTGCATCTCTCGTACGTGGTATCACTTATTGGTCTCCCACGTCGCTGCCGGATGTCGTTTGAGGTATTAGGTGCGTGGTATCAATTAAATGCCATACGCCATCATGGCGGATCTGGAATTAGTGCATCCGCAAGTGGGACATTTCTTCGTACCATACGCCCGTCAGCGAATCGCAGATTGGTGCGCGAGTGGGACATTGGATGGTGGTGCCGCCGTGGCGGATGCCGATTGGTGCATCCCGTTAGGCGGTTAATTCGATATCATTCAATTCCATTTATGACGATTCCGTTTGATGAATCCGTCCTTTTAATCATTCACATTTGTCGTTTTCAATTATCACATTTCATATTCCCTTTTACATTATTATCTTTTCAAAGATATACTCAATCTACGTAATTATATCACATACTCATTCATGTACTCGATTCATGTACTCATTCATAGTTAATTGGTAAACTATCAAAACACTTGAATTAAGGATAGAGTCGGAAGAACAAGCTAGGAAAGGCTGTCGAATCTAGCTTCCTTCTCTTGATCTCGGTCTGAGTTGGCGATCTTCACCTAGTCTAGTTAATAACATTCCGCCACTCTTAATTGGATAAACAATTGTGCAATTTGGCGACAATTACAATTTTATTTTGTTAAAGTCTTGGGTTAAAGACACTAAGTGCACTTTGAGAAGGCAGACTCTGTAAGCGACGAAGCTTAGCCAGAAATGAGTGTGCAGTACTTTTTCACTGGCTCTAACCTTAATTAGATTCAGTTAATCGTTTCTTAGGGTCCCACTGACAGCCCGGTGCTCTGAATATGGGACTTAACATGAAAACATGTAAAACTGAAATTTCTTTGGAACTACCTTGACTGTCTGCAGGTGCAGTTTGCTCCTTGTTAGGGTGTCTGGAAGTACAAGTTGCTGCTGCTACATTTGCACAAGGTGTGCGAGTGCGGCTTAACTGTCTGCGTCTGGGTGCTCGTTTTACTTTCTACGGATGTTGAGTTTTAATTTTCCACATTTTTCATCTACCAATCTTCTCCAGCCATCCCATATCTCAAAAATCCTGTGGAATCTTCAAAACAACTCCAGTGGTTTAGAATCAATAAAATCCATTTCCTCAAGTCTCCAATCGAATCATGAAGATGAGTTTAGGGTTTGATCTATTGTAGACCTCTTTAATCTCTTCTTGTATAGTGTTTGATCCTTTAGGAGCCAAGAATGAAGAAATCACACCGCTTGATCTCTTGCCATTTTAAACCCTAGCTCTTTTCCCCTCATTTTCTCCTCACTTCAAAAGCATTGATGTGCTCGAAAAAATGAGCACTCAAAGACCAATTTGGTCTTTTTAAAACCCTCTTAAGTGTACAAGGACATGTTGGCACACCTTTTCTCATTCCCATTTTGTCTCTATTAGTCTACTTAATTCTTATAAGGCCTTGTTTGTGCAATAAATCAGTGTTTTCCATTTTGGCATTCCTAACTCTTTGTTTCATACCTATCATTATCATTTATTTCATAAGTAGCATTTAAGCTATCATTGACCTTCAGATCCTTGTTGCAATTCTCAAATTACGGGAAAAGCCCAAAGTTTGAAACTATTCATACGGAATATATAATAAATATTTGCCATAAAAATTCTAGAGTATTTTTAGGCATTACATGGATTTAATGAATAGGGTATTTCGACCCTATGTGGATCGATTTAATGCTGATCTTTATTGATGACATCACGAATTGTATTCTAAGGATGCACGGGAACACTGAACAACATCGAGAATAGTCATGACATGATCAGAAGAAGTTATATGCTGGCTCGACAAATGTGACTTTTGGCTAAAAGTTTCCTTCCTAGGTCATATTGTGTCAATTGAGGGTATAAGAGTGGACCTTATAAAGATTAAAGTACATTATAGGTGGAAACCACCTCGAAATGTAATCGAGGTGAGGAAGTTTCCTCTTGGGCTTTTAACAGGGATATTATAAAAGATTTGTGAAAGAATTCTCTGTCATAGCTTCTCCGCTCACCAAATTACTCAGGAAATGAGTAAAGTTTGAGTGGACAGATAAATGTCAGAATAGTTTTGAACAGTTGAAAGAAATGTTGGTTGAAGCATCAGTATTGAGGCAGCCTACATAGGGAAAAGAGTATACCCTATACAGTGATGCTTCAAGCATTGGTTTGGGATGTGTGTTAATGCAAGATGGAAAATGGTGACATGCATCTAGGTGATTGAAGCCACATTAACAAAATTATCCACTCATAACCTAGAGTTAGCTCACGGTAGTGTTTAGCTGAAAATATGGCGACACTACTTATATGGGGAAAAGTGTAGAATTTACACAGATCACAAGAGTCTCAAGTACTTGCTGACTCAGAAAGAATTAAATTTGAGACAACGGAGGTGGTTAGAGTTATTGAAAGATTATATTTAATATAATGAATTTACCACCAGTAAGCTAATGTTGTAGCATATGCTTTAAGCAGAAAGACAATGGCAGCAATGTCACTTCAATACAATGAATGGAGACTAGTAGATGATGGAGTTATATTAGCTCAACTAACAACGCAACCTATTTTAAAGCAAATGATGATAAATTGCATGAAAAGAGCTGAAGTGTAGAGTTACGGAAAAGGTACGGATGGTGAGATGGTGATAAGGCGATTTTCGGTAAAGCTGGAAGTTTGTATTTCCAGAACAAGTTATGTGTGCCAGATGATAAAGAGCTACAGAAAAAGTTTCTATTTGAAGCTCATAATACGGTCTTTACCATGCATCCTAGAGGTAATAAGATGTACCAGGATTTGAAACAACATTATTGGTGGAAAGAAATCATAAGAGATGTGACAAAGTACGTGTCTAAGTGATTGTGAGTTCAGCAGTACATTAAATCCCTTCAATTCCTCAATGGAAGTGGGATAACATTACCATGGATTTTTATTATCGGGTTTTCCCCTTCTACGCGAAACATGACTCTGTCTAGGTGATTGTTGATAAGCTCACAAAGTCGGCCCATTTATACAATTAAGAAGTTGACTATTCACCATGGATCCAGCTAGCTTTGAGCTATACGTGAAAGAGATTGTGCGATTGCATGGTGTATCGACTTTAGATTTGTCTATTGTCGAATAGAGATCCGCATTTTACATCGAGGTTCTGGAAGGAACTACAGTCAACCTTGGGTACTAGAAATTTGAATTTCAATCTGACATTTCATTCCTTGGAGGTGGAAAAGTTAATGAGCTATTGATTAAATTACTCAAAAAGACATGCTTTGGGAACATGTCATGGAGTTTCCACAAAGTTAGGATGGGTATATTCTATTGATGGAATTTGTCTCTCTTAATAGTTATCAAGCAACATTGACATAGCACCATACGAGAAAGTTTATATAGTGAAGATGTGTAGAACTCAGGTATGTTGGACTAAAGTTGGAATGAGCATAAGGTGATTGTAATTAGGACCTTGCAAGAATCGAGAGAAAGTACAAGTTATTCGAGGAAAGGTTAAAGCATTAGTGATCGAAAAAGTCATATGTTGATTTAAAGATGAGAGATATTGAATGTGAAGTGGGAAGTGAGTCTTCTTAAGAGTATTATGTAAGGAGAAAATTCTACGGTTAAGTAAGAAGGCGGAGAGTTAGTGCGAGGTTCATAGAATATATGAGATTACAGACGAATTGGCCACGTGGCTTATCGTTTACCCTCCTCAAAGATTGACCAAACTACATAATGTATTTCATGTGTCGATGCTTGAATCTGATTCGATCGGTCGCACATACTACCGATTATAGATGTACAGAGTGCGTTGATTTTCATATGATGAAGAGCGAGAGGCTATTATGGCTCGAGAGGTGAAGCAGGTTACGAAATATGCAAATCTGGATTAATTGAAGTGTTGGCAGCACCATGGTAGGGAAGAAGCTACTTAAAGACCCAAAGCAACTAGAGCACACCGATGCTCCAGCAACTATTCCTCTGATAATAATTTCGAGGACAAAATTCCTTTAAGAGGTGGGGAGGGGAGGAGATTTATAACTTTTAAATTATACAGTGGTTTATAACATGTTGAGGGTGTAATACAAATTAAAAGTTAAGTTTTTGGGAATAATAATGCTAAAAAATAAAATAGTCAAAACCAGGAATTTATCTAAGGGTCGAGGGTAATTTAGTAATTGCAACTAATAACTCAAATCTCCATAAGATCATAAGACTACTATATGCCCCAGATTAAGATATGAAAATAATATGCAAATGAGAAGGGAATAGGAGGGACTTAAATGCATAAAATGAATAATAAATCATAAAGCCATTTTTCAAACATGGCATTAGCCATGTAAGTGGATGAACCACATTTGGTCTTGCAATTTGAGCAATTGTCCATTTAAGGTAGGGATACTAGTTTGAATCGCCCGATAATGAGGATTTGTATGGATGTTGATGGAATTGTATAGGTTTGGGTTTTTCCTATTTGTTCGTTTAGAATTCTACCATTGATAATGAAGTGGAGCCAAGCGGATTCAGTTTGGGGGTTGCTCTAGAGATATTATATGGTTGTTTTGGTTTGGTTGTGGTCTCGGTAGAAGAAAAAAATTTGGCCAATAGAAAATGATGGGCTTTAGGGAGATCTTTGTCCATTTTTTAAAACCCATATTTTTATTTTGTATAACGTATCAACGATGAAATTAAGTGATTCAAGAATTCGATAAACTAAACTTCTAGGAGAACAAATATCCTTGAAACCGTGTATGCAAATTTACCCATTACACCTAGAAATTAAGTCGAAGGAGCTTGATTTGTAAAATCTTGGTTATGTTTTGGTTATGTTTTGACATTAGAGTGGTCCTGGTTTTTTAGGCCATAACTTGGCCATAGCTCATCCAAATTGAGTGATTCAAAATTCTGGGTAAACTAGACTTCGAGGATAACAAATCTCCTTGAAATAGGTGTCTTCAAATTTTGACCCCATTGGACCCAGAAAATTGTTCTAAACTCTATTTGTAAGAAATATTTGATAGTATACGGAAATACATGAAAATGCAAAGATAAAAGTAAATGATCATAAATATCACATATGATTACTGGATAACAATATTTATTCGGGGATATGAGATATGTCTTATTAAAGTAAAAATGATTGTCTATAGGGCTAAATGGGGATAGATCGTAATGCAATAGGGATAAAAGTCACCACAACATCTTTTGATTAGTTGGCCATATTTTTTTGAGGTCATTTGGCTTATCGGGTCCTTATAAGTCGTTGTCTCTTACAAATATAGCGCCTTAGGACCCTTATAGTTCATTGTCTCGTACAATGATAACAGCGCATTCGGGCCCTTATAGTTTATTGTCTCGTACAATGATAAAAACACCTTCAGGTCCTTATAATTTCTCGTATTCACTTCTAAAGGTGATATATCACGGGCATGAAACATAGGAACATATTACAAAATAACACAGAATGATTGAATATGATAAATGACGAAATGTAAAATAATATAGAAGCATAACTTAACTGCTATGTGATAGCGAAGTACCTTTGTGACTTAAGAGCAAGTGTAAAAATGACACAAAATGTATATGAATGATGATAAAAAATGAAACATGATATGATAAGTAAGTATGAGATATGTATAAGTATGTGTAAATGATATGTATGAAATATGTATAAGCATGTGTATAAGTATATGATATGTTAGATGTATACGTGTGTCTATGGTGTGATTATCCTTATTCAAGATTGATCCACAAGTATTATTCCCATAGTTATAAGTTGCTGCAGGAGTGTTTCATCACAGTGTGAGTCTGGAAAATTAAAATAGAAGTCGAGACCGTCGCATCAAAAATAAAGTCAACGCAACACTAAATTTGCCGTGAGGACCTTTTGATACATTTGTGTATGTCTTTGTTTTTTACATGGCTCAATGTAAAGTTTGTATATATTGAACATTCCCATTTTGGAGTTTGAATATATTTTATGTCCGTACTCTGAGAATATATTTCAAGTTAAATATTTAACAGTATATGAATGAACAAGTTTATAGTAAACAAGAAAAATAAATAAAAAAGACACCCTCGCCTAACACCGGGTGCCGGGTTGGGGGCGTTACATTGCCCACACAAAAGAGGCACGTGAACATTAAGTAGCGCAATGAGTGTGTAAGTTTCCATTATTATTTTCTTGAGAAAATTCAATTCAAGTTCCATCAACATATTTGAGCCAATTAGGAACAAATATGAATGCATTATTACTTTCCCAAAACATATTCAAATATAACAAAATCATTATTCTATTAACTAAAACCATCCAAACTTGCCAATGAAACCTCATGGCTGATTATGCATTAAGTAAAGATATCAGGTGAAATCGAGTCAAGTCGATATAAATTCAAGCCTAAATTCAATCTATTAAAACTCTGTCAACTCATCGAGCTTCTTTTTCAAATGTTTGAAACTCGACTCAAAAAATAGTCGAGCTTACTTCCAAACTCAAATGATAAAGCTCAATCAATTAAATAATTAATAAATAATTATACTCAACTCGAACTCGACAATAAATCAACTCGGAAGTTCAACTCACATAAAATAATAAAAGTTAATAAGCTCGCGAGTAGGTCGAGTCGAGTATTGTGATACTTGAACTCTAACTCAACTCGACAAGCTATTTAAGCTACTCAAGCTTGATCTTAACTTGATTAACTCCAAATCGAATTCAGCGATTTTCAAGTTGAGTCAATAGCTCATGAGTAGTTCACTCATTTACACCTCTTAGCAAAGGTATAGGAAAGTGACTAGGGTTCGACTTTTCCATGAGAACATACACAGTTTTATTGCAAAGGAATAGATATTTAAAAAAAAAAAAAAAAAAATATATCCATGTAATACCTCAAATTATACCTCGATAGTTTTATAACATGTTTAGGTATAATATGGGTTAATTTTTAATTCTATCGAAATTAATACGCTAAAGGTGAAAATGATAAAACCCGAGGTTAATCTAAGAGTCAAGGGTAAATTAGTAATTTAATAATCCAAGACCGAAAGGTCATATGATAATAAAATATATACAATATAGAAATATTGATAAGTCAAGGGTAAAATGAAAGAGAAAGGAATGGGTTTAAATGCAAAAATGGGAAAATAATGCAAAAATTGGTTTTGCCAAATATGGCCTTGTAAAGGATGGGGATAAGACCAAATATAGGTCTTATAAATGAGACATTTCTCCTTTGGGTTTTTGAGAGCTAGGGCATACGGGAGTGAGAGGGAAGGCAACTTTGGTTTTAATTACTCCATGTAATCAAGGGTTTATGTGATCAAAAAGAAGAATCACTACAAGAAAATCACAGTTTTGCAACAGAATTTTCCATTGTAAATCCGTTGCAAACCCATAAAAATCCGTTGCAAATCTTTGCTAACGGATTTGCAAATGTGTAACATCTGCTGCAAAACCTTGTTGCAATTTTTGCACACTTTGGCATTCGGACAAATACTGACAGACGGTAACCGAATTATTCCGTTGTTATATTGCAACGAATTTCACATCCGTTGCTAATTCAGTTGCTAAATCCCAAAAATCAATAGACAATGAATAAGCTAAAGTTGTTGCAATTCCGTTGCAAATTTGCAACAGATCAGCAACCGTTTCATTACAAACCATTGCAATTTTTGTTGCAATTCCGTTGCAACTTTGCAACAGATTTGCAACCACTATGAGCCGTTGCAAAATATGTTGTTGTAATTTTATTGCAATTCCGTTGTAAATTCGCAACAGCATTGCAACAAATATTTTTTTTCTAAACCTTAGTTGCAACAAAATATCCGTTGCAACCGCTGCGATTATTTTTTAATTTCATTAATTTTTAAGTTAAATTTGTAAATTTCAAAATTCCTCAGATTATTCAAAATTTCATGTAATTCACTCCCCAAAACTTCTTGTACCATACGTGAAATGCACACAAAAATTTTTGATACTAATAGTTAATAGTTTTGAAAATTATATTCAACCACAATTTAAGTTTATAGCTCCCAGCAAATAGCTTTTATTAATTAACATGTCTAATAACTGGGATCTCAAGAGAAGGCAATATCCGACTCCTGAGCAATGACTGGTGGAATAGGGGCAACCTAATAAAGCCTTTGAAATCAGGCATGAAAAGTCAGAGTGAGACTCGCATACCGTAAAGCTCCCCATCGCTGCATCATTTTCTCACGCATCACACTCATCTCCTCTTCCAAAGCCTGAATTAGACTATCTTCTTGTGCTCGTGTCTGAGATTCTTGAACTGGCTGACTAGTCAAGGCATATTGATAGAACTGGATGATGCCTGAGATCGTAGGCATACAGATCCCATTGATCCAAGGCCATATACTCATTTCTTCTTAACTCCCCCAACCTCATCTAGATATATTTGAGTTGCATCAACTGATTGAGATGAAGATCCATCCTCTTTTACAGCTGCGGTCTCAGCCTCATACCTTGCAACTACACGATCCTGAAATATATAAACATTAGTAATATATTTTTCTGTAGACAAAAAGTACAAGCAAATTAACTAAAAAGTTTGCACTTACATAGATCTCCTGAGACTTTCAATCAACAAATTGATTATCTACTTTCCTCCTATGAGTTTGTTCTAGAATCTCATGTGGAAGAGGCGGACGCTTTAACTTGGCCGCCTAAATCAAAAGCATCATATATTAAAAAGTAGTTAAAAAAATAAAATAAAATCCAAATATTTATCAATATATCGTACCAAACGCTTAGCATGCTCCCATGAGATATGGAACCACCAGATGGCGTTAAGGTCCTACGCCCTCACCTCCAATTCTCACCTATCCTATTCATAGATCCTTGGGCGTACTTTTGAAATTCGTGGATCAGCCAACAACGTGCTGCTTTTCCTAAATACTCTCTGAGATGAAACTCGGTCGTTGGCTATGATCCTTCCATCGACTAACATCATTGCTATAACGTCGTGAAGCCTTTTTATGCCATGCAACCTTAACTAGAGCATCTAGTGAAGGATCACACTGACAATGTTTCTGCAATTGAAATAATACCAAAAATGAAAATCTATGAAAGAAAAAAAAAAAGTCTTATTGTATATGACGTAGGAAACTTCTTTAATGTTGTCATTTTAAATTTATTCACATTCCAATTCCACCTATCCACATTATAAAAACATTAAAAAAAAAAAGCAAGACCAAAGTGAAACAACATTTGTTATTGATCAATATATAGAAAATAAAATAAAATAAAATATATCTTAGACCCAACTCATACTTGAAACTCTTGCCAGTAGAAATCTTTGATATCATGAGGCACCATCTTCCAATTATAACCCGTCACATGCAAACGCTAATTGAAGATATTAGTGATAATCCTAGATATATTCTCTGGGATGTGTATCCTACAAGTAAACATATAAAGTTAATCAATGCAGTCATTCAACTTCATGTGGTCAACATAAAAAAATTCAAATGATATAATTTAAAAAAGAAAACGTACTCTCCATCAGTAAGTGTAATGGTAGGACGAGAGACAGAACTAATGGGTAGTGGTGATGTGTCGAACTTTGTAAAGATGCTATCAGGTGTTGAATTGCATGCAGGAAAGTGACGATGATGCACGACCACCTAGTGTTTGCAAGGTAGGGCTAGTAGTATCATGGATAATGGCACCTGGTGTTTGCAAGGTAGGGCTAGTAGTATCATGGATGATGGCACCTGGTGCAGATGTAGGTGTGGTAGGTGATCCCTCTAATGATTCAGAATCTACTAGGGCACTAGGGGAGGAAACCACATTCCTACTACGTCCTCTACCCCTTATCCCAGATCCTCGTCCTACTCCTTGACCCATATCTGCATGAGAATAAGAACATATTACAATATATATTAATTGGTGCTGAAATGGTTATTCAACAATCAAATTACCAACCTAATTTTCATCACTGTTTAAATCGTTCCATTCTTCTTCTTCATCTCCATCTTCATCATATTCTTCTTCATCATCATCATGAGAAAGTGTTTCAGTTACATCGATATCTAACATTTCACCTATCGGATCATTAAGCAAAATAGTATCATTTTCCACCGGTAAACTAAATTCATCCACATCATTTGTTTCCTCTTGAAATGGATCTTGTGGGGGGGGTACTTCGGCTCTGCTACATCTCAATCATCCCTCTAGCCTTGATTTTGCAAATGTACCCACCAAGATTCAGTATCACGTTTAGTTTAAATGATGTGCAATAATACACTCATTGCGGCTTGCATCAAGTAAAACAAATGGTTCATCTCAGGCATATCTTCTGTATGATTTTTTGTCATTTATTATAAGGAGGGTGGAAAGTGGGTAGTGAGACATATGTCATTTAACTTTTACACTTTCCAAGTTTCATCTTAAAACTTTATATTTTGAAATGGTGTCTCGACACTATGGTGTCACCAAGCATTTTCTTTCATATATTTATAAAAAAGCAAGCTTTAAAATATTTGTTTCATTCCATGTCTTACAAGCTTTGCAATATAATCCAAGAACAATATCAAATTACCTAAAAGAGTAAGGAAATAATGGGAAACTCCTTCCAGTAATGCACCAAAGAAAAATCTACAAAATTAGCATCATCTCGCAAGTCGTAGATGTCAGAAGAAATCTACAAATCATCATCATCTTCTTTACTTTACTTTTTTTAAATTTTCAGAAGACATTGACATTTACGATAGATAGAAGATTAAATTGATAACAGAAGCATTCAATTAAAGCACATTTTTTATAGAAATGGTCAATGTCAATCACACTGTGGTCGATTGTCAATAAGAGAATATCAAGATATAGAACAAACCTATAATAATTCAGTGTTAGTCTTCTGTGTGCCTTCCTCAAATATGCTCAATCCATGGGACAAACTGTACAAGGGCCATAAGAGTGGTTATATCGAATTTTTATTTCAAATAAAAATAAACAAAGAAGCGAAGAAGACACAACCATGGAAACAATCGGCCTACCTCTCGTAAGGATATAAGACAAGCTTCTATTCGTATTTTGATCTTTGTTATTCATCAAATGACAAGATAGTGCTGATATTACAATCTCTTCTATGTGCTCACTTACAATTTCATAGTCTGCATGGTAGATTGAACCCAAATCATCACAAGCCAAGATCATTCTCACGCAAGCACCTCAAAGAATTTGATTTTTCTTCGGGTCGCTTTGAATAGTGAGATATTTTAATGG
This sequence comes from Tetrastigma voinierianum, assembly GCA_016808115.1. Classification (NCBI taxonomy): domain Eukaryota; kingdom Viridiplantae; phylum Streptophyta; class Magnoliopsida; order Vitales; family Vitaceae; genus Tetrastigma; species Tetrastigma voinierianum. The sequence goes on from JAEQBH010001793.1 coordinate 35,191, forward strand.
TTAAATTTGGCCATGATGCTCTCCTTGTTTTCTTCATCTAATCACCAATCAAATAAGGAAGAAACATTAGACATGCAACCAATACAACCTAGATAGCCGCTTATCTGCCACTCTTAAAGGATGACTATGATAGAGTTTTTCCAAAGGAGCTGGTGCCTCAAATGGTTTCGATCCTAAGATGAGGAGATGAAAAGGGGTGTGGGATGTGATTTGGTGAGTTTGATTCTCCATTTGTCAATTCTTTCAATATTTAGGTGACACTATGTTACCTCCTCTTTGAACATTCTTCACTTTTCTTTTTCCCTTCGACTTCTTTTTTTCTTTTTCTTTATGAGATTAGAAAAAGAAATTCTACAAATTTAAGGAGTAGGAGGAAGAGAGTTCCTCTGTTTCTTCATAAAAGTTGATAAGTTTAACAGTGAAAAACTCTTGAGGTAATAATGATGATGATTATGATTGGAACATGTCAATGATTTGTATAATAACATAACCCAAAGTGTCTGATGCAACCAGTATAACAAACTAAGGGACCCCAAAATTATAATAGATAAAAAAGGAAAAGAGGAAGAAGCAAGAGAGACCTAGAAGGGATGAGGAGATCTATCTTAAAATCATTCCATACCGTAGGAATGGAAAACAACAAACATTCAAATAACCAGCCTCCTCCTAATTTCCGCTACTTTCCTTCAACAATTCACCCACTCTCAAGTAAAATGTAGAAAAACTATAAACACAAATATATATATATATATATATATATATATATATATATATATATATATATATATATATATATATATATATATAAAGAGAGAGAGAGAGAGAGTAGGAGAGAGAGAGAGAGAAATAGAGTGGAGATAGTGGATGGGCCTTCTTCCTAGGATTCGACTTTTCTTAAACACCATATTTTTAAAACACTCTCCACCACCCTTCACAAACTAACTCTTCCAACTTAACACATTTCTATGCTTTTCCTTTATCCCTCTCTCCTTCCCCACTCTTTTCTTTCTCTCCTATACTCCTTTCCCTTCTCTTTCTCTCTCTCTAACAATACATTTGTACTCTCTCAAGTCCGCTCTCAATACACACATGAACATTGCCACATGAATTTATGATTCATTTATAGCATCATTTAATAAAATAAATTATTATTTTTTCCATATTTTTGAGATTACAATTTATCAATTACTGAAAGAGAAAAGGTCCCGAAAAGAGTGAAAAATAAATATTCCATAGTAAAATAAATATGAATTATCTCAACCAAATAAACTCCTAGATCACAAACATCAGCTAGCCACCACCACACATAGAGCAGCCAAAGCTTATAGAAAACCATAGAACACCAACCCAAAAAAAATTGAGAACATCACTGATACATAATCCCAACACCATTCGTAGCTAATCCGCCTTTTCCATGAGAAGACTTCATCTAGTTCATTCTAATTTCCTTGAATTTTATGCCTAGGACTAATTTCTTATTGAGAGATTCTCCAAGAATCACACCCACAAGAACCAATTTCTACCTCCTCGCTCTATCTCTCCTTCATACTATGTCGAAACACACCACAAAAATGAAACAACCAATTGCATAAACATCCTCAAACAAGCATACAGACATTCACAAGAACTCATGCATAGTCCTCAAAACATCTCTATGAGACAACTACCGTGGCTTCATAAAGATCATAAACATAGCAAAATAATCGAATCAAAGAAGGATGATTACGATCTTACATTGAGATAACTAGTAGAATGGAAAAATAAAAAGATCTTTTTGGCAAAGAGCTACAATCATGTTCCAAATTTTTCTTCTTCTTTCCTCTATCCTCTTCTTTCTCTTCCTCGACTCCAGTCGCTTTCCCCAACCCATTTTCCCCAGCCCCTAAAAGAGCCCCCAAATCGCCTAACCCCTAAAAACCAGACACCGCCATTCTTCCAATATGTGTCATTCATCTAGCGAGCAAAACAAGCTCAATAATAATAAAACAATAAAATAAAATTACTACTTCTTAAATGGGGCCTACAATTATATTAATACAAAGTTATTAAATTTTATAAGTAATTGCTAAAATTAATTTCATTAGTATGAATAAATAAAATTATTTATTTTACTCAAAATATTTACTTGGGGTATTTTATTTATATTAATTGATTAAATAAAAGTTAATCTAGGAAAAAATTAAAAGTATATAATAAACTTTAAAAACTATTTTTGTTCACTATTCTAGTGTTAATATTTAAAAAAAATTATTTACTAATATTATTGAAATATTTTAAAATAGTATATAAAATCTTCTATTAAATTAATTTTAATTAAAATAAAATTAAACTCCATTAATAAAATATTTTTTAATAATTAATATTTTATAGTGATTTAAAAAATAGTTTATCAAATTTAATTTCTTTAATTATTAATATAAAAATAAAAAAAGTTGAATTAGCTTAGTTAAAAAATTAAAGTACATATAAACATAATTAAATATTATTAAACATATTGTATTTCCTTTATGAAAATGTGTGGTGGTCACTTCAAGAAGCTTCCACCGAGACCTTATTCACTCCAGTTGGGCTTCAAATAAACAAGTTGGAAGAAGAAAAGAGAGGAAAAAAAGTCACCAATTGGAGCATTTTGAAAATTTTGCCTTTCTAAAAATTTCAAAAGTGTTCTTTCTAGCTATATTCGACCGACACTCTTTTAAGCTTCCAATAAAATTAAAATTACCTAAAACGGAGTTTGATGAAAAGTTATGATTAAAACAAAATCAAGGTAAAATTAGAGGGGCTGAAAATTTCGCACTAATGCATTTTTTTTTTTGAGAAAACAAAATATATATATATATATATATATATATATATATATATATATATATATATATATATATATATATATATATATATATATATATATACTTTTTTTTTCGCTTCGGGCCAAATCTCATCCTCGCAACATCTCGCTTCAAAGTTTCAGCATCATCTCGTCTAAACTCAAAGACAAACCCGCAAAATAAACACAGTGAAAATAAAAATGCAAAAATGAAAAATTAAGCTAGAAACAAATTTTAACTTAAAATTAGAGAAAATCTAAAGAGAAAAATTAAATAAATTGAAATAAAATAAAATAAAACAGGAAAATCAAAAAAATAAAATAAAAGAAAAATAAAAAGTACGGGAAACCGAGATTCCCAAACTGGGGCTTTCTAGCCTGAGGCCGCTATAACTCGGTGGAGTTGGTAATTCGCCGAGGTCTGTGTGCTCCAAACCGAACTAGCACTCAACCATCCGGCCGTAAGCCATGCAATATGAGCACGCTACGTCTCATGTAGCGAGTAAAGGCTTGAGCAGATGCCACTAACTTCCTAAAATATTGCATTGGCAGTGAAGGTGGGATGGCCTTGGCTTTAACAGTAGGTGTGGATTGTGCTGCAGGTGTAGGCAAGGTATACACTTAGTCAAGAGAGGGTACGCCGGCGCCGGCCGGGCTGTGGCTGGGCACCGGCTTTAGCTCTTCCATTTCTTCCTTTCCACTACCCTCCTCATTCAGCATTGGGGAGGTTTCTTCTTTCTTCTCCCATGGACAAACAGCCAGTAACTGGTGATCTAAGGATTCAAAATTTTCTATCGCCCTTCTAGCCGCGGACAATGCTCCTTCACTACGGTGTCACGTGCACTCTTTCTCCGACTCTTCCTCTTGATGAATGTGCTGATTGGTGAGCCTTGAAATGGAGTTCTACAGAATGTCAAATTTCTGATCAATTTTGTTTTGAAATCCATCAATTCTCTTGTTTAGAGAGCCTCCACTCAGGTCAATTTTGCTCTTATCAGGTCAATTTTTTTATTACCGACATTCACTCCGCCTCCGCTCCTCTATAAAAAAAAAGTATCCACCAATTTTCTCAAGTTCGCATTAAGCCTCAACCAAGAGGATAACCGGTGGTGGTCAGTGGATGCATTTGAGGAGTTGAAGCATAATATGGAGGGGAGTGAGTTGTATACCTGGAGGTCCCGATTCTACGAATTTGTGTGGTTCCCAACTAGGGTCAGGTACTACCATATGGTGTAGTAGCTGTGAGGAACCATGTAAGAGGGTGCACTCACCATGGAGGGCTTACATAGTCCTCACGGACCTAGATGGGTTTGGACTCACTCAAGCTGTCGATTCTACCATGGAAGGTGTCCTAATCCCTCATGGACATATATGCACCATGGCTTTCCACCGAGTACTACTATATTGCTCTCCTCTCTTCCATTCGGGTCAATATTCAAATTCAAAAGACAAGTTCCCTGTGGAAAATTGACTTTGATCAACCTGCCCTCAAAATTCCTTACCCACTTGGAACATGGATTCCCCTAAGAGGCAAAACAGGCAAACACCCAACGACCAAGAAGCCATCCTACCTAAAAGGTTAGGGTTACCAAAAAAAAAAAAAAACTATGACCTGAAACTAAGATTAACAGTAAAATATATATACAGAGAGAAATTCACCACGACTTGTGATGAGGATCACAAGTGTTCATCAGGTCATCATTTGCACTTAGGTTATCCCTAAGTATCTGAGCTACATTTGATTCGTACACAAGAGGGTGACTTAATCAACAATATTTATATCCTAACTGTCAGAAGAAAAGCTTACTGCAGATAATGTGTTCTAGGGTCGAACTCAGGGATGGATTTTCTTCGCACAAATGATTTACAGTGAAGGCTAAAATAGTGAATTCAATTTGGATTTTGGGGTTTTGTAAAAACAGTGGGGGTTTTGAGGGTTTAAAACTGAAAATAAAATAAGCTAAAATGTAAAATAGAACTCCTTGAAATGTTAGATCACTGGGGTTGGATTCCTAGGGCAACTGAGGGTTTCCAGGTTTGTTTCCTCGCGTTGAGGAGGATGACCTATTGTCATCTCCCTAACCGGATCTTCATTTAACTATAAAAACAAACCCTCATTAAATCTCTTTGAAAATGGCATCCACTGACACATTAAAGCTCTATCTCGGTTAAAACACAGAAGTCACTGACTCACCTTACAATGGCTCATAAATGACAACTAACAACATCAATGGATCTAACATTACATCCAATGAGCCCAAAGCCTACCAAGTAATAATCCATCCAAGGTGAATCAAAAGGGATAAAAACCCAAAGTTAAAAAGGGAAACAATAATCTGCCAAAGGGATACCCGCATGAAAACATGGAGCCCCCAAAGACGCCTCGGATTCTCAAGATTCAAAGAGCCTCCCACTCAAGGCGATGAAGGGTTTTAGCAGCTCATCCTCCAAGTTGTCATCCTTGGAGGGTGTTTGGCTACCTAGAAAACGAGAGAAAATGAAGCAGGAGAAAAGGAGGAGGGAGAGTTGAAAGCTTCCCCCAAAAAAAAAATTTTATTAATCAAGGAGAGACTTTACAAAGAAGCCGCCTAGGGCTTTATAGCCAACCCCTCGTACAAAATACCAAAAAACCAAAAGAAAATACTATTACAATGGGGCAAATTAGGAAGAAAGCCAAAAAGATGACCAACATAAGTCAAAAAAGTCAATAGAAACATGAACAAGGTACGTAGCTGCTAATTTCACACTGGGGCTATGCAGAATTCCTCAAGACCATGGTGCGAAATTTTCGCACTATGGTGCGAAATTCTCTGTTTCTTTTCTTTCTTTGATTCCCGCTCTCATTTCCCTTCCTGATTCTCGATCCGCAATGTTGAGTTCACTCACCCTTCGTGCTTGACCGACTCGACAATCTTGGCATTAATACTTGCAAAACTAAGCAAAATCGCTACAAAATATGATCAATAGAACTGGACCTTAATGTGCAATCAGTTAATTCGGTTGATTAGTACACAAAAAAAGCGCTCAAAACCTACAATAAATAGGGCTCAAAATAGCACTTTTTGGGCACTAATCAAATAAGTATGTATTTTTATTTCTCTACAAAAATAAAATGTAGTTTTTTAATATTTAAAAACTAATTAGTTTTAATGATTATTTATTATGATACTAAAATAAAAATTAATTACGATAGTAAAATAAAATAAATTATTTTTACTTATATTAGTTTTCTACCAACTACCTACCATGATGTTTCTAAAATTGATCAACTTAAAAAGCATCATTAAACATAATATAAGTACCAACAGAATTTAATTCATCGGTAAATTGTGAATTTCTTGTAGTGGCCCCTCTATATAAATGTTGATAGTTAATAATTTACCTTGAATTATAAATAAAATTCTAAGTTATCTTTGATAAAATTCCTTGAAATTTATAAATCTATTACAAAATTGTTACAAATCTATTGCGAAATTGCAACAACTGTAATTTTGTTGTCAATCCGTTGCAATTTTGCAACGAAATCGTTTCGTTGCAAACTTGCAACGGCCAAATTCGTTGCAATGTCGTCTCCAAGGATGGAGCCAAAGTTTCCCGCCATTTTTTGCAACAGAAATGAATCTGTTGCAAATTTCCGTTGCAAGTCCATTGCAAGTTAGTTGCGATTCAGTTGCAAATTACTTACCATATTTTCATTAGCATTCGGTTGCAAAATCGTTACTATTTTGCAACAGATTTGTCCGTTGCAAAATTTCCGTTGCAAATCAGGATTTTTCTTATAGTGAATGAAGAAGAAAGAAGAGATTGCAAGAGATTTAAGGTATGGAAACTAAACCTAAAACCCTTTGATGATAGTCAAGTCTGGGGAAAACCCTAACTTTGTATAATGATGGTTGTTGGTCTTAGCTCAGTTTTATGGTTGTTTGAGTTGGTTTGTGGTGCCCAATCGAGGAATATTGTAAAGAAAATGTCAGTTTTAGGAGATGTCACAAAAAATTTCAAAACCCACATTTTTGAAATCTCAATACTCATCCAAATCTGAGTGGATTAAATTTTAAAAACTAGACTTTATGAGAACAAATCTTCTTGAAATAATTGTATTCAAATTTGCACTCCACTCGCACCCGTAAAATCTGGCCAGCTAAGCTTTGTTTTCGGCGCTTCGGTCCGTGCTGGTACAGATTTAATGTTTAGGCCATAACTTGGTCATCACTCATCCAAATTGAGTGATTCAAATTTCTGGGTAAATTAGACTTCTAAAAGAACAAATCTCCTTGAAATAAGTGTATTCAAATTTGGACCACATTGTACCAAAAAATTCTTTTAAAGGGAACTCTGTTTGTAGGAAATATTTCGGTATAACGAGATTCAAGTGAATAAATAAAATTGTAAAAGAATTATAAAAGTGATTGTTATATGAAATATGATTACATGAACAGAAATACGAGCAATACTGAGAACATGATTATACAGTTTATGATAGAAGTAACAGTTATAGTATATGTATAAAGGAATACTATCTGAAAGGATTTCATATGGATATATGTGATTGACATTATCCATGTATATGAGATGTGCATAGTTTGAACATGAATGAAAATGTAATAAGCTTGATTGTCTGCATATGTCACCAGGTAGAGGGATAGATAGACATGCCTATAGGGATACAATTGTTGCAGCATTCAATTTATAGATATCGAGGCCTCGTTTGGGTCGATGACATAGATCCTGTTTGGATCATTATAGCGGCCCCATTTGGATCATTATAGCGGCCCCGTGTGGGTCATAGAGATAGAGATCACCGTCTCGTACAGTGATAGTACCTTCGGGTACATACAGATTATACCTATTATCCACTTCTTGGAATATGTAGGCAAGACATAAGACATAAGATGTGACAAAACAAAAAAAATGATTGAAATGGTTATAAGAAGCATGTAACATGAAAACGGTTATAAGAAACATGTAACATGGAAACGGTTATAAGAAGCATGTAACATGGAAACAATGATTCAAAATAAAAAAATGTGATAGAGCTATAATGATATTAAACGTACTATGTATTATGACGATTGAGACTGAGAACTCTACTAAATGGTATTATGTACAAGTATAATGATATATGCATGATGTTGTGCAACAGACAATTTCAGAATTGTATATCATCTTTGAGGACCACTACGGGTGGTCATATATGTTATATGTGTTTCCCACTAAGTTATAAGCTTGGCATAGGTGTTTCATCCGTGTAGGTACTGAAGAGGACATCCCAACCGTTCGACACATAGGAGGGCTAACACAACAATAGGAGTCAACACCTATAGGTTGCTACCTCTGATTTTGAATATGTACATGTAAAGTATTTTTTTTTTGTATAGGTATAAGTCAATGAGACTCAAATATTTGTACAAGACATTATGAACACCACTGCGTTGGTTGTTTTATATATATTTGTGATTATGAATTAATTACATGTTATGGGCTCACCAATGTAAAAAAAACAGGTTAAAGAGTCTCAGTCCTGTGCCGCGTCCCCCTCTTCCGCCTGGGGGTGGGGGGTGTTGGGGTGCGACAATCCAAACCTAGGTCAACATCTAAGGTTAGAAAGTGAAGTCATAAAAGAAAACAGAGGAATCTTAAAATCAATAGATGGACACCATGATATTGACAAAGAGAGCCACTTTACGACAATCTTTCCTTCTTTCCTGCAAGTCATCATTCCCTTTTGATGGATGACTCTTACTATATCATCCCTCATATTCATGATGACTGAACTGCCATTGTTCGTGAGCTTCACTGCTAAAATACCACTTTGAAAAAGAAGAACAAGGTTATGGATCCTCCGGATGACTCTCAAGCTTTTTCTAAGGCCGTCTCTGTGTTTGCCCTCCCTTCTATATACTTCTGCAATTCATATAATTTATTTTATTTTATTTTTTGTTTCATGGTCATGTGTATTTATGTTTCTTTCTTTCTTTCTTTTGTTTTTGGTAGGGTTTGGAGTTGATGAAGATACAAATGGGATATTACTGGGAAAATGGCATTCGAGCGCTTGGAGATCCTTTAGAAAGAGAACCTCAATTCTTCTCGGAGGATGAATGTCTTTGAGAGGTTACGATAAACTTAAATTGGATTCTGGACAAAAGAATTTCTGAGGTTTAAGGTATGTGTTCTTCCTCATGTAATTAATATAAATGTTTGGCAAAAAAGTATATGATATCATCAGAGAAAATGGTTTGAACATTGTTCTCTTCTTTGCCTAGTATTGAGATATTTTGGTACTAGATATTGCCTATGAATATATTTTTGTATATAAAAAATTAGAATATATTATACAGGAAAATTCTAAAAAAAATAAACTCATATATGATGTAATACAATTACTCAAATAATAAAAATAAAATATTTCTTTTCACAAAATCGTTTGCATCCCAACACTTGATGGTATTTTATATCATATTTTCATGCCCAATCTTTAATAAATGGGTCAGTCAAATTAACATTTCTTTAAGCGTTTTTTCTTATTAGGCATCTCCAATGGGTCGGGCCAAGTTGTCCGGCCCGTAGAAACGAGGTATGCGATCTGGCTCAAGTCGAGTCAATAAGCTGGTTGACCGATCAATAAATAGACTGGGCTTTGCATATTATTGAGGTCTATGGCCCATCTCATGGGCCTTGCATTATAATAATTAAAACCAAAATTTTGTATTCTAACCTTTCATTCTAGCTTAAAATTTAGCCTAATGTAACTAAATTGCACCTTTATTTGACTTATATAATAAACATTTAACAAAAATATATTATAAATAGAGTTGGTAATATCTATTTTTAAAAATAACATGAGTTACATATGTTTCTTCTCACATTTCCAAATGTAATCATTTATATGACATATCTCAATGAACAAATTTTAAAAGATATATTTTTTTATTTTGAACTATTTAAGCTTTTTACTTTTTATTTAAAATTTGAATACAATTTAAATAAAAAAATTAAATGAAGCGATGCTTAGGCAAGTTGGAAAATGACAAGCTCAGTCGGGCTTAAAATAAAGCCCACAACCAGACCAATCAAAAAATGGGCTCGGCTTCGGGCTTCTTGAAGACCTCTATAATTCTTATTGACATAATGATATATTTTAGCAAGTAAGCAAATAGTCCCATTACAATATTATCAAAGTATATATATATTGGTTAATGTCAAATGTATAATTTTCTTTGTGTCAAACATGCGGTCTCATTACTTTTACTCAATTTAACCTTTTGGATTACTATTTTTATTCAACTATCCAATATTTACCAAACATTCCCAATAACCCAAATTGACATCCCATAGGTACTGATTGAATATTCTAGAATTAGTATTTATAAAATTCATTTTTCAATTTTTTTGCAACTTAAGGAGTGGCTCGAGGTTGTTATGGGTAGAATGCTGTGGTGCAATGGACAATGCATCCTTGGGAAAGGGATGCTCGTTTGGCACATGAGGCTATTACGAAAGGTCCTGAATCATTTGGCTTACTCATTGAAATTGCATGCACAAGATCATCAGAAGAGCTGCTGGGAGTTAGGAAGCTTATCAATCCCTCTTCAACCAATCCATCGAGGATGTTATTTCCCGAATCAATGCATCGAGCGCAAGGTTGGTACCACTTCACCTAAGGTTCATATGATGGTAATACTTGTTTTTTCAGGTTCCTGTTCTACCCTCATCCTTTAGTGGGGTATGGTCTTCTCCAGGGCATTTGAGTTTGAGGTTAATGCAATCGGGTTTTTTTGGTGAGTTTGGAATTAATGTAATCGAGTTTTTGGTGCGACAGTCTAGGTTTAGATATTGTTTAGTCTCGTCCCACCTTGATTACTTAAAAAGATTTTAAAATTAGTTTACTTTATTTTTGTTTTATATATTTTAATATATCATAATGATAATAAAATTCTTTTAATAAAATAAAATTATACAAAATATAATATTTTATATATTTATAATATATATGAAAAATAAATAAATATAAAAAATAAAAGTTAAATGGGATAGGTATGATAATTTCTCATTTTTATCATATCTGTCTCGATATATTGAGTGAGATGAGAATAAGAAATAATTAAAATTAATGAGACATGAATGGGATGGGACCGTCTTGTCTGAACCCACCCATTGACATTCCTACTCACTTTGAGTAAGACGGACTTGCCCAAAATTTTATTGAATGATAGACCCAATTTGAATTATCACACTTGCTTATGATATAAAAATGTATGCCTGACATCTTTGACATTCAGGTTTTGTTTGGAATCCCGAAAGTACTAAGAAAAAAAATAGCAAGGAAAATAAAGCGAAAAAGTGAAAGGAAAGAAAAATTGGAGGAAAATAAAAAATATGTTTAAATTTTATAAATTAATTCAATATGTTTATTTAAACTCATTTTATTTGTTTTTCTATGTTATATAAGGACTAAGAATTTAAAAAATATGTAAAATTTTGAGGAATTTTGATTATATTTGATTTTCTTTTATATTTTCTACGGTGGGACCAAATATGAGAAAGTAATTTTCCTTAATATTTTTTTCTTTTCTTAATACTTTCTGGGTTTCAAAGAGAGACTAAATGTCTTAAATAATGAGTCATGACTAGATATTTCTATAGTTAACAAAAAATGAAGCCATAGTAAAAATTTGTACATTTTCCAACATTGGCAGCTCCTAGTTGCACTTGTGAGTTCGTATAGATATGAAGGGGTGCAAGTCAATGACTCGACTGCTAGATCAGAGGCTAGGACACTTGAGAATTTACTACCATCACATTAGGACAAGTAACAAGAGAGAACCTTATTGAAGAAGATAAGATGAGTGAGGATGCTAACAATAGAAGCAAGCTCCATCTCAAAGCGTGGTCAAGTTTTATAAGGAACTTTATGGCAAAGATATATAGGGTATAAGCAACAAATTATATATCACAAATATGTAGGGATAAGGTACAGAAATTCCCCTGATGTTTGGCTATATGTTCAACTTTTCCTTTCAACTTTTTTTGGGTGTAATATTACCTCTAATGTTTGTTTCGTAGTTCAATTGTATCCCTATCGTCAACACAATGAATAGATGAACAAACAGGTATTTAACATTGTTGACCTGTCACACACATGGAGTGAACATATGCCGTAGATGGGTGACATATCAACGGCGTAAGACGCCCGTTTATCCATTGGTTCACTCCATTGACGATACGACCTCAAATATGTCTCTATTGTCAACAAAGTGAATAGATAGACAAACAGGCATTTAACACCACTGACGTGTCATACACATGAAGTGAACATATGCCACGAATGGGTGACATATCGCGTAGTAAGCGTTAATTGCCATTAGTTCATCTATTGTGATATGGCCGGACATATTTGAGTTCTGAACAAATGTTAAAGCGACATTTGACCCAAAAAAAGTTTAGCTAAGTTTAGACATATGGTCAAAAATGAAGGTATTGTGTACCTTATCTCTAAATATGTAATATACCTTAATTTTCTTCAATTCAACTAAGATTAATTAAGAAAAACCGTCAGTTACCTATTTTAGTTTTGTTTCTGATTAATTTGCTTAGGATCTTGAGAGTGAAATGAGATTGGAAGGAGACAATTCGGTGCCTATGCAATCCCAGGCATATTTTAGTAGGTAAGATAAATTCATCATGACAACATCTTAAAAATGATCGTAAATTTGTTTATATAGAATCATGCATGTATTAGTTAATGGTTTTTCAATTCTTATAGGTCTTAATTGATGCATTAAAGGCGATGCGAGCAGCGATCACGGCTCTAACTGAGTTATTGTGACAAGGAACAATGTTGATATGAAGGAGATTGGAGAAGAATTTAATAAGCAATATGGAGTTCCTCTAAGCAGGAAAATTGAAGAGGTAGCTCTTGGGAACTATAAGGATTTCTTAGTGAGCTTGATTGACAGAATAAATGAAAATCCGTCAGGAATTCCTATCACGGGAGCTCAACTGAAGGGCATTACTTCCAGCTGCAGAAGATGTTATGGCCAGAAAACTGAAGCTGGTGCATAGATCTCTATGAATTCTTTCATGATATCAGAGCTTCTGTATTGCTACTCACTAACTGATAATTCTGTTATATGTTGAGTTTAAGTTTGTGCACTTCATATCAAGGTTCAAAAACTCGGCCAATTCTGGTACGAATCGGCCGAGTCATATTCGTCTCGAAGGTGACTCATCGAGTCGGATACCAAATACGATATATTTGCAAACTCGACAGTGAATCGGCCAAACTCGGTCGTTTCAACCAAGATTCCGAGTTGACTCGGTCAACTTGGTCTTCTCATAGAGGAAAAAAAACCGATTCCTCATTCTTAATCTGTTTTTACCGAACACAACAAAAAAAAAACAAATTTATTAAAGATTTTTCTTCAAAATAACTAAAAATCAAAAACTTTTTGGGAGATTCCTTTTCAAAATCACTAAAAATCAAAACTTTTCAGGAAATTCCTCTTCAAAATCACTAAAAATCTAAACTTTTTGGGAGATTCCTCTTCAAAATAACTAAAAATCAAAACCTATGTGCAGTGTTGGTGAGTGGAAACGACAATTCTCATTGTGACTTTCTAGAAGGCGGTGGTAGAGAGCGGTCCATGGCGCGATGGCCCGGGCGATGATGACCATAGTTGTGGCACTATGAAGGCCTGTTACAAGGTGTATGCTCGAGGATAGAAAAGAAGAAATGAAGGGGAGGGAGAAGTGAGAAAGAAGGGGGAGTTTTTAAGAAATTTATTAACTTACTACTAAATGAGGGAAAGTGGGTTACTTATTATTAACTTAATTGAGATTTTATGCTTAATTGTAATGTGTGTGTTTTTTGAAACAAATATCAATGTTTTTTATATTCCCAATATGATATTAAACATAGGTTGTTCTCAACATTTTTAATAAAAAAATTTGGCAGAAAATTATACTAATATATTATTATTTAAATTAATTTGAATAAAGACTAAATTACTTTAAAATTAATATCTAACTTACCATAAACTATTATAATAATTATAATTATTTTATATATTTGCTTTGTTAAATAAAAATAAAATAAAATATTTAAATAAATAATTACAATTAATTAAACAATTAATTTTATTTTTTATGTACTATTTAATTAATTTTATAATACCATTATTGTAATAAGTATATTATAATTTTGCAATTCTTTTAGTGAATGTTTTATAGTTATTTAAATAGTATTAAACATAAAATAAATTTTCTTTTATTAGTTTTTAAGTCAATTACATATATGTTCTAATTATTTATATAATATTTTATAATTTTTTAAACTCTCTATTTATTTTAATTTACGTATCAGCCAATTTCAAGTTGATACAGCGATATACACTGAGACAGATACTTTTCAGGACCCTCCGAGTCGGTGACCAATACTGCGACTTTGAACCATGGTTCATATCTCACCCCAGGTTAAGCTTCATTATTTTTTAAAGTCTAGTAAAAATGTGGAGATACAAGTCTAACTATGATAACTTTGGCCTCAAATATGAAGGAAATAAGTGCAAACAACTAAGTATACCTTATGAATTAGGGATAAGGTGCACAAATAGCCCGAGTTTTGCGCATATATCTCACTTTGCCCCTTAAACTTTTATCCCAAGTTATCCTTGACATTTATTTCCGTAGCTTAGTCATTCTCATACTATTAGAAAATGTCACAAATGGGTAAACGTCTGTTAAACTCCACATGTGAGAGATTTCGGTTTGGTTATGACTTTTTTCAACGGGATGAGTACGGATGAGCTACAGAGTAAATGTTAGGGTATCTTGGGACGTTGGGAAAAAAAAGCTCAGGAGCAAAGTGGTCCGCGCAAAACTCAAGGCGCATTGTGCACCTTTATCTAACTTGGCTTGCCTGCCAGATTAGATCAAATCAATCAAATCATTATTTTATTTGTTTTGAGATATTATCTTTATTTTAAGATATTATTTTTATTTCATATTATTGTTTTTGGAGTATTATCTCATTTCCTATTATTGGTTTGGGATATTATTTTTTTCCCCTTTATTGTTTTATGATATTATTTAATTTCCTATTATTATTTTGGGATATTATTTTCTTTCATATTATTGTTATCAGACATTATTTTATTTCCTTTTATACCGTAATTATGTCTATGATATAAATAAATGTTTTAGAGACTTTTATCACTTTTATCAATTTATCAATCAATTCAAATATTTTGCTTTACTTTGTTTTTTGGATTGAGAATTAGTCTCTAGGTTAGAGATATTTTATTCTTGTTGATTAATAGCGTTGCTTCACCTTATTATGATTCCTTTTTTTTTAGAAAAGTAGTTCGAAAAGTGTCCTTTTTAAGAAGCTAAGGAGACAGAGCATAGCCCCAACTTAGAAACGATGCCAAGTTCCTCCTGTACGTCTTTAGGTGTTACCTAAAGCATATCAAGAGCTTTTTTGGTTTGTTTTTTAAGTAATATTATTAAAGAGAATTTTATTATAAAAAAATTGAATAAAATAACAACAAAAGAAGAAATTTCTTGAAGACTACATCAATATCATCAAAAGGCCTTCATGGAGAGAAAAAGCCGATCAGACAACTAGGAAAGCAACTGCAGCCATGGCTGCCATCAGAAAGCGATACCCAGACACCAAAATCCTATTATAAGCGATTAGGTGCTGGTGCTGCGGGAGTGGACGGCGGTTGTCAATATTATTAGCTGGAGCGGGCGTTGGCGACCGGTGGATAAGGGATGGGGATGGCGCAGGAGATGCCCGACTCGTAATACAGTGATCACCAGCTTCTGCCCATGGCCGGCGCAATGGTTGCTTACGCCACAAATGTACCACTTCCTTCCAGTGGTAGACAGTGTAATTATCTTTCCTTTCGTGAACCTTCATTCGGTGTACAGTGCAGTGCGAAGGCGGTTTCGTTGACTTTGAACACATTGTGCCGTCCGGCGGTGTATTTGAAGACTGAATATATATAGAATTGACATTAGTATTTTTAGTAATTTTAATTGTTAAACAACCAACTCTCCTTAAAAACTTGAGCTCCTAGGATTTGGATATAATAGGAATATCATTCTTTGATACCCATATTAACACCTTAAAACTCTCCCTCACAGACGTGGCTATTTAGAGAGTAAAATAAAACAAACGACTTTCAAATTAACAAATGAGATAAACAAATTGTAAAAAGGTAACTGGAACCGACCTTCGTTAAACCAAACTCTGATACCATTTTAAATAACAAATTTTCCAAATAAAACTTAAGCTTGTATGCTTAAGGTTTAATACCAATATCATGCTTTTTAATCAAAAGAAACTACAACACGAAAATAAAGTGATAGCTTGAGCTAATACATTACCTAGTTTGTCACCAACTCGAAATACTTTGTCCTTGGCCCAAGCTTGGTAGTCGAAATCGATGGTCCAACCTGAGTCATCTCCAACGGTAAACTCAGTGGCCATGGCCACGGCGGGAAGAACAATTGTGAAGACTGCAAGGGCAATAATATTGAACTGTTTAGGGCCATTGGAGCTGATTAGAACTGAAGTACTAGGAGGAGTAGTGTAAAATTCTTGTATGGAATTTAATTCGTTGATGTTCATCCTCGGGCTCTAAAGGGCCTATTTATAGGTAATGTTGAGCCAGGATATTGAAAGAGTCTAAAACGTGAAGAGCAGGCTGGGTCAGCATGCCACTTGCCCGAAAAAGCTTTGGTTTTTATGCAATTATATTCTGTCATGACGACTAACATTAATATTGTATGAGAATTTATTAACTCATAATTCTCTTGGCCGTTTACTTCGGTCCGGACATTACAAACTCAAGCATTGAATGGTCAGCGACCAGCTTCAAAAGCACAAATGGGAGTTCCTTGGAAAACTGAACCTTGGGGCCGGCTTTGGCTTTGTGGCCAAGCCGAACTCCATTGTCATCATGCACCTTAGCAATTTGATTCATAGGCCTTGGGCTAGGCCTAGGTCAACTCATGAGGTTAGGAACAGGCTTTTTAGGAGGGCTCAGTTTTTTTTATTATATGCCCATTCAGGTTTCTATGGAATTTTCTTCTCAATATTCATCAATCTCTTGCTATCTCCACCCAGCTTGGATCTATCCTAGGCTGAGTGAATGAATACTTATATGAAATTTATTGAAAAAGTAGTTAGAACTCGGATTGCACGATCTGCCCCCAGGTCCAAAAGCATATTAGGTTACTTAATTTACCCTTTTAATATTGAATCCTCACTTCGCCCCTCATCTCCATCTTTCTTCATAAGGAAGAACTATATGTTCCTCTCTAGTGGAATATCCATTTAACTGTCAACACGTTTTTTTGTCATGGTATTACTAGTGGGTCAGTGTATGAGTAATCTTTTTCAAAATTTTATGTCAAAAAGAATATCTTAAATTAATAACTTTTAGACTTACCAGAATCTACGGAAAAATCACTAGCAATTGATTGGACTTACAATACAAGAATTTAACAGTTTACCTACCGAAATAATTTTATAGGTAAAAATAAAGGTTTATCAACAAATTACCTACTAAATTGGTAATAATTAATTTTCAACAATTTACCTACTGATTATCTATAATTTACCTACTAATAGTGGATTATATTACCTACAATTTACCTACTAATATTTACCTATAAAACTATTCAGTCAGTAAATACGGTGCCAAATTTTGGCGGAAAATATTAGCGATAACTTACCTATAATTTACCTACTGATATTTACCTATAAAACTATTCAGTAGATAAAAATATATATTCTTATTTATCATTGATTTACCTACTATTGTGGTTTGTAGGTGATGATCAGCTTTCAATAGGAGCGTTTGGAGGCGTGTGGGGAATTAGTGGGACACGGACCTCTTGGTGGGTGGGGGTACGTAAATTTGTTGGATCGTCTGGGCTGAAATAGGATCACTTCAATGCTGGTCTGCAGGCTTTGAAGGTGGCACTCCTCTGCAAAACAAGAAATTCGGCGGGGCTTCGCGTAAGTAGCCTCGATCTAAGTCGAGTTTCTTTTGGAGAGAAAGAGACTATAGAGCGAATGTCGTGTGAGGATGCGATATCGGTATTAGGCGTACCTTTCACCGATGGGGTGGCCTTGTATTTATAGTAGATGTTCAACCAGTTGGATGGTGACTAAGATTCGTTCCCATTGGATGGGATATTTTGTTATTATCGGTGCTCCCGGATTTGGTAAGGGATATAGCAATAGCGGTTTATTTGGGATAATCTTCCTTCCTTGTTGGGATCCAGGTTGATGATGATCTATTATTGTCTTTCTTTCCCTATTGGTGAGGTTTGGTTGGATTTGCGGAATAATATATTATTATGGATTATTCTATTTTAAATGCGCATGGGAGCTTCCCATGTCGGTCTTTGGGCCAGCGGGTTGGACCCTCGTGCAGTAGCACCAAAGGCTTGAATCTTGGCGCAAAGAGCCTGAATGCTTCAATGGGCATCTTATCTCGCTGAGGTTTAGCGAGTGGGCTTGAGTGTTTCGTTAGGGTGACCTCTTTCTTGGGCACAGTGAGTAGATTGTGGCCTTATTTTGAACCCACTATCGATAGGTAAATAGACATATTTTAAATTATTTTTTTTTTTTGAAACACAATAAAATATAAATATTAAAAGTGATAAATTTGGTAATTGATTAATTTTATTTTTATATGGTTATTGTTATTTTTAATAGCTAATAAATATGAATTCAAATCGATTTCCTATCTAAGTAAAAACGTGATGTTTTTTCTTTGTTTAAAATATGAATATATATGTTGATATGTATGAGAAAATGGAGATTTAGCAATAAAATAATAAACATCATTAATGTTTCACATCATCATAAAAATTCTTAGTTCTAAAACAAATATAAACATTCATGGATTTGCATCAAATTCTAAATCAAGAAAATTATCATCAATATCATTCTTCACATCATCAATTAGAGGTGGCAATTTAAACCTTACCCATTGGGCTAGCTCAATTCACTTGGAATTAGGGTCAGATTGGACTGTTAATTTATTGGGCCGAAAAAATTTTCAAAATTTTTTCAAAAAAATTACCTTTTTTTTTACAGAAAATTTCCCCCATTTTTTTACATTTTTTTCAAAAGTTTTTCCTTTTTTTTTTTTTCCTAATTTGTCATGAGAACATTTTTATCATTAAAATTATTATTTTTAGACTTCTATATAAGCTTATTATGAAGCTTATTGAAATAAGTTAAAATTGATATTTTTATAAAAAATATATATAAGAAGATAAGGAAATAAACTCTAAATAAGCTTTCCAAAAAAGCACCTTTATTCTTAAACACTGTTACCCTCCACTTAAGAAACCCTTTACCCTGGGCGAGGAAGAGAGGAAGGTCATAGAGCAACTGGTGTAGATGGACAGTGGTCCGTGACCAATTATCAGTGGTAACCACCACCACCACGGCCTTGCAGTCTGCCCTCCTACGTCGTTTTTGTCATCCTCGACACCACCTTCTCTCTCCACCTTCACACCCTTTTCCAACCCCTTCCTCTACCTCCTCCAAAACCACAGAACTCATAGGAGGAGAAGGTCGTTTCTTCTTCCCGGAAACTCATGGTTTCTCTACTCTCTCCTCCTCCTACTCCCATCCTCGCCCATTCTCATCGGCTCAATCCTCGTCTCCTTCTGCGTCGGTGTTATAGGTACATCGTAAACAGCCGTCCGGTCTACAATAGGGGTATGAATCTCCTTTATCTCCATTGGTCATTGGTCTTTCCCTGGTGGCCATTCATCTAGAGTTTGTTTTGTTGCGGCGTTTTCGTATCTTTCCTCGGCGCCAATCGGGAGCGGTGGTGCGGTGAAATCGCCGAAAGTTGATTTCGGTTAGATGATTACGGTAGGCGGTCGATTTTATTGTTTTGATTGTTTGTTATGGTCGACGGTGGCGTCAATTTCGGGGTTTTGGCAGTAGGCAATTACATTTTTGATGTTGTTTAGGTGCTTGTTTGGGTGTTTTGGAAGCTCTTTGTGTTTCACTCTCGGACATTGAATTTTGATTTCCAGCTGAAGACTAGATTTCTCACTGTAATTTAAGCATTTTTTTTTTCTTTCAACAGAATTATTGAGATTTTCTTTGTTAGAAATTTTAATTTCTAATTGATTCATATAATTTCAGTATTGATAATTGTTATCGTCGTACACACGGTGATGATTAGTGTAGTATCTGAGACAATTATCGGTGTAAATCCTCGTCTTGGAGTCGTTAAAATTTATGTATTTTAGCATGTTTTGTTATTTGAGTAAATGTCTTAATAAAAGACATTTAATATTATGCTTATTATTTGAGTAAATGTCTTAATAAAAGACATTTAATATTATGCTGATTTATATGACTAAATGTCTTAATAAATAATATTTAATATTAGTATTCTGCACTCTATATATATATATGAAGGCATAGAAAAACACCATGACTTCTAAGGGGTTTGATTGGAAAGAGTCGAGAATCGATCAAGTCATATATATCGTCAAAGGCGATTTAAGTGTTACGGATCTGGCATAGGAAAAACATATATTATTACTTGGGACATTCAATTATCGTGATGGATTCTTCAAGTAAGTTTTCTTTCATTTTAATAAATTATGCCATGATTGTTAAATTGGTTGGTTAAATGCTAGCCTTTTGGACTTCGATTCAGCTCACAGTTATGGATAGACATAAACCGTGATACTAGTTTGGAGGCAGACAAGAAAATGTGGGAGAATTGGGAGAGGTCAAATAGGCTTATGATGAGCTTTCTTAAGCTTAGCATAGCGCCTAATGTTAAGCCTTCCCAGCCCAAGACTGAAAATGTGAGGGAATTTGTGGCTGAAATTAAGAAGTGTACTATGACAGACATTGTGGATAAATTGTATTCTTGCTCTTATTAATGATTTATCTAATAGAGTACACCATGGCTCGGTCGATGGAGGAACATATTACTCACATGGTGAATACCTACAACCCAGGCTAAGAGTTTGGATATGGATCTTTGTGAAGCGGGTTTTGGTTGAGTTTGTTGAAATCATGTAAGGGTGATGATTTCAAGCAATTTCGGAGAACACAGCCAACTTAAGGAAAATGGTCTCTTTCGGATCTTAAGGCCATGCTCATGCAAAGGAGGCAAACGAAAGGGAAGACCTTAGGTCGAGCTTTGAAGCCAACTTTACTTTATTATGAGTAAATCAACTATTTGGTTCCTAGTGGCGGGAAAAGCTCCAAGTAGAAATGGAAGAACAAGGGAAGCTGACCATTTAGGTGCAGCCGTAAAGGAAGGCGAGGAGAGGTTGAAAGATTTTGAAATGTTTCTTTGCAACAAACCTAGGCCTGGGTAGGTGCCAAAGGAAGGCATGGTTTGAAAAGAGAGGTATACATTTTGTTTCCGTATGCTTTGAATCAAATATGATTGAGGTTTCTTCTAATACTTGGTGGCAACCTTTGGTGCAGCCACTCGTGTTTCTAATATTTATGCGGGGTTACACAAACTTCCCTTAAATCTTTGGAAAGTAAGCTTTCTATTTATGGGAAACGAGGATGAGCTAAATTGAAGGTGTATGGACATATAGAATTGTGTTAGATACGGGCTATTGCCTTGATCTAGAGAAGTGTTTATATGTTCCTGATTGCTCTAGAAATCTTGTTTCTGTTTCTAGATTGAATGTTTTAGGTTTTGATTTTTGAATTGGACATGGTTGTTTTTCATTGTATCATGGAACAAACCTTTATGTACTGGTTCGTTGTGGATACTTTATATTGTTTCAATCTGAATTCTACTTTTGTTAATTCCCTGTTTAATGTTGATGTTAAATATGATGTTGGTATGAAAAGGAGTGCACTTAATAAGTCTTCTGCTGACTAGTGGCATAAAAGGCTCGGTCATATATCCAAAGAAAGGATTGATAATCTAAATTTCGTGTTTAAGTTTTGCTCAATTGATTTTTTACCAATTGAATAATACTTGTGTGGGATTGCAGGCTTAAGGCATAACAAACATGTATCAAAACAAGTCGCCACAAGGAGCAGTGGATTACTTGATTTGAAATACATGCTGTGATATTTGTGGTCCTTTTTCATGTAATTATCTGGGCTATGAGAGGCATTTCATCACTTTCCATTGATGATTACCTAGGCATCGTTACTTTATTTGTTGCATGAAAGAATCTCACCTAAGTTGATGTCCTTAGACATTCTATTTCGTAGGTTGAGAGATATGGCTAAATAGAAAAGGTTGGCGTAATACGTCTGACAGAGGTGGTGAATATTGCTATGGAAAGACATCGGAAGTTGACAAATTTCCAGGCCCATTTAAGAAACTCTTGAGTCCAAGGGCATGAAAAGAGGCAATGCCCGTCGCAATTTCAAATGGTATAGCCGAAAGGCGTAATCGCATATTGATGGAAATGCGGCGAGTGATGCGAATGATAGTTTGGTACCTTCGCGTTTCATTGGGATGTATGCATGGGGTGACAGCCTCTACATATTAAATAGCATTTTAGCAGAAAGCAGCCTTCCTAAGACACCTATGAATCAGGACATCTAGGAAGCCCAGCTTAAGCATTATCATCTTCAAAGCGTCAGCCGCTGCAGAGTATTATAACCATGAAAAGAAGTTGATTCCGTGACCATTAGTGGTTATTTCATCGATATCCTGAGCGTCAAAAGGGTATAGATTCTATTGTCTTCAACTAGTACGAGAATTGTAGAGTCCTGAATGCTCGCTTCATTGAAAATGGCAAAGGTCGTTGGAGCAATGGGAGCAATGGATGTGAGATAAGAGAGTCATTGATGGACCAAAGCCGTATCAAATGATCCATCTCAAATTGAAGTTCTATTATTGCAGCACACCCACAAGGCATGAATGCGGTAACAACAAATGGATGCTCCAAGCTCGATTGGTGACACGCTAATAAGCCGCAAAGAGAGGAAAATGAAAAAGTTAATGAGCAAGTGCGACTCAAGAAGAAATATTAGTTAGTGTATCAAGGAGGTCTACTAGAGAGAAAAGATCGAAGTATTACTTAATGACTATATAGCTATGCACTTGAGCATGAGAGTGACTTGAGTATTGATAATGACCCGCCCTTCAAATCTCAAGCCATGAGCGGTAAAAATTTTGATAAGTGGTTAATGGCCATGAAGGAAGAGTTGAAATCCATGGATGACAATAATGTTTGGGAAATGATGGAATTACCGAAGGATTCTAAAAGAGTAGGTTGTAAGTGGGTCTTTAAGACCAAGCGAGACTCTAAGGGCAATGTCGAGAGGTATAAAGCCAGACTTGTTGCCAAAGGTTACACTCAAAAGGATGGCATTGACTACAAAGAGAGATTTTCTCCGGCTTCAGAAAGGACCTTTAAGGATTGTAATGAAGCCTTTGGTGGCTCATTTTGATCTCTGAGCTTCACCAAATGGATGTTAAAACGACCTTCTCAATGAGATTTGGAAGAAGAGGTATATATGGATCAACCTCAAGGATTTGAGACCACAAGTAAAAGAAATCTGTATGTAGGTTGAAGAAATCAACTTATGGATTAAATGCTTTCCAGACAATGGTATTTGAAGTTTAATGATACCGTATTGTCATATGGATTTGTAGAAATGACCGTTAACCGGTGCATCTACATGAAGGTTGTGGGAAGCAAGTTCATAATCCTGAAGCGTATGTGCACGATATTCTTCTGTCACTTAGTGATCGTTGCTTTCTGCATGATGTTAAGAATTACCTTTCTAGTAACTTTGAAATGAATGATATAAGTGGAGGCTTCCTATGTGATCGAATAGAAACATTTTGGGATAGATCACAGGAATTTTAGATTATCTCAAAAGGCTTACATCAACAAAGTTCTGTAAAGATTTAAAGGCTTGAATCATGTTCACTTAGTCCAGTTCCCATCCAGAAAGGAGACAATTTACCATCCCAATGTCCTAAACGATTTGGGAGCATAAAGAAATGGATAATATTCCTATGCTTCTTTAGTTGGGAGTTTGATGGCGCTTAGACCTCGCATTGTGGCCTGAGCTAAGCCAGGTCGGTATGTTGGGTCGTTATCAATCAAATCCCGGATTATTTCATTGGAGAGTTGCAAAGAAAGTTTTGAGGTACTTGCAAGGCACTAAGGATCACATGCTCACATAGAAGAACTAGTAATCTTGAGGTTGTTGGTTCATTCTGGACGTACTACGCCGGATGTAAAGATACCCGAAGTCCACATTCGCTATTCGTCTTCTTCTAAATTACTCTGAGCTATCTCATGGAAGAGTGGTAAGGTATCACATTGCATCCACTATGGGAGGCTGAATTTATAGCATGCTTTGAAGCTACAGCTCAATCGCTAGGCTTCAATTTCTTAATGGTTTAAGTATCATCAAACATTACTAAACAAATGGAGGATTTATCAGATACGGCAAATTTTGTATTCTTCTAAGAATGATAGATACTCCAAGGGTGCTAAGCATATGGATTTCAGCATCTGTCTATCAAAGAAGAGGTGCAAAATCAAAGAGTTCAAATAGTGCACATTGGCAATCTATGATATGATTATGATCCGCTGACTAAAGGATCAGCTCCTAAAACATTTATCGCCTTTATTAGTAAAGGAGTAGTCGCCAAGTCCTTGTATATCGGATGATTGGTCATACATGTATGAAATTTCTATGTTTAGCACGTTTATGTTTATTTGATACTCTAGATATCAATGTTTGTTTGGATTTTGCTTATCTATGAATCATATTTCAGTTATGCATATTTTATTATGATTATAGATATTAGGTCTTATTTAATACATTGTGGGATAAGGTATTTTCGGGTGTCTACCTTATCAAATTGTGACTGTTTGAATTGAATTGACTTGTGATACATGGAAGGAATCGGTGACGCTTGTCGCTTGTGACCGCTATGATTCGGCTTCCGCTTAGTTCTTACGGCTGTGACTTATATATAACATTTTAAGTGAGCCTGCCATGTTAATATGTTGTATACTAGTCAAGTATATGGAATCAAGTGAGAAAATGTTGTGGTTCTTAATTCTAATTGATTCTATAATTTCATTGATATATCGTTGTAGACACGGTTTATTTATTAGGCGTAGTATCTAAGAGACACTGAGTCGCTGAACGCTGCAGCCGACCATTAAAAATCTGCCATTTTTAGTGTTTTTTGTTATATGAGTAAATGTTCTGCACAAAAGACATTTAATATTAGTGAATCGCAGGTGAGTAAATGTTCCATTAAATAATATTTAATATTGCAATTTCTTCTCTGCCTTCTTATATACTTATATATGATATATAGCAGTAACACATGTTTTTTCAAAGGGGGCTTGACGTAAGAATCAATCAAGTCCTGTGCGGTTATGTTACGACCGCATAGAAAAGCATATATATTATTAGGCTAAAGACACTAATTATCGTGATGGATTCTTCGTGTTCATTTTCAGAATATGATATTAAATCAAGCGATTTAATTGTTCTATTAGGATCCAAATTGTTAAATCGCTTCGCAAAATTTCAACAATTTTCTATTAAATCCTCAGCTCTAATAAAATCAAGAAAATTTTTATAAACGATTTAACAATTTGGATCCTAATAGAACAATTAAATCAACCACTTTAACAATCATGACATAATTTGCTTAAAATGAAAGAAAAACTTACTTGAAAATCCATCACTTCAGAATTGAATGTCCCAAGCAATATATATGTTTTTCCTATGCCGATCCGTGAACACTTAAAATCGCCTTTGATGATATATGACTTGATCGATTTTGACTTTCGAATCAAACCCTTGAAGCTATGTGTTTTACTATGCTTTCATATATAAATATATAGAGACAAAGAAATAGGAGAGTTACTAATATTAAATATTATTTATTAAGATATTTACTCATATAATAAGTATTATTATTAAATGTCTTTTTATTAAGACATTTACTCATATAACAAGCATTAATATTAAATGTCTTTTATTAAGACATTTACTCATATAACAAAACAATAATTTTAAAATACTTAAATTTTAACGACCGCACGAGGGAGTCTTGCAATCTTTCGATAATTGTCTCTTAGATACTACACTAATCATCACCGTGTGTACGATTATGTCATATTAATCAATTCCTGAAATTTGCATAAGTCATATATGCACATGCATATCAATTCTTTTCTACGGACAACATGCATTCACAAAGTTACTCATATTGATGACGATTAGATTTCTTTGAATTCGATTTCATCACAATTTGAATTGACAATTGGTCAATTAAAACCAAGCATCAACATTTATATATAAAACTATTTAAAAACACAATTCTGAGAACAATTGAATTCACATGATGAATGCCGAACTATCAATTCAAATATTCAACCGAAATGTTAATTCAAAATTAAAAAACCCAAGTTAATTATGCCATAAATGCGCTGTTAATTTTAAACATCAATTAACCATAATTAACTTTAATTGAGAAAATTAATTTCTCATATAAACTCTAAATTGGTAATTGAATTTCTATTAAATTTGGCTCGATACCAAAATTGTTGAAAATTCTTCGAAACGATTTAACAATTCGATCCTATTGAAAAATTAAATCAACCAACTTAACAATCATGGCATAATTTACAGAAAATGAAAAGAAAAACTTACTTGAAGAATCCATCATGATAATTGAATATCCCAAGTAATAATAAATAATATTTAATATTAGTATTCCTGCCTCTATATATATATATATATATGAAGGCATAGAAAAACACACAAATTTCTAAGGGGCTTGATTCGTAAAGTCAAAGAATCAATCAAGTCCTGCATCATCAAAGGGCATTTTTAAGTGTTACGGATCTCGTATGTGAAAAACATATATATTATTACTTCTGGGATATCTAATTATCGTGGATGGATTCTTCAAGTAAGTTTTTCTTTTCATTTTCTCAGAATTATGTTATGATTGTTAAATCAAGTTGATTTATCTGCTCTATTAGATCCAAATTGTTAAATTTGCTTTCTCGCAAAATTTTCAAATAATTTTGGTATTAGAGCCAAGTTTAATAGAAATTCAATTACTAATTTAGGTTTATGAGAATTTGGGCAGCTTTTTTTCAATTAAAGTTAATTATAAGCACTGATGTTTAAATTAACCGCTTATGGCATACACTTCAGTTTTTAATTTTGAATTAACATTTCTATTGAATATTTGAATTGATAGTTCGCATTCATCGTGTGAATTCAATTGTTCTCAGAATTGTGATTTGAATAGTTTTATATATAAATGTTGCCGTTGGTTTTAATTGACCAATCGGTTTATTCAAATTTATGAAATCGGAATTCAAGCCGTCCATGCATTATCAATATGAGTAACCCAAATGTGCATGCTGTCCGTAGAAAAGAATTGTATAATACTTAAACTTAATAATTTAAGTTTATATGATTTAAATCTTAATATTTTAGTGAGTGCGTTAGGTCACTAAAGTGGCCTAAATTTTATTTCATTAAATGATTTAATAATATTTATAAATGTTTATTTGATATAGCATCATAAAATGACATTTAAGAATAATAAAATATTTATGTTATTTACATGTAGTTAAGCAATGATTACCCAAAGGTAGACTTTAATCATGTTAATAACAATTGAAGTAGGTTATGAACCTTATTTAATTAATATATAGTGTACATCCAAAGATGACTTATATGTTAAATTAAATTTTGTGATTGACTCATATATGTTATATGAATGATGCATATTTGTGATTGTTGGTTGTGTTTAGATTTAGCCCAAAGGTGAATTTAAATGCAATGTTTTGGTATATATATTAAGGCCCAATTGTGGTTTAAATTCAAAGCAATTAATACTTATGTAAACGTTGCAATGATCTCTAATGTGACCGCCAATGGTATCAAGTTTAATGGATGTAACTATGATGACTGATCGAATATGTCGCTGTACGCAGCCGGCCTGGGCCGATTCAAATAGTTATGGATGAACCTACTAAACCGATCGATGCCTAGCTCGAGGCGCATAAGAAAATGTGGGAGAATTGGGAGAGGTCAACAGGGCTTATGACGGCTTTGCTAGCATACTAATGTTAAGCCTTCCCACCAAGACCGAAAATGAGGGAATTTGTGGCTTGAAATTAAGAAGTGTATTACATGACATTGTGATAAGTCTATTGTTGCCGCCTTATTAATGATTTATCTAATAGAGAGTACACCATAGCTCAGTCAATGGAGGAACATATCTACATGATGAATACCTAAGCAACCGCTTAAGAGTTCGATATGGATCTCTGTGAGCGAGTGTTGGTCGAGTTTCGATTAAATCATGTAAGGGTGGATACTTCAAGCAATTCGAGAACTTACAACCAACTTAAGGAAAAAATGGTCTCTTTCGGATACAAGTCCATGCTCATGCAAGAGGAGGCAAGGCAAAAGGGAAGACCTTAAGGTCAAACTTCCCTAAGCTAACTTTGCCTATTATGAAATCAAAGTCAGTTCTAGTATGAAAAGCCCAAGTAAGAAATGGAAGAACAAGGGAAAGCAGCTATTTAAGGTGCAGCCCAGAAAGGGCAAGGAGAGGTTGGAAAAGATTTTGGAATGTTTTTGCAACAAACCTAGCACAAGAAGGCCGATTGCCAAAAGAGGAAGGCATGGTTTGAAAAGAGAGGTATACATTTTTGTTTCCGTATGCTTTGAATCAAATCTGATTGAGGTTTCTTCTAATACTTAAAATGACACCGTGCAACCACTCATGTTTCTAATGTTAAGGCAGGTTACCTAAATCCCACCAAATGTCGGAAGTGAAAGCTTTCTATTTATGGGAAACAGATTGTGCCAGAATCGGGCGTGTAATGACATATAGAATTTGTGTTAGATACGTGGCTATTGCCTTGATCTAGAGAAGTGTTTATATGTTCCTAATTGCTCTAGAAATCTTGTTTCTAAGTTTCAGATTGATGTTTTAGGTTTTGATTTTGGATTGACATGGTTGTTTATTGTATCATGGAACAAACCTTTCAGGTACCGGGTTCGCTGTCTAGATACTTTATATCATTTCAATCAATTCTACTTTTGTTAATTCCCGCTTAATGTTGATGTTAAATATGATGTTGGTATGAAAAGGAGTGCACTTAATGAGTCTTCTCACGACTTGTGGCATAAAGGCTCGGTCACATCCAAAGAAAGGATTTTGAGACTAATTAAAGCGGTTCATTTCAATTGATTTTTTTTACCGATTGAATACTAGGTGGATTGCATTAAGGGTAAGCAACTAAACATGTATCAAAACAAGCTGCCACAAGGAGTAGTGGATTACTTGATTTAATATATACAGAGAGTTTGTCCTTTCGATACCATCTGGGCAGGAGGTATTTCATCACCTTCATTGATGATTTACTATGCACCTGCTATCTTTATTTGCCGCACTAAAGAACTCAATCTACTGATGTCCTTGAGACATTCATTTTGAGGTTGAGAGACGCTTAAATAGAAAGGTTAAGGTAATACGTCCCGATAGAGGTGGTAGAATTATTATGGAAAGACATCGGAAGCTGGACAAATTCCAGGCCCATTTAAGAAACTCCTTGAGTCCAAGGGCATTTGTGCGCAGTATACAATGCCCGGATCGCCATACCAAAGTGGCATAGCCGAAAGGCGTAATCGTACATTTATGGAAATGGTAAGGAGTATGGTGAATGATAGTTCTGTACCTGTTTCATTGTGGATGTATGCATTAAGGACAGCCGCATACATATTAAAGGAGTACTGGGGTAAAGGCCTTAAGACACCTTATGAACTATGGACACTAGGAAGCCTAGTTTAAGCATATTTCACGCTGTGGGGTCAAGGTCGGGCGGAGGATATATAATCCACATGAAAAGAAGTTGGATTCCAGGACCATTAGTGGTTATTTCATTGGATATCCGGAAAGGTCAAAAGGGTATAGATTCTATTGTCCTAACCATAGTATGAGAATTGTAGAGTCCGGGAATGCTCGCTTCATTGAAACGCAAAGTGTCGTAAGTGGGAGTACTGAGCACGTGATTTGCGGGAGATAAGAGAGTCATTGATGGACCAAAGCCCATCAAATGATCCATCTCAAATTGAAGTTCCTATTATTGTAGCACAGCCACAAGGCATGAATATGGCACAACAACAAATAGATGCTCCAAGCCCAATTGTGGATGCCATTGTTCAAGAAGAGGAGGAAAATGAAAAAGTTAATGAGCAAGTAATTCAAGAAGAAAATAAGATTGCTGAGGTCTTACTAGAGATAAAAGATCGCTATTTAATGACTATATAGTTTATGCACTGAGCATGAGAGCGACTTGAGCATTGATAATGACCCTGCATCTTTCGACCAAGCCATGAGCTTGAAAATTTCACAAGTGGTTAATGGCCATGAAGGAAGAGTTGAACTATGGATGACAATAATGTTTGGGAATGACTAATTAACAAGGATTCTAAAAGAGTTGGCTATAAGGGGTCTTTAAGACCAAGCGAGACTCTAAGGGCAATGTCGGAGGTATGCCGCACTTGTTGCCAAAGGTTACACTCAAAGGATGGCATTGACTACAAAGAGATTCTTTCTCTCGTGTTTCTAGAAACGACTTTAAGGCATTTTCTGTGCCTACCTTATCAATCAGACTGCTTGAATCTGAATTGACTTGTGATATGGGCTGGAAGGAATCGTAGACGTTTGTCGTGGCTCGTGACCGCCATGATTCGGCTCTATTTTAATTCTTACGGTTGTGACTTATATATAACATTTTAAGTGAGCTCAAGTTATGTTAATATGTCAGATAATTAGTCGTATATGAATCAAGTGGGGAGAATGTTAGAAATTTTAATTTCTAATTGATTCATATAATTTCAAGATTGATAATTGTTATCGCTGCTCACACGCAAGATGATTAGTGTGGTATTCAAGAGACAATTATCGGGTGTAACCTCCGTACGATTCTGCTAAAATTTAAGCATTTTAGTGTGTTTTGTTATTTGAGCAATGTCTTAATAAAGACATTTAATATTAGTAATCGTATTTGAGTAAATGTCTTAATAAAAGACATTTAATATTAGTAATCTAAGCAGTGATCAAATGTCTTAAATAAATAATATTTAATATTAGTATTCCCGCCTATATATATATATATATATGATGGCATAGAAAAACACACAAATTTCTATGGGGTTCATCTTAATGTCAAGAATCAATCAAGTCCTTATATCATCAAAGGGCGGGCTTCTTAAGTACATGATCTCGATATAGGAAAAATATATATATTATTACTTGGGACATTCAATTATCGTGGATGGATTCTTCAAGTAAAGTTTTTCTTTCATTTTCTGTAAATTATGCCATGATTGTTAAATCAAGTTGATTTAATTGGTTTATTGTGGATTCAAATTGCTTTAATCAAGCTTCAAGAAAATTTTCAACATTCTTGAAAACCGTATACCTTAATTGTGTTGAAAAATCTAATGCCGACATTTAAATTTGCATTGTGAAAATTCAAATGAAAAGTGCAAGTTGTTTCCATTTTGGTTTGTGCTTGTTTTGAATGTATCTTGTTATTTTTTCGTGAAATTACACAATACCATAAGTTTTAGCATGCTACATTTAGTGTCTGCGGATGATCTTAGTCAATATCTAGCTTCTTCATGAGTTGATGTATTTTATGTTCTCATAGTTTCTTAGCGGAGTACTCGTCAGTGATGAAAAACAATTTCAAAAATTGACAGAATATTCGGGACTTCGTATAATATTTGGTGAGGGAAATCAAGCTGATTTTTTATGAATCGTGGTCCTCTCTTTGTCTGGGGGTGGTATGGGTGTTGGCTTGTTGTTCTCAATCAAAGTAACACTTCTAAGTTGGCATTGTGGGATGGAGAGAAGGAGAGAAATAGAAGGAGTTTTGAAGTGTTATCAGATAAAGAATTTAAATCCTGGTTTCTGTGCAACATTTTAGAGTGGGCCCGAAGGGGGGGCTAGGTTTGGGTTCATGTCCATGTCCATGTCCATGTTTGATTTTGTTGGTTGGTTAGGCATAGGGAGCACTTTTTGTTCACTCTTTCTTTCTTTGTTTGTTTTTTTTTTAAATTTTATTTGAAACCCAATTGTGTTTTTGTGTAAGTGCCAAGGCTTATTAATTTATTTGATCTTTTTCTCTGGTCAAAAGAAAAATCAAAATTGTTTATATATTAACTTCTCACTTTTTCTTTGACAATTTTGTCTTAATAGAGTTTTTATTTTTATTTTTATTAACATTTTATATTTTATATAGGAGATATGCTTGAAGGGAGATAAATAAAATTTATATATTTCTTATGCATAAATATTTATAAGTTAAAAAGTGGCTTATTGGTGCAGTCCTCACCTTAGCACTGGGAGCAAATTTTTCAAAGGCTGACTTTTTTCAACTCGAATCTGAGATTGCCTCAAAGCTTATTCTTATATAGGCCTTTCAGATAAGCTCTAAAGTCTTTCTTGCCTAATGAATTTTTTGTCATTGCTTCGTGAATGTTTCTGGGGATTAATTCAAAGAGAATATCGAGCAAACCAAGATGGGAAACCAATACACATGACATGTGCAAAAGAACAGTCCATAAATTTAGGAATCAAGAATATTAAATGAAATGGTTAATCTATCTTCTATTGAAGTTCTCTTAGCTTTAGAACAAGAAAAAAGGGGGAAAAGGGTGAAAAAACTTCATGAGAACATCTTTGGAGAAAGAATGATACTTTTTTCATATGCTCATCTATGATGCTCCTCATGGTTGGATTCCGAAAGGAAACAACTTGAAACCTTCTTCCCTTCATTATTGACTATCCTACCACCTTTCATCCACTAACAATGTATGCAGCTATGCGCGGTGACAATATGCGCAAAGCGGGTCATGTTTAGTAGTGTCATGACTCAAACACTTATTAACAGGTCAAGCAGTTAGATGACATGAATTATAATTAGGTTACACATAGGAACCTAAACATGACCTTATTATTAACAAGTAATACTCTGTGTTGTCCATTTAATAATTAAGTCCTATTTTGCCCTTGAGGCCTGGCTCTTGATCAAGAAAAGCATGACATGAATTATAATGTGACGAAATGTGACGAAGCAGGAATGGTTTGTGCAATGGCTTACAACGCTATATAGTGCCTAGAAGAGACAAGGTAAGGATTATTTGCTTTTGGTTGACAATCATGGAGTCCAGATTATGTGATATGAAAGCATGACTTTTGATAATTTTGGCATAGTTTTTCATCTTTTTATGCTTTGAGGCTAAATTTGTCTCAGCTTTGATATTCTGCCTTGTTGATAGAAAAAATGAACTTTGTAAAGGAATATGGTAAAAGTGATTTGAAAACCTGGTTTGTTGTGTGTCGCCTAAGAGTAATTTGAAAGAATTAATTTTTTTATGCATATTGAGAATAAGAAGAGTTAGTACGGAATAGCCAGTGGGTTTTTGGATATACCATGGAAATAGAATCAGTTTAGTGTGTTGTTTGTGGCATTTCAGCTAGCTAGCTTATGGAGGGGCCGCACAAAAGATAATGAATAAGGGTAAGCTTTTCCTGCTATTTCATTTCCATATTATTTTTAATTGTGTAAATTGATCAAGAAAACGTGCCCTACATGAGCCTGAATTTTTGCCTTTGCTTCATTGTCCTATGCAACTTCCTTTCCTTGCCTTATTAAAGGCCCAAAAAGATGGTGGTCCATCATGGACATTATCTGTCAATGATCCATTGTTGAGATTAAAATTTTCAGTAAGTATAAAAATGTTGTAGTTTATATAATCTTGAGAAGAAGATGCATTGATCCAATTCAATCCATGAATGTTTAGAAACTTCTCTATCTTCTCCATGTTAAGTACAAATCATTTGGAAGAGTATCAATAACTATGATTATTACATTGAGTCATGTGTTTTTTTGGCTTTTGGCTTTCGACTTTTGTCTTTTGTCTTCTTGTTCATTTCTTTGGCCATCGTTATTTCTAAATTTTCTTAATCTCATGACGTTCACCTTATTTATCTATCTTGCATTTCTAGTAATCATACCCGATGTTGAAATCTGTCTTTTTGGAATGCAGGGGAGAGGCAGAACAACAAATTCAAAAGAAAAAAAAGGAAAGACAAGAAAAAGAGACACACATTTACTTGCTTCCTATCAATGATACTTATGTTGTTGTTGCTATATTTATGTACATTTAAGCTCAAAAACTCAGATGTCAGCTCACTGCACTAGAGCTATTTCTATATACACACATCAAACTTGAACATTTTATGTAATTTTAATATTCCCAGAATTGTACTATCAAGTACGATCTTATTAGCATTCCGAGTCATATATCAATATACTTTTTTTTTTGTAAATTTATTATGTTTTAATTAGGATTACAATTAAATTAATTAATTTATAAAAAATATGTATCACATTATCAATAATTACCGCGCTTACCTATTAAATTGGAAAAGTTAGCAAACCACCCCATTTATTAAATTGGTAAATTAGGTAGTCAACTTATCTACAGATTACCTATTAAATTGGCAAGTTAGGTAACCAATTTTCTTATAGATTACTTACTAAATTGGTAAGTTAGGCAGTTAATTTACCTACAGATTACCTATTAAATTTGTAAGTTAAGTAGTCATTTTATCTACAGATTACCGATAATATAGTGATAAAAGCATTTAATTTACCTATAAAATTTACCGGCAATACTTTAGTCACTAAATTTAGTTACAAAATTATCGATAACAAAAACAGTAGTTAAGTCATTTTCTCGACAAAATATGGCATGAAAATTACCTACCATTTACCGACTATTAGGTTATAGGTAATTGACCTACTATTTCATGGTTTTGTAGGTAATTTTTTTTTACATACAACTGTGTTTTGTAGGAAATCAATAGGTAAACTGAATTACCTACAAAATTTCAGGTATTACGTACAAAACTGTTTAGTAGGTAAACTGTTAATTTCTTGTAGTGTTATCGGCTTAAATGCTTTGTATTCCTTTTGTTTGGATCATTTAACATTGAGATTTGACTCAAATTATTTAGGGTATGTTTGACATTTGTTTTCGAGATAATTTGTTGTTTTTCAAAATAAAAGAATACAAGAAAATATATTTAAAACAAAAATATGTTTTCTATTTAATTTATACCGTTAAGAGTAGAAAATATAGGTTATTTTCGATAACAACGTTGTTTAAATTGATTTATGTTGTTCCAAAGAATGATTACATAAGAATATACTGCTGTATTACAAAATTAAACATTAAACATAATAATTATTTTAGAGAGTAAGAAGGGTCAAGAAGAAAATAAAAACCGAAGAGATATATAAAAGGGGTGTAATAGGTTTTGGGATAGAGAAAGTTGAGAAAGTTTAAAAATTCCTTAACTCACTGATGTAGGGAATTACATTGAACCATGTGAATAGTTTGTCTTATTTATTTGTAATGATATGCACGGAGCTTTTAAAATAAGTCTATAAAGTTAAATTGAGCCCATATTTATTTAATCACATAAACATTTCTTTGTATTTAATGTGTAATGTTACTAACACCTTCATCTCTATGCACATCATGTTCTCATTGTGTCTCATAAAATTCGGGAGTCAAATACACAAGCACTTCCTATCAACAACCATGTAGATATTGTCCATTCTAAATTCAAGAGTCATCATCGCTTTTAAAACATATTTACAAGGTTAAAATAAGACCATACTTATATACTATCAAGCAAATTCTTCAATTGTAGTAGTAGTTTTCAAAAGGATTTTTAGCAATTACAAATAATGATATCTTTAGATTTTCAAGCTTTTAATTTTTTTTGCACCCTTAAAATGAGATTAAAAATCTTTCTTTTTTTTAGTATAAAAAACCCTAGTTTAAAGTCATTAGGAAATTGATTATAGAAAATATTTTTTCAATAATTTAAAACCAAAATCTATTATAGAAAATCACCAAGGTATTTAAGTTACAACTAAAACAACAATTTTATATCAACATTATTATTTTGTTACTAAAGTTGTTTACTATACATGAAACCGCACTGCAAAAACTATATGGTATGATAGGAACATATTCAACACTTCTTGAATATAAGAAACACTACCCAAAGATAAGAATTTGTTTATTTTATCACCAAAGGCATCCACCTAAGAGATAAGAAACTAAGAGAGACAATCACAAAGATTAAATTCGGAAATTTGATTAATGATCAATAAACAAAAGATCTTTCAAAATTCGTTTTTCCCATGCCTTATACTTGGAACATCCCTCAAAGAATAGGAAAATGCAGAAATAGAGTTCCAAGAAAGCACATACACAAAACAAACCATAATGAATGCATATAAACTAGTTTGACTTCTAACAATGAAGATATGACCAGTTTTCATTGTTTCTAATTAACTATGGTTAGAAGAAACATTAAAATAAATAGTGGATTGGACAAAAAATAAGTTTTGGACCTTGAGTACTTCATGGACCATTAACTGAAAATTAGACTCCACTCGGCTTGTTAGCTAAATTCACATTGGGCTTGGGTTGCCCAAGTGTATCATTCTCCCCTGGTTGAAAGGATTCGTCCTTGAGTTCATTGGCTCATCATCTTCATATGGAGAAAGATTCGAGACAATGAAAGTTGTTGAAACTCCATAGTCACCAAGAAGCTCTACTTTGTAAGCATTCTCATTAATCTTATGAATAATCTTAAAAGGTCCATCTACTCGGGGCTGGAGTTTCACAAACCTTCTATTTGGAAACCTTTCTTTTCTCGAGATGAATCCATACCATATCTTCTTCTTTAAACACAACTTTCTTTCGATGCTTATCTGCTTGCTTCTTGTACTTTTCGATTAGCTTCAAAATCTTGTCTCTCACTTGCTCATGAATTTTCTTAATGAATTTGGCTCTTTCATCAGCTTCCCCGCTAAAGTGATCAGTAAGATGAATAAGAGCTAGATCCAAAGGGCCAATAGGATTCATACCACAAACTGCTTCAAAATGTGAACAACTAGTAGTTTGATTTGTAGAACGATTGTAAGCAAACTAAGCATGAGGTAGTAAGCTCTCCCATTCTCGAATATTCTTTTCACACCAAGCTTTTAAGCATAGCACCTAAAGATCTGTTAATTGAAGGGTGTTGAAGGTGGCAGCAGTTGCTAAAACAATAGAAACAATAAAAAAAATCTCTAAAAACCCACCCAAGAACCCCTTGTTTCATCAAATACTGTTCAAGCCAAAGAGGAAGGTGCGAGATTACCTTGTGTCGGTTTCAAAAATCGATCCAATGGTCAAGGCAGTGAAGACCGAAGTGAACCAAGTCCTAGTTTGCCTCTAACAATATCCACACAAAGAGTGGAGCTGATAACCTCCAAGGAAACGGTCTCGGATGAAGTTCTAGTGCTAGCCAAGTCTTGATCTGAAGACGGAAGCCAAAAACCCCAATCTCACCAAGAGGATTTGTTCTTTAAGTACATTCTTTATCTCTCAAGAACACCCTTCATGAGATGAGTGAGCAAAATGACTTAGTCTTATTAGGGTTTTCCATAAAGGTCCTTTTGTAGGAAAACCCTAGCTCATGAAATGTCTAAAGTGCCCCTTTCTTTAAGAGATGATAGGCTATAAGCATCCTTATGCTTTATGGCGTATTCCCTCATGGGCCTTAAGCCTAAGAATAAGCCTAAGCCTGCTATCTCTCTTAGTGAGGACCTATGATCCCGGGAATCCACTAATCCTATGACATTCCATTCTCAAGATTGATCTCCCTCATATTTAGATCATATCCAAATTCGTTTTATATCAGCCCCACACTCTTCTAAGTGTGTGACTAATTAGGTTCCTGGGTATGTTGGCCACTTGATTCAACCATTGAATCAAGCAAGTCATGAGTGACGTCTAGCAACACATCATGACTTCCAATTGACCGGAGAGTCAATGGTCTGACTGCTAACCCTTTCATAGACAATTACCGCTCAATTCGTTCTTCAACTAGTCTATACCCCACTCGGTTCAGAGCATGGACAAAGTGTAGCTCCCATTAGATTGACTATGCTATATCTAGCCCAAGTGATATTAGATCTTGTCCCCTGAACACTTACACTCACATTATTCAATTAAGACACTTTTCATGGCATTTCCATTATGGCTAGAGATTCTCGAGTAATGATTCCGACAAGAGGCCATAGGTATACTCTCCCTCTATTGGGAGTGGCGAATCTTTTGTTTACTACTCAATTACCTTCAAATACCTCAAGTTATACCCGACTATCACCCAAAGAGCGACCTCCAAGAGACAACATGGATCAAGGTTAAAGTACATAATCAACATCCAAGATATCCTTGAGTACCTTAAGTCTAAGGATACAAGCACCATTGCTATGATGAGACAATCATCTACATTTAAATAAATAATTCATATGATAGTCTCACAATAGGTCTCCGATGTATGTTGTAAATCAAAAGAATTGTAGAGAAAATAAACGGAGACAAAGAGAGAATTCAGAGGAAATTTTGATCATATCTATTTCATGTTGACGTTTCATTTATAGGCTTATAGTGAGAAGGCCAAAAGCCTTTACATAAATGATACATTAATAGTGAGAAAGTCAAAAGCCGTTACACAATGAATGACATCGTAACCACTGAGTCATTATACACAATGAATGACATTGTAACCACTGAGTCATTATGGTAATTCAAAATCCAATATTTATAACACTCCCCCTTGAATGACCACAATATTAAGAATAAACTTTATTAGATCGTCATAAAAACCTTGCCAGTGAAACTCAAAGGATAAAAACCCGGACGTAAGGAAAAGACTACGAGAAAATGACTTTAGCTACAACAAAAAAGTAGTAGCTAAACTATTTATTTTAGTAGCTAAATATCTTTAGCTACTAAATAGTCACTATAGACTTTAGTAGCAAAATCTTGTAGCTAAGTGCTTAATTTTAGCTACTAGTAATAGCTATTAGTTAACAAGCATACTACCACAAAATGTCATAGCTAATTAGCTACTAAATATAATAATAGCTAAAATGAAAATGTAGCAGCTAATTTAGGTAAGAAGATTACATATCTACTACTTAATACCATATTTATTTAGTAGGTAACAGCTACCAACAATAGTAGTAGTTAATGTAAAGAATTTTAATAGCAAATATAGTAATATGGTTTACTATTTATATTACTAATTATTACTACACAATAGTAGCTATAATTGAGAATACAATAGTTTACTAAAACAATATATAGCTACTACTTAGCTACTACATGACGTAGTAGCTATTCATGTAGTAGCTATTTAGTGACTGAATTAGGTAGTAGCTATTTAGCGAATAATTTTGTGTAGTAGTTATGTAATGTAGCTATTTAACTACTGAATTAGTATCTAAATAGTAATAGCTAGTTAGTGACTAAACTAAGGGGTAGTAACCAAATTTATAATTAAATTAATTATAAAATATTTAGAACTAAAATAAATAATAAAAAATTAAAATGAAATAAAATTATAAAAATTACCGCAAAAATTAACGTCCATCGAATAGCATAAACCAAAATAGCGTGTACTAAATCCCATGTTCTAGATAGCTATACAATAGACCAAAAAAGTTCAACAATAGGAATGTTCACATATCACAGATAGGGGGATCATTTGTGGTGGGGTCATTTGTAGGGGGGTCATCCACATGGAGTCAGAAGCGATGAAGAGACCTGTGTCGATTGAGCTAAAGCCCTCAATAAAGCCTTAACCTCATCAAGTTGATCTCAGAGCACTTTAACCTTAGTATCCACTTCTCTCGCACCTCTTGCTCAGGATCCCTCGTCCCGAAATAGCTTCACGTAGCTCAAGATCATTCCCGGATGAGCATGCAAAGGAATGGTAAGGATGGGCCACTCGTATACCTAAGATTGGTCACCTTGTCCCTCGTATATGAGTCGCCGATGCGTATCACCACTACAACTCAGCATGTCGCATCTTCATCAATAGATGTGTTCTTTCCCCTCAACCCTTCATTCCAACAATCACAGATTTTTGGACACAGCCTTCCTAAAAAATTTGAATAGATATTCAAACAATATATGAATGTATAATAAAAACTTGAAATTAATATAATAGGCCTTTAATTTATTTACTCCCACTTATGAGCCCTCATCAACCCATAAACGAAAGTGGTCTTATGTGCAATTGTCGAGGATTCTGGATGGATGGCTTCCTGGTCTTTCTCCTATATAGAAATATTAGTAAAATTAGAAGATATATTTGTTATGATCTTACAAATCAAAATAGAATTAAAGTAAGAATTCTAAGTACTTACAATCCTCCTAACATGCTCTGAGAATGAAATGGAACCTCAAGATAAACTTAGTTGTCCCGCATCAGTCCGCCTTCTCGTCTGGACGATTTAGAGACATTCGTTTGATCGAGTTCAAATCAGCAGCATTCTATGTTTAATTCCACCTTGCCCGGGATGGACTCCTCGTGAACATGCACCGGTCTCCTTCTATGTTTCCTCCACTTATTCAAACACCAGATACCTAGACTTTGCAAGCACCTCCCAAGTTGCTTCTTTGATGATACCCTCCACCTAAGAACATCCCAAGTGAGAAATATTTCTATAAAAGTTAATAGTTACCATATAAGTACTAAAAGTGTTAAAATAATTAATAATGATATTTAAGGAAATTTCTATTGCAGTTTCCTCTTACTTCAACAATAATCCAACCTAATAAAACAAACATTTTAAGTACTTGTAATATAATAAGACACTTATATAATACTCCTCAACTAATCCAACAACATCTCATATATAAAAACACAACATCTCAACCAACAAACACATCACTTCATATATTCAATTTGTCATATACACATTTTACATATAAAGGCTATAAGTGAATGAGTTATACCTTGAACTCTTCCCAATAAAAGCATTTTATCTCTTTTGTGATGTGCCCATTTTATACCCTTCAATGTCAACCCGCTCCTTGAAAATGGAGGTGATACGAGACGCGCATCGGTAAGACTCGACAAACCTAAAAGCATGCAAATATCAATTTTCACACATAAAAAAATTTTTAAGAACAATAATCTAAAATATTTCAATATATTATGTTAATTTACCTCCCATTCTCCACAATCAACTCCAGTCCTACTGCATGTTGAGGCTCGTCAAGTGTAGACATGGTCGATGGTGTAGACCCAACTGGTAGTGACGGCGTGGTCACAGCTTGTGTTGATGAAGTCGAATGCACCGAAGATGATTCCGTAGACGCCCGTATGGAGGTATGCAATTCCTCAAGTGGAGTGGTACTAGCTGTGACCTTCTCGCATGGATAGTACCCCACGACGTCCAATCCCGGCCCTCTACCACGACTTCTCATTTGATCCTTGACCTCGCATGTCTGGCTGTAGAGAATATATAAACATGTTAGTACAAGTTTGGCGAAATAAATAAATAAATAAAACATATGTGAAAATTATGAACATGATGTAACCACCGACTAATCATTATCATTATCATCCGGTTCTTCCGAATCGCATCCCAACTCAGATTCAAATTCTGTTTCATTATCCATTTCAGTTTCCGACTCCGAATCAATTTGTATTATCGCTCCATCGATCGACCAAAGACATCGTTCATCAGAGATACACCATCTATTGCATGAAATTGCATAACATCCTCTTGGAATGGTTGGGATTCAGGTGGTGGATGAATTATTCCAGATGATTGAGAAATTTCCACAATAGCCCGCGCTTTTATTTTATTAACAACCCACCAATCGGCTCTATCGCATCTCAAGCTAGGATATGGACAATAATACACCGAAAGCTTGTTGAGCCAAAAACAAAGGTCTGGCACTTGTTAAATCTACGCTTATGGTTTACCTCTACAATGTTATATTTAAGGATGAACCCTTGTCCCATATTCAGTGTTGGATCAAACCATTCACACTTGAACAATACTGTTCGCTTGATTGGCCAACCAGGATATTCCAACTCTACAACTTCCTGAATCTGACCATAGTAGTCATTCTCATGATGATCACTATAGTTAGACCCTTCGATGCAGACATGCTACTATTCATCGTGGCTCTTCCTCGGTTCCATGTCCCATTGAGTGGAATTTATATCCATTTACAAAATACCCTGGATATGTTCTTACAAATCCTCAAAGGTCGTTTAGCAAGATCCTTGAGTTGTGTGTTCATGATATTATTTGAAGGATTGTTCACCTATATAAAATGCAGAATATGGTTATTATAGTATATATATATATATATATATATATATATATATATATATATATATATATATATATATATATATATATATATATATATATATGAAGAGTAATTTATGGCATACTACCATTACTTATATATTGAACCAAGAGGCGAATTCTTTCTAGTAGTGCATCTATTTCTAGATCGCTATGTCCACTGACTTTTGTTAGCTCATCCGTATAAAACTTAAAAGCCAAATAATTTACATAGTCATATAATGGATAACTACATAAAAAATGCAAAAGTTGATTAGTTACACATCATCTAATCAAGGAATACTTACTTATTATATGGATCCACTTCGTAGCAATTCAACATTATATAAAGCAAAGATGAAACTCTTCCAATGATAGTCGCTTCACGTGGCTCCGTCCAAATGCTCGTCCAGGATATTTGAAAATAGACAATGTCTCCTCGTTTTCCTCCCAATTCTCTCCACAAACATCATTATTTCGGGGCACCCTTCGGTGCCTTGTGTGTACATGCTCCTCAAAATAGTATGAACAAAATAATGAAGCTTCTTCAACTAAATAGGCATTGCATATTGAACCTTCAACACGTGCCTTATTTTTCACATTATTTTTTAGCTTACGAAGGTACCTACATTATAGGTCTTGATTGGTCATTTGCATATGAAAAAGTAAGTAATCATAGTAACAAAGAATTACCTCTTCAAAGGATATATCTGATCGACATATTGCACTGGCCCAGCAAGTCGCGCTTCATGAGGCAAGTGGGAGTGGCTGCTCCATCGAGTCAAAGAAGTTTAGAGGGACATGCGCTCAAGCTTACAATGTGTATCAACTAGGATCTCTTCCTCTAGTGGAGCCATGTCATCATTTTTGATAATTGTAGTTAGATCCTCGAAAACATGCTCAACTCGTTAGCGTTTTCCACATTCCGTGGCAACAATTCACTAAGGCAATCGGGCAACAACCTCGCATGAAAATACGACAATCATGGCTCTTCATCCCAACAATCTCAGCTTTGCATGTCCACACATCGAGCCAAATTTGATGGCTATCCATCCTGGTATCTTAGATTTTAACCCATTCACATAACACCCGTTCTTCCGATCTTATCAAGCTGCAGCAAGCTTTAGGGTACTTGGTCATTCCCTCTGCTTTCTCCAACTCCGGGCGTCGACAGTACTCATTCAACTCTTGTCTAGACTTAGAGGTGTCTTTAGTTTTACCCGGCACATTCATAACCGTGTTAAACACGTTATCAAAGACATTTTTCTCAATGTGCATGACATCTAAGTTATGTCGAATGAGTAGCGTGCTCCAATATGGAAAATCCCAAAAGATGCTCATCTTCTTCCATCCGTGAGCTTTACATATTGGATCATTAATATCAGAGGCTCCAACTTCGCTACCTTTTCAATCCATGTTAGTAATTAGGTGTAAAATTTTGTTTCCACTCAATATAGGAGGTGTTGTATTGCTACTCATCATATTTTTACGAAAAAAAGCATATCTTATTCCTTCGAAATGCGGGTCTACAAGTAAAAATTTACTTGCGGTGTCAAAACCAAGATTGCTTTCACTTTTGAAAGTGTGAATGCCTCTGAGTGACCATGCACACGTGGACATGCCAATCGACCACCGGCCCACCCCGACAACATCGCGACAACCGTGGAAGTCACCGATGGTCCACACACATGCCGCCTTAATCACCCTTTGCTTTCGTTGAAATGTCATATGCTAAAATTCCAACATCCCATAACTCTTTTAACTCAGCTATAAGTGGTTGCAAAAAAACATCTAGCTTATGTTTTGGATTCCTAGACCCTGAGACTAGCATGCTTAGAACATAGATGTTCTCTTTTCGCGCCACAACCATGGCGGCAAATTATAAACCGTTAAAATCACCGGCCATGATGAATATTGTTGTCCTGACTGCCCAAATGGTTGGAACCCATCAGTACACAGCCCTAGTCTCACATTTCTATTCTCAACTGCAAAATCGGGGTGTATCAGACAAATGCTTCCAAGCAATGGAACCGAGTAATGCCTCATTTCTCCTACAACCTCGTGCCCGTGATGCCACCCTCATATCATTAGCGGAAGCCACATACAACCCAGAGTCGAGAGACAAAGGAAAGTAGTACATTTTCTTGTAGGGTACATTTGTTTTTCTCTTCAGATTTGTCGCCGAGTCGGCTCTCTTTGTATTTGATGGCCAAATCTTGCTAAAATCGCGGAGATCATCGTCTTCCTCCCCAAACAACATACAACCATTGTTACAACAATGGATCTTCTCAACAAAGCCTAAACCTCTCGACCAACCTTTAGCGTCAAAAGTTCTCGCCACGCGATTCTCATCCTGGTACAACCT
This sequence comes from Tetrastigma voinierianum, assembly GCA_016808115.1. Taxonomy (NCBI): domain Eukaryota; kingdom Viridiplantae; phylum Streptophyta; class Magnoliopsida; order Vitales; family Vitaceae; genus Tetrastigma; species Tetrastigma voinierianum. Next base: position 79,701 of record JAEQBH010001793.1, read on the forward strand.
CCTTTATCACTCGAGCAATATCATCAAACCCCTTGAGACATGTGGTGTTCTCGCTTCATATTCAACATTCAGCAACCAATGATAGCTGCGACGTCTTTGGCAATCGTCATAATTCTTTATTCACGCGACTTAATACGTCAAAAAATCGTGTTTCCGGATTTCGGGGAGGTTCATCCGATATTCTTACTAGGATTGAAATCAGTCCCATGCATCCATAACCATACTCATGAAGGCATTTCACTGATCCAGATGTCGGGTCAACATAATCTGAACTTGAATCTGTCCATCTGTCTTGCCCAAACATAATAATTCCTAAGATAGTAAAGCCATTCTCACGCCCATATCTTTAAGATTCTAACGTATGATAACTTTACGCTTTCAGACTCGTGAAGTGTACATGACACTTTATCTTGTTACCATCCATCCATCTGTTTACTACATGCGACTTATAAATTCCCTCCAAACCAACCAAAAACTCGGGTTTAAGAGGCCATTTATGAGCCTAGAATACATCCAACTTCGATTTCCTGAGCTCATTTTAAATGTTGCTTGACAATTGTAGACAACATGAGGGAATAAGATTGTAATTATGTCATTAACTTCTTAAATGTTTAGTCACAAACAAAACAAAACCCAAACACAAAGAACTTCTTAAAAAAACAAAACCTGTGGTTATGATTATGTGAATGAAAATATACAAGAAAAATAAAAGGAAAAGAAAACAAATCACTTCACAAGAAGATAAAATACTTGTTCTACATTTATGGTTTCGCCATATATCTCCCTAAATTCACTTCATTATAAATAGCACTCCAATTATTTTCCAAAAAAAACCATAACTCTGAATTTTAGAGAAACCTTTTGAAAATGGAGAGATGAATACAACCTTAAAAGTCAAAGTCAAGGGAAAACAATATGTGTTTCGTTTCAGTATAAAGGAAAATGAATCATGTATTCGACCAAAAATGGATAGACATCAAACAGAAAACATGTTAAATTATGTTTGTTTCAACGGAAAGTTATATTGACAAAAATTTATTCTAATTATAGCAGCGGATCATGCCTTCGCGTTTGTATCTCTGCGGAGTGTCCGCGGTGGTCGGCTTCCTCGGGATTTTTCATATGAAACCGGTTGTCAGTTTCTAAAGAGAGCTTCAATATTGTACTATCCTAATCGTGTGATATTTGGCGTTGCTCACCGCGGGTAATTCCAAAATCCAAATACCGACATTCTCTCGCTTAAGAAACTAGTTTTAAATTAGTTGTGTTTTTCACATGAATGATGAATCCTCGCTTAAGGAAACTGCATATTTTTAAACATTTTTGGTGCAATATTCATCTATAATTTATTTTAAAATATTTTCTACTTATGATTATATATTAAAACAATAAACAACCAAAAGGTTAATTTTTGTTTGGGTATGCATTGTTAAAAACAAGAATAATTAAATTATGAACAGCAGAAATTTTTGTTTATCAAAGTACATGAATTTTTTTCCTTTTATTTTATTTTATTTTTGTTTGATGGCACATGATACCTTGGCCCAATAAATAAACAAGGTAAGGTGTTTTAGAAACTCACATGAGAAATGTGGCTTTAGAAAACACAGAAAATGTTTTTAAAAAACTGTTCTTATTCTCTTAATATTTTTCAGGTTCCCGGTTTTGGAAAAGAAAACTAAATGTGTTTATTTGCCGTTTTCCGTGTTTTTTGAAACAAAAACACTTTTCAAAACTCAGAATAAACATGTTCAAAACTTTCTCAGAATCCACACTGATGGGAAACGTGGATATAGGATAGGCGACAGAGGAGAAAACATGCTCTCAAGTCTCAACTACCAAAATATTCTTCCAAAGTTCAAGACGCTTATGATGTCGGTTTCAAGAACAAACTGCCAGATATACTCAAACATCACAAAAATCTGTGACCAGATTGCCCACAAAACAAAAAAAGAAGATCCATGCCTTACAAACCCCAAAACCAAAGTGATACAAGAAGTAACATCGGGCCAATAAGAACAAAAAATTCCACAAACCCAAAGCAAAAAACCTATCAAACCCCTAAAAATTCATAGCAAAACCCCAACAAAGAAATTCATTAAAACCCAAAAGCATGTACTAATAAATAAAGGATATGATCCTACGATAAGACCAACAATACAAAACTAGATCAGATATTAACGGTGAAAACATCAAAAGCAAGTAGATCCGAAGGAAATCAAAGGTTGAAGACATAGCATACCCGATTTCACAAAGACAAAGTGAGGTCGAAAAGATGCAAAAACAAGAGGCTAAACCCTAAACCGTTGTGATTTACCTCAACCTGCTGAAACAACTCTTCGCTTCTCGTGTTAAAAGGCAAAGAGCACTTTCTTTTTGCAGGGCAGAATCGTACAAGGCAAAGGCACAAGAAAACACATACTTGCAATTTAAAGAGCTCAAAGGCAAAGACGGTACCGATATTCAAAGTAATAAGTAAAACCTAGATTTAGAATTTTTGAAAACTAAATATAATGAATTCTTGAACTTTAATTGGGCCAAGTTCTTGAAGCTCCGCCCGGGCTTCTGAAGCCTTTAATTTACTTTTTGAAGTTTACGGTTCTCACTTTGGGCCAATTATGAAACTACAATTCCGTGCCCAAAGAAAAAAATCCAAAACATGGTAATCAACTAATTAGGAAAAAGCAAAGACACTCATGATTTTCCTCAAAAGTATATTTATTCAATAAAAACTAAATATAAAAAATTATAATTGTACTTTTATGAAAAACTAAAAGGCTCTTTGAATATTAATTTTTGAGAAAATGTACAACTCCGATCTCACTTTCATTACTCTTCATAGTTGTGTCAAAATTATTAGTTAATTTGCTGTGTATATTAAAATTATATTTGAATATTTCTAGCCAGAGATATATTTAATAACTCAAATAAGCTCTAAATAGCATATAAATATTTTTTTAATATTGTAAAAATTATTTTACACTTACCTTAAAATAATAAACTCCAGCCCTATTAAAACTCAAATCTTCTTTTTATATCTCGTTTTGAAACATAGTCCATGTATTTCCATGAGCTAAGTATAATGGACATATTATAAAGAAAAAAAAAATTGGAACGTGGCAACAAAAAAAAGTAAAGAGTTATTTAAAGCACAAACATATCCACAAATTTTGTGCATTGTAGTGCGCTTAAATCATTAATCATATTTACTCTCATCCACAAACATATCCTTGAACTGTTTAGTAGAATTTGATTAGTAGAAACTGACATACGCTTTCATGTTAGCTTATTTAAAGCACACAAGTAAACATAGATTTAGAATTTTTGAAATTTTGAAAACTTGCTAATAATGGGATTTGATCTCCTAGGTTGGTATGATTTGAAACAAATTACTTAATCTTTGTATTATAATGCTCAAAATATTTTTGATCTTAATCTATATTTTTGGTTCGAAATACATACTTTATATTTATTGTAATTATTTTTTCTCTTACATAAATATTAAATAATTCTAAATTATATTTCTTAATATAATAAAATATGATGTTTAATTTTTTATAGTTCGTTAATTCAACTAATAAATATAAACTATTTAGCTGGGCCAACATCGCAGCAGTTATATAAGAGCTTATTTAGCGATTTAAACAATGTAGTAGCTTACAAGAGTTTCAGCTACAACATAGCTACTACATAGTAGCTAAATTAGTATGTTAGCTATTAAGTAGTAGCTATATAGTGGCTATTTAGCTACTACCTTCAGCTACTACATAGCTACTACATAGTAGCTAAATTAGTATGTTAGCTATTAAGTAGTAGCTATATAGTGGCTATTTAGCTACTACCAACAATGTTGTAGCTATTCAGCTACTACATAGCTACTGCTTAATAGCTATAGTTTTCACTTCTGTTAGTGTTTTAGTTTCAAATAGTAGCCGTAGTAGCGCTATTTATGACTAACACAATTCGCAAAGGTATAATAGCTATTTAGTATTCAAAGTAGTAGCCATATGTAGTAGCTAAATAGCTACCACATAGCTACTACTTAGTAGCCAAATTGGTATGTTAGCTACTAAATAGTAGCTACAAAGTAGCTATTTAGCTACTACCAATAATGTAGTAGCTATTCGGCACTACATAGCTACTACCTAGTAGCCAAGGTTTTGTCGGGTAAAGATTTCAAATTGTAAATAGTAGCGTTGTAGTAGCTTATTTAGCAACCAACATCACTTATTAGCTATGTAGTAGCTTATTTAGGTTACTATTTAGCTACTACTATTAGTAGCTAACATCGAGAAGCCACTTTTGCTACTACATAGTAGCTATTTAGTAGCTAAGCCTAACACTGCTATACTAAAGTAGCTATTTAGTATTATAGTAGGTAGTTAAATAGCTACATGACACCAGCAATGCATTTTAGTGTTACCTGTGATCTAAAAGAATACCTTAGTGGCATCCACAATGCAAACTCTAATCAACTCATGATCATAGTTTATAAGATCTACTATTTGATCCAATCAAAGAGTATGCCATGTGCTAGTCTGTTCGGATTAACAATGTCTAATCTTGTTAATCCTATGACTAGGGATAATTTAGATACTAACATAATTGCACATGAAAGGAATCTTATTATCATGATCTCATAATGATTTCCTTCATGCTATGTTATGTATCATGGACTTCATTAATTCGATTAAATATCTAAATCAATTCAACGTATCAATATCAAATTAATGAAGATGTCTTTAATAGTAGTAACATAAGACGTATAATAAGTGCTGAGGGCGATTAGGTTTAGAGCACTTCTTTAACAAACTCTCACTTACACTAAAGCCAATCGCCTTTGTATCTCATACCTTAGGCAAGTAGATGTGAATCATACTTCTTTTGGGAAGTGGCCTGGCTAAGAGATCGCACATTCCTGGATTAATGTGGGCATTTCTCTATCTCAACATCATGATCACAAAAGATTTCTCAAATAAAATGGCATCACCCTGAGTACCAGTTTGGACCTTTGATGAGATCGTAGTTCCTTTTGCTTTCGTAATGACTCCATTGTTATTCCAATACATCAATATCAAATCAACAATGCTAGGGATTACTCCTAGTTCATAAATGAACTACCTTATCCAAATCGCTCTAAGTTGCTACTTAAGCAATGATGTACTCTTTGATTCACCACACTGTAGTCATTTCCTCGCTTGGAACCCTTCCAACTGATCATACACCGTTCATTATGAACACATAGCCTGGTTAAGATTTGAAATCATTTCTATCAGATAGAAAGTTGGCATCTTACCATAAAATCCCTATCTCCATAAATCAAGAACACATCCTTAGTGCTTTTCAAGTACTTTCTATGATATTTCGATGTACCCACCCAATGACCTCACCTACGTCCACTGGTATCTCGGCCGTGATACTCGCAGCATATGATAAGGACCAGTATTAATACATAACTTACATGATTGATCTTATATCCGAAGTATATGGGGTCATACTCATTCGTGTCCTCTCATTTTGTGTCTTTTGGACACATGGACTTTGAGAGGGTTATCCCATGTGTCATGGGAATGTTTCCTCTTGACTCCGCTCCATGTTAAACCTCTCAAGATCTAAGCTAGCGTGATGTAGATCGTGAAAGACCAAGCAACCTTCCTGATCTATCTTTATACATCTATATCCCAATGATTAGGTTGCTTCTCTAAGGTCTTTATGGGGAAAAACTTGGATAACCTATATATATTGACAAATTGTAACTTTGAGACATCGTTTCCAATAATAATATGTCATCCACATATAATTCTAAGAATATGACTACACTCCCACTAACCTCCTTATACATACAAGTTTCATCCACATTTCGTGAGATTCCAAACTCTTTAATCGTCTCATTAAATCGGATATTATGACTCCTAGATGCTTGCTTCAATCCACAATGCATCTCCAAGGCTGCATACTTTACTGTCATTTCCATGTGAAGACCTTCGATTATGTCATGTACACATCCTTACCTAGGTTTCCTTAGTGGAAAATCGTCTTCGTATCCATTTGTCATATCTCATAATCATAATGAGCAGCAATAGGAAGGAGTATCCTTTTGGATTTAAGCATAGCTAAACAACTAAAAGTCTCATCATAATCAATTCCTTGTCTTAGACGATAACCTCACTACAAGAAAAAAGGCTTATATTGACAATTTTCACAGTCAAGATAGGGTATTTATCTTTAAGTATGATACTATTCTTATATGTCATCGATGCCAGTGTCAAGAAAAGCATAAAGAAAAGCATAAGACTACCTTGACATTTATAATTGTCAAAGATGATTTGATTTTTTACCAATGATGAATCCTTCCTAATTTAATAAATGTCAATGTTGGGCATTGACAATCTATCAAGATTGCTTTTTTAAAAAATTAATTTTATTATAGTTCTTAATCTTTTCCAAATTATATTTGGTATTTATTTAATGCTAATAATAATAATAATTAATTCTCCAACAATGTAAATAAACTACTAATCAAAACCAAAACTTTTTATTTAGACAATAATCAAAGTTTTTCATTCAACTGAATCCAGAAATAATAGATCAATGACGGAGAGGGGTGGAACACCCTTACAACCCTTCCTTGGATAGTTTTAGATACAAAACCCTAACATCTCCAACTCTTGATGAGGAAGATACCAAGAGCATCAGCCACTATGTCAACAATTCTAAACATAAAACTAAACAAAAACAAGTGAAGAAATCAACTTGCACGAGTCGGATCCAGACTAGGACAGCAACCATACCTGCGTTGAACAATAGCAAAAGTTTCTACGAGTGACACATCCCCACCACCACCACTAGATCACCAACACTGAAATACCACCACCACACGTCGCAATCTGTGTGAAAAAAACATAATAAAAGCCAAATAGATTTGTGACACCCCAATCCCGGGGGTCCGTTGACTACCCGTCAACCCACGGAAACACTCGTGAATGTCGGTGACCCTCACCACGAAAAATCCGGCAGTAGTCCCCTTTGCACGGAGCTCTACCCAAGAACAAACCTGTCCCAAACAATTCTATATAATACATAACATGAGTAAAAACGGCCACTTGGGCCCATACACAGTACTCATCAATATATACCAACTATATACAATAGTTCTAAGAGTTAAAAATTTACTCTTATACAATATATATTAAAATTCTAGAATTCTAATACATGTACTACATCATCCAACACCAAAGCCACAACCTAGCTTTCTTCAGTTTCGGCCTCTAAGATGAGCCGTCTCCTCGTACACTCCCTGTACTTGAAATAATATAATTCCCTCGACAGGGTGAGCTAATGCCTAGTAGTGGAATCACCCTAAATGGGTTACTCTCCACCTAAGTGCATATGCAATGCTCCTATGTAAACACACATTCAAGCAAATACATGATCCTACTTGAATGTCTAAATGACTAACCCATGTCCCGAGTCCTCACCGACTCCCTCCCACTTGCTTAAGCCATGTATGAGAAACATTATTTTCAAACAAAGGTATTTGTTTTTAATTATGGACAACCCTCCGATATAAGTATTAGACCAACTCCGATTATCTAGTTTAGTACAACCTCCATGCTATCAATCAATGTACTCGACGATTGATATTTATATATGGACTACCCTCCGATATTGTAATGGACAATACATCCGATAATTATTATTAGTCAACCCCTCCAAAATATTTCTCTCGTGAAACAACCCCTACGTGACTCACTCTATTTGTTTCTATACATTTCTGCATATGGAATGCATGATGCCAATTCCAATACAATTCATATAACACATGCAAATATATATAACATGAGATACATTCACATAATTTAATTACACAAACATGTTATGCAATTTCACAATCCATTACACCAAAATTAGCTCACGTGGGCTAATTAACAAACACGAGCAATTCGATTTGAATTACTCAACCAAACACATTATTTCACAAAAAAAAAAAAAAAAAAAAAAAAATATTTAATGAACACTATTCACGTGAATGTGCAAACCCTCGGGTTATCGCTCATGGCCACTAACCAACATCGGCCCACCTTGTGAACCCGAATTCCATGGCTACTTCCATTCTCATACACATCACAATACAATTTATTCAACCAATTTCCAACTCAACATCGCCCAAAACAAATTCGTGCAAAGTGTCACACAGACCGGTCTAAATGATTTCTAAAAAATTCCACATTTCGGTCCTAAGTTTTGGGACCGATCAAACAGCCGTTCAAGGCCTCAAACCAATCGAAACATTATAAAACACTTAAACAAAGTATAACTTCAAGTAGGATAAAACCCCTACAGCACGAAGTTTGTCGAAACTCCTTAAAACTGGAGCCCACTCGTAGGCCTCACCGCGTAGAGCGACCTTCCTTCTTGTCCCGAAGAGTTCCGACGGTCAGATCGCCTAGAAACCTAGAGAGAAGTCACACTCTCTCTCTCTAAAACCAAAGACTTAAGCTCACTGTGAAATCTTTTTTTTTTTTTTCCTCCTGCATGTTTTCTTTTCCTTTTTCAATTGTAGGAGACGACACTATTGGGTATTTCGTCTTATTATTATTTAAACATTTCAATAATGCCAATTATGTCCCCAAGCTTTGGATTTTCGACATTTGACACTCTACTCATGCAACATGTGTCACATGAGTACATGTTATAAATGACTTTTGTCACATCACATGTCGTTTTACTAAGACCAAACTTGATGCCTCGGCAACGTGTCAACTCCGACCGTCTCTAATTCGACGAATTCGACTTTGTTAATTAAATTTCACATTTATCTAACTACAAATCACTAATATCCAAGATCTGTAAAATAAATTTTGATTTTTATCAAATTTACGATTTTACCTTTTTCCAAAATTGAATTTTCTGTCTTACAAAATTCAGGTAAAAACCATTTTTTTGAAAAAGAAATCCATATATGTTTGGAAATACCCAAATTGTTGAGAAAAAAAAATGAGAAAAAGATGGGGAGGGATGATTTCAAGCCATTCACTAAAAGAAAAAGCGTAATTGTTGACATATATTATCTTGACTTAAGGTAATATATGTGATTATTGTCTATTCAAATGAACAATTATGACATATAAAACTTGTGTATACTAATAATGACATATATACAATTTGTTGAATTCTTTCAATGCACTTCCTATATAATAGAACCTCACATATAATTTTGAAATCTATGCCTTCAATATATTAATGTAATTAACATAAAAGCAATACCAATGAGTACAATTTACTTGATATGGGTAAATATAATTTATTTAATAAATATAGTAAATTGAAGTAAATTCATTATCTATTTTAATTAACAAAATCAATGTTTATTTAATAATTTTTATTATGTTGGTGTGGATTTAATTTTTAATCAAACATTAAAACTTTTTTTAGTATTTATCAATAACAAAGAAGTATATTTTGCTAATTTTTTTAATTCACTAATACTGAGAAAAAAATTAGTTTAGTATATTAAATTCATTTATATCCCGTTAATAGAAACTAGTTTATCAAAAAAAAATTATGAACTATTTTATAAGTTCTAAAGAAAATTATTTTTTAATGTTAGCAAATAAAATATTTTTAAAAATAATTATATTAACGATAATGAATAAAAATAATTTTAAAATTTTATAACATTCTATACATAAAGATTTTTTTTTATTTTGTTAAATATAAACAAAACTAATTCAACTAAACTAATTTTTTATTTATTTGAATTAAAGAAATTCACTCTTATTGAGTTTGTCTTAATATATTATATTTTCATAATTACATAATTTAGGAAACTAATTATTTTCTTTAAAAATAATTAATTTGTGTAAGTTTTAAATAAGATAATCAAAGTTTTAATTTATAAATTGATAAGTATAACATTAGGTTTGGAAATTTTACTTTTTTATTTTTTTACTTTTTTATTTTTTTACTTATACAACTCTTCAAAAAAATGACTTATACAATTTAAATTATGAGACAAATATTTTATCCCGTAAATTAACTATAGTAAATAAAAATATAAAAATTATAAAGAGATTTCATAATTGATTTTCACAAAGTTGGCTCATAAAATAAGAATTTATACTTTAATTATGTGATAAGATTGATATGGTGGAATCAGTACCACTCATTTCCCCATCTCAACCCCCACCATTTAATTCAAAAGTCTTAATCGACTCCATTTTCTCTCTCACTTCATGTCTTCACTGCAAGTCTGCAACCATTACTTACCATTTTCTTCTTCTTTGACACCTCATTCTCTCTCAATACTCGCAGCCACTACTTACCATTTTCTTCTTCTTTGACACCATCTTCACTACAGCCACTACTTACCATTTTCTTTCTTTCTTTCATACCTCATTCTCTCTCATTACCCACATGCCTCACTCCATCTCCAACGATACCTTCTAGCAAATGACGCGCTATTCTCGTTCATCGAACTTTGGCTTCAAAACCTCGTTTTACATCTTTTTTTTCTTATCGAATTTTGATAATTTGTCTTCTTAGTTTTTCTGGTATCTCAAGATCAGAGGTATTTTATCACCTAAAGCTTTGATCTTCCTATTAATTTCTTCCTTTGTTTCCAAGGATTTTATTCTCTTTCTCACCGCCCAAAGTTTCGAAAGCTTTTCATCATTTGTTCCCTTTTAACTATTCATCATTTGCTTTCTTATATAGATGAAGTCTAATTCTTTTTTCTTTCTATTGATTCAGATATGAAGGACTGAGGTATCAGAATATCTAAAAAGCTGAATCTTGCTTCATCTTTTATTAATTTCTTCCCTTATTTCGAGTAATTGATTATCTTCTTACTCAAAGTTTCGCCCAAAGTTTCGAGCTTTTCATCATCTGTTCCTTTTTTTTTGAACTATTCATCATTGTTTCTTATATAGATGAGTCTAATTTTTCGTTGATTCAGATATGAACGACTGGAGGTACTGTATCATCTAAAGGTTGAATCTTTGTTTACTTTTGGCTTAATTTCTTCCCCTTATTCGGTAATTGATTATCTTCTTTACTCAAAGTTTCAAGCTTTCCTATCATTCATTACTTCTATAGTTTGGATCTGAGGAAGTGCAACATTTATTTTTCCATCGATTTAGAAAGGATAGGATTTGGTGTTGTAATCAACACCGTTGCTTCATCCACTATGTTTTATGTCAAAGTTTCCTTCAAATCTAAGAATTTATCATATGGAAAGCAATGAATTTTTGCTCTAAACATATATTTATTCTTAAATTTCATCTTGTTAAATGCATAGAAAGATAGGATTGTAGGATTTTTTTTTTTTGTGGGTTAGATTTTGTAAAGTCAAGGGATGAAGGTTTCGATTGAGATGTTATTCTAAAAATTTCGGGAATCATGAACCTTTTCTACCTTTGATTTAAATATTTACTATAAAAACAAAAACGAAACAAAAGTGTGTTTGTCACAATTAAAGGTCGAGCCTTCAATTACTTTCTTTCTAACTTTAAATGTGGATTTTGAAACTTTATATGGAATTTGAGCTTATGGGATAACATTATTAATACATTTATATCAATAATTCCAGTTTAATCTTCTGCAGACTTTATAATAATTTCCTGCTCGAGCGATGACAAAAGTGAAAGAAAAGAAAGATTGAAGTCCATGAGTGTTATATACACACTTTAAAAATTAAATACTATAATTTGAAACCCCAAAGTTCTGACACTTTCTTTTAAATTCAAAGTCCTCGTTTAGTGTTGTTTGTAATTGTATTCATGCAAATCTCCAAATCAGCCCTGGGGTTTAAAGGTCTCTGGCTTTAAAATTAATTTAAGGACACTGGGACTACTGCTTTAGAATGTGCAACAAATGCACTAAAGCTTTGGAATTATATAGAGCGGAGTGATGGGTAATGATTTGTAAAAGCCAAATGCTGATTTTCATCATTTACTTATAAAGTTTTATTGTGTCTTTATGGTTTAAACCATTATCGGGGGTTTTGATATTGGAAGAGAGATGTGTTCACCACTTCAAGTCTCAAATCACCATTATTGGATGATTGGATGTATTCTGTGGGCAGTGTCGTGGTTGAGGGTGGTCTTTAAAAGGAGAGCCACCCAAAAAGTCAGGATGGATGTAGGCTAATTAACACGCATGGGATGAGCAAGGGGGAAGAAAAATCTCTAAATGAGGTTTTACAAAGGTGTTGTTTTTGTTGGTTAAGTCTCATTTTTGTTTGGTTGATAATGTTGAAGCTTGAAACTTACAGCCAGATTTTACCTGTTATATTACTTAGAACAAGTTTAATAGGTATCATTTAATGTAGTTTTTTTCTTTGTTACTCTAAAATAATGAAGCATGAATATATATATTTTTTAAATTTCGCCTTTTATTTTAGCTTGATAAAAGCTAATATTTTGTTTTCTTTATTTATTTATATTATTTGTTAACATGGTTTGGTTTTTCTATTATAGGTTTGATGTAGAGGTGTTGACAACTTTGAGATCTTTCTAGATGGTGGTGTTTGAAGACTAAATGCAAGGGATATGATGGTTATATATCTATTGTAAGAAATAATGTCTAAGAATTAGAGACCACCTCTTATGAAGATGAGATTGTACTTTTCAATAATTATGTTAGTATATTATGTAAATTGAATGTTTCCAATTAGATTTGTTTTTTCTTTTACGTAGAATATGAAGACTCTATTTAGCTTTTTATGTTTAAATGCATATATAAGAACTTTTTTCTTTGATATTAGTTTACATATGATCTAGTCTAACATTCACAACAAAACAGGTACCAAATGTAATTTTGAAATAGGTTTTCTATGGCAACAAGTTCATTTTCTATTTGATTAAAAAAGCTCATTTTCTATTACAAAAATAATTTTACAAATATTAAATTTTTTTATACAACCTTGACATATGGTTAATGCTTAACATTGACATAAGTTCAAGCTAACTTAACATATGTTGATTCTTAGCTATTGATAAAAAAATATAAATAATCTTAACATATGAATGTCAAGGTAGTTTTAAAACTTTTCTTGACACTGGCATAGATGACATATATGTAGAGTAACTTATCTTAACATATATACCCTATCTTGACGGAGAAACACTGTCAACAAAGGCCTTTTTTCTTGTAGTGATTCTTGGCCTGAAAATCATCCTTCCTTGAAATCTGAAGACGGACTGCAAAAGAGAGTAGAAGAGAGAGGCTAGAAAAAAGAAAAAGAAAGAAAAAACTTATTATATATACATTTGAATATTGAAAACAAAATAAAATACATCTTTTACTATTGACTATCTAATTTACAGATACAAAAAAGAACCTAGTTCAAAACTTTCTATTATGATAATATACAAAATCTAATTGTAAAATACAATACTATATTTCTAAAAGGTGGTCTCCAATTCTTCACCATCTTCTTCCTTTTGTTGTATTTCCATGATACCTAACAAAATATAAATAGAGGGTATAATTAACATCGAGAGAGTGATTCAACAAAAGTTGTTGTGTAAGACTTATATGTGAAAAGCAAGCTCACCTTAGGTCTTCAATATTCATTAACCTAGAAGGATGAAACTAGGCAATAGCCACTGAAAAGCAAGGAAAACAAATTCCAGTGATAAGTTGGCCTTAATTTAAGTCACAAAGACAAATAGCACATATCAATTCCTTGTGGTGCAAGAACTCCAACCATCATCATATTAAAGTTCATACTTTCATAAATGAGATAACATGAACTAAGCACAAAGTTTTCAATTAGAAAAGAATCATTAAAATATGATTTATGCTTACTTAAATAAACAAGAATAACTAAATTTGTGCACTTGCCTATGTATAGAGGTGGACACATGGATAGCTTAATGGGATCATTAATGAAAGAAGCAAGGTTTTATCACAACCCAATAGAACCATAAACAATTAGAAGATAAAAGTTCATACCTTTATCTTGCTTCAAAGCATTCTTTGGTTAGGAAAAAGTTGCCATATTGACCAGCAATCAAATTTTTAGCTTGCTCAAGAATAGAAATAATTAGAAAATAAATAACCTGCAAGGCACGACTTCTACCCTATGTAGGTTTCGCTTTATATATATATATATATATTGGACTATTTGGTGCAAAAGGAATAGAGTGGCTTTTGACAATAAGGTCTTTTTGGTGCATAGAATGCAGAGTTCCTTCATTTGTAATTTATGGTCTTGGTCCAATATGCATAGTAGAGGTAGCCTCAAGTTTTTGATAGATTTTTTAATATGAATGGGGTATAGATGATTTTTTTTTAGGCTGGTGGTTTTATTGAGCCCATTGGCTCCTTTTTGGCCCCTTTTCAGTGCCTTTCTAGTATATTTTTGGACGACTTTGGTTTTATTCTTTTTAGTGGTTGATACATGTTGTTTGTTCACCCATATATATATATATATATATATATATATATATATATATATATTTGGCTACTTCATTACAATTAATTATTGAAATAAATTTTTGTATTTATTTCAAAACATGAATAAAAATAAATAAAATAGAAAAATAAATAATAAAATCAACATATTTTATTTTCTTATTCAATAAAAGAAAAAGGAAATTACGATAATCTATATAATTTAAATGCAACATGAAGTAGATGATAAAAGAGGATGCTAGAACATAACATCTCGATTCTTGTCTAATACAAGACTATAATTATCCACATAAACTCTGAGGTTGATATGTGTCATTTTCATAATCCATAGTGAATGCATCTTTCTGAAATTTGGATCATGGATGATATAAATCGGTTTAATAGATAGAACAACAATCCAAATTGCTATTTTCTTCCCAAAAATTTAGAAATATTAGTGAAAGTTAATTAAATGTTTCCCTTTTTACCCTACTCATATGTAGAACAATTGCCAAAGTAGTAAAAAATCCACATAATTATTACCGAAGTAGATTTTTTTTAATAAATACATAATGGGAAATATACCAATTCGATTGAAGTTTCATTGGGATAAGACAAATAGGCTATTTGTTTTTTGACTTTTTGCTGAAAGCTAAATACCTTCCAGCATTCAACTGTTTGTTTTTAAAAATTTTCACGACTTATTACTGAAATTTTTTAAATAAGTTCTGAATAGAAAAAGTAAAAATATTTGGCTTTTTTTATTAAAAAAAAAGTCATTTTCCACCAAAAAAAAAAAAAAAAACTCCATCATTGCCTAACAAGGAGGATGGCTAACAACACTCACTATTAGGGATGACAACAGGGGGTTTGAGACGGGCAACTTCTATCTCAGCTTCCCAGTCTGCTTATTTTTTCAATTCCTAAACTCGTCACATTTAAATTAAACTAGACTCGGCCGATAGAATGAGAAAATTCCCAAAATCCGTCCTGTTTACATTTGATTTTTGTTTTTATTTTTTATTTAAATTTTTTTTATATTATATTAAAATTAATATATTTCATAAAAAATAAAAATATTATGCATTTTTATAAATTATTTGTTAAAAAACATTATAATAATAATTATATTATGACAAAGTATAAAATAAAATAATAAAAAAATATTTTTAAAATATAATTGGAACGGGAATAACAATACTTGAACCTGCCTCGAACCTATTTCGGGTTTGAGAAAATAAACTCAAACCAGCGAAAAACCCGATTACAGTTAAACCAAACCCATCCCATTAAGGGCGGGGCAGGAACCTGAAATAACCCGCCTCATTGTCATCCCTACTCACTACCTAATATTAAAAAACTAACAACTTAATACTTAATGCTATTAAGTACTATTCAGCGTGAAGTTAAAAAAAAAGTTATATTCAGCATTAATTAAAAAAAAAACAAATGCCAATACTGATTCTAAAAACACACAGGTTCAGACAACATTGACTTGGTCAAATTAAATTGCATGCACGTATGCCACCTGTTAATATATAGAGTTGTAAATAGTTAGGAAACTTAATATATAGAGTTGTACATAGTTAGGAAACTTAACATGTAGAGTTGTAACAGATTAGGAAATATAGACTACCCCTCCTATATGTTAATTAAATGAAAACACACATGAATTCTTTCCTCCACTTCTCAAGGTTTTCAACATAAATGTGAGCCTAGGCCTGAGTTTGAGAATTTTAGGAGAATTTTTGGAGAAATTTGCGCAATCTAGGGTTGCTCTGAGGGGTGACTCTAGGAAACACCCACCCAGAGGGAGCGTGAGTCCAAATTGACCCATGTGAGGCCCGCCCGCCGCCGACAGTCAGCCGCCAAACCAGTGGCCGGACTCGACGCGTGAAGCTCACGCCGCGCGAGTCTTCGACCATTCCACACACGCCGCGATCAGGCTGGATACCAAGAAGACCCGAGAACCCACTTATGCAAAAAGGGCAAAATCGTAATTTTGGTTACAAAATTGTAATTTCGGTTAAAAATCTGATATTTATTCTCTAGATCTCAGATGATAAAACAAATTTCACCGTTGGAATCATCTCACGAAATCTAGCTACCACGCCGACTTCCTTCACACCCGAGAAAGTCTAAATTTATACGCTGAGGCATCGAAGCTCGGCAGCGAAAAATCGACTTGAGATGTGACAAAAGTCACATATAACATGTACACATGTTATACATGTTGCATGAGTAGAGAAATGATGGAAATGGAAGGTCGAGATAGTGCCAAATGTCGAAAATCCAAGAGTAAGGACATATATGGCATTATAGAAATTGTCTTAAATGATAATAGGACAAAAGTTAGAATAGTGGTTGTCTTTTCCAACAAAAAGAAGACCAAAACCTGTGAAAGGAAAAAGCGCGGGCTAATGGGTTTTGCGGATTTAGAGAGAAGGTGTACTTTCAGGTTTTGAGATCCGACCTTCTAAGTCGCTGACAAGAAGGAAAGTCAGTTTACGCATCTGCACTCTACGCTGGCACTTCTGCCAGGAGTTTTTGAAAACTCCGTGAGGTGTGGGATTTATCCTACTCTGGGCTTTATACTCTATTTAAGTGTTTTATAATGTTTCGCTTGGTTCGAGGCCTTGAACTATCATGCTTGATCTGCCCAAATCTCGAACCGGCTGTTGGGATTTTGAGACCACGGACAGTCCGAATCAGTTTTAATATTGCCTGGGTTGTTAATTGTGTAAATCAGAACAAATCATGTATTATTTGTAAGGAGGCCGAAATGGTCGTGGAAATTCGGGTTCACAAAGTGAACCGATGATTGGTGATTTGTTCGTGAACAAAGAACCCGAGGGTTTCACTGCTCATAGAATAGTGTTCACAGCCTGTGAAAATGTGTTTGGTCGAAAGTAATCTCAAATCGAATTGCTCGTGGTTTGATGATTAGCCCAAGTGAGCTAATTTTTGTGTAATGGAAATGTGAAATTACATAACATGTTTGTGTGATTTAAATTATGTGAATATATGCATGATTATATATATTTGCATGTGTTATAGAATTGTAATGGAATTGACATCATGCATTCCATATGCACTGGGGCACCCTAGAACAATAGGAGTGAGTGCATGAGGTGATTATCGAGAGAATAGATTTCGGAGGGTTGACTAATAAATAAAATTATCGGAGTGTGTCCATTATAATATCGGAGGGTAGTCCATATATAAAATATCAATCGTCGGAGTCGGCCCAATTGATATATCTCGGAGGGTAGTCCACTAAATATAACATCTAGAGACACCAATTACTTATATCGGAGGGTAGTCCATAACACAACAAATATCTTTTAAAATAATGTTTCTCATACGTGGCTTAGGCAAGTGTGGTGAGCTCTGAGGACTCCTGATATGAGCTGAGCGTGCAGACATTCAAGCAGATCACGATTTACTTGAATGTTTGTTTACTGGGAGCATTGCATATGCACTTAGGTGGAGAGAAACATTTTAGTGGTGATTCCACTATCGAGCATTAGCTTACTCCCTGGTCAAGGGAACATATTTTTCAAAACAGGAGCGCACGAGGAGACGGTTTCACATAGAGGCCGCTTTTAGAAGAAAGCCGAATTGTGGTTTTGGTTTTGTGATGTATACATGGTTAGAATTCTGTAATTTTAATATATGCTGTATAAGAGTCATTTATTAACTCTTGAAACTATCGATATAGCTGGATACATAAATATTGTGATAAGTATTGGTTTATGGGCCCATGAGACCGTTTTACCTACGTGAATGTTGATCGGGACAGTGATGTATCAGTAGAGCTCCTGCATAAAGAGACTCGCCGATTTTTAGAAGAGATGCCCAGTCACCCACATTCACAAGTTTCCGCGGTCGACTGGGCCAACGACCCCGTGATCTGGGGGCGTCACAGCTGGTATCGAGCTGCAATGATTACCTTTGGAGCTCTGGTGGTGTAGATAGCTTAGGTACACGAATACCTGTGGCTGGGAGGATTTGGGCTTAGCCATAATCTTTGAAGTAAGAACATTACCACTCTAAAGGCGGGCTCGACAAGTCTCGGTTTAGGTATGAGATTACCTAGGAAATCACTTCGAATAGAACACCGCATGCATGGTGTTTGATGTGTGATCGCATGTATAACATGAGTTGTATGTTATGTGAATGCCGCTTATAACATGGTTTGTGATATGTTGGTGATGCTCGGGGTGCTTAGCACTAGCACTTATTATGTTGGAAAACAAATCTTAGGAGCTTACAAAGGTGTAAATCGAAAATGAAATAAATCAGAATCAATTTATTTGGTTTATTGATGACAAAATAGAAATTTTAATAAAATTTTAAGGTGTTAGAATATTTTGAGAGTTTTAAGCAAATGAGTAAACTGAAAAGGAAACTAAAATGAAATAAATTATGTTCAATTTATTTGGTTCAGAGGGATAATGAGGTTTTAAGGTTGAACACTAGGTTTAGTGTCGATCATGAGGTTTTGATAAATTTTCGACAAATATGGTCCGTAATTAAAGAAATATATATATATATATATATATATATGTGTGTGTGTGTGTGTGTGTGTGTGTGTGTGAAGAAAATAAATAAAAATAAATTTTATAACCATTTGGTTTAGAGGTGGTTTAATTCTGGTTGGTTTTTACAAGTTGTAAAATTGAAGAAAATTAAATAGAATAAATTTGTATAAATTTATTTGAGTATTCGAAAATAATAATGAAAATATAGGTATATATATATATATATATATATTTTGTATTTTCAAAGGATCGAAAATTTTTTTTATTAAATTAAAATAAAATAAAATAAAATGAGACAAAAATTCGAAAAAATAAAATTTAAAACATTTTTTGCTGATAAAAAAATGTTTTAAATGTATGAATTAATTGCCTCAGACACTTGTAAATGCAAGGACAATGTATACACCGATGATGTATGAATAGTGTCTCTGTGGTCGTGTTTCGA
The DNA here is from genome assembly GCA_016808115.1 of Tetrastigma voinierianum. Classification (NCBI taxonomy): domain Eukaryota; kingdom Viridiplantae; phylum Streptophyta; class Magnoliopsida; order Vitales; family Vitaceae; genus Tetrastigma; species Tetrastigma voinierianum. Next base: position 99,090 of record JAEQBH010001793.1, read on the forward strand.
GTCAGAGATATCGCATTGAGATTGAACTTGTCATTTAAACCGTAGATGACTAGTCGAGGACGAGGACGAGAGCGCCCACTCTGGTACTAGTCAGCACCACCAAGAGCTCACGCAGAGCCTCTGAGGTCAGAGGTATCAGGAGGCCGAAGCATCGCACAAGCCGGTATAAATAGGTGTAGTCAGAGGTCCTAGTAACCTCCAGAGGTTAGGGCGCATCATCCTCCGACATTCACAGGGGGAGGAGATCCGGTGGTGGTAGACCATTGGTTCAAGGCGCATTGAGGTGTTAGAGGCTGGTGGAGGATTACCTCCGACACTACCAGATTAGACTAGCTATGTTCCAATAGAGAAAGAGGCCCAAATATGGTGGGAAATGGGCAAGTGGACCTCGTAGACCTCTGGAGGAGCCCATAGTAATGTGAGTTCTCCCAGTGGGATTGGTATGAATATGTATGATATATCGCTGGTTACAGTTAGAGATCTCTAGACTCTACTCACAATACCCAGACCATGGACATGTCGAGTTCAATGTCATCCCGGGATGATCGGGTCGATACCTACATGGTCATTATCCATTGAGAGCGTAGAGGGCATCGCCATACGCAGACGATACTGTGTGGTATTTCAGGGGGACAAGCATGACATTTTGCCCAAGACAGTTAATGAGTCCAAGTGTCAGTGCAGTTAGCGGGTTGGCTAACGAGCCTTACCCTAGAGGACGAGGAGAGACCAAACTTAGAGCTACCTCGAGTAAAGCAGGCGATTATGTGGATGTTTTTCCGCATGAGCCACCCGACCGCCTCCATAGAGGGTAGTGACTTCAGATCGAAGTTACACTCTCGGTACTTCACCCATCTCTATGACTCCGCATGATGGCACCAATTACTTGTAGGAACTCGTAGTCCAAGCATGTGGAGCTATTGACTAGGGCGTTCATCGTAATCGAGCACTTCACCACGGGCGCTCCGGTTCTATTTATGAAGAAGAAGTGGCAAGACCCTTTCGACCGGGCACACCACAAACAAATTTGAACAAAGAAGTTAACATCAAGAATCGGTACCCATTACCGATGATCGACGATGTTTGATCAGTCGGCAGGAGCTGCTACTCTAAGATAGACCTTCGTGACCGTTACCATCAACCGAGGGTTAGGGAGATGTATATCCTGGGACAATACAGATCGTGTTATGCACTTGAAGCTAATTTATGATGCCCTTTGAATCGACGCACGCGCCCATCGACATTCATGGATCTCGGCGCATAGGGTATTCCAAACCTATCTAGACTCGCCTTGTCGTAGTCTTCGTGGGATGACATCTTGATCTACTCCTAATCGAGCGTGGAGCATGGTATCACTGAGATTGTTTACGCTTGTTAAGAGACCATCAGTCGATTACAAGTTCAAGAAGTGCGAAGCCATTTCACTGAGGAGATTTTGGACACGTGGAATGCAAGATCGAGTGTCGGCCGACCTAGAGAAGGTCGAGGGGCAAAGTGATGAGTCGGGAGAGACCGAATGTCAATTTTCGAGACACGTAGTCCTCGATCAATGGGTATTACAGATTCGAGAATGGGTCGTTGTCCATTCGGGGCAGATCGAGATTTCACCACGGGACATAGACTCCATGGTTGGGACGACCGACCATGGAGATAGAGACGAGGATGCCTCGCGCACCGATGCGGGTGTTGGTAGCAAAGAGGGAGGATCAGCCTCTTTCTGCCTCGTGGAAGAGGCGTAAGACTTCGCTTCACACAAGTTTCTGCACTAAGGCCGTGGATTTGGGCATGTGAGACGGATTGCTCTGCAGACAGGATCCTGTGACTTTGGGACAACGACTCTCGCTAGGGATGTAGAGCAAGAGAGAGTACAGTTCATTCCTCCACACCCTAGTACGGGTCGAGGAACCGCTGAGTTCCGGGAGCATACAAGCACTCCTAAGACGACAAAGCCGAGGGGCCAAAGCGTGGGTCGAAGTCAGGGACAGATCAGAGTTGCGCAGCGGAAGCGTGGTAAACCTTAGGGTGGTACACATACTGGTTGTTGATGTTAGGCTTGACATCCATCGAGTCGCTGCAATCGGGACCTTAAACGTTATTATACTGCATACTCACTCGATTTGGGGCTTAGGAGGTTAAGGCCTTTAGAGAAGCCAAGTATAGATGTTCTTCCCTAGGATGTAGGGTGAGAGTTGATTTGATAGGTCGGGATTATGAGTGAGAGATCTCTGAGATTCTACTCATGGTGAACCTCAGGTTTGGGTATCACAATATGACATTATTGTGTTCGTATGCACAGTAACATCGCGTCGAGTCGGGTGTGGGTGCACGGTACGGTCATTCACTACTCTTGGTGAGTGTGGGTTGAGCTTGTCTTTAGGACTACGTCCAATGAAGACTCATAGTTTGATTCAGTAAATGAAGAGTAATTAGAGTGTGTTGGGCAAAGCAAAAAGGAAGCCATAAATCCCCTAAGGTGAGAATCCTGGAGTTAGGGTGTAAGAGACCCGGGGACATATCCCGAATTTCTATGTGAATGTAAGAGGCTCGAAGTGTGAGCCGAAGAGTTATGTTAATCGAGATGAAACACACGGGCCGTTATCACGTGACTTAGAGTTGAGGATAGAGCCTAAGGATCGATTCGATACCCCTTCGAAATCGTGATCAAGTTGCCGAGTCAGCGGCTCGGCAATGGATCATTCATGACATGGACTAGATTGACGGTCCATTGGATTGTCAGTGATTGTGACCTTGGGAAGGTCAGCGTTTACACACCAAGCAAAGGGCTCGCGGGTAGGGCCACGCGGTTGTGGATTATATACAGTGTTAGGACATGTCGGCGAGCATGCGTCTTAGATCATAAGGGTAGCTGGGAGGAGCATTTGCCCTTAGTGGAATTCGCCTACAACAATAGTTATCGGGCGAGTATACAAATGGCGCCATATGAGGTATTGTATGGGAGACCATGTAGATCACCATTATGTTGGACCGAGGTGGGAGAGAGCTCCATCACTGGTCCAGATCCGATTAGAGACACCTCGGAGAAGGTGAGCTTGATACGACAGCGTCTTCTCATGGCTCAGAGCCGGCAGAAGAGCTATGCTAATGTGCAACGTTGACCCTTAGAGTTAGAGGTTGGTGATCACGTTTTCTTGAAGGTGATGCCTAAGAGAGGAGTGGTCAGGTTCGACAGGCGCGGCAAGCTATCGCCGAGATTTATTGGGCCTTTCGAGATACTTGAGAGGATAGGCACTATTGCATACCAGTTGGCGTTATCGCCTAGCATGTCAGGTGTCTATGAAGTATTTCACGTCTCCATGCTCCGGTAGTATACTCTAGATCCATCTCATGTGGTGGATTGGGGATGATTGAGGTTTGATAATCGATGGGACCTTTCTGAGGAGGACCAAAGGTGTATTTTTGATAACCGATCAGGTTTTGTGATTCGTGGCCAACAGAGGGGTGATCTAATCAACAATATTTTGTTCTGTTCTCCTACTGCCGTAGTCAAGCTACTGCAGCATAGCGGTCTAGGGTCGAACATGGGGATGGGTTTTCATCCCACGGATGATTTGCACGTTGTTTGGAAATGGGCGAGGGTTTTTGTTTGATTTGTGGGATTTGGTTAAAACAAGGGAGGTTGTTTGTTCACTGACTAACTATAATGGCTTAATATATAGTGTGAAATGGTAACTTTGAAGGCTTGGGTCACTAGCTTGATAACATGGGGGTATTAAAATGTCCTCGGGGTATTTCCTCGCATTAGGGCAAATGACATATAGTCAAAGCCAAAACCGGATCTTTGTTTAGCTATAAAACCTAACTCCTAGAACCACTCCTATTTGAGTCAAACCAAATACTAAGCATTCAAAGTCCCATTCAGTTGAAACTCCCAGCCTTAACATCTTTTTAATGGCTCGTAAATGACATCTAAAGGATAATGCGCATCTACCATTAAGAATGCACTGAACCCTAAAGTACACAAAATACCAAAGAAATATAAGAATGGCATTAAACCCTTAGTTTGGAAAGTCGGGAAACTATAAATGTTGTAACGGTAACATTCAGCATGAGGACAACCTGCAGCAACCCCAAAACCAAGCTAGCAACCCTCCTCAGCTATGAGGCTGAATACATCCCTGAGTTGTCATCCTCAAGGGTGTTTCAAGTGTACTCGAGAAAATGAGAGAAAGAAGAGAGAGAAGAGAGCAAAGTAAACCTAAAATGAAAAAGTCTGGAAACTATATAAATGAAAAAAGCTATCTAGTTACAAAGTTGAGGGGGCTTATATAGCCAACCCTAATGTGAAATGACAAAAATGCCTAAAATAAGAGGATTACATTATGACAAATGGTAATTGATCAAAACGTGGTCGCTTGGAACTGCAACATCAAAAACACAGGCTGAGCAATTTCGCTATGCAACAAATTTCGCTAGTATAGCGAAAATTTTCGCCATGCTACGTAAATTTCTGTTGAACAAAGAAATTCCCGCTAGCCAGCTAAATTTACAGCTCAGCGAAATTATTACAGCTTAAAATTCGCTTATGATTGCGAAATTTTCGCAATCCCAATGGGGCTCATAATCCCAGCTAAATTTTCAATCATAGCGAAATTCGGTTTGCTTCTCGCTTCCTATTTGGCTATCGCATCCTCCTTTCTTCAAATCCTACCACAATTCTTCATTCAATGATGAAAACTAGAATCCTCAAGATTCAAAGATTGAATGATGAAAAAGTTGCCAATCCGACATTATTTATCTTGACATCAAAAATAGACTAATTGGTGTGTAAACACATAAACTTCCAAACAAACTCAAATGAGATGGGTGTTCAGTGGGGACATACACAATCAATTAGTTAAATGATGTGATTAAGTGTGCTTTTTCAAAACCTATCTTAATGGGCTCAAAAATGTTTTTTTTGGGCTTCAAATCACCCCAACAACAGTTACTGATCCACATGTAGTAAAAATAATAAGGTATATGTGTTGTGCTTTAGAAAAGTGCGCTAAAGTTCAAAGAAGTATGCTGAATTATTTGCTGTGTGAATAGTTTAGACCTGAGCAGAAAGCTGGGCATGAAGAACAGATATGCAAGAACAAGTTTGAGGGCAGCATCGGTTCCAAATAAGTCAACTGAACTTCCCACCAACATCTAAATGTTCTAAGGTAACAGGTTTGAGCGATAAATTGCAAAGCTATTCCCTCCCCCCAACTTTAGCTCTTCTTGTAATGCCAGCTGATGACCAACTTAAATAGGACTAGCTACACTCTTATTTCTTCCTTGATGGCAATGTAGAGATTAACGATGCTAAAAACTTCGACTTCACAAAGTTCGTATAACGGGGGTCTGATGACTCCCGACCAATTAGGTTTAGGGCATCGGGCTTTAAAACTTCGCCATATACCCCTCTCGGACCGTGTTCGAGGTTTAGAGCAAGCGTACGGCTTTTATTTCTCTTTTCTTCTTTTCTTTTTTTCTTTTTTGCTTTCTTCTTTTTCATTGGGAGAACTACATTGGTCTTCATACATGAGTAACACAAACCTATTATGGGTCGTCGACGAGGTCTAAAGTAGAGCTCTGCAGGAAAGAGGTAAATAGCTTCTCAACCTAATATTGGTACAATTTGGCGTCACGATGTGTGAATTAGCTAAGGGAATGTTCAAGGTTAGATATGAAAATCTCAATTGACCCGACAACTAAATCATGCATGGAATTGTTCTAACATTAAGGTAACATACAGGCAATTTTCCAACTAAAAGCTGATAGCTAAAACAAATGACAACACAAAATATTAAAAGTTAAAGAAAAATGAATTTGTAACTATAAAGTTTGTATAACAATTAAAAACTAGATTCCAAAAATATGAAAATTACTTCCCCTATTTGGTTTAGCATAGGAATGCAAAAACTAAAAAAGGTGGGGCTACAATACCTCCTCTAACATGGTGAATTTGGAAAAGGGCATTCCATTTGTTGGTGTCTGCAGTGACAACAAAAAAGTGAAATCAAATGCCAAACTCGAGTTGCTACCAACAATTTTAAACAAGAAAATTTAATAAAAACTAAACAATGAGATCGATGGATTCTTGGACGACGACCACGCTAAACGATGTGGTTGTAGAGTTGGGGAGAGTCGAAGGAGAATTTCGATCCACGTGATGCAATGCACAACATAGGGCTTTATCCTCTGTCCATTGACTTTGATCACCCTATTATCATTTGGATTGAGTAGGTCTACTGAACCATTGGGGTATGCCTGCTGAACTATGAATGGACCCGTCTATGGCGACTTGAGCTTGCGAGAGATAGATGGAGTTTGGAAGTCATACGGGAGACTTGAGTCCCCCTTATTGAAATTCTTGCAGGTTATCATTTGATCATGCCATTTTTTTATTTTTCCTTTACCAATCTTGAATTCACGCAAAATCATTGTGCTCTTCAAACTCAGTGAGATCGAGAATCTCTTGACTCGACCCTCTTAGATCCATGTTAAACTTCTTGATTGCCCACCATGCCTTGTATTCGATCTCCTTTAGTGACATGCCTTACCATATACTAACCTATAAGGGGACATCGAAGTTGTCTTAAAGTTGTGTAGGCCCACATGACCGTCAGCGGTTGATGGACCCGATGTTTGTGTTTACCTTCATTGGGTAGTCTTAATCTTTCCCTTTTGGCAAGTTCCTCTTTGGACCACTTTCGTTTGAGGATGGTAAGGGTGGCCATCTTGTGTTTCACACCATATTTAGCCATGAGGTTTTCAAAGGTTTATTCTTTGAAATGAACCTCCATACGCTAATAATGGCTTTTGGTACCGAACTAGAAAAGATGTTTTGCTTTCAGAATTTAGCACCACCACATGGTCATTAGTTTTGCGGGATTGCTTCAGCCCACTTGGACACATAGTCCTCCCACCAAAATGTATGTATGACCATAAGATGTGGGGAAAGGTCCATGAATCGATGCCCCCGAGCAGCCAGGTAATGGCTCGACTCCCAGAATTGGGTTCAAAGGGCATCATGACGGCGAGACAACTTCCGAGTCCTTGGCATCTGCTCCTTTCACGGCACATTTGGTGTGCTTCTTTAAACAAGGAAGGCAGTAGAAGCAGGCTTGCAACACCTTCATTCTTTGTCTTCTCGAGCAAAGTGACCACAGAGCACTCGGCTGTGAGTGGCTCAGAATTCCCTGTTGTTCTTCCTCAGGCACACTTCTTGATTATCTGATCTGCACAATATTTAAACAAGAAGGGCTCTTCCCAATAATAGATAGTTTTATAGAAATGCCCCTATCCTGTTCTTTTCAGTCGGATGGGATTTCTCTATTGCGGGAAATTGGCAATGTAGGCATACCCGGGGGAGCTTTCCAAGCTGCATGAGGGACTCTTCAGGAAATTCATCATTGATGGGTGGACTATGAGTGTCATGGGCTATCGTTAACCTAGAAAGATGGTCTGCTACCACATTCTCTACCCCCTTTTTGTCTTTAATTTGCAGGTTAAATTCTTGAAGCAAAAGAACCCATCGGATGAGTCTCGAGAGGATAGGCACTATTGCGTACCGGTTGGCGTTATCGCCTAGCATGTCAGGTGTCCATGAGGTATTTCACATCTCCATGCTCCGGTAGTATACTCTAGATCCAACTCATGTGGTGGATTAGAGGGACAGTTGAAATTTGACAGATGGGACCTTTGAGGAGGATGGTGTGCGATTAGATAACCGTGATTGGTTTTCTTGTAGCAAGACCGTGGGGCTAATTGAGAGTGCTAATAAGGCGGCACTATGGAGTGAAGGAATTAAGCGATGGGGCTAGGGACAAATCTGGGCCACCTGTCTCTTGTTAAGGATGGGAGATAAATCGTTTAGTGAGATTTATGTGTGATATGGTGTTATATGCATGGTGTTTTGATTACTCAGTTTGGGACAGAGATTGTTTGAGAGAGGAAGAGATGTAATGCAGATAAATTCCAATTTCTGGAAAAATGGCAAAATCGTAATTTTGGTTACAAAATTGTAATTTCGGTTAAAAATCCAAAATTTATTCTCTAGATCTCAGATGACAAAACGGGTTTCACCGTTGGAATCGTATCGTGAAATCTAGCTCTGGCGATCAAATTTGGTGGTCTGGGACGGTCGAATTTACACGTTTTCGAGGCATCGAGTTTGGTCTGGGAAGCGATGAGGATGTGACAAAGTCACATATAACATGTGTATTTTGTATTGCATGAGTCAAATAGTGAAAATGGAAGGTGAGATAATTGCCGTCTTCGAAAATCAAGAGTAAGGACATATATGGCGTTATAGAAATTGTCTTAAATGATAATAAGGCGGATTAGAATAATTATTTGTCTTCTCAACAAAAAGAATGAAACAGTGTGAAAGCAAAAAAAGGGGCAGTGAAGCTCTTTGTTTTTACACACGGTGATTTAGAGAGAAGAGTGTACTTCTCTCTCTGGAGTTTCCGGAGATCGGGCCGTCGAGTCATCGGGACAAGAAGGAAAGCTGCTCTGCGCATGGCCGAGGACCTCACGTGGCGTGGGCCTTGGGTTTTAGGGAGTTTTGACAAACTCCGTGAGGTAGGGGATTTATCCTACTTGGGTTTTACACTTTATTTAAGTGTTTTATAATGTTTCGGTTGGTTTGAGGCCTTGAACGACCGTTTGATCGATTCGAATCTTGGGGCAAGGAAGTGGGATTTTGAGACCACGGGCCCGATCTGAATCAGTTTCTTGGCTGTTTGGGTTGTTAATTAGTAAATTGTGAAATAAATCATATATTGGTTTGTATGAGGCGAAAATGGCCATGAAGTCGGAGTTCACAAAGTGAGCAGGTGATTGGTGATTTAATAGGGAACGATGCAAGAGGGTTTTCAACATTCATAGGAATAGTGTTCTAGCATATTTTTTGTGAAAAAGTGTTTAGTTAGAAATAATTCCATCCAGATTGCTCGTGTTTGATGGTGCTTGGTAGGCTAATTTTGTGTAATGGAATGTGAAATTACATAACATGTTTATTAATGATTTAAATTATGTGAATATATGCATGATTATATATATTTGCATGTGTTATAGAATTATGGATTGGCATCATGCATTTCATATGCCTTTAGGGCACCACTAGAACAATAGGAGTGAGTGCATGGGGTGATTGCGAGAATAGATTTGGAGGGTTGGTAATAAATAAAAGTGTCAGTGTGTCCATTATAATATCGGAGGGTAGTCCATATATAAAATATCAATCGTCGGAGTCGGCCCAATTGATATATCTCGGAGGGTAGTCCACTAAATATAACATCGGAGACAGTCCACTACTTATATCGGAGGGTAGTCCACAAATAATAGCAAATATCTTTGTTAAAAATAATGTTTCTCATACGTGGCTTAGGCAAGTGTGAGGGAGTCGATGAGGACTCGGGATATGAGTTGAGCGTGCAGACATTCAAGTAGGATCACGCATTTACTTGAATGTTTGTTTACTTTGGAGCATTGCATTTGTATTTAGGTGGAGAGTAGCCCATTTAGGGTGATTCCACTACTGAGCATTAGCTCACCACCAGCTCGAACATATTTTTTGGTCTCGGGGGCGCACGGAGGCAGCTTGTCATAAAGGCCTCTTTAGAAGAAAGCTGGGATTAATGGCTTTGGTTTTGTGAGCCATATCACATGTATTTAGAATTTTGGGAATTTTAATATATGTTGTATAAAGTCATTTAATAACTCTTGAAACTATTGGATATAGTTGGATACATAAATATTATGATGTTTGTTAGTTTTGCTGGTGAGCCTGTTTTTACTCATGTGAATGTTGATTAGGACAGGTGATGTATTGGGTGAGCTCCATACAGGAGACTACTGCCGGTTTAAATGAAGAGATGTCGGGTCCACCCGACATTCATGAGATTTCCGTGGGTTGTGAGGTGGTCAACGGACCCGGGATTTGGGGCGTCAAATTTATTCAGAGCATCGGGCTCCTCCTCCCGAGATCGTTCGTCACCCAGAAGCGGAACCTGCGGTACACTTGGTTTCCCTGTTTGGTTCCTGGATCTGGTAGTCTTAGTGCTTTTTGTGTCCGATAACCCCCTTTTTCTAGGGTTTTTGCTTGATTTTTCAAAAATCTGAGTTTTGGGAGTGCTCTTTGCTCTTGATCTTCTTCTTGAGGTATCATAATGAGTGATTCAGAGGAGAAGAAACTAACACCGAAGCTCGAAGTGGTCTCGATGATGTCCAAAATCACGGAAGACAAACCTTCTCAATCTGAATTTACCAAACCAAGCACTAAGACTCTGCTTCAAGCCATATAACGACTTCCGTAAGCGACAAACCTTCCCAATCTCCCCCTGAGCAACAAACCCTGGAGGTTGCTTCATATATACCTCATCTTGAAGATCGCCGTGAAGAAGAGGCGTTCTTAATATCAATTGATGAAGATCCCAGTGTAGTGGCAGCCCGGGAAATAAAGCCAGAGCATATGTCATCTTAGCAACGGGGGAAAAGGTATCAGAATAGTCACACCATGGAGTCACAGGCATGCCCTTTGGCCACAAGTCGTGCTTTCGACTAGGGCAGTTTGAACCATCTTGGATTAACTTTATTTCTGAGCCAGCTGACATCCAGTGGCTTTCTTCCCGAGTAGGTAAGTGTGCAAGTTCCAGTACCATTTCCCATTCGAGCATCCATCTCCTCTATCATAGCACTACGCCAACCAGGGTGAGACAAGGCTTCCTAAAAAGTGTTAGGCAACGAAATAGAGTCCAAAGAAGCAATAAAAGAACAAGACTGAGAAGACAACTGGTTATAGGTGCAAAATGAGGAAATTGGATGAAGCACTAACGTCTACCTTTATGAAGAGCAATAGAAAGATCATCATCGGGAATTTGGATCGATGTCGACTGACGGTGGAGGACGGCCGGTGGGTTTTGAGGCGTCAGTGTGGGCAGGAGTGATGAGGCTTTACGGGAGCAAGAATAGGAGGGGCTGACTTTACTAGAGCAGGAACAAGAGGGGCCAAAGGGGAGGTAATAGTATACACTAGCAGGTCATCTGCCTCCCCTTGACTAGTGTGGGTTCGGGGTGAAGAGAAAGGGACATTCTCAAAAAACTTGACATGAGAGCCAAAGTACCTACGAGAAGACTGGCGATAACACGAGTACCCCTTACAGGCACAGGAATAACCAAGAAATATACATTTTAAGATTTATGGTCAAGGATTTAGATGCAGAGGACGAGACATCTCGAGACAAAGCAGGTACATCCAAATATCTGAGGCTCAATAGGAAATATAGGTTATTAGGGAAAATGATGTGATACGTTGTGTCCCAATTCAAGACTGATGAAGGCATAAGTTGTCAAAAAAACAAATTTATGGAAACGCATCGACCTAAATACTTAGGCACATGCATACGAAATAATCAGAGCTCACAGCGGGTTTCAAGGAATGTCTATTCTTTCTATTAACAGCTCCATTATGAAGCGAAGTGTCAACCAAGAATCGATGAAGGATGCCATGTTGAAGCATGAAGGACTAAAATTGTTTTGAAACATATTCTTTTGCATTATCACTTCTCAGATTTTGAACATAAACATGAAATTGAGTATGAATCTCAGCACAAAAGGCACGGAAATGAGAAAACAACTCAGAGCGGTTTTTCATTAAATATAACCAAGTGGTTCGTGAATAATCATCAACAAAAGTGACAAGTATCAAGAGCTTGGGTTAGGGACTGGCTGGGCATGAACCCAGCATCCCCGAATGGACTAACTCAAAAGGAGCACTAGCTCGTTTATTGACTTTAGGATTATAACTAAGGCGATGATGTTTTGCAAATTGATAAGACTCACAATATAAGGATAGCAAACTCGAAAACTAAGGACACAATTTCTTTAATAATGGCAGCGAAAGATAACTTGGCCGTGATGGCCAATGCCAGGCTGGTGTAATGACTCCAGAACAAGCAATAGGTCTTGGGACTGTAGGATCAAGGATGTATAAACCCCTAGACTCACGATCTCTACCAATAATCTGTTTCGTCATAAGATCATGAAAGAGACAAAAATCAGGAAAGAATGAGATATAACTTACTTAAATTAACAAGGTTAACGCTAACATACATCAAATTAAAGAAATTTGGTAAACTCAGTGATGTGAAAGAAATGATGGAATTAGGCACAAAAATTATTGCTTGCCTAGACACATGAATGTGATCCATACGCGGAGTAATGATGGGAGGTGAAGATTGTGACTAAAAGGTAGAAAGACTAGAGTTACATCATGTGATGCGTGGCTCGAGTCGATGACCCGATTCGGAAGATGAAGAAGATCTGAGCATTTATTAGTTTACGACTCGTAATATGATGTCCAGGAGTAGATGGAGATCTCAATGAGTCCTGATACAATTGGAACACAGCTAGTCTGGCTGAGGCCCAGACGGCGATCGGATGCCTCAGTAGTAGAAGCTATATGAGCATATTGAAATTTATGATTTGGATTTTGTCGTTTCTTACAATCGCGTATCACATGGCAAGGCTTATGGCAGTAATAACAAACAACACCTCCCGGAGCCGGGCCCTCTGGTATTTATCGCACGGACCATTGTTTTCTATTTACGTTGCCTCTACAGCTCGATGGTCTATCGATAAGAGCACTACTTATGCAGGCGGAATACAAGGGTAGGTGAAGAAGAGGATGATACCTCGGTGCGAAGAATCCTACTAAAAGTCTCCTGGAGAGATGATATCTCAGGACTGAACAAAATCTAGGCCTTAGCTGAATCATACTTAGAAGGAAGAGCGGCAAGAAATCCCATAACTGCCATCTGTTCTTGTTGACTTTGCTGAACTTTGACATCTGGACTAAAGGCGTAAGCATGAAAGCTCTTCATGTATCTTTTTGCTTAGGCCATAAAGTGCGCGGTAGTAAGTCTTTATTTCTACGATCGATAGAATGCTTTACACACATCAAATATCCGAGAAACATTCCCCTTTCCAGAAAACAATTCTACCGGAACTCCATTCAGGTATCATTTTTTTTTTTTTAATTGAATTGTATATGGATGATATTGTATCAGCAGGGTGACTCTCTGAGGAATCGTCCTTAAGTCCTTTCTTCACGGCTAGTTTCATCTGAAGGACCTAGGGATGTAGATTATTTCTTGGGTGTTGAAGTTATCACGAATTAAACATGAAATCTTCTTATCTCAAAATATGTGCTTGATTTATTATGCAGAAGCAGGAAGAATTAGAATGAGCCATGTAGTTCCCTTATGGCTCTGGCGTACACCTTACTAAAGAAGGCGAGTTGTTTGAGGATCCTGAGAGATATAGAAGACTAGTTGGGAAGTTGAACTACCTTACAGTAACTCGTCCTAATATTGCACACTTAGTCAGTGTTGTAAGTCAATAGATGTCTTCTGTTGACAATTGGGCAGCTGTAGAACATATTGTATGTTACTTGAAAGGAGCTCCGGGATGAGGTATTCTATATAGTAATCATGGGCACAATAGGGTTGAATGCTTCACAGATGCTGATTGGGCAGGGTCAAAGGAAGATAGGAGATCCACATCTAGTTACTATGTTTTTGTTGGTGGAAATCTAGTCTCATGGAAGAGTAAGAAGCAAGGGGTTGTTTCCCGTGATGAGTCAAAAAACTCATTAGATTTTTAATTCATTTTTCTTAATATATTACGAGATAAATGTTAATTTGTTTGCATAAATGTGGATATTTTACTCAAACTTCATTTTGCAGGAAAATACAACAGAAGCTCAAATCTTAGCAAAAATCAGGGAAAGAAAAGCGACCTCTGACGAATTGAGGTTACAGCGAAAATTTAAGTCGAGGCAGTCTTCGATTCTTGTAAAATTCAAAATCACGACATCAGCAGTTAGAGCTCACGAAGAAGAAATAGAATTTGAACAAGTGAAGTCGTGACTTGAAGGAGGTTACGACAAAGCGTGGTGATACTAAAGAAATAATCAAGGAAGAAATTCATGACATCACTTTGATGTTGCGACGCAGTGAAAAGAAATGATGTCGTACACTCTAAGGTCGCGACAGGATCCGTCTATGAAGCCACAAGAGAAGTTTTTGCAAAAGAAAGAGGTTGCAACGGTTCAAATAAAGGCTCCATTTAGTCGACAACGATACGATGTCGCGACATACAAACAAGAAGATTCAAAGTGCAACCAAAGATAGAGTTTGAAAGGAGGTATAACGCAGCGAATAGAAGCACTTTCGGGGCGAACTTGCGACCTTTCACGAGTCAAGGATCGAGAAATGATGTCGCGACCACTCATTAAGGTCGCGACTACGAAAAAGGCGAAGCGGGGAAAGAAATTGATGTAGCTACATATAACTAAGGTCGCGACACAGGAAAATAGGTGAGGAAAGGAAATTGGTTGTAATGTAGGCGAGGATTCGACCCGAGGAAGAAAGAAAATGAAAGCAAGTGATGTCAACGACATCACCGCAGAAGTCGCGACATAAGATTGAAAGATACAAGCAAGGCCCACTAGAGCGATTGGAGCCAGGAATCAAAGTCACCACATGAAGTCATCATACAAGCGATAGAAGTGGTATGACCTAAAGCGATGTCGCCAGCTCGGAGCTGAAGAATAGGAAGGCGTGATGTCGCGACGTATGGCCCGAAGTGTGGCATCAACGCTGAAAAGCGATGAAGGCAAATGAGGTGCTTAACCACAAGCGATGTCTGAGCCAGCGATCAAAGCTGGTTGCCAAGACCAGTTTGCAACTTAAAGAAAGAAGTCGTGATTGATCACGATAAATCAAAGACAAAGTCCATGTCGCGACATCGACTTGGTATGACATAGAATGATGGTAGGCTTTTTCCTTTAGTTTCCATAGACATTTTGGGGATTCGGCCCCGAATTCACTGCGGTATAAATAGATGGTTGACAGAAGAGTCATAGTAGTTTTCCCACATCTTCGCTGCCGGAAAGGGAGAAGAGAGGACTTGATGTATATTTTAAGTAGATTTTTAATTTTTTAATTTTTTAATTTTTAATTTTTTTGTTTTGAATCTATGGCTATGCGAGAGACGAGTAGAATTTGGATTACACCAGATCTATTATTTTCTGAGCATTCACGCTTTTGAAAATTTATGAAATCTAGACTAATTCTGGAATTCATTTCTTCCCAGTTTATTGCAATTCACGAGTGGTTGTGCGTGATCGATACTCCATTTCTTAATTCGCAATCACATGTCGGAGCGCAGCTCTCTTTAGTTGATTTACACATTTAGTTCTGATCTTTCTTGCACAATTATGGAGAATTAATTTGATTAAGTTCTTATAATCGATATCGTTTTGAATGGATAAGTTCCCGATGGTAGTACCTAATACCCGGTTGAGGAGTGTATCTTACTCGATATACGGGATGCCTAAAACCTGAGACGGGAGATTCACGAGTTAGGAGCATTCTTTTGCAGGTATGTTGATACCATTGTGAAGCTCTTGAGCTTTGAAAGTTCATTTGATAAATCCCCATTCGCTCATAATTGAAGTTGGAGGGGAGTATTTAACAATATAAATGATAAGAGAGTTCACCTTAATCTAAAGGTAAAATTCTAATCCCGAAATGTTAGCTTAGATCTAATCAAGAGGCGTGATAAACCCATGGGCTGAAGGTTGAGCTGCCAGTTAAGTGGTAGAAATTTTGATCATGAGAGAAAACAGATTAACATCAAGTGTGAAAATGGTGTGAAGTATTGAGAAAGAAAAATACGAGATCTTGCAAGAGAATTTGGAATCTTAGAGTGGTAGTTTGATCTTATCTTCGAGAGAAGCAAGGATATCTAATCGGTGAATATGGAAGATCAATTCCGTAATTAGGAAATCTTGGACAAAATCGAATCCATACATAAAATAAAGCAATGGATTTTAGTGCTGGAATTGACTGTTCCATTGTATTTCATTGATGGTTTTCATTTCTCACAGTAAACTGATTCAATCCATTATTTTATATACCATTTATTTTTATTCATTTACTTTTGTTTTAGTTTCGTTTGAATATATTATTAGTATAAATTTTCAATTTAGTTGTTAGATAAAACTTTCCTATGAGTTTTGAGTCGGAATAGTATGGAATTTTAGTAGTTGGGAGTAGTTGATCACGTAATTCGTTATCAATCTCTATGGGAATGATACGGACTTACATTCGGATTTACTGCCTTATGACTGTGCACTTACGGTGTCATAAGTTTGAACTCTTTTATATTTAAATCATGAACATTAAGAAAATTATTTTATCAAGCAAACTTATCAAAGTAACATGGATACGAGAGTGTAGAGATGCATTGGCTATGTTAATTTGAGAGGTTTTAGTCTATATAGAAAAAGGCAAACAAGTTTTATGGCGTTTGTTGTCGGGGATGAAAGAGCACTAATGATCATTAAACAGAAATGGTACAGACATTATAAACATTTCAAGTAGCCTGGGCGTGCTTCCACATCGGCCACTAATGCTAACAAGCTATATTGAAAATATTTGTTTGATTAGACTAATCCTATTAATACGAGTGTTTGATTTGAGAGCCTTTATGCATAAGAAACGAGTTCGAGGCACAGTTCCGGCGGTTCTTGAATTAGGAGAACACTCGGGGGCTTAAGAAAGACAAAAGAATGGCAGCGGCTATGGCGGATAGGGGTGACAGAGACAGTAGACAGAGAGGACAACAGCGGAAGGCCTCCATTACTAACATAATGGAGGGGATTTACGGGAGGCCTGTATATTCGGGAAGAGTATTAAATTGATTAATGCCCCGAAAAGTGCAATTTTGGACCACACATGTCGATAGGTTTGGAGTGGCTTTTTGCACATTAATCATGTCATATATACCAATTGAGTGTTCTAGTCTTCTTAGTAGTACTTATGCCATTTAGAGTATTTTTGCCGTTCATTTCTGGGGGCTTTTGTGCACTTTTGGAGTTCAATGCTTGAGATGAATGATGAATCCATGAAGTTTGAACTCAGTCTCGACCATCGATCGGCCCAGTGGAGGAAAACGAGAATAGATGAAGAAAATGTGATGCGATTGAAGACGGGAGGCAATGCGGTGAAGGATCAACAAGGCTGGAATTTTGGCTAAGCTTGCAATTTTCGCTAGGATTGCGAAAATTTCATGACAATAATTGTAATATAGCGAAAACACCAAGTTGCGCTAGACCCGTCGATTTATTTAACCTTTGTTCCTTAGCGAAAAAACCTGGATTTCGCTACTCACAGAATTTAAGCTAAGCAGCGAATTTAGCTAGCTAAGCAATTTTCCATCCTTAGCGAGAATTTCATGTTTCAGCTAGGCACAGTGATTTCGCTAGTTAGCAGTTCTCAGCCCTAAGCGAAAATTAATCTTCTCGATCATGCTTTGTAATTATTGGCTTAGCCTCCAAACTTGGTGTATTAGCAATTGTCAATAACTTAGCGAATTTCATAGGTTTTTTGGTATTTTCATACCTTGAGGAGGCCTATATAAGCCCCTCTTGTTTCTTATTTCAAATTGGAGAAGACATTTGGTGAACAAATTGTGGGAAGATATTTTTGTAAGTTTTTATTTTGTAAATAAAGTCTTTTATTTTAGGTTTTGCTTTTATTTTCTTTTCTCTTCTCTCTCTTCTTTCTCTCCCTTTCTCGATTTGCCAAACACGCCTCTTGAGGATGACAACTCAAGAGATCTTGCATTAGCCTCTAACTCTTTGAAGAGGAAGGAAGCTAGCTTAGTGGTGGGGCATATGCATGTTGTCCTCTTGTATTAAAAGCTACGGGTAGTGTATTTATGGCTCTTATTCTCAAAACTTAGTTGCATAACATGGGATATTTATTGGTTGTGTGTCTCTCCATGCTTCAGAATTTGTTGTTCTTTAGATGGTTTTGAGCCATACGAGATAATATTTACATGTTAAAGGTTCTTGAGTGGGGTTAAATAACATTTCTTTGTTATTATTTTGGCAAATACTCTCCATGCTTTAGGATGAAGTGCTCGGGTGAGAGATGCTGCTATTTGTTCTTTAGATGGTCTTCCCGAGCCTGCGAAATGATAATTTAATGTTAGGGTTTTAAACTAAAAGGGGCCATAACTGCATGCTCTGTTTTGACTCAAATAGGAGATGTTCATGGGTGAGGTTGCTAGTTTGTATGAATAGAGTTATGCCATGGACTATATGTTTGATGAGTGCTTAAAACACTCGAGATTATACTCGCGTCGATCGATGCATTTTCATATTGGTTGGCATTATTTATATAATTTGGTATTTAGATTCCTTATTTAGTTTTGTTTTGGAATCACGGGCATGATGGTAAAAAGAACAGTTTAAGGCCATTTTGGAGGAAATGAGGAGCATGCAAGGAAGTCAGCTGCCCGTCGCGGCGTCCGCGTCGGCGGCGTCACTAAATCACGACGTGGGGGTCAGCAAATGCAGAGTCAGCTAGTCGCAAATCGGCGTCACCCGCGTCGCGACGTCGACTCAAAATCACGCATCATCATTAAATGCGAGGGGCTCGGGGGATTTTGGGGATTAGAGCGTGCGACGGAGATCACAGGTGGAACGCATACAGGACTTAAGGATCTCCTTGGACTGTATTGGATTTTCATTATTGTTTGATTATTTTTGGATCACATGAGGATGTTCTTCACATTACATATTTTGTTCTCTCCTTCACTTGATGTTTCTAAACTTATTTAAGGTTATGAAATACATCACGAACTGATGGATTAGAATTTAACCTTTCATGTTAATCAATTGTTGTTAATTTATCACATACATACTATACTTTTTGCATGTTAATTATATGATAATATCGCCAATATTAACATACTTGCTGAAGATCAAGAGATTCGAGAGATGAAGTATTGGGGGATCACAGGTAAGTAGCCTTTAGCCGATTCGGGTAATAGAGATGTCGAACTGAAGGAAGGTGGCTTTTGGGTCGAACCTGCTACTCATCATCAGTCGAGATGTAGGGATACTCGATTCTATTCACGAACAGGCGAATATACCTCGAGAGAGGATATCTCGTAGGCAAGATCACCTCGCCATTCATATGTTATAAACAATCTGAATAACAACATCTTTAGGAGAATAATCCATCGAACGTGACAGGGGGAGATTTAACCCTAGGCTCCCACATTATCAATTCACCAAACCACACATGAAGTTACGCTTAGTACTTAAATTCCATCTTAGATTCATTTATTCGTATATTTGCCTGGTGCGCAACATCTGTAGTCAATCTTACCCTTCTCGCTGATCGATACTGCATACCCGCACACTATATTACTCGTGGCCACGCACTCGCGCAATTAGCATACATTTTATACACCGCGCTTCTACCATTAAGTTCAGCCGTGTCGGAAAGGCTTAAATCGACATAGAGTGTAGTAAGCATATAGATAATATTCTGAATTTTTCTTATTTTTTTTTGGCTTTACAAGTACCGGTAATCGGGTTTTGTTACTGCGTGTTATCGCAGCATGTGGTCTGGGCGGAGTACATGCATAAAGAAACCGAATTAATCATCAGGTGGACCTGAGCCGAAGACTTCTCGCACGTATCGCGCCGAGAACAGAGAACAGAACAGAGTAGAACTCCAATAGTCATGGAAAACACTGAAGAACAAGATTTTGGCGTGGAACAAACTGAACCACAGAGAAGCCGAACTAGAAATCAAGCGCCTAGGCCATTCATACAGCCGGACGATCCGTACATGCTATTAGATGAGTTCGTTCTACCTCCAACAGTTGTTCAGACAGCGATCAGACGGCCGCCAATTCAAGCAAACAATTTTGAATTGAAGTCACCAGCGCATAAATGCTTTAACATATTGTTCCATGGATCACCCCACAGAACCCGAACATGCATCGACTAATCCCCTCAAGCTCATGATACCATCAAATACAACGGTCACCAAGAAGCCCTAAGATTGCCAAGTATTCCCACTTCCCCACTGGATAGAGCCAACATCAAGCAACCAGCCACCGTATTCCATTACTACATGGAACGAAAGTTAGTACAAAAGTTTCTCGACCAAGTTCTTTCCACTCTTCGAAGATTGCAATAACCGTGCAAGAGATCAACACGTCATTAATTGCAGGGAGAACTCCGCAAGCACGTGGGACAGTTCCATGAATTATTAAGTGGCGTCCCTCACCATCGACTACAACCGCATGGATGCAAGTCCACACCTTACAATGGTCCGAGAAATACAAACCCGAACAATGACATGCCTCACCGGATCATTGATGAAGAAAACCACACTGCCGTATGAGATATTGGAAGATGCCGCAACCAACACTAATCAGCCGCCTAGAGAGAAGGCTGGCACCAAAGAACATTCCGCCAGTGTCGCATAATGAAGTCCTCAACAACTGCAAATCATGTGGCTCACTCCTGACTAAACAAATTTAAATAGGCAAAGCAGGAACAAGACATGCTATACGCACCAATTCGGTTGTGTAATCTGTGAGAATAAAGACAAGAAGGTAGAATGTCGGCCATGAACCCTACAGCCGAGCAAGCTCGCACGTATCGAGGTTTAATCGAATCAATCACAAAGAAGGACCGTAGCGCAATGAGCACCGTAATCAGAATCAGACAAGGATGGCGTAAATAACTTAACTGCAATCAAAACAACCAAGGGTAATGGATGGAGGAACAATCAAGAAAATACTTAATTCAACTAGCTAATAAACCACCCTCGAAAGAAGTTTGATTTAGAGCAAGCCTCTGAAGATTGGGATGTTAACTTCTCATTCCGCTTATGAATGAGACTATGCGAACATGCAAGAAGAAACAACCCAGTTTAAATTAAAACTCACAAAGATAGCTAAGGAGTTTGAAGCACAAATGGGCCAAATCCATGTTTTTACTTATCAAAGGTAACCCAGTTCTCTCCACTGAGCAATTCGGGAGGTAAAACCCAAGAAGAGATGGGAATGAGCACGTTTAAAGGCCACGCTCGAGAAGTGAGAGAATTTGGAAAACACATGCAACCCCACTGCGAGCGCGAAACTCGAGGGATGCCACGTCACCAGGAAGACATGCGTATCAAAGAAGCCACAGGAGAAACAACTTGCCAGCGTGAGACTTAGTGAAACAAAGGCCGCATATCAGTCCCTTACCCACAACGCCTCAAGAAACACAACCGACAAGCAATTCACGGCCCGCGATGCTTTCTGCGTCAGATATAAACATCCCATTCGCGATGCCCTGTGAGCAATGCCCGCTATGTAAAGTTCATGAAAGACATTTTGTCTCAAAAGAGAAGATTAGCGACTTCGAGACGCAAACTTAACCGAAGAATGCAGCACAACCTTCGAGAAGCTACCGCAGCTCAAAGATCTGCGCAAATCATCATCCCGCACAATCGAAACGCTGGCTTTCGGCAGAGAGTCGCCATGTGACTGGGTGCCACACAGAATTCTATGCCCCATCTGTCTTTTAAGCCGTCAGATTAGGAGAAGCCCGTCCGATTCGATGCTCACTTCCGCAACTCGCGTAGCGTATCTTTGAAGCACCCGAGAGGATAATAGAAGATGCCTTTAAAGGTTTGCATAAGTTTATCTTTCCAAAGCAGATTCATATAGTTTGTGACATGGAAGAAGATAAAGAAATACCGATTATCTTCAAAGACCTTTTCTAGCAACCGGGCAGGCAATGATTGGATGTGCAGAGGGGCGAATCGAACTAAGAGTACAAGAAGAAGAAGTAAAATTCAATGTATTCGAGGCAAGGAGGACCCAAATAGAAAGACACATGAATGGTATCATAGGTAGAGGCAGAAGGGTCTGTTTCAAAGTGGTCTCCACCGACTTTGAAACTAGCCTAGTGGCGCCCCACAGAACCCGAAAGGACGAGGCGTAAGAATACGTTAAGTGGATGGATTCAGCACAATAGAGCAAATACTCGAATCAAGCAGCGGCCGGGTTGAACACCGTTCCACTGAACTGGCAACCACCCAAGATGGAACAAAACCTCACCTAGCCATTTGAAGTACGCATAATTGGGTGAATCTACTTACCTCAGAATTATCTCATCATCCCTAACCGAACGGAGGAAGAGAAGTTATCGAGGTTCTTCACATCACAAACAAGCACTCCTGATGGTCTCTAAATCGACCTAAAAGGGATCCGCCTTCTATGTGTATGCACCGATTTTATTAGAAGATGGTCACAAGCCCTCGTGAAGCGCAGAGGAGGCTTAATCCGATTAAACGAAGAGGTAGTTCCTGAAAGAAGTTCTAAAATGGCTAGATATCGTGGGTGATTTACCCCATTTTCGCATAAATGCGATGGGTAAGCCCTCCCGCTCGTGTAGTACCAAAGAAAGGATAATCATATCAAGACCATAAAACAATATCTTACCGCCATCTAGAACAAAGGATCGGTGGAGAATTTGTATCGACCATAGAAAAATCGGTCAAGGGCCACTTAAAGATCACTTTCTCGCCATTTCTAGATCGATGCTCGATCGACAGCTTCCGCATGAATATTATTGCTTTTTGGATGGATATTCCTAAGCATAACCAAATCAGCCATAGCGCCCGAAGATCAGAGTAAGACAACATTCACTTGTCCCTATGGTACATTCGCCCGGCGATGCCCTTCGACTATGTAATGCTCCCGTACTTTCGTAGATGCATGATGGCCATATTCTCTTCGACATGGTAGAAAAGACGATTGAGATTTTCATGGACGATTTCTCAGTAATGGGAAATTCATTTGACAATTGTCTAGCAAATTTGAGAACTGTACTCGCAAGATGTGAAGAGACCAATCTAGTACTCAATTGGGAGAAGTGCCATTTCATGGTACAAGAGGGTATTGTTCTTGGACATCTATTCCAAGATATAGAGGTAGATAGGCGAAGATTGAAGCAATTGAGAAGTTACTCCACCTTCTTCAGTGAAAGGGATCCGAAGTTTTCAGCCATGGCCGGATTCTGATGGAAGGCTTATCAAGGATTTCACGATTGGGCGGTAAAACCATTGTCTAATTTGCTAGTCCAGGATCCCCATTCGAATTTGACTCCCAATGCGCATGCTTACCGTATTGAAAGATAAGTTGATTCGGGCCTCCTATCAGCCGTATCGTCCTTTCCATTCGAATGATAAAGTGATGCAAGCCACTATGCGATCGCGACGCGTAACGAAAAATCTTTAAGGTGATTTATTATGCTGTGGATTTTGAATGACGCCAACCTAATTATGCCACCATCGGTATGAACCATCGCCATTGTCTTTGCTGGCAAATTCGTGCCATATTTGATCGCGTTAAAAACCAAAGGTACATAATCGATCATTCTACCATTAAGTACTGGCGACCAAGAAAGATGCAAACCCGATTGATTCTGGGTCCTTCGTTACAAGAATTAGACGTAGAAATAAAAAAATAAAAAGGGCAATCGAAATTTAGTGGCAGACCATCTATCGCGGCCTGGGGCTGGCCAGATGATATTCCAGTTGAACGTATGAATTTCCAGATGAGAAAAACTTTTTGCCATTTGAGGACAAGAGGGTAGTTCCCGGTTTATGCATCGTGAACTATTTTGCAGCCAAGGTGATTCCCAGAGTTTAATTATCGTAAGAAGAAGAGGTTTTTCGCACACCTTAAACACTACTATCGAAGAGCCAATTCTCTACGTATTAATCGCGGCCGGATCAGTGGATATGAGATGTGTGCCCGAAGATGAAATGAATAGTATTCTGAACCACTGCCACACTCTACCGTGTGGTGACACTTTGTGGCCAGAGAACAAGAAATTAAGGCCCTACACCGGGGCTTTTATCACCTTCCTTATTTAAAGATGCGATCAATTCGTTTCCACTCGCGGACAAGTGTCAAACGAACGGGGGAACATCTCAGAAAGGATTTGTCACCTCCTTATCCCATCTCTGAAGTGGAGTTGTTCGATCTATGGGGATCGATTTCATGGACCATTCCCCGCATCGCATAACAATTTGTACATCTTGCTGGCAAGTGGGATCATGTTTGTGCCGGTAAGCGATTCCTACACGCACAAATGATGCCAAGGTCAGTGGGCTCCAATTTCGCGCAGCAATATCTTCTCACGCTTTCGAACTCCTCGAGCTTTGATCACTGATAATGGTACACATTTCTCGCAACAAGGTAATTGATATGTTTTGCAAAGTACGGGAGTACGCCATCACACATCCTCGTGATACCACCCACAATCAAACGGGATGCTGCAGGTATCCAACCGTGAAACCAAATACATTCTCAGAAGCACAGAAACAAACCTCCAGGAAGGATTGGTCTAAAAGATAGACGATGCACCTCCTCGGGGCGTATTATCGCGACCGCATTAAGACCCTTCGGGGTATGTCCCCTTGCTCAGACTGCATGGTAGAGAATCTTCCAAAGGGAATTGGAGCATCGAAATTTATCGGGCCACTCGACAACTAAACATGGACAAGTAGATATCGGGTCGGGTGAAAACGACCACTCTGCCCCGTGGAGCTTGATGAGTTCAAACGGCATACGAACGTCGCCCGTATTTGCAAGGAGGAGACCAAGGCCCGGCATGACAAGCACATCATCCGAAAAGAGTTCACAAATCTGACAACAAGTTTTATTCACTCCCGCCAAAGCTCTTTCCCGGGAAATTGAAGTCTCGATGGTCCGGACCTTTTACAGTGAACAAAATCTTTTCCCATGGAGGAGTGGAAGTTTCACACCCTGAGAAAGGCACATTCATACCGCGATCCAACGCTCGTCGCATCACGGAGGCGCAGGTGTCGCGCACAAGCAAGTCATCTAACACCGCAGGCAAAAAGATAATCAACAATTATCCTGGGTTTATGCTTCGCTCATCGAGATCCGTGATTGTCGAGCTAACGACATTAAACATAGCGCTTCTTGGGAGGCAACCCAAGTTTTCAAAAACTTTGTTTTTAAGTTTTTGGTTCTATTTGTTTTCAGCAATTTTTTACTTAGCCGCAATCATGATCGCTCTCTCGCTTGTTGGTTTAATTTCAGATTTATAGGTCTGGTACTCGCAGAGGGTTCAAAGTCCGAAGGGAAGTTTACAAGTGGAGAGTTCGAAAAGTGAAGTTTCGTATATAAAGTATCTTTGAGATCTTTCTTCGCCATACGCCGCGACGTGAGATTTCACGCCGCTACGCCATTTTTGAAGCTTCTCCGCCACGCCGCTGACGCCAATTTTTTTATCTTCTCCGCTACGTCAGCGACGCGAGATTTTACGTCGCGACGCCAAAATTTTACCAGCCACGCCAGCGACGCGGATTTTCAGCGCCGCGACGCGCTTAACACTCACGTCGCGACGCGGTATTCTCACGCCGCGACGCCAATTTATGAAGCTCATTACCGCCGCTGATGCTGGATTTTCACGCCGCTGACGCGGACTTCTCACGCCGCGATCGCCATTTTTACACGCCGCCACGCCATTCGTCACCTCTCCGCCACGCCGCGACGCGGATCTCCACGCCGCGACGCCATTTCCGACATGCTCGGGCCGTCGCCGCGACGCTGTCTCCGCACGCCGCGACGCCGCCAACCGTTCACACACGCCGACGTGGCTCCCGCACGCTGGGCGACGCAGACCGGTTTTAAACCAAGAATAGCCATTTTCGGGCCTTCACCGCACCACTTCTTCTTCCCCGAAACCCTAGCCTTCCTCTCGCACACGGAGTTCACCGAATCGATAGAGATCTCCTCTTGCTCGACCAATCGTAGTCACCCAATATCGCCTGGCTTTGGACCATAGTGGCTTCCTCCACCACTGTAAAACCGATTCTAGCTCGGGTAAAGCCTTAGTGGTTTCTTTATGTGTTTTTTTGTGTAGCCTAGAGGTTTGCAGGGGTCCTTTCTCGGTTAACTAGATTCATTAGGGTTTTTTGAGTCCGCTTAGGTCTTGATTGAGTCTTTAGGTAGTGTTTAGTTAATTCCTTTTGGTCGTGCATATTAGGTGTTTGTTATTCGTTTAACTTAGATGTCCGCAACCCAAAAAGTCAGCTCGCTGTTTAGCCTGCCGAGGCCTGACTTACATTCGATGCCTCAAGGCTTTGTAAACGCGGAGGCCGCTGACGGCGAAGGCTAATTTGCAAAAACCGATCCTTCATTAGTGAGAAGGGGTTTCACCACTCGACGATTTTTTTTCAAGAAAACTATCGAGGCAGCGGTCATGCTTGTGCCAACCCCCTCGCCCAAATTCGCCATGAAGGTGAATGTAATTTACACCAACCTCGCTCCCACGTCCTCAAAAAGGTCAGGGTGCGAGGTGTATTGGTCGACTTCAGCGCGGAGTCGATCAATAGCTACTATGGCCTCGAGCATATCCCACCGGGCCCCTATGATCAGCTCCGCGAGCACCCTGACTACCATGAGGTCATCCGAGTGTCGGTCAGCGTCGTGGTGAGCGCCATCAATAAATACGGTCACGCCAGTTAAATTTCAAGGCCAAGATTTCGGGCCTACATCTCCTAAGGTGTGGCATCACTTTATCACTCGCCTTATACAGCACACTAATGTGTGTGAGGTGATCGCCAGCGCTCTCGTTTCAACTACGCCATCTTTGGCCAGATATACCATTTCCGACGCCGCAAAGTTATCGAGGATGCCATCCCATAACTCGGATGCGAAATGAACCCGCACCCTTTTTCGATATTTGGCCAGGTAAACAAGCCTGGTGCCCTTGACAACAATGAGGCCTCGGCTTTGCCCTAATTAAGACCATATCGGCCAAGCTGACACACTCAGTCCCGCACCCGGGCGTGGGGCTTTATGACTCTCGCTACGAGCCCTCGGGACGAGGGACGAAGCCCAGACACACACGGCTCGCATGGATTCCTCGGGTGACACCCGCGCAGAGACATCAGCCGGCCTCGTCCCGACATCCTCCACCTCCACCCCAAAGAAATTTCTCAGCGACCGTCCCTCCTAGTCCTTCCCTCCGATATCGGTGAGGACCCTGCCCTCCCCTCACCGAAAGGCTTCACGCACTCGGGATGAGACCCGGTGGAGCATCGAGTCCTCGGCACTCAGACATGGAGGCGCCAAGGCAGCCGACATGCTACGCCCGCCAATCGTGCCATCATTCTACAAAGAAGAAGAGCTATGCAGCCTCCAACCGCGCAGCTCCTAGCTTTCCACCATCCACCGCCGCCACCACCGCAGTGATCTACAGGGGAGTCCCTTACCCTCTATGTTTTTATTTTACCATAGACACTGATCTTTGCTCAAAAGTATTTCGTTCTGATACTATGTTTTGTTTATCACCGCTTTATTTGCGTTGTTTTAGTTTTAAAGAGCTCAGGTGATTGTTACTGTTCGTGATTGGTCAGTTCGCTTTTAGTATCGCATGCAATGCAGTAGTGTTAAGCATTGCCTGAAGCTATCGCATCACATGGTTTTGCTTATGTTTGTGAGTCGCTTGTTAGCCGTTTGTTTGTTTTGTGGATATTCATGCATAATGTAGTAATTGCATTCAACAGGTTACGTTGAAAATCGAGGATCAGATTTTATATTGAATTCACTATAGATTTGCTCGCATGCATACATTTGTTCGATGCTCAGAATTAGATTGAATAGGTGAAAAGGCTAGTGAACCAATCCCGTAGTCAAGAAACCACTCAAAAATCCCCATCACACTCACACACCAGTGACGCATCGTGAGTATGCATAAGTACCGAACCAACTACTAAAGTCGACCAACCTAGGGATTCTGAACTATTCGAGTACGACACCTAAACAAAAGAGATTGCCACCATTCCAACCAAAAAGAGAAAAATACAAAAACATGAGAAAGAGAAAAAGAAAAATAAAAAAATAAAAAAAAATAAAAATAAAAATAGGCATATGCATAAGAATAAGCTGATCATCCAATCTAATCCCGGCACGGGCCGAGGGCCTATCAAAGCCTAATGCCCTGAGCCAACCGCCTGAGTCATCGACTGACGCCCGCTACACGACGTAAGACGGATCATTCAATGCTAACCTAGGCCAGGCCTGAGTTTGGTTGGAGTGTTCGGGTGAAGCTCAAGGGGAACTTAATGCCCGTGCCCTTAACTAATCAGCGGGAGTCACAATGGATCCCCGCTACAGAACACTCGCTAAAAACTTCTCGCACTAGGTCTTCTTCCATTTTGTTTTGGTACATAGAAATTCTAGATATGTAGACATGAATAATCAAGTGCGCTCCTATCCTTGTCTAGTCTCGATTCTTCCTAATAAGATGGGCTGAACTTAAGCTCTGGGGTACCTGAACTCATATTCTCGAGGTCACCACCATGTGCACATGTGGTTTGGGAACTAGCCTTATCAACACTATGGAGTGGATGTGAATTAGTCGCTTCACATACCTCAATCGAAGTCACCGAAAGTCAAGTATCTGTATGCCTTCATTGAACATCGAGCAAAACAGTGGGTATGTGAATCAGTCCAAATTGATCCCCTATTTTTCAGCATGGCATTACTGTCTTAGTGTGAGTCAGACAGTGCTCGTGTGTGTCCTGGGCTTAGTCTGCTTCTTGCTTGAGGGCAAGCAAGAAATTAAGCTCAGTGTGATGAGTGCTTAAAACACTCAGGATTATACTCTACCGTGCATTTCTATGTTGATTTGGCATTATTTATATAATTTTAGTGTTAGATTCCTATTTAGTTTTTGTTTTGGAATACAAAATGATGCGCGAAAAGAACAATTTCTCAGTTTACTTTTTGAGAAATGAGGAGCATGCAAGGAAGTCACTGCCACGTCGCGACGTCTCCACGTCGCGACGTCACCAAGTCACGACGTGGGGGTCAACAAATGCAGAAGTCAACCAGTCACCACGTCGCGATGTTGTTTACATCGCCGCGACGCTATCACGCCGCGACGTCACCAAAATCGAGATCTCATCATTAAAACGCGAGGGGCCTGGATTGGGGGATCAAGAACGCGCGCCAGATACGGAATGGAGAACCGCACGACTTCCGCGATCTCCTTGGACTTTTGTATTAGTTTTTCATTATTGTTTTGATTATTTTCGATCACATGAGGATGTTCTTCACATTACATATTTTGTTTCTCTTCCTTCATATACTTTAAACTTATTTCTGGGTGGTTACATCAAATTTCGCTGCGCATAAATGGATTAGAATTTAACCTTCATGTTAATCAATTGTTGTTAATTTATCACATCTCGCTCTATACCGCATGTTAATTATATGATAATATCTGGCCAATATTAACATACTTACATCAAGATCCGAGAGATCTCGAGAGATGAGGGTATTCGTGGATTCCGGTAGAGTAGCTTTAGCCGATTCGTAATAGAGATATTCCGAACTCGAAGGTGGTTTTGGGGTTGAACTTTAAGCATTCAATACCGAGTCGATAGAGATATACTCGATTCTATTCATTTAAATAGGCGAATATACCTCGAGAGAGGATATCTCGTAGGCAAGATCACCTCGCCATTGATATGTTATAAACAATCGGAATAACAACATCTTTAGAGAATAATCCATCGAATGTGACAGGAGATTTAAATCTGTTCCCACATATTTATCAATTCACCAAAAGTCCAGCTTAGTTACAAAGCATTTAAATTCCATCTTAGATTCATTTATTCAGATATTGTCTGAAAAGCGGAACATCTGTAGTCAATTCATCTTTCCCGTGGATCGATACTGCATACCCGCCAAGACACTATATTACTGGGGGCTCACGCCAGTGTACTTGCGCAATTAGCATACATTTTTATACAATCGCGCCACAATGTTGCATGTCATAAACGCTGAGGATAAAACCCGAGGACACTTCGCTTGCCCTAACTCTGCCAAGTTAGTGACCTAATTCTTCAGCATCAACTTCTTTCACACTTTAATCTCGCTTTACAATTTTCGCCAACCATTCCCACTGCTTTTAGAAACCCAAACTAAAGAGTCCAAATAGAAAGCCTTACCTTCATGCAATCGATGCAAAACCATTTTTAGGATGAAAACCCATCCCCGTGTTCGACTCCTAGACCACTATATCAAGTAAAGAGTTTCGACTACTAGTAGTAAAGAGGGAACTTAGTGCATATAAATTTTGTTGATTTTAGTCACTACCGTGGCACTTAATCAAAATGCGCCATGCTCTGGGATGGTGCCAAACTACAAATGGTAAGTTGAAGAGTACTTGTGATCCACATCACAAGTGAAGGTAACCCTTTTACCTCTTTTTGCAACTCAGCTGCGTGAACCCGCGCCTTGTTTCACTTAAAGAAGCAACTCCGTATCGGCTTCAGCCGCTTTTTCATCTCGCCGCTTTTTTTTTTAGTTAATTTTAAACTTTTGGTGTCGCTTGTTGCTCTTGTTGTCTCTTTAATTGTGTAACAACTGTATGCAAATGCTGGGATAGAGATGGTACTGTAGATCAATAGGATAGGTACACAAATCAACCAGCCTAGGTAGTTAGTGTACCAACTACCATGGATCCTATACCTCGAGGAACAATGTAGCCAACCAGAACCCCCATGAATCCAAATGCCTATAACCATGAGGACTCACATCCACCCTCCTAGAGTTAGTGCCCCATCCTCAGAGTCATTCTTCACAAGATGCAGCGCTGAGGCCATATTCGTACCCTACTCCCCACATATCATGGTATGGAAAATGAAAATCCATACACTCATATTAGGATTTTGAGGAGGTTTGCACTACCTTTAAGGAAGGTATGATGGACATGGATTTGCTGAAGCTAAAGGCATTTATCGACTCCCCAGCGACAAGGCCAAGATATGGCCTAAACTCATCGAGGCCTAGAACCATTAGAAATCAATGAGTCAGCAGTGCACTTCAAGAAGTTTTTCAAAGATCACAAGACCAATACTTTGAAAAGACAAATCATACTTTTATACCTCATGATGGTGAGAGATTTTACCAAAGTCGGGAAAGATTTATGGAAACCATCAGTGCCTGCCCACATCACGGGTTCGATACTTGATGTCAGAACCATTTCTATGGTGGTATGTCTCCTGCCATGAAACAATTGCTGGAAACTATGTGTGGGGGTAACTTTTTGAGTAAACATCCCGATGAGGCTTCGATTTTTTGAACTATGTGAGTTTAAACTCCAAAGCTGGGATGAACCTAGTCCTAGGGAAGTTGAAAGATCGGGGCCATTTAATCACCAAGGAGGAGACAAGTACATATTTTCTGAAGACATAGGATAAATGGAAAATTGATCAGCTTTAACTCCAAAGAATGGATGATTCAAATGAAAAATCAAGACGAAATACAAATAGCACGAGTTATCTTCAATCCCAATTTTCGCTCAACTTTCAATCAACACCACTCGGCGAGCACTGCCAAAACCATGCCCATGCCATAAGTCAAAATAAACCACCCATAGATGTTTCATATGGTGACACTAATAACCCTAATTGGAGAAATTGTCCAAATTTGTCATGGAAACCAAACCCTTTGTATATGCTCCCTTCATGAGCACAGCAAGATTCTACTTACTCGAATACAACAAATGTATGCCTCGATATCTTCCCTCGCTGAATGTGCAACTCAATTTAAGTAAGGTGGTGGCATATTTGTAGAAGAATGTAGCCGAATATCCAAACTAGTCGAAATTGAAGTTGTTAGAAAGTCAACAGAAATTTGACAATACATTTGAGATTTCAAAACTGCCTAATCAAGAACATAGAGTTCAAAAGGGAAGGCCTTCTTGCAGACAACAATATCAAAGTGTGAATGGAAACAGACTGACCAGGACTTAAAGGCAAAAACTGACATGAAGTTAAGGCGCTGTGACTTTACGGTGGAAAGGAATTAAAGCCATCAGATTAAAGCGCCAAGTCACCATTAGTGATCGAGCTAATTTGTGAAGAATGTACAGCCATGGATGTGGAAGAAATAAAAGATTAATTAATTCCCTCCATTTCCAGATCGAAGAGTTGTTATTCTATCACCAAAACGTAAAATGTTGGAAGTATTGCAAGAAGTGAAAGTCAATATTCCTCTCTCGATACATTAAACAGTTCTACTACGCAAAATTCTTAAAGGATTTGTGTACCAGTAAAAGGGTCTCAATGTAAATAAAAGGCCTTTAACTATGTTAGTGCCATTATAGAGAGCAAGACTCCGTTGAAGTATAAGATCCAGATGTTATTGGAGGCATCAACGTAGAAGCCTTTATTAGACACATGGGAGCTAGTGTGAATCTGTTCTTAGTATTCAGTGTCTGAAGCAATTGGGTTTAGGTATTGAAACCCATCCATCACCCACTTTTCATTCCATTGTAGGTGTATTAAAATGCAAAGGAACCATTGAGGACGTTCTTATACAAGTGGACAGATTTTACTATCCGGTAGATTTGTTGTACTTGATACAGAACCAGTTACCAAATAGGACCTAATCGAGGTGCCCATCATATTAAAGGGAGACCATTTTGGCTACTTCAAATGCGATCATCGATTACTTGAGATGGAATCATCTGACTACATTTGCGGAAATATGACCTTGGAACTCAATATTTTTCATATGGGTAAAAGGCATATGCACTCGGAGGAGGATGACTTTGGAGAAGTCTGTATTTTAGATACCATTATGGAAGAACAGGCTAATCAACAGCAAGTGCAAGATATATTAACTTCAGAGTTATCCGATTGCCTTATTGAGCAACAAAAATTTCACGAAATGAGCTTAGTACGAGTGCTTGGAGAAAGAATAGAAATTTTACCTCTGTGTGTAGTAATGAATTGAGGAACCTCAATGACTAGAACTGAGCCCTCAGCTGATTTAAAGTATGCATTTTTAGAAGTAAATGAGCAGTGAGTTGTGATTTCTTCTTTGCTAACCCGCTGCCTGTGAGCATAATCTCCTGCATCTTCTCAAAAGAATAGCAAGCATTGGGATGGAAAATTTATGATCACGAAGGCTAAACCCATCCATTTGCACTCATCATATCTATTTAGAAGAGGAGTCTACGAAATTTGTTAGAGACTGACGGAGTTGAATCCCCATCTGAGGAAGTAGTTCGGTATAGAGGTCTTAAATTGCTCCAGTACATTATCATTTATCAATTCGATAGCACATGGGTTAGTCGACTCAGGTGTTCACTAAAGTCAGGGTAACAAGCGTGAAAATGAGAAGGGTGAAGAATTGTCTACGGAGCTCACAGCCGAGTTGGAGAGTGTGTATAGATTATAGAAGGCTCGATGAGGTGACACGAAAGACCACTTTCCATTCTTAGTTCATCGATCATTTGCTGAGAAGAGTTTGGGACACCCGCTGTTGCTTTTGGATAGATTCAGAGTGCCGGATAGAAATTGCCCGGGAAGATCGGAAAGACTGCCTTTACTTGTCCATTTGGCCACTGATATCTTATAGGAGGATACCTTTTGAGCTGCGCCCTGACCACTTTTCGGCGATGTATGCTCGGTATGTTCGGTGACATGGTAGAGCATGTGGAGGTATACATGGATGATATCCACGGTATATGGGGGTGATTTTGAAAAATGCTTAACGATTTGAGCCATCTTGCGGAGGTGCATAGAAGAATTTGGTGCTTAGCTGGGAGAAATGCCATTTTATGGTAAACGAGGTGTAGTGGGGCACATATTTCTAGCGGGAGTGAAGTTGATAAAGCAAGGTCGACATTATTTCAAAATTGCCTTGACAAATGTAGGGAACAGTAGACAATTCCTTGGTCATCACGGGGCTTCT
This sequence comes from Tetrastigma voinierianum, assembly GCA_016808115.1. Lineage (NCBI taxonomy): Eukaryota > Viridiplantae > Streptophyta > Magnoliopsida > Vitales > Vitaceae > Tetrastigma > Tetrastigma voinierianum. The sequence continues at coordinate 132,771 of JAEQBH010001793.1, forward strand.
CTGAAGCGGTTCGTAAAGATTTTTCTAAAATTGCAAACCCTGTCTGAAGCTTCTGAGAAGGGGGATGCCAAATTCGTTTAGGAGAAAGATTGCCCCGAGAAGAGTTTTGAAGAAGCGAAATTTCATTTGACTCGATGGATTCGAGGCACTGTTGGCGATTCTGGTTTGAGGTGATGTGTGATCTGAGTAGTCTTGCTATAGGAATGATTGTAGGCCCGAGAAGGTCGGAAACCCTCATGTGTGTGTTAATGCAAGCAAAACCCTATTTGGATGAATGAAGCCTGCCGGAGGAATTTACCCACCTCTCTGAGAGAAAGAGTTCTTTGCGATGATTATCTGTAGATAAGTCGGCGTATTTGGTTGGGCGATATAGTCCATTTCTGAGATCATTCAGCTTTGAAATATCTCTTAACCAAACAAAGTACAAGCAAGACTAAATCCCGTTGGGTTGTTACTTGAGTTAACTTGCAAATTAGAGATAAGAAAGGGTGGAAAATGTGGTGGCGAGATCATCTGTCCAAGGTTCTCCACTTATAGCCCACGACACTCCGCAGTCCACCTATTAATGATGAATTTCACGAAGAATCCCTAATGCAGTTGGAAAGCTCCGCAGTATGCTCACATTGCCAATTTCTACCATCTGGGAGAGAGAAATCGGTAGTGGAAAGGACGGGATAGGAAATATTTCTTTGCTAAAATCCATTCCTATTATTGGGAAGAGCCTTTCTTATTCAAATCTTTGTGCGAGATCAGATCATCAGATGCTTTGAGGAGGAGCAATGAGAATTTTAAACCATTGCGTGAGAGTGCTTGTGGTGGTCATTTTGCTTCCCGAATGACAATGAAGGTCTTTGCGGTCGGGTTTCTCTTGGCCTTCCCCTCTTCAGGGACTTGCACCAGAGTAATGCGAATTATTGTGTGATAAATGCCAAAGACTTGGGAAAACATCTCCGCCGTCATATGATGCTAACTGAACTTGATTTTAGTTGTTGAATTATTCGATGTTTGGGGCATCGATTTTATGAACCCCTTTTCCTCGTCATATGGCATTATCGTACATTTTGGTGGGAGTAGCGACTATGTCTCCAAATGGGTTGAAGCAATTCCACCCTCAAACCAATGACGAGTAGAGTAATTAAAATTTTGAAAGCGATATCTTTTCCAGGTTTGGGTGCAAGAAAACCATTATTAGTGGAGGTTCTCATTTACGTAATAAACCATTTGAAACCTCGCTGGCTAAATATGAGTTATGCAAAACACAAAAGTGGCCACCCCTTACCATCCTCAAGCAGTGGTCAAGTAGAACTTGCCAGCGGAAATCAAGACCATTCTAATGAAGGTGGTAAGCCACGAGCGAGAAAAGATTGGTCTATCAAGCGCCCGATTCGCTATGGGCTTACGGGACGGCACTGAGACAATCACAGGAATGTCCGCTATCGATTGGTCTATGGTAAGGCGTGTCACCTTCCGGTGGGGTCAGTACAAAGCATGAAGTGGGCAATTAAAATTTGAATATGGATCTAAGTAAAGCCGGAATCAAAGGGTTCCTTGATCTTAATGAATTGGAAAATACGGAATGATGCCTATTTGAATTCGAAATTGCAAAGGAAAAGTCGAAAAAGATGGCATGATCAAATGATAACCGGGAAGAATTTTAAAGGGAGACGAGTTCTTTTATATGACTCAGGCTCCATCCTATTTCGAGGGCAAGCTCAAGTCACGATGGACGGAGTCCCATTCATGGTCCAATGAGCATATCAACCAGTTCGGTGAGATTTAATCAATCGGATGATAGCAGGTGTTTAAAGTCAATGGGCCAGAGAATTGAAACCCCTTATATGGTGCGACGAGACCGGCGGTGAAGAATTCTCTGCTTGGATCCTCCCTGAGCCCTACAATCCTCACCATACTTGGGGACCTGGTTAAAGGTAATTGTACATATCATGTTTTGTGCTTCCACTAGGTTTAAATGTGTTTTTCTTTTCAATTGAACAATTGAATTGCTACAATTGGACAATTGAATTGCTTCATGTTGAGAAATTGAATCACTTTTTATCGCCTATATGCTAGGACAAATTCCATGCTTGAGACAATTTTTGGTCAGTTACAGTTCCAGCATGCTCAACGAGAATTTCTCCTTATCTTTAAATTCACCGCAGTTGCACTCAGTTGTTCCAATAGGGTGTAGATTTGTTAGCACTCCTTTCACTTTGCATAAGTAGGCCTTGGGTATGTTGGCTACCTAGGATAGTTTTGGAGTTACCTACGATTTTGAAGACCCGATGTTGTCTTTACGGAAAAGAAAAGAAAAACGGAAGAAAGAAAAAGCGAAAGAAAAGAAAAGAAAGAAGAAAGAAAAATAAAGTCGTGAAATCTTACTTTGAAGCAGAGCACTGCAGTCCGCGGTGTATGGCAGCCTTTGAAACTGATACCCTAAGCCCTTAATTGGGTGGGAGTCATCGATTTGTTTGTGTTAAGATTACATGGGTGGATAGGTGAAGTTTAATGACTTGTGGGTGCTTAATTTTCGAAGTCATTCGAGTGGGGTGAAGCCTTTAGAGTTAGTGGTCATTGATCCTTTTGGCTTGATGCCACTAGAAGCATGGTGGTTGGGAGTCATCGGTGGACCCCAGATTACACTGGACTTTGGTGAAGTCGGATTTTAAGCATTGCGCCCCTCTGATATTAAGATGAATAAAAGAAAGAAAAGTGTAACTAGCCACATCTAGGTTGACAACTTAAGGCCATGTAGGTGCTAGGTTGGGGGAGGTGGCAATTTTGCGGAGTTTATTAAGCCCATCTCGGTTACAAAAGAACCATTAGACTTAGGTGGAAATTCAAGTTAGGAATTATGGATCAATATTGACCTCGAATTGTTCTTGTATGGTTTGATTCTTTCATATCGGTTTACAACTTTGATTTCAATTTCGAGTTAAGATAATGTTTATAATAATATATAAACCCTTTTTTGAATCATAACTTTTTGCAAATCACCACATGCATCTCCTTTTTCTTTATTTTTGCATTCTTGGACTAGCAGCGTTTCGGGTTAGAAATTATGATTAATGCGAGTGCGATTTTGAACCACATATTAGATAGGTTTTGATTCTTTTGCACATTAATCATGTCATATACTCTGAGTAAGTGTTCTAGTCTTCTTAGTAAACCTTATGCCATTTAAGTATTTTGGCTGTTTTGCGGGCTTTTGTGCACCTTTTGGAGTTCAATGAGATGAATGATGAATCATGAGATTTGAACTCAAGTCTCGGCCGTGTCATTGAGAATCGGAGAAAGAGCAAAGTAAGATGAAGAAAAATGTGATGCAGTTGAAGACAGGAGGCAATGCAGTGAAGGATCAACAAAGCTGGAATTTTCGCTAAGCTTGCGAAAATTTTCGCTAGGATGAAAATTCGCAACCTTGAAAATTTATGACATACTTGAACACAAGACTAAGCTAGACCGTCAATTCCTTCTTTGTTCCTTAGCGAAAAACCACAGTTTATACTCACGAAAATTTCGCTAAACAGCGAAATTTAAGCTAAACTAACGAAATTTTCCATCCTTGAGAATTTCATGTTTTCGCTAGGCACAGTGATTTCGCTAATTAGCGAAATTCCTCGACCTAAGCGAAAATTAATCTCTCGTCATGCTTTGTAATTAATGCCCAGCCTCGAACTTGGTGTATTACTTGAATTGTCCGATAACTAGCCAATTTCATAGGTTTTTGGTATTTTCATACCTTGAGGGAGCTATATAAGCCCCTCTTGTTTTGTAACAATGGGAGAACATTTGGTGAACAAATTGTGGAGAAGATATTTTTGTAAGTTTTTATTTTTGTAAATAAAGTCTTTTATTTTAGGTTTTGCTTTTATTTTCTTTTCTCTCTTCTCTCTCTTCTTTCTCTCCCTTTCTCGGCTGCCAAACACCCCTCTTGAGGATGACAACTCAAGAGATGCTTAACTAAGCCTCCCTTTCTTTGAAAAGGAAGGAAGCTAGCTTGAGTGGTGGGGCATATGCATGTTGTCCTCTTGTATTAAAAACTACGGGTAGTGTATTTATGGCTCTTATTCTCAAAACTTAGTTTGCATAACATGGGATGTTATTGATTTGGCCAATACTCTCATGCTTTAGGACATTGTTCTTTAGATGGTTTTACGAGCCTGCGAGATAATATTTACATGTTAGGGTTCTTGAATTAGGGTTAAATAACGGCTCACTGGCATTATTAATTTTGTGATACTCTCCCATCTTTAGGATCACGGTCTTTCGGGTGAGAGATGCCTTGTTGTTCTTTAGATGAACTACGAGCCTGCGAAATGATAATTTAATGTTAGGGTTTTAAACTAAAGGGCCATAAGCGCATGCTACAATTTGACTCAAATAGGAGATGTTTATAGGTGAGTTTGCTAGTTAAATATGATCCGGTTATGCCATGGACTATATGTTTGCATGTCATAGCGAGGATAAAGCAGGGACACTTGTTTATTACTAACTTGCCAAGTTAGTGACCTAATTCTTCAAAGTTAACTTTTTCACTTTAACTTTCGAGTTTTACAATTTTAGGTTTTCAAAGCCATTCCCTTTGTTTTGAAGCGAATCGAAGAGTCCCGAATAGAAAGCCTTACCCAACCGTGCGATGCAAGCCATTTTAGGATGAAATCCATCCAGTGTTCGACCTAGACCACTATCTTTGCGGTAGCTTGACTACGGCGATGTAGTAGAACAGAGTGTATATAAATTTTGTTGATTTGGCCTCTGACTCTTGTGGCACGAATCAGCGTCGGATAACTACTATGGATGCAAATAATTTTAGAATTCAAATGACCTTGATTCTGAAGGTTTAGCAACATCGGTTTCTTGGTCATCCTTTAGAAGACCCAAAGCAGGCACCTGGAAGATTTCTCGGGATGGCGAATCTGATGGCGAGATAGTGTGTGAGACCGGAGGTGATAAAATTGCATCTCTTCCCATTTTCTTTGAGAAGACCTACGCCAGCCACATGGGTATGAATCATTACCTTATGGATTCTATTGATACTTGGGAGGAGTTGGTTGAAACCTACTTGGGCAGATTCTTTCCTATCTCTACTTGGAGAAGAGAGATAATAGTATTCCAACGAGGGAAGATGAGGCCTGCTACTCATGTAGCATGGGAAAGATTGAGGGATTCTTGAAGAGGTGCCCGATGCATGGAATGGGTTGAAGACCAGGATGGACCTGGTGTATCATGCTCCTGATGAGTACATCTAAGGGCATTATCGATGCTTCATGTTGTATAGACATTCAAACGTAAAAGTGTTGAAGCGAGATCGATAGGGCACGGCAAAATGCAATGAAGCTCCATCGGGTTTTTCAGAGGAAAATAAGCCGGAGGAAAGGGTCATGGAATGAGCAAGATGACAGCCATGGAGGCAAGTTGGATGACATAATGTATAGGATGGACAAACAAGAGAGAAAGATACTGCTTTACTCATGAAATAGGAGCGAGTGGAAGAAGACTTATGATAAGAAGTCTTGAGGTGCCAACGAAGAAGATTCTTATGGTGTTTGAGGAGGTTAAGTACGTGAGCAAGCCCGAGAAGTTATCATTTCAAGCCAAATCTAACACAACCCCCTACTTATTTCTGTCAAGCCTTTGAGGAATAGCAGGGTTCTCATATGGTGGAGGGGCATTACAAGGGGAATGAGGGCATGGACAGAATCCTCAGCAGTCTCGGCCAGTACTTAGGTTCAATGACAGCGGCAAGAGGTGGCAGAATGAATATCGGGGTGAGAGGAGGATAGCCATTTGAAGAACAAATGTTGCAATTCTTAAGGGGACAACAAAGAGTTATACAAATTTCATGAACACCAAAGCTATCTGACTTGGAAGCTTTCAAGTCGATGCACCAATGTTTCGAAGGAATGCTGGTGCCTCGTTAAATTTAGAATTCTAGAAGTAGGAAGCCTGCTGAATATGGAAATCAGAGCAAGGGTACATTCCCTGATGACACTTTCGAGGAAGAACTGAATGCATGGCAATTCAGCTAATTAGGAAGGATTTGAGAAAATGTGACGGAAGGACGAAGGAAAGAAGAGGCGGCGAGAAAAGAAAAGATTGAAAGAAAGGAGAAGAGCAGCCCAGTTGAACGACGAAAGGAGTAATGACTAGAAAAGAAGGAAGGAGTACCAGCTTATACACCTTTAGTGCCATTTCCCTGAGACTTGAGAGTTAGAAGAAGAACAATTTTCTAAATTCTTGGACATTTCAAGAAGATAGAAATAAATATCCATTGCAGTGTCGGTCGATGCTATATAAATTTACGAGAAGAGTCTTTGAAACGAAAAGGAAGATAGGCGAGGGAGAATAGTGAACTTGGCGCTGCACAACGGTGCCATTATCAGTAAAGCTCCCGGCAAAGATGAAAGACCACAGCAATTTAACCATTCCACGCTCCATGGGAAATGAATTGAGAAAGCTTTTATGTGATTTTGAAGCTAGTATAAGTTTGAATTGTCTCTATCGGTTGTCGAGACTTAATTTGGGAACACCCCCTTAACAATTACATTGCGAGATGGCTGATAGATCAATGGCACAACGAAGGCATTCTTGAAGATGTGCCATCGAGTTGGGAAATTCATCTTCCAGTGGATTTTGTTGTCATGCATATGGAGGAAGATACCCGAGTTCCTTTGTTCTTTGGGAAGACCTTTCTTAGCGGCTTGGGGCTCTATGATAGATGTACGAAAGGTGAAGCGACACTGGGGTTGGAAATGAAGCGGTGCATTTTAATATTGTAATGGAGTGCGGAACATCACGATGTAGATACGAGGCAGTTGTATGGGCATGCGAAACAATAACATTCGATGTTGAATTGAATTCGATTGTATCCTTGACGCTCTTATGTCAGTGAAATTGAGATGAATTTTGATATCTTGAGTCTTGATTGTGAAATCACGCCTTCAAATTGTTTAACAAGGAAGCAGTCCTCGAGTATAAATAGAAATGATCGAGATGAAGTAGGCGGCTAGAAACTTGACAAACTGACGAAACTAGTGCGAAGGGTTAACATTGAAAGAATTGCCAGTCATTTTAAAATATGAGTTTTAGAACCGAAGAAAACCAATTATCATATCAGAGTTGCATTGGTAGTGAACGAAGATTCTTGTGGTCGAGAAAAATACAAGGAGCGATTGCATGGTGGAATTAGAGATCTAAAGAATTATCCAACCCACTCCATTTGCATGCACAAAATATTGCTGGATATGTCATCGCAAAACTTCTATTGAGCATGAAGGAGGCTAGACCCAGTTATGAAAGAAGTTTTCGAGAGAAAAGTTAAAAATGGTTAAATACGGAGTTTTATATATGCTATATCGAGATAGTTCTTGGGTAAGCTTGAGTGCATGTAGTTCCCAAGAAGAATTGGATTCAACGTGATCAGAAATGAAAAGAATGAACTATACAAGAATTGTGTAGTGAGGATGGAGGGTGTGTATTGGCTTCTGAAAATTGAATCGCAGCTTGAAGGATCATTTTCCCACGCCTTTGTTGATTAGATCTTTGGATAGGTTGGCGGGACACCCTCCTTTTGTTTTCTTGATGGATACTCTGGATATAACCAAATTGCTGTGCATCGAAGATCAAGAAAACTACTTTTACATGCCCATTTGGTACTTTTGCTTTTTAGGAGAATGCCATTTGGTTTGTGTAATGCTCACAGTACCTTCCCGAATGCATGATATGCATATTTTCTAATTTAGCGAGAAAAAGTTATGGAGATCTTCATGGATGATTTTGCGATTATGCGGATCAGGTTTTGAGCAGTGCACCCATAACACAGGGACGGAGTACTTCAAGGTCACGAAGACAGAATCTAGCTACGAATTGGGAAAAATGACATTTAATAGTTCTGAAGGGGTGTCTTGAGATGCACGTGATTTATCTGGCCAGATCTTGAGGTAGACCAGGCAAAGTTTCAATTATAAAATCTAATGCCACCCACTACGATTAAAGGGAATTAGAGAGTTTCTTAGGACATGCTGGTTTTTATAGAAGATTTACTTCGGAGATTTTCAAAAATTATAGACAGTATCTCGAATTCTTTGGAAAAAGATACTAAGTTCTATTTTGATGAATCCTGCCGTAATGCATTTGAAAATCAAATCGGACTAGTTGAAGCTCCCATCATATCAAAACCATCTGGAGCAGAATTTGGAAATCATGTGTGATGCCGGTGATTTTGCAATAGGATGCATTGGGACGAAGATGAAAAAAAATGTTGAGGCCGTCTTATGCTAGCGAAACCTTTAATGTTCGAAAATTCTCTGCGAAGGAGATCTTGACAATAGTGTTTGCATGTGAAAAATTTAGGCCATACATTTTGGGGTCTCATGTTTAATTATACACAACGATCATCTGACAATTAAGTATCTAATGGCAAAGAAAATGACGAATTGATAGGGTGGGTATTATTATTGAAATTTGATTTAGAAATAAAAGACGAGAAGGGGTTTAATGACAATGTGATAGGCGATCACTTGTCAAGAGTAGAAACCTTGTATAAGAGGAAGAAGAAATAGCGAAATTCGGATGAGCGGTTATTCAGGCATCACTCCAATCACCACTGGTATGCGATGTGTGAACTTCTTAGCTTGTGGAATTATGCACGAATTGACTACCCGATAAAGAAAGAAGCTAAGGACGACGGTACTACATGCAGGATGACCCATTGTTGTTTTTAAAGAGGAGTTGATCTTATTGCTAAGGAAGTCTATGTACGGAAGGTGAGCAAGCAAGATTTTACAAGAATGTCATGCATCGCCATATGGAGGACATTTTCTGCAAGGGGAAATCTAACGACCCCTGAAAATTCTCCAGTCAGGATTTTATTGGCCTATTATTTTTAAGGACTGTTTTGAATGGGTGAAGTTATGTGATCGATACGAAGAATGGGAATATCAGCGAAAGGCATGAGATGCACACAAGATTATCTGATGTCTGGTGTTTGATGTATGGGAATGGTTTATGGGGCCTTTTCAGTCCTCGGTGGAAATGTATACATACTCCTGCTTCTTAGTTTTGTATCAAAAATGGGTTGAAATGTGACTTATCAAAAAAGAATGATCCAGCATACGATTTATGAGATTTCTGAGAAATATTCTCGGCTGATTTGGGACACCGGAACTATAATTAGTGATGGAGAGCCATTTTGCAAATAAGGTGTTTGACAAACTCGCGAGCGAATATGGTATCAACACAGTATGAGCTTAGCTTATCATCCTCGAGCAAATGAAATAATTTGAAATTTCCAACGGGAGATAAAGAAATTACGGAAAGGTTGTGAGTTCAATCGAGAAAAGATTGAGTCGTTGAAGCTTGATGATGCACTGCGGGCATACAGGCGCCTTTAAAACTCCCATTGGAATGTCATCTGATCCTTGTCTTTGGAAAACCTTGTCACCTACCTCTTTGCTTCTAGAATATAAAGCTATGTGGGCCATCAAAAGCTTAATTTTGATTTTAAAATGCTAGGAAGGCATTTCCCTCAGTTCAGCCAGATTAGGAAGGGATTTGAAGATAAGGCCTATGATAGTGTCGGAATCTACAGGATAAAACAAAAAGTAAGCATGATCAAGCGAATTTTGAGGAAGGAATTCAGGCGGGAGATCAGGTGCTTGTTCAACTCGGACTAAGACTCTTTCCGAGCTGAAATCCAAATGGAGTGGACCATTTACAGTGGTGTCAAGCACAGTTTGGCGATGACACTTAGAATAGCAATCATAGGAGTTGAAGTTAATGGTCAGAGATTAAGAAAACACTACAGGGAGAAAGCAATTGGAAGAGTAACCCTTAGTTTTGAACAAAGGAAATTGAAGAAAGCGAAACGATGGCGTGAAAGTCCGGCTAAAGACTAAAATTGAAGCGACTTTGTGGGAGGCAATCCACACAGTTTGTTTTTAAATTTTTCTTGTTATAGTTTAAAATTTTATGTGTTTAAATTTCTAATAGCTTATAGTGATTTTATTCATTATTGATTGAAGAGTAGGTAAATATTTTTTTTTTTAGTTTTACAGGACAATGAAGATTGTGCAAAAAGGAGAGCATCTGCAATCAAACTTCAATCAGCATAAGAGACCAAAAAAGGCAGTATATTCTTCTTGATTTGATTTTAAAATTTGTCTTTTATATAGCATGATTGAAAGTTTGGGAGAATTTTTATTCTGTCATGGTGCTTAAATTTTGAATGTGATGCATAGTGGAAGTTGTTGAATTTTTGCATGATGAAGATTAATCGAGTTGTAGTTGTTTGATTGAATTGAATAAATTGAAATTGTCAGAATTTGAGTGTTTATGTTTCGGGGTACAACATTAATCCAAAAGTTGCAACCAAGAATGCTGGATGTGAAAATAAAAGTGGAAAAGAAAGTCAAAATAATGAAACTGAGGTCACGACTAAAATAAAGGAGGGAAAGAACATTTTTATGTTGCAACACCAAAGTCCCTGTCGTGACCACATTTCAAGTCACAACCAAAAATTTTGAAGTTGCGACTAGAATAATCCAAAAGTCAATAAAAGTGGATTTTAAAACCTCTCATTTTAGGCGTCCCAGCAGTTAAAAATTAAATTAATTGAAAATCATTAATTTAGAGGCCTTCCGCTAATACTCTAATGTCGCGACTCCCATATTGGATGTCATGATATTTAACCCAACGCCTAATATACTTAAATTCCATTAGACTACAATTCACCCCAACCTTTCATCCTACTATTCATTCAGAATCTTTGAAATAAATAGTTATTAATGCAAACATACATCAATGTCTTGATTAACTAATTGTTTTATTATTGGCTTCAAGGAGAATAATCGAGGAATTTAATAAAACGATCAATATTCTCACCAAATTCCCCAAAACCCCGTTGAAATATCAAAAGAGCATACCCTGAAACTTCATTCAATTCATTCATCGAAATTTAAAGAAAGAATAAATGGCCTTGTAGTTCCCAAGAGACGCAAATCACTATAAAAGGATGGGAGAACAAAGGAAAAATAAGCAAAAAGAATGAAGAAAAGGAAGAATGAGAAAAAAAGTCTAAGGTTGCGTAACACAGAGTTTATGGAATGAATTAGCCTGAAACAAACCAATTCCATTCCTTATTCCATAAAATAATGTGTAATCAAGAGAGTGGTTAACGGGAAAGGAATTGGAAGAAGGGTTAATTAGAACCCATCAACCTCTCCAAAGAAAAAGGGAGAAAGGGCTCCAATTTGTTGCACGACCTTGTTCATGGCCGAATCACTCTCGGAGAGCCTCAAGGTCTAAAGTGGAACCAAATTCTCAAGTAGGAGCGCAACCTTCGTGAGGGAAGATATGGGATTTAGATCAAGAAATAGAGAGTTTTTCTCTAATTTACTTATAGTCTATTTGTAAGTGAAGTGCATTGTACAATATCAAATGTTTACATTTGAATAAAACTCTTAACCTACAAATTGATTGTTTATGAGTAAAATGGAAATTTATTTTTGTGTCATTTTTCTTTTCGTAAGAATCAAATAATAATTCTAGTTTCTTTCAAGAACAAAGAATTTTAGGAAGAATCAGGTGTGAAATGATTAAACTGAAATTAGAGTACGCTACATTGCTTAAATTCAGCTTTAGTTTGCAAAATTGGAAATTGGTTATCGCTGATGGAACAAAATACTGGATGAAACAATGTAAGTAGACAAGTAAATAAATGACGAAGTCTTCAAGAAATAATACACTTCGTCAACAAACTTATGAAACTCAATAGAATCGGGGAACATCTTCCGGGAAATTCATACCCTAGAACTTGTTTGATTATCGATTGAGGTGAAACTTGTGTGAAAATGTACCCAACAAGAAATGATGAGGCCATCCGCATTGAGATTTTCTAAGCCTACCTCAATATATGCTTAAGCATATTCTCTAGTTCCTTGATTTGGTTTCAAATAAGCCTTATTTCTTCAATAAACAAATAACCGAAACCTAAATTCCCTTCCTTGCAATAAACCTGCAGCAAAGAGCCCAAATTATCCAGTTTCATGTTTAGAAAAAGTTTACTATAAAGGAAGAAACAAGTTTGGGGGAAAAATATTTCCAAATTTTTACAATGGAGGAAGTGAAGAAGTAAAGAAGCAGAAGCTAGTGAAAAAGGGAATAAGTTTTGTCTTGTGGCCTATTTCCTTGAACAATTAGTCGTAGGGGTGTTTTAACACTAAAATTCCTAATGCCAACTGGTATGGAGTTGCTAGCCCAAGTTCTCTAAGAGTAATAAAGCCTAAGAAGACAAAACATTGCACTATTCCCAACTTAAAAAAGCAAAAAGAGTTCAAGAAACAAAGGAACTTGCTTGAATAAAGAGTATATGGAAATTGAAATTCCCTAAAAAGAATTCAACATGAAGATGAATCAGGCCAAGAGTGAGGAGAATCAGCAAGTAAAAAAAAAAAAGAAAAATGGTGAAAGTTGGAGGCAACAAGTATAGAGGAAAGGTGGAAACTAGGTGATTTACAACTTAAATTTTTCCATTTATCTACCCAATTACCTAAGCCTAGCATTACAAGCCTGAAAGACCTCATTGATTTTGAAGGTTGAATTTACCTACATTAGTGGAGATCAATATGAAAATCAAGCCTATGGGACTTTGATAATCAGTCCAAGAAAACTCCCATAAGATTAACTAAATTCAACATGAAGATGAAAAGGATTAAAGACCCGACACACACACGTAACAAGACTTGTCGAATAAACTGCTTAAATACATTAGTTCATCAAGAAATTTGTGATAAAAGTATACCATGTCTTATTCTTGAATCAAAAATGAAATTTAAAATGATGCTGGTATCTCTTAATCCCAGATTAGAAGGTGGAATGAGAAAGACTGTGGTATAAATCATAAATATAAAAAGATTTCTAAGTTTATTTGTTTGAGGACAAACAGTTCTTCTTTCTTGTAGGGCAAACAATATTTAAGTTTGGGGTGATGTAGGTCCAAAACTCGTAGATTTTTAATTCATTGATGCAGTATATTCTGAGATAAATGTTAATTTGTTTGAAATGTGAATCATTTATAGCTTGTTTTGTAAGATACATGACTGAATCTTAGCAAAAATCGAAAGAAAACAGCCTCGTGAAATTAAGGGTTACAAATGAAAATTTAGTCGCGGCAGGGAATGCCCGGTTATGACAAATTCCAAGTCACGACATGGCGATTAATACAGAGAAATAGAAAATTTGAACAAGTGAAGTCGTGACTTGAAGAAGGAGGTTTGCGACAAAAGCGTGAGTCGAGACTAGGAAATAATGGGAAGAATTTCATGTCGCGACATCGCGTCAACCGCGACACCCAGTGAAAAGAAATGATGTCGCGACACCCAGTATCTGGTCGCGACAAGGATCCGTCTATGAAGCCGTAGAGGGTTTTTGCAAAGAAAGGTTACAACCAGTTTTAAATAAAAGGCTCCATTTCGGTCGCCCGACGTCGATGTCGCGACGTAAACGGGAAGATTGAGATTTGTTCAAGATAGAGTTTGAAAGTCGCGATTTAGCCGACCAAAACCGCTGCCCGAGGGGCCCGAACTGCGACCTTTCTAAGTCGAGATCAGAAATGATGTCAGCGACCACTCATTAAGGTCGCGACTGAAACGCGTGGCCGGGAAAAATTGATGTCGCGACATGGCGGAGTCGCGACTGAAAATAGGTGGGAAAGAGGAAATTGGTTGCAATGTAGAAGCTAGTTTTAGCGAAGAAAAAGAAAATGAAAATGATGCGACATCACCATGGTAGCGACATAAAATTGAAAGATATGAAAGCAAGAAGACCACCAACACGATTGCGACCAAGGAATCAAAGTCACCACATGAAGTCATCATACAAACAGCAAAGTGGTCGCAGCTTCAAGCGATGTCCGCAGCTCGGAAAATTTGCTGGAAGAATAGGAAAGCGATGATGTCGCGACATGTAACTGGTCGCGACATCAGCACTGAAGGAATGATGAGCAAAAGAGGTCGCGACCCTGGCTTGATATCGCAACCAGCGATCAAAAGCCGATTGCAAGACAAACTAGTTGCAACTTAAAGAAAGTATGACCGATCCGCTGATAATCAAGACAAGTCCATGTCGCGACATCAACTTGAGGTCGCGACATAGGACAGTGAGCTGGGCTTTTTCCTTTGGATTTCCACCTGGAGCATTTTGGGGATTCGGCCCAAATTCTTTTTGCAGTATAAATAGATAGCTGTAGAAGAGTAAAGTAAGTTTCCCGTCTTCACTACCCAGAAAAGGGAGAAGAAGAGGACTTCAGTGTATATTTTAGAGTAGATTTTTTATTTTTTTATTTTTTTTCTTTTATTTTTATTTTTTGGTTTTGAATCTGCTTGACTGTGCGAGACAAATGGGAAGCTAGTTTTAGATCTATTATTTTTACGAAACGTCACACTTTGAAAATTTATGAAATCTAGACAAATTCTGGAATTCATTTGTTCTCGGTTTTATTGCAATTCGATCGGATTTGTGCGTGATCGGTACTCCATTTCTTAATTGCAATCACGTGTCAGAGATGCGACTCTGTCGGATTTGATTTACATTTAGTTCTGATCTTTCTGCTGATGTGAAATTAATTTGGGTTGGTTCTTATGTCAGTGTCGTTTGAATGGATAAGTTCCCATGGTAGTACTAATACCGAGTTGAGGGTGTATCTTACCTGATCTGGGGATGCCCTCGTGTGACACGAGGACGGAATTGAGAGTTGGGAGCATTCTTTTACGGGTATGTTCATTTACCGTTGTGGTTCTTGAGCTCTCTGAAAGTTCCATTTTGATAAATCCCTCATTCGCTCGTATTGAAGTTGGAGGAGTATTTGCAATATAAATAATGAGAGTTCACCTTAATCTAAGGTAAGTTCAATCCCGTGTTAGCTTATATCTAATCAAGGGAGCGGGATAAACGCATAGATCACGAAGGTTGAGTTACGATTAAGTGGTAGAAATTTTCTTGAATCACGAGAAGGAAAAAGCAAAGTTACCAACATCCTTGAGGAAATGGGTGTGAAGTATTGAAAGAAGAAAAATACTTGGATGCTTGCGAGAAATTTGGAATACGGGTAGTTGGTTTGATCTTATCTTGAGAGAAGCAAGGATATCTAATCGGTGAATATGGAGAGATCGATTCCAATATTAGGAAATCTTGGACAAAAATCGAGATCCATACATAAAAAAGCGAGCAATGGATTTTAGTCTTTAGAATTGTTGTTCCATTGTATTTCATTGATGGTTTTCGTTTTCTCCTGATGGCCCAGTTCAATCCATTCTTTTATATACCATTTATTTTTATTCATTTTACTTTTGTTTTAGTTTTCGTTTGAATATATTCGATGTAGTATAAATTTTCATTTTAGTTGTTTAGATAAAACTTTCCTATGAAGGTTTTAGTCGAATAGTATGGAATTTTAATAGTTGGGAGTAGTTGATCATGGTCGCTATCAATCTACATGGGAATGATGCACGGACTTACATTGATTCTGCCTTGACCTGTGCACTTGCAGTGTCATAGACTGAACCCTTTTTTTATATTTAAATCATGAACATTAGAAAATTATTTTATCAAGCAAACTTATCAAGTAACATGGATGCGAAGTGTAAGGCTGCGGTAGCTATGTTAATTTGAGGGGTTTTAGTCTATATAGAAAAGGCAAACAAGTTTTTATGGATTCAGTCTTGGTCAGAATATAAGAGCAATGGCATGATACATTGTGTGAAATCATGTGGCTTCATCAACTCTTGATGGAAGTCGACATTAAGACTGTGGTCCCAGCAAAACTTTGGTGTGATAACCAGGCTGCCCTTCATATTGCCTCGAATCCTGTATTCCATGAATGAACTAAGCATATTGAGATTGACTGCCACTTCGTTCGTGAGAAAATACAACTCGGTTTGATTTCCATAAGATATGCGAAGACCGGAGAACAGTTGGGTGATATTTTTACAAAGGCTCTAAGTGGGGATCGGGTTAGCTATTTATGTAACAAGTTGGGCATGATTGACATCTATACTCCAACTTGAGGGGGAGTGTTAATATATAGAGTTGTAAATAGTTAGGAAACTTAATATATAGAGTTGTACATAGTTAGGAAACTTAACATGGGGATTGTAACTGATTAGGAAATATAGACCTACCCACATCACATATATATATATATATATATATATATATATATATGTTAATTCAATGAAAAAAACACCTGAGAATTCTTCCTCGATTCTCTGTAGTTGTTTCAACGCACCAAAATAGAGCAAACATTCACAATGATCCATCATCGTATTCATTCATAATTTTGAGTAAAAATCAAGTCTTGGATACTACACATTAATTAAATTCAATTAGTACAATTGGAAAAAAAATCAATTTTTTTTGTATTGCAATAAAAAATGGGTATTATCAATGTTAGAATTCATGAGAAACCAAGAACCAAATTGGACAAAAAGAAACAAATCCATTTTTTTCGAAATGTTACCAAAATCAACAATGTGGGGTTTCATCGATATTCTTAAAAGACCTAACTTGCATTGTAACATAAACAAACTCTCAAATCTCACAATTTCAACATAAGATTTTTAAATCCCCCAATTTAAACTTAGGGCTTTCGAATCCAACTTACAACCAAATATTTCATCCGCTCCCTTATCTCCTTGAAACTCATATGATGGCAAATACACTTACCAGTCTGACCAAATCATAAAAATTTTTAGTCAAAAATTCCCAATCCTTGAATGCCTAGCTGAAATCAAGATAAATCTATAATCGAGTGTACTCTCATCCACAGATGCTTAGAAACCCTCAATATAGACCCAAATCTCCAAATTTTCCCAATAAAAGATACATAAACAGATACAAGCTATTGAAGAGTCAAAGGAGATGATGAAATAACAAGAAGAAGAACAACATGCTGACAATGAAGAAGACAATATGATGAAGAAGTTAAGCGTGGGGTTACTGGTACGTAAGCAAGGCGGCGTCATTCCGCACCCCAGAGGCCAGAGTGTGGAGAGATAAACAAAAGCTAGGGTTTTAACCCCTAACGATGAAGTCATTCAAGGTTATATTCTTATTTGAATGCATTCAGCCCCAAGGCCCAACTCTACTTTTCTTTTCGGGTTTAGGCTTGTCCCCTGTTTGAATATATCGTTGTGGATAGTTTTTAGGGGGAAGTTTGTTTCAGGCGATTTATTTGAAATAAATGGGAAGTAGGTATAAAGAATTGCAATTGGGTCAGTCAGTACATTTGACAAAAAATAATTGTCTTTGAGGAACCAAAGGCATAATTTGTCAAATAATACCAAAACTACCCACCTACAGAAACAATCCAGCCCCATTAACTGCTTGGGATGAAAGGGATAATTGGGAGAAGTATACCCAAACTGCCCCTCTAAATGATTGTGAAGATTAATTTGATATAGTAGGTACCACTTGTTAACATGTTTGTATAATGTTTGTCCCCTACAACCTCATTTATTCGTAAGTACTAATCTAATAATTTGTAGGTACTACATCAATATGCATTAGGTACTACATTAATAGTCTCAAGTACTACTTTAATGGAAGAGTCTATAAACCCCTTTCTTATCATATTTCCTGATCAATACTCATTTCTCATCCCTTTTTTACTTCATAAAGCACATGAATTATAGTTGCATCCCTGGATGTAGAATGAAATGAAACATATGTATGAAAGTTAGGGAATCTTAGGGATTGTTTGTTTTTTGACTTAATGTAACACCCAGGAATTTTTATAGATATAAGTTAGGGAAAATAATAATGACAGGATTTAAAGGTATAAGTTAGGGAAAATTATAATGACAGGAATTTTTATAGGCATAAGTTAGGAAAATAATAATGATAATTCAATTAGCTAATTAATTAATTAATTAATTTAATGAAAGAGGGGTAAAAAGGTAATTTTCCTAATAGATACCCTAGGTATAAATTGGAATAAGAAAAGAAAATCCTTTATATTCTTCTTTGAATTTCTTTCTGGTTGGTAGAATTTCAGAGGACGTATGGCTTTCGGATCTAGGGTTTGAAGAACAATTTCTCTAGGTAAGATCTTCCTTATTTTATTTTTCTAGATTTCTTTGATGTAGATTCTTTAATTTTCTTTCAGTTTAGATGAACCTTGAAGAAGTTATATTTAGATTACACTCTCGTTCTTTAAAAAAAGAAATAAAATAAGAATTGGTGGTGTAGTACTGAATTGCTTTGAGTATGAGAATGAAAAAAAGAAAGGGTAGAAATCTACCGTAGGCTATGAGATTGTGAATGAAAAAAAAAAGGAATAATGTTACATATTCAAGATTTATTTTAGAAAAGAAAAACAAATGATATTTGAGTATAATTTTGAAAAAATAATAATAAACAAACTAAGATATATGTATATATATATATATTGGCAAATAAATATTTTATTAAGAATTAAAATTTTATTTATGATTAGAGTAATTGATAAGCAATTATAGGAAGTAAGATCCGTTAATAATACTTGTTGTCAAGTATAATAATTGTTAGGTAAAAAGACTAGAGGAGTATTGTGTAATAATATAATTTATAAAATATTATTACTTCATTCTAGTAAAAGATTTAGTTCGGACAAGAATATAAAAATAAATAAATAATTAATTAAATTAGATGTGAAAAAGTGTAGTTTTTATAAATTTAGAAAACCTAATTCAAATAGTTAGCATTTGAAAAAGTTGTCAATATATTTGAGGTGAACAAAAATTATGTTGATAGAATAGCAGCCTTTATAAATCACAAATTTTATAAAATATTTAGAAACCCGTTAATTTTATTATTATGGATTAAAAAAATATCATTGTTAAGAATATCAAATTAGGAAAGTTTCAAGAATAAATAAGTAATGATGATAGTTTCTTCCTTATTATTTTAAGAGAAATATTTCATTGAGGTGAAATTCTTCGGATTAGCTATTTCAAAGCTTTTGAGTACTCCTTTGAGGTAAGAGATATTAATGCAGATCTTTAAAAAGAAAATTGTTTGTTTTACTTCATTTTGATGATGAAAGTGTTTTAACTGAATTATATGTAATCTTGGTTTATGAAAAGTTTTACTTTTATTTATTTGATTCATCATGGATCAAATGGCTAGTTTTTGTATGGTGTACTTTGAGATTTGTTTTGTTTATGAAAGAAAATGTGGGGATATGATGTTTTGTAATTTGAACATTTGAATGAAATATTTGACTCTAGTTAGTTCGACCCAGTGGGAATAATAGTTGACATTATTCGACCCTTGTCAATGGGAATAATAGTTGACCTTTACATTCCTTGGTGGTGAATGTAATTGATTTGAACCCCAACCTCTAAGGGTTTTGGTTAGAGGTTACTAGTACTAGTAATGTTTGGTTCCGTCCACCTTAAAAGGAACAATTTTGCGGCTAGCCACCCATTTGAAAGTCCCACATGACTGGGCACCATTTAATATTTGATGATAAGAGAAAAATAGATTTGAAATGTATTTGATTTTGGACTTGATATGAAAGTGTTTGAATCAAAATTTGATATGTTGGATCACATTTGATATGAAACCGATTTGAAATGGATGTGAGAATGTTTTGAAGTAAATTTTGTTAATGTTCCAACTTATTTTTTAATCTAAAGTTTGATGAAAAACATCTCCTATTTTTTATATGATTAGAAAACTTTTGATCCATGAAATGTATTAGTATTTCTTATTGAGCTGTAAGCTCACTCCCATTTGTTGACATATTTTCAGTTACTCTTAGTCTCCGAGAGGAGTGATGGCTAGGTTGGGGATACGTCATCATTAGGATTTGATTAGAGCTTTATGTTGGATCATGTTGAACTAATAAGTTCTTGTTTATGTGAAATGTTGGGTTTTGAAAGTTAATTGAGAAAGTCACTTGGATAATAGCATCCGTTTTTATATTAGTACAAAGTTGGATTTGGGAGATCCCTAAAATTGTTATATTCTAAGCAGCTTTATATGAGATTCATAATTGAGATTTTGATATTTAGAAATAATTTTTTTGTCGACATGAAATTTTGAATTTGGAGAATTGATGAAATTAGAAAGTTACGCATTTACTTTGAATAGATGTTTGGTAATTGGACAAAATCTAGTTACAAGGAAGGTTAGTGTCATTTCACACTTCAAACCTTCAAGCTAAAGGCTTGAGGGTGTGAATTGACAGTCATGCCCCTAGGGTGGGTTTCGGGGCGTGACAAAGTGGTATCGGAGCTATAGGTTTATGATCTTAATGGGAACTTGTTTAAGTTTGTCTATGGGGATAGTTGAGTGACGTGTTAGTTGATAGTTCATATCTGTTTGTGTATTCTTAGCATTCTTTACAAATGTATGTTAGATAATTGATTTCTTGGTGACTAGTTAAAGTTCACTACACTCTTTTGCCTTTGTATTGTTTGTTGGTTTAGTGAATATACCTTTATCAATATGAATTGTGATTTGAATTTGTTACTTCTATGGGACATGTCATTATGGACAATATGGTGGTTTGAAGTTATCTTACGATGATTGATAAGAAGGATATGGTAATTGACTTAATACTCATAAGCATTAAGGTTTTTGTTGTTTGATTTGAGGATGAATTGAGGAACTTACTACCTTTGTTGTTGATTGTTTTGGGAATATATTGTCTTTCCGGTTCTTAGTTATCTTGAGTTTAGTTGAAGAAACATGTGGATAAATTATTCGCATAAGCTAAGCCTTGCAAGGTAGTTATTTGCTTAGAAATGTTGTTAAGTCTTTTAAGTCAATGTGATGGCTTGATAAAAACAATTTGAAATTTGAAAAGGATATTGTTATTAAAGTTTAAGTTTCTTGGGATTATTGATTACTACAAATAAATTAGTAGAGATCTCTAAGATTATCTTATATTATCAAGCTGATAGAAGAAGTTAAGTTTGATTGGTCTTACAACTATGATGATAGCTTCATATAGTTGAAGAGTAAGTGGTAGCAACTCTTATTTTTGATTATTTCATTGGGTTTGCAAAAGATTTGTTTTGCATAATGATGCACTCATTAGGATTTATGTTGTGTTCTTATACGACATGGAAAAATTGATATATACTTATAGACATTTGAAATTTTTAAGATAGAGAAAACACCTTATTATGATTTGAAGTTACGATAAATGATTTGCACTTAAGATATAGAAGACATTTTTCTTTATTATGATCTACTCATAGATTATGAGAGTTTGAAGTCTTTGTCTTCTTAAAATGATTTTAAGTAAAAATAGAGGATATTAATCCCACAGTTACTTAAGGATTATGACATTGTCGGTACTAATAAAACAATGAGAATCTTGTGATTTATGCCTTAAATAAGAAAATAATTGATTCCTTGGAAATTATTTAAGGTTGTCACAAACGATTATTATATGATTTGAGATATTTACAAGTCCATATTGTAGAACCCCGGAAAATTTAAAATTTTCTAAAAGTATAAAATTAAATAATAAATTGCTAAAATGGCTCAGGGAAGCCTAGAAAATTCCCCAGAGCTCGGATGATGAAATGGATTGCGCCGTTGATCAGTCTCAAACAAGTAACTCAGAAAGTTTTTCTTTGAATTCCTAAGTAGTGAGAATTCTTTATGAATTACGAAGTTAGGTATCTGTAATCCCGACAACAGAGATTTTCTTAAAAAATCTCGAGTTAGAAATGACTTGAGTTAAGTTCAATTAAATCGGAGTGGAAATGAAGACGAAAATAAATTGTTTCGGGACAGAAATGAACCCGGACGGGTATTGTGGACGCGTGGCGCAAAGTGGGCCCCACGTCCAACTTATGCTTAAAGAGACAAAAAAAAAGGGAAGAAAGCTCATTTTTTTTTTAGGGAAAAATGGCAGTGAGGGGAGAAGTGAGATAGATAGATAAAATCTCCACCTTTTCTCTACGATCTACGGAGATCAGGTGGTCGGAATCCGTCGAGCCAAGATTTAAAGTTCACCTACTCAACGAGGGCTATGCGTGAGTACCAACAACCTGTGATTTTGCGAAGATTCGGGTTGGAGAGAGAAAATCTAGTGAGGCTCTACGCTACTCTCTAAGATTCTGACGTCCGGCGGCTCGGTTTCCATCGACCAGACTTAAAGTCGAATTTCGTCGAAGGCAACGAGTGGACACTGAAATCAAGAATTTTCGTTGAAGATTCGTCGCAGGATTCGGGGGAAGGACATAGGTCGAGTCTTCGGGACTAAAAAGTTCGTCTTAGCTCGAGGGTGGGGAACCTTTCTCTAGTTTATATTTCATCTAAATCTTTGTTTTGGTCTTGGTTGAGCCACAGGGGCTGTTTGGTTGTGTTCTCGGACTAAAAACTGAATTTTCTGGTTTTAGGAGCTATGATGTCCGATTTTTGGGTAGCTTTGAAGCTGATTTTAGGGTGATTCGAGGACGAGTGACGAGGACTTGGGCAGGAAACCCTTCAGATTCCGGGTGGTCACTTTAGTGGAAGTTCCCAGCTATCTGATCCACACAGGGAGTGTGATGGGACCCCACGACTTTAAGAAAGAAGTAACACACTGCATTAATATAATACCTCAATATATATATTTATATAAAGTTCCTGACCTTTCAAATCCTGATAGGCCCATCTTACTATAGGTCCGCGACCACAAACACACATGATAAGGACTCATATGACTTCAATACTAAGATAAGAGCATTCTAAGAGTGTTTGCGAATTTAGGGGTACAACGAAAAAAAATAGGTCCAATAAAATAAAGACAGAAAGATAAGATAGAATACTGCAATTGCCGTAGAATGAGTGACGTAGAAGCTGGCGCGAGGTAGATCTCTACGGACTACTTGGACCTAGAGAACGGATTTAAAACAATAAAATGTGAGATAATGAATCTCAATGAGTGGCATAATTTATATGGAAAATAATGTTTTTATTTTCAAAAATTTCTTCTCTCAAGACCTCACGTTCACTCCTTTATAAGGTTCCCTGTTTGGAATCGTTTCACAAAACCCAAATTTATACCCAAGTCAACAATGTGAAATTCATGCTCAAAAATTTAACCAACATCATTATCAAGAACCTTATAACCTGAATTTATTCACAACATAAAAATTGAGTATAAAATATATATAACCATCATGTTGGAAAAATAATCATGAAAATACAATAGCCATAAATATTGAGATAGTTATACTTTACTCAAAACCAATAATATACCGTGCCATATATCCATAGTAAACCGTCGGTAAACCCAACCCCACGACACTGTGGCAACCAATAAACCTTCGGGTAAACCCGACATCACGTGGAAACTAATAACCTTCGGGTGAACCCGACATCACGTGATAACTAATAAACCTTCGGGTAGACTTGACATCACGTGGCAACTAATAATCAGGTAAACCCGACATCACGTGGCAACTAATAACCTTCGGGTAGACCTGACATCACGTGGCAACTAATAAACCTTCGAATTGAGCTGACATCATGTGAAACTAATAACCTTTAGGTAAACCCGATTATAATCATTGTAACCTTTCCCGACAATACGCGTTTATAATCATTTCTCAAAGTCTCAAAATCATTTCTTAAATCAATAGCTTTTCAAAATGGTTTAAAACCTCAATCCATGTACCCAGTTTTAAATACCACAAATTTATCCATGAACTCAGTAAAATTTCCAAATATTTAAAATGTTGACAAAATCCACATGAAATGATAACTTGTTTATATAAAAACCGATAATTATATTTATGCATAATCAAGTTCGACCAAATAAGTTATATATACATAATTAAACACGATTATATATCATAATAATACTAAAAAACGGTTAAACATATGAAGCCACTCATAGACTACAGATGCTCGATCCTGCTCCTGCGGAACGTCTCAGGTTCGGCGTGACGGCGTAATATAATAAAAATACCATTTAGGCTCCATTAACTATACCAAATACATTGGGACACCCCAAATATCTTTGAATAATCTTTCAAACTGTGAAACTATCTAAATTGGACCCCGACAAGTCCAATTATACAGTGTGCCCTATAGACCCGGTACCTAAGGTGGAACATATTTTACACAGAGGCTAATTTTCAAGTGAACCTTCGATAACTCATAAAAATGTCGATTTCACTAATCGACTTGATTTTGCACAATTTTACCAATTGGTATCATTGGTTCAAACCTTTTCGATAATTTTGGAGTATGACCAAAATGGAAAACTAACCTTGATGTCCAAAATTTACAAACTTTATCAGCGGAAAGCCGAGAGACTAGGAACACAGCAGTACCCATACCTTGTCCCAAGGTTTGCTATGGTGGTCAAACTCGATCCAACGATGCGACCAACTTTGTGTTTTTGTCGTATCTTTCAAGCGGTGAGAATGCGCGAAAAGGGACCACGGAAATGAGTTCGAGGGTCCAAAAAATGGTGGGAGGAGGTATAGGTCGGCTGGAATGGCGAAACGCAAAATCCGACTGACCCCGAGGTGGCGATCGCCGCGCCAGCCGTCAACAATCGTTGTGATTGTGATGGTTGGCTGGGAGAATTTCACCGACAAGATCTCCTCTGTACTCCTCCTCCTTTAGTGGCCAGCGTGTGCAAGGGTATTGGCGGTGACGCCTCACGACGAAAACAGTTTAATCCATAAATGGTCAGCTGACCAGGTTCGGTGTTTAAGTTTTTGGGGAGTTTTCTCTAGGGCTTTGGAGCTCAAAATGAGTGTGTTAGGGCTAGGGTTCTCTTTGGCACGAAACTATGTTTTATATGGGCCTAGGGGTCGCTTTGATAAGCGAAGACAACTTTGGGTGGTAAAATCTGCATTTGTTGAACTCCCAGGCCATAACTTTTATCAGTAAGTCGGATTTGACGTTAACCGTCTATGAACTTCGTATCAGCCAGGCCTACGAAATAGTGTCTTAAATCAACCCAAGGTATCATCCTTGAAAAAGTCAACTTGGGCCTGCAATTGTTAGTCTGAGAGCTTGGTCAAACGTTTACAAAACTTGTATTATTTAGTGCGGGTCCGTTCCTGACCTTCTATTAAAGAAAAATTCCGTCCATGAAATTAATTACTGGATCATGGAAGAGATGAGGATGCGGCTCCGCATTTGGTCCTCCGACCCAGTCGCCTCCTCGACTAATTGGTTTTCTCAAAGGACCTTCACTAAGGATGTTGTCTTGTTGCGAAACTCAGCCTCTTCTACACAGAATGCCATATTGATTTGCTCCTCATAGGAAAAGTCATCCCTCAGCTCAATCTCTGGTGTCTCCAACACATGTGGGGATCGAGATATACTTGCATAGCATGGAGATATGGAACACATTATAGTTTCAGCTCCTCCCGGTAAGTCACAATCTATAAGCCCTTCGGACTATCCTCTCAACAATCCTCAAAAGGCCCGATGCTGCTGAGGACTTTCCCTCGCTTCCGGCGTACCACGCCCTTCCCGAGGAGAGAGCTTGAGAATGCCAGTCCGCCCCTCGAACTCAAGATCCTTTCTACGCTTGTCCGCATAGCTCTTTTGCCTATCTGAGCTGCTTTCAACCGGGCACGTATAACATTAACCTTGTCCACTATCGTTTGTACAATCTCAGGACCTAGTAATTTCCTTCCTTAGGTCTCATTCGACATAATTGGAGTGCTGCGTTGTTTCCCATCTGATGCCTCATAGGTGACATCTCGATGCGGTGATAGTGGTATTATAAGTGAACTCTGCGGTAGATATTCATTCCAATGTCCTTTGAATTGCGGTCACGCATGACCTCGACATATTCTCTAAGGTCTGAATAGTCCTCATGGGTGTCCGTCGGTCACGAGGTGAAAAGCGTTACTCAAATTCAACTTGACACCTAGTTCCTTCATCAATCCTTTCCAAAACCTCGAAGTGAATCGTGGATTTCTATCAGAGATGATTGACAGCTTATACAATCTCTATATGGTTCATAAAAGAGTTAAAGCTAGCTTTCGGAGAAAGCTTCTCACGAATAGGTAGGAAATGCGCGGACTTGGTGAGCCGATCAATTACTACCCAAATGCCGTCATGTCTTTGAACTGTGGGAGGGAGTTTGAACACAAAATCCATTATAATGCGCTCCCATTTCCATTCTGGGATGGGTAAAGGCTGCAGAAGTTGATTAGTGCCCAAAAAGTGCTATTTTGAGCCCTATTTAAGATAGGTTTTGAGTGCTTTTTGCGCACTAATCATATGAATTAAACCCCGATTGTCATGTGCGTATCCACTTGGTGCTTAGAGTTGTTTGGGGATTATTTTGGATAGTTTGCTGATCTTGGGAACCGGTTAGTGAGAAGCAGCTACATTGGTCTTTGAATGCGAGAATCCTCGGTAATTTCACCAAGGCGAGGCGTGATGTCAAGATGAGTTGAATCGAGAGAATGAAGTGAATAAAAAGTGCGAGGAAGTGATGCGTGGCAAAGCGAGGGAGCGGGAACAAGGGGTTTTCACTAGGATTGCGAAAATTTCGCAATCGTAGCGAAATACCATGAAGCCTAAGCCAAATTTTTGCTATGTGAGATTTTGCTAGGCTAAGCGGAAATTTCGCCTAGCTAGCAGAGATTCATTAGGTAGCGAATTCTTTGATGCAGCGAAAATTTGTGATTCGCTATCTTTGTGGAATTTAGCTAAATTTGACGAAATTCCCTAATGCATGTGAAATTGCTCATTTGTGTTTTTGGTGTTTTTGATTCTAAACGACACGTTTTGACAAATTACCATTTGTTCTTTATTTATTTCATATTTTAGGCATTTTTGTATTTTCACACTTTGGGGTTGACTATATAAGCCTACTGACTTTGTAACCAAGTAACTTTTCATTTTAATACAGGTTTCAACGACTTTTCATTTTAGGTTTACTTTGCTCTCTTCTCTCTCTTCTTTCTCTCATTTCTCGTTTGCCAAACACCCCTTGGGGATAATGACTCAGGGATGCTTAGTAAGCCTCATAGCTGAAGGAGGGTTGCTAGCTTGGTTTTGGGGCTGTTGCAGTTTGTCCTCATGCTTTGAATGCTACAGGTACAACATTTATGGTTCCTAACTTTCCAAACTAGGGTTTAATGCCATTTAATGTCTTTCTTTTGGTCAATACTTGTCATACTTTAGGGTTCAGTGCATTCTTAATGGTGAGCCTTAGCACGATATCCTTTAGATGTCATTCACAATTAAAAGAGGTTAAATGCTAGGGTTTCACCAAGCGAATGGGACTGAATGCTTAGTATTTGGGTTTTGACTCAAATAGGAGTGGTTCTAGGGTTAGGTTTTATAGCTAAACAAAGATCCGGTTTTGGCTTTGACTATATGCCATTTGCCCCAATAGAAATAGCAGAGGACTTTAATAGCCCGTATTGTATCAAGCTGTGACCCGAGCCTTGAAGTTACCATTTCACACTTCACATTAAGCCATTCTGATTAGTCGGTGAACAAACAACCTCCACTTGTTTTAGCAAATCCACAAATCCAAGCAAAAGCACCGCCATTTTCAGAAACGCCCCGATGCAATCATTCGTGGGATGAAAACCCGTCCCCGTCGTTACGACACTGGAGCCGTATCTTTGCGGTAAGCGACTACGACGTGGGAGGGCTATAGGATAAAATTTTTGTTGATTCACTTTTACCCTACCATAGCCTGCGAATCCAAATGGCGTCGATTTGGGGATGGTGCCGAAACTACGTATGATGAGTTGAGTGTGCCTTGTCCATTACAAGTGTTGGTGACCTTCAGTCCTTTTTGAATTAAGTATGCGAGAAGCGCAAGTTTTCTTCACTTGGCGATTCTTTGATGTTATTTTCTGATCGATTTTGTTCTAGCTAACACTAACCTTTCTTTGTCAAGCTTTGTTTGTGTTCTTTGTTTTGTTTCATTTTGTGTAACAGGTGTTTATGCAGCACTGGGATAGAGGGATATCAGGTAGATTGAAAAAAGTGAGTGCACCAGTTGAACAAGGTTGTAAGATTAGTGTGCACAGTGACCAAATGGATCCTCTAAGAACGACAAAGTCATGGCTTACTATGAATCAACTGACATAGGTCGATGAGGAACACATACACCTCCTAGAGTGAGTGCTCCTTCACATCATACCTCTCTTTGAGGATGTAATGTTGGACCCTACCCTAGTGCCCTTGCTTCCCACATTTCATGGTATGGAGAATGAAAATCCATATTCACACATGCGAGTTTGAGGAGGTATGCACGACTCGAGGAGGTATAATCCGATATCGGCTGTTGAAGTTGAGCATTCCTTTAACCCTCGAGACCAGAAAGCGAAAATCATGGCTCAATTCATGGTAGAAACGATTAGAAGTGGGCGATCTTGAAGCTGAATTTTGAAGAAATTCTTGGTCTGACAAGATAGCCCCCATTTGAAAAGACAGAATCTACACTTACTGATAACCAATGATGAGAAGTTTTACTCCCGGTCATTGGGAAAGATTCATGGAGACCATCAATGCATGCCCACACCATGGTTTTGATACATGGATGCTAGTGAATCATTTTTATGATGGTATGTCTCCAGACCCATGAAGCCATTGGAAACCATGTGTGGAGGTGACTTTACGAGCAAAACCCGGATGAAGCCATGGACTTTTGAACTATGTGGCCCAGAAACCTCAAGGCATGGGATGAGTAGATCCCGAGAGCTAGAAAGATCGGACAGACCACCGGAGGGCATTTATGCACTTTCGAAGACACGAGAGATGAATGTAAAGCCCGGCCGCTGACTCGAAGGTTGGAAGAGCTGGAAATGAGAAGCGGGACAGATGCAAGCGATGGCAAGGTTACGCATCTCGCCCATCTTGTTTTGGTTGTCAGACGATAATTAATCACAGGGAGCAACGTCGAGCATGCCGTAATACGAATCAAAATAAGCCACCCTGAGATACTCCGTATGGCAGCTTTATAACCACCCAGTTGGAGAAATCATCAAACTGTCATGGAAGCCAAAACCCACATATATTCCTCACGAGGAGCACGACAGCGAGTTTGGCTCCACTTCAACTGCTTGGCCTGGCCGCCTCCACCTTCTCTTTGTTGAAGCGAGGGCAATCCTGAATTTAAGTAAAGTGGTAGGCACTTTTTTGTAGAAGAAGCAGAAGGTGTTGAATGTCTGGTATCGAGAAAGAGTGAAGCGTCGAAAGCTCACTCAACAGGAAACTAGACAATGTGCACTCTGAGATTTCGAGGTTGTGCAACCAGCTGACAAGGTTACGAAAGGAGAGAATTTCCTTCCAGTCTTAACAACATCGAGAAGGGAATGCATGAAATAGGCTCGACCAATGATCGAGTAAATTGATGAAGTCAGCGGTGGTGACATTAAGTGGTAAGCTGAGACCAGCGGTCCGGCTCTAGTCAAGTCAGCGGTAGCTAACGCCCACAGAAAACGATCGGCAAGTAGGGAAGAGGTGAACCCGGTGTATCCACTCCGAATTACCCACAGGCTCTCAGAAAAAGAAAAAAGTTGTTGCTTGAGCAAATGCGCTGGGGTTTCACGGCAAGTGAGAAGTTAACATTCCTCTCCTTGACATGATCAAACAAGTCCCCACCTATACAAAATTTTGAAAAGGACTTATGCACGGTAAAGGGTCTCAATGTGAATAAAAGGCCTTACCTTGTTGACCCAGTGAGTCGCATCATTGAGTCGCCGAAGACTCGAGTGAAATATAAAGACCCGGGATGTCCTACAATCTCGGTTAATATTGAGCATTAGTGTGGAGAGAAAACCTTATTAGACAGGAGCTAGTGTGAACCTTTGTCGTATTCCATGCAAGCGACTTAGTTTGGGTGAAGCTGAAACCACGATCAAATCCACCTTTGTCGCTGCTTGATAGGTACATTAAAATATCGAAGGGGCCATTGAGGATGTTTTAATAGAAGTGGATAGATTTTACTATCCGATGGGTTTTGTCGTGCCCGACACGGGCCGGTTGCGGTAGGAGCCCGATCAATATTGCCCATCATATTGGGGAGGCCATTCTTGGCTACTTTGAATGCCGTAATAAGCGTCGGAATGGGGTTATCACGGCTCACATTTAAGGAATATGACCTTAGAACTCAATATTTTCATTTGAGTAAAAGGCATATGCACTCGAGGAGGAAGATATTTGTGAAGAGAAGTGCGTATATTAGATCTGATTCTTGAAGAGAATAGGCTAATGAAATTTGTGAGTGCAGAATGTATTAACCACTAGAGTTATCTGAATGCCTCGGAGAGCAGAACCTCGATCACGTAAAGCTTAGGGCAGAGTCTTGGAGGAGAAAAATAGAAGTTCTACCTCTATTGATTGGTGATGAACCAAAGGAACCTCAACAAATAGAGCTCAAACCCCTCCCAGTTGAGTTAAAGTATGCATTCCTGGAAGAAAATGGGCAATGCCCATTTGTGATTTCATCACTGTTGACCACTTATAAGGCCTGACCTGCTTGCACCTTCTCCAAAGGAACAACGAAGCATTGGGATGGAAATTTCTGATTTAAAGGCATAAACCCATCAATCTGCGCCCATCACATTTACACAGAAGAGGTCTAAAGGGTGGCGACGCGAGAGGAGGTTGAACCCCAGTTGCGAGTAGTTCGCATTGAAGTCTGAATTGCTCGAGCCACCTGTATCATTTACCCCATTTCTGATAGCACTTGGGTAAGCCCAACCCAGGTGGTGCCCAAGAAGTTAGGAGTGACAATTATGAAAAATGAAAAGAGTGAAGAATTGTCTAGCCGACTTACTACTGGGTGGAGAGTGTGCATAGATTATAGGAGACTCAGTAGGTGGCCGAAAAGATCACTTCACGTTGCCATTCATCGATCTGACTCCTTGAGAGTTTACGGACACCCGTTCTATTGCTTTTTGGATGGTTATTGGGATACTTTCAGATAGGGTGCACCCGGAGGATTCGAAAAGACCACCTTTACTTGTCCATTTGGCTTTTTATCTTGTCTGAGGAGGATGCCTTTTGGCGCTGCAGCTCAGCTACTTTTCAGAGACGTATACTTAGCATGTTCAAGCGATATGGTGGGCGTATAATGGAAATATTACATGGATGATATCACCCAGGTATATGGAGCGATTTTGAAGAATGTTTGACTAATAAAAGTCATCTGGAGGTGCATAGAAGAGCACAATTTATCATTGGGAGAAGTGCCATTTATGGTTAACAAAGGAATTGTGCTGGGGCACATTATATCTAGCAGGGGAATAGAAGTTGACAAGGCGAAATTGAACTTATCTCTCATTTTGCCATCCTCGACAAATGTAAGCAGTTAGGCGATTCCTTGAGTAAATACGAGGCTTACATAAGATTCATCATAGACTTCTCAAAGATTGCTAAACCCTCTGAAGCTCTAGAAAGATGCTAAATTTGTTTGAAGCCCGAAAGAATGGCGAGAGCTTTGGTACAAATCCTGTTTGACCTTTGCACGATTATACGAGGCGCCTAATTGGCAGTTACCTTTTGAGGTGATGTGTGATGCAAGTGATCTTTCTATTGGAGCAGTGCTTGGCCAAAGAGAAGATGGAAAACCTCATGTAGTCTACTATGCAAGCAAAACCTTGAATGAAGCACAAAGGAACTATACCACTACAGAGAAGGAATTGTTGGCAGTGGTCTACGCATTAGACAAATTTCGAGCATACTTGGTTGGGTCTGATATAGTCATTTTTACAGATCATTCCGCTTTGAAATATCTCCTGACCAAGCAAAATGCCAAAGCGAGACTCATCCGATGGGTTCTTTTGCTTCAAGAATTTAACTGCAATTAAAAACCAAGGGTAGAATGTAGTATGAGACCATCTTTCTAGGTTAGCGATAGCCAGCGACACTCATGATCTCACCATCGGTGAATTTCTGAAGAGTCCCTCATGCAGCTGGAAAAAGCTCCTTGGTATGCTCACATTGCCAATTTCCTCGCAACAGGAGAAATCCCATCTGATTGGAAAGAACAGGATAGGAATTATTTCTTTGCGAAAATCCATTCCTATTATTGGGAAGAATGCTTCTTGTTTAATCTTGTGCGGATCAAATAATCGGGAAGTGTGTGCACGAGGAAGAGCAGTGGAATTACGAGCCCTTGCCCGCGAGTACTTTGTGGTGGTGCTTTAGCTACGGGAAGGCAGACAATGAGGGTCTTTATGATCTGGTTTCTGCGGCCTTCCTTGTTTTAAAGAAGCACACGAGTAATGCTTAGTGAGTGCGATAGATGCCAAAGACTCGGGAAGTTGTCTCGCCGTCATATGATGCCCTTGAACCCAATTTTAGTAGTCGAGCTATTTGATGTTTGGGGCATCGATTTCATGGGACCTTTCCCCACATCTTATGGTCATACATACATTTTGGTGGGAGTGGACTATGTGTCCAAGTGGGTTGAAGCAATCCCCTGCAAAACCAATGACCACAAGGTGGTGCTTAAATTCTTGAAAGCAAACATCTTTTCTAGGTTCGGGGTACCAAAAGCCATTATTAGCGATGGAGGTTCACATTTCTGTAACAAACCTTTGAGAAACCTCATGGCTAAATATGGTATGAAACACAAGTGGCCACCCCTTACCATCCCTCAAACAAGTGAATTAGTAGGAACTTGCCACTTGAGGAGATTAAGACCATTCTAATGAAGGTGGTAAACACCAACAGAAAAGACTGGTCCATCAAGCTGCTTGATTTGCTGTGGGCCTACAGAACAGCTTTCAAGACAATCCTTGGGATGCCCCCTTTTAGGTTAGTATATGGTAAGGCATGTCACCTTCGGTGGAGGTCGAGATACAAGGCGCGGTGGGCAATCGAAGGCTGAACATGTGGATCGTAGAGTAGATCAAGAGATTCCTTGATCTCAATGAGTTGGAAGAAATACGAAATGATGCCTATTTGAATTCGAAGATTGCAAAGGAAAAATAAAAAAAATGGCATGATCAAATGATAACTGGCAAGAATTCAACAAGGGGGACCAAGTCCTCCTGTATGACTCCAAACTCCACACATTTAGAACTGAGCTTTCAGTCGTGGGCCGGGTCCATTCTATAGTTCAGCCAGGTACCCCCAATGGTTAGTGGTTCTCTGGAAGTCAAATGATAATAGGGTGATCAAAGTCAATGGACAGAGGATAAAAATACATGTTGTGCGGCCGAACCGTCGAGGGCGAAATTCTCATACCGGACCTCCACGAGATCCCACAGGTCCACACGTCTGGGGTAGGCTGGCGCTGATCCCAGAATCCAGCGATCTCATTGTTTAGTTTTGATTAAATTTCTTTTGTTTAAAATTGTTGGTATGATCGGTTTGGCATTTGATTTCACTTTTTGTTGTCCAGGCTGTATTACTTGTGACAAGCGAATGCCCCCTTTCCGATACCATGTTAGAGAAGTGCAGTCCATTCTTTAGTTTTGCATTCCCATGCTAAACGATTAAGTAATTTTCATATTTTGGAATTTAGTTTCTTAGTTATACAAATCTGAGTGGCGAGGCTAGTCTTTTCTTTAGCTTTTTTTAATAGATTTTTGTGTTGTCATTTTGTGTTTGACTCTTTCCTTTAGTTGAAAAATTGAAATACAATATGTTACTGTAATGTTAGAACAATTCCATGCATGATTTAGTTTTTGATCAATTGAGATTTCAGCGTATTCAACCTTGAACATTCCCTTTTAGCTAATTCTACTTGCACAGTTATACCAATAGGTTGAAGCTTTGTACCTCTTTCCACTTTGCAAAGCCCGGCCTTAAATTTGTTGTGACCATAATGAGTTTGTGTTACCCATGTATGAAGACCAATGTGAATCTTCCCGAATGAAAAGAAAGAAAAAGCAAAAATAAAAGAAAAGAAGAAAAAAGAAATAAAAGCCATGACGCTTTGCCCTTGAAACCCGAACAGTCAGGGGTATGGAAAGCCTTTAAAGCCCGATGCCTAAACCTTAATTGGTTAGGGTCATCGACTTAATGCTTGCTACCGCGGGTGGATGGGTAAGAGTTTAGCATGTTGTAGGTGTAATTCTCAAGAGAGTCATTCGAAGTGGAGTGAAACTGCGAGTTTGTGGTCAAGTGATCCTTTTGACGTGCCCTAAACCTTAATGGTGGTTGGGAGTCATCGGTGGACCCCCGTTATCACGGGACTTTGGTGAAGTCGAGGTTTTAGCATTGCACCCGGCCATTGCCATCGAGGAAGAAATAAGAGTGTAGCTAGTCCTATTTAAGTTAATTAATGGTTTGGACCACCAAGCGTAGCTAGGTTGGGGGGAGGGAATAGCTTTGCAATTTATTGGCTCAAGCTGGTTACCTTAGGAACAATTAGATGTTGGTGGAAGTTCAGGTTGACTTCTTTGGAACCGATGCTGCCCTCAAACTTGTTCTTGCATGGTCTTTGTTCTTTCATCATCGGTTTCATTCGGGGGTCTAAATTGTTCATACTAAAGGTAAAGCTTACTGTACACACACTTTTGAACCTTATACACTTTGTAAAAGCCTGACATGCATACCTTTATTGTTTTAGCATTGCTAAGGGACTAGCAACGCGTGTTAGTTGGGGGTGTGATTGAGTGCCCCAGTGCTATTTTGAACCCTATTTAAGGTAGGTTTTGAGTGTTTTTTGCGCACTAATCATATGAATTCAGCCAATTGTCATGTGCATGTCCATTTAGTACTTCTGATTGTTTTCGAGGTTGTTTTGGTTAGTTTTGCAGATCTTGGGAACTTCAATTAGTTAGCTTGGCTTCCTATTGGTGCTGAATGCAAGAATCCTCGGTAATTTCACCAAGCTGAGGCGATGAAATGTCAAGATGAGTTGAAGAATCGAAGGCAAAGTGATGAATAAAAGTCTGAAGTGATGCGTAGCAAAACAAGAGTAGGAACAAGCGGGATTTTTTCACTATGATTGCGAAAAATTAGATGAAAATTTCAACATAGTTAAAAATTTCGCAAGCCCAGCGAAATTTTTGCTACGTGAAAATTTCATAGGTTAGCGAAATTTCGCTAGCTAGCCAAATTTATCACATAGAGAAAATTTGTGATTTCATTATTCTCGTGAATTTTCATGATGTTAGCGAAATTCAAGCACATAAATAAATTGCTCACTGGTGTTTTATTGTTTTTGATTCTAAACGACCACGTTTTGACAAATTACCATTTTGTCCTTTATGTAATTTCATATTTTAGACATTTTTGTATTTTCACACTTTGGGGTTGACTATATAAGCCCCTACAACTTTGTAACCCGAAGTAACTTTTCATTTTTAATACAGTTTCCCGCAGCTTTTCATTTGTGTTTACTTTTGCTCTCTCTC
Source organism: Tetrastigma voinierianum (assembly GCA_016808115.1). Lineage (NCBI taxonomy): Eukaryota > Viridiplantae > Streptophyta > Magnoliopsida > Vitales > Vitaceae > Tetrastigma > Tetrastigma voinierianum. The sequence goes on from JAEQBH010001793.1 coordinate 168,074, forward strand.
TTTCTTCATTTTCGGTTGCCAAACACACCCCTTGAGGATGACAACTCAAGTGGGATGCTTACAAGCCTCATAGCGAAGAGGAGGGTTGCTAGCTTGGTTTGGGTCACAAAGTTGTCTCATGCTTCAATGTTACAGTACAACATTTATGGCTCCCAACTTTCCAAACTAGGCTTAATGCCATTTAATGTCTTTCTTTGGTCAATACTTGTCATACTTTAGGTTCAGTGCATTCTAATGGTGGTATGACCATATCCTTTTAGATGTCATTTACGAGCCATTAAAAAGAGGTTAAATGCTGTGGTTTCCAACCGAATGTGACTTTGAATGTTTAGTATTTGGTTTGACTCAAATAGAAGTGGTTCTAAGGTTAGGTTTTATAGCTAAACAAAGATTCGGTTTTGGTTTTGACTATATGTCATTTGCCCTAATGCGAGGAAATAACCCGAGGACATTTTAATAGCCCCATGTTATCAAGCTAGTGACCTGCTTCTTCAAAGCTACCATTTCACACTTCACATTAAGCCACACATAAAGTGAAGTCAATGAACAAACAACCTCCACTGCTTAACCAAATCCACAATCCAAACAAAGCTCCCACCATTTTCAAACACCGATGCAAATTATTCGTGGGATGAAAACCCATCCCGTGTTTGACCCTAGACCGCTATACTACAGTAGCTTGACTACGGCAGTAGGAGGAACATAGGATACAAATTTTTGTTGATTCCGCTCACCCTACTGTGGCACGAATCAGAAGTCCAAAAGTCTTTTGTCTCTCTGCCTTCACTTGTTGACAGATGAAACACTTGGATATATACTCGGCAACTTCCTTTTTCATCCCTGACTACCAATAATATTCCTTCAAAGGTAATGATACATCTTGGTACTAATGCAGGGTGTGTAGTATGTTAACTATGGGCTTCCTCCAATATTTGCTTTTTAACTCTTCGCTTGTCGAACACAAGCCTAGAACCACCACCAAGGCCCGCTGCCTCATTAGAAAAACTTATTGTTCTCCTTCATCGACATTCTTTCTCATGCTCATTAAATAGGGATCTTCTAGTTGTGCCTCGAGAATACTATCTACAAGTATCGGTCGTAGTTGGAAACTAGCAAAAAGTGCTCCTGAAGCATGCATCCTCAACTCAACACCCAACTCGCAATCGACCATCAATGGAAGTTGTATTGTCTCGTGATATAAGCCAAAAAGCATGTAGACTTCCTGCTCAAGGCATCCGCCACTACATTTTCCTTACTTGGATGGTAGTCAATAGTGCAATCATAATCCTTAAGTAATCTATCCACCTCCTCCATTTTAAGTTTAACTCCTCTCGGGTAAACAAATACTTAAGGCTCTATGGTCGGTAAATATCCGATAAGTCGCTTCCACAAGATATCTAAGTTCAATGCTTAAAATTACCGCACAAGTTCAAGTCATGAGTAGATAATCTAGCCTGTGTTTCTTCAACTGTCTAGAAGCATACGCCACAACTCTCCTATGTTTCATCAATAATGCGTTAACCCAAACCTTAGAGTGAAGTATCGCCAAACTTCGAATCCCTCGCATGGCAATGTCGTCAGATCACGTCAACTTTTCTTCGCTGCTGGAAGCTTCCTCTCACAACCTGCCGCCCACTCAAATTTAACTCCTTTTCTAGTCAAACAAATGTGAAGTGGTCCCGCTATCTTTACAGAACTTCTATGAACCTCATGTAATACCCCGCTTAATCCAGAAACTCAGCACTTGTCACCATAGCTGGTTGCTCCCAATTTTCCACCGTTTCTACTTCTCTCGAGATCCACATAAATGCCATCGCCAGTAAAACCACATGTCCGAGTAGAAATCCCACTCCTACCAACCAAAATTCACATTTGTCGAATCCTATATACAACAGATCGCTTTAAAGTCTCGTAACACCAAACCCAAATGTCTCTCATGCTCTAACTCGTCGAGTACACCAAGATATCGTCGATGAAGACAAATGGACAAACCAATCTAAGTATGGACGGAAGACCCTGCTCAAATCCATGAAAGTCAGTCAAGTATTGGTGGAGTTCAAGACATCACTAGAAACTCATAATGCTCCATATTTCGCTCGAATGCCATCTGGAATGTCCGATTCTAATCTCAACTGATGGTACTCGACCGTTATCAATCTTTGAGAACACTTTGCACTCCCGGAGCTGATCAAATAGATCAATCCGAGTAAAGGATCCGGTTACTAATGGTGACCTTATTCAACTGTCTGCAGTCTATACACAACCTCCAAGTATCATCCTTCTTCAACACCGCGCCCTCAAGGTGAAACACTGGTCAATAGTCCCTTATCCACCAACTCTTTGTAAACTGAGTCTTCAAATCTTTTCAACTCACTAAGTGTCATTCTATAAGGTGGTAAAGAAATAGGAGCTGTACTAGGAACTAAATCAATGGGAAAATCTATTTCTTATTCTGGAGGCAAACCTAGAAGATCGTCAGGAAACACATTCGGAAAGTCCCTCACTACTGAGACATCCTCTAATCCCACTTCGCTACTACGAGTGTCAACTACGTGAGCTAGATACCCCTTACAACCCTTTTGAAGTAAACATCTAGCGTAATGTATAAATCAACTCCGAAGGTGCTCGCCCGCTTCCCTCCATAAGACTAATATCGTAGTCCGTGCCGTCTCAGTATCACCTCCTCACAAAACAATCCATTGAAGCATAGTTTAGCAAGCCAATCCATCCCAAGAATCTATCCAACCCTTGAGATCTATTAATATCAAATCGTCTACACCCTGGGTCCCCACAGAAAACAAGCTACCCTTAAGATCCGACACAGACTCTCCGGCTGGCACCTCCAAACCATATCCCAAAATGAACCGGAGTCATCCCACCGCAACATACTCACGTGAAATAAAAGAGTGTAGCCCCTAGGTCATCGAGCACACGCATTGTCACCAAAAATAGATAATGCAATTGTCACAACGCCGGGTGGCTCGCGTTCTCCCGACCGTCATAGCATAAACTCGCTCTAACAGTGATGTCGCCCTTCGCCCTCGTCGTCACAGCATCATGTCCTGCTAAAGGAACCACCCGAGGTCTTCCCTGCCAGAGTATTCAGTCCTCCATGCCCACTAGCCCGCTGAATCGAAGTAAATCGATCCTTAGACTCTAGTCTCGGCCCGGATTTCGGGCAGGGCGCCCTCTGAAATGTCCCGCTCACCCGCACCGAAGCATTACACATCCCACTGGCATGGTCCATCATGAATCCTGTTACAAACACCACAAGTCGAACGGAAACCATCACGGTCTGCAGATCAGCGGCTAACGCCACTACCAACGATTGAAATCCGTAATCCTGCGGTATGTCCACTAAAACCCGCATCGCGTACACGCCGCCCTCACTGATCCTTCGTCGTCAAGATCCAGAGTGGAAACTACCCTTCTTAGATGATCCCTGACTGGGGCTTCCCAAAGATAATCCATCGTATGATCGACGCTTAGTCTAGTGTATCAGGGTCTGTCTCTCCACCTCTAGAGCAAATACTCTCATCGATCGATACGTGGATGATCTAACCCGAGAGGCTCAAAGCTATCACCACTCAATCCATCGAGAAACCTCCTTCACGACCTCATCCTCAACCAAATTGGGACGTGAACCGATAGTCAATCTACGCTCATACTCTAAACCATTGCGCTATCATAAGTGAGCGTCTTAAACTCTAGCCTCTTAGTCTCAACAAAGGTCGGGGCAAAACTCAGCCATGGAAAAGCGCCTCAATCGCGGCCTATGACGCTTTCCCAGTCCCTCCCATATGCCCACCCACTTCCTGCACTACTCCCCAGCGTAAAACCAGCCATCCCGACTCTATCCTCATCCGACACTCAGATACCCGTCCAAAATCTTCTGCGGTCATCTAGCCAGATAAGCCACCATGGGATCCGTGGAGCCATCAAAACCCATTGCTCCAAGCCTACGAGCATGATCAACAGTAACACTAGTAAACCCGCTCCTCTCGAGTGATATAGCCAGGCGCTCGACAAGATTCTCCTCATAAGTAGGTGCATCTGAATCCTTCATCAAGCCTCGTCGTCTCTACATCTACCTTTGGGCGCCATCAGGAAGAAAACTGTTTTCAAGAATAAATGAAACATAATTAATTTCAAGGATAGGTTAGGAAGGTATACAAACATCGGGATTTAGTTGGAGACAGCAATGTACAACCTCAAGGAATTTAGAAACCCAGAGCTCGATACTGTCGACAGATCTCGACCGGAAACCCTCTTCCAAGATTCCCCGGTGGTCCCGCCAAGGAAGCTCCTACTGTGACAATCCCTGGGGAGTGTCCAATGGGACCCTAACTTTAAGAAAGAAAGCAACACCACATTAATATAATAATTCAATACATACATATATATATATATATATATATATATATATATACACATAAAAGTTCCACAACCAAGCCAAAATCACAACCAACTCCTATCTTACTATAGGTCACAAACTACAAACACACATGATAAGGACTCATATGAGTTCAATACTAAGATCAGAGCATTCTAAGAGTGTTTATAATTTAGGCAATAAACGAAAATACATAGGTCCAACAAAACAAAGACGTAAAGATAAGATAGAATACTCCAAAGAATCGTCAGAACGAGTGACGAGAAGCCGCGAGGTAGACTTATAGACCGCCTCGGACTTGTAGAGAATGGATTTAAAATAATAAAATGCGAGATAATGAATCTCAGTGAGTGGTATAATTTATATGGTACGCTTTATATTTTCAAAATTTCTTTCTTCAAGACCTCAATGCTTCACCCTTTATATAAGGTTCCCTGCTTGGGAATCGCTTTCACAAAACCCAAATTTATACCCCAAGTCAACAATGTGAAATTCATGCTCAAAATTTAACCAACATCATTATCAAGAACCTTATAACCTGGAATTTATTCACAACATAAAATTGAGCATAACATATATAAACATCATGTCGCAAAATAATCATGAAAACACACAACCATAAATATTGAGATGGCTATACTTTACCGTGAACTAATAATGTACCGCGCCATAAAATCCATAGTAAAACCGTTTAACCCAACCCCCACGCCAATTTGACAACCATTAAACCTTCGGGTAAACCCGACATCACGTGGCAAATTAATAACCTTGGGGTGAACCTACATCACGTGGCAACTAATAAACCTTGGTAGACCCCGACATCACGTACAAACTAATAAACCTTTCGTGCAAACCGACATCACGTGGCAACTAATAACCTTCTCGGTGGTCTCCAACATCACATGGAAAACTAATAAACTTTTGCAGAACCGACATCACGCGGGCAACTAATAAACCTTCAGGTAAACCTGATTATAATCATTGTAACCTTTCCAACAATACCGCATTTATAATCATTTCACAAAGTCTCAAAAATCCATTTCTTAAATCAATAACTTTTCAAAATGGTTTAAAACCTCAATCCATGTACCAAAGTATTTAAAATACCACAAATTTATCCATGAACTCAAGAAATTTCCAAATATTTAAAATGTTGACAAACTACATGAAATGATAACTTGTTTATATAAAACCAATAATTATATTTACGCATAATCAACCGTTTCGACTAAATAAGTTATATATATAATAATTAATCACAATTATATATCATAATAATTCTGTAAAGAAGTTAAAACATGTAAACCAATTCAGACTACACATACATGCTAGTCCTCGCTTCCTTCCAGAACGCTCGTCTACGTGAGCTTCTTCCATTATAATAAAAATACTATTTTTAAGCCATTAACTGTAAACTAAATATATCGAAGCCCCAAATATCTTTAATGATCTTAGAACTGTGAATATTCTAAATTGACCCCGACAAGTCCACCATACAGTGTGCCCTATAGACTGATATCAAAATTGGGGCTTTTATCTGAGGCTAATTTTGGGAAATTGAACCTTCCAATAACTCATACAAAATGTCCAATTTCACTAATACAACTTCAATTTCGGGCTTAATTTGATTAATCGTGTCCACCTACCAAACCTTTTCGGTAATTACCCCGATATGACCCAAAAATGGAAAACTAACCAAACGATGTCCAAAATTTACAAAATTTATATCAACGGAAAGCCCAAGAGACCAAGAACATAGCAAAGACGCTATTTCTGGTCCGGGCAGCAGCGTGGTAGATTTAAAAACTTGATCCAATAGTCTACAATCTCAGAGCTACCGATCTTTCAAACGGTGAGGAATTTGCCAAAGGGACCATGGAAATGAGTCTGTAGAGGTCCAAAATGGTGAGAGGGAGGCATGGCTGTCCCAGAATGGCCAAACACCAAAATCGACGACCCAGCGCGGCGGTCATTGTCGCTCTGGTTTGGCCCGATCCGGGCCTCGTCCTAAGCAGCCGGCCGGGCCAGAAATCTTACTAAGAAGATCGCCCTCACCGTGCTCCTCCTCCCCGGCCGCTATGCAGCATGGGTGGTGGCTTAAGAGGTTCCACACCAAAACCCATTTGGTCTATAAATGGGTCAAAACGGTACTCAATCTTGTTCAAGGTTTTAGCTTTCACGGTTATTTAAACATGGTTGGGCTAGGGTTCTTTGGCAATACAAAACTATGTTTATATAGGCCCAGGGTCGCTGTAAAATCAAGACAATGACATCGGGATAAAACGCTTCTGCCAATTCCCTGCATTACAACTTTTGCCCGTAAGTCGATTTGACGCTCAACCCGGCTTCCATGAACTCGTGACGACAAGGCCTACGAAATGGCGTCTTAATCACCCAAAATTATCCATCCTTGAAAATTCAACTTGGGCCCATACTAATTATCAATAAACTTGGTCAAACATTTTAAAAAACTTGTATTATTTGGCAATGCGGTTACAACTAGTTTTGGTGTTATGTTATGGCTGAATTGTGGACTAATTGGGATGGGCTTCTGTTGTCAGGTGAAAGGGTTGTTTCCGAGATGAGTTTGGGTAGGAAAAATAGCATGTACGAGCTTTAAAGGAGCCCCGGGAAAGCAATTTCGCGCGGCTTACGCTACCGCCTACCATCGCTCATACGAGGTTTTCCAACTCGGGACGGCCATAACTTCTACGCCCGAGTTCTGCTTTCTGGTGTTCTTGGACTCTATGGAAAGCCCTCGAGTCTAGGAAGCCATCCATATATATCTGACAAAATTTAAACTCATATTGGTCCAAAAGTTACAGTAATAGTAGTCCCATGCACCGTGGTATACTACCATCGCTTCATAATGGCTTCCAACTTTCGACGGCCGTCTCTTGTCGTCCGAGCTCTGTTTGGGGGTGTTCTTAGATTATATGGAAATCTCTTGGAGTCTAGAATCTGACCATATGCTTTTGAATGGCAATTGGTGCTCACATCCTTGTTGAAAAATTGATTGTTACAACAAGTGTGCTAATTGTTGGTTGTGTGGATGTGAGGAGTCAGGAAAGGAAGTGGCCACATGTGGCAGGTTGTAGGCTATCTTAGGTATAATATGCCATGAATTAGCCTAGGAAATGAGGTGTGTCATTACTTGCCTAGGTAGTGACTTGATGAATGTTAGCATGTATTGCAGGATTGATTGAAATGATACTTTCTTGCAGAGAAAAAGTCATGTTTGGATGTCAATATGTATGCCTCTAACATATTGGTTTTGATGTTTTGTGTGGACATGGCTATTGCATGCATGTTGTAGGCTAGTTTATTGGGCATTACATACCATGATGTAGTTTAGGGATTTGATTATGACATTTGTCTGGGCGTAGTAGCTCAATGATGTTGACATGCTTGTTTGATGTGTTGACATGAATGATAAATGTTAGTATGACTGCATGTATATTAACGTTTAATGAATGTATGATTTTTGTGTGAATTAGACATGAGTGTCTAGGGTACAGGAGTGTATGGTATAGGGTGGCTATGTAGCGTCTAAAGATTGGGCATGACTTAGATTGCAATGGCATTAACATATCAGACCGTGCACTGACATCGTGACGTGTGCGGTGTGAGTATCGTCGTCATATTCACCATCCTGAGAATGGGTTAGACTGCGATTTTTGACTAAGTCCAATGGAGATCCACGGTTTCAAGGAAAGCTGTATAAGGCTGAAATGAAATACTATTGCATTTCATGCATTGGGGCACCCTCGAAACAAAGAGAAGTGAGTCCATGAGGTGGTTTCTTGAGAGGAATTGTTTCCTGAGGGCTGAATCAACAATATTATTTATCGAGTATGTCCACTACAATATCGGAGAGTTGGTCCACACAATATCAATCAGCCGGAGTATGCCCCATTTATATACACTGAGGGTTGTCCATATAATGTCAATCGCCTGAAAGATGCCCAACTGATATACATAGGAGGGGTTGTCCACAAAATGGATTATCTGGAGTGTGTCCACTATTTATATCAAGGGTCATTTCCATGTAAACACAAATACCTTTGCTTGAAAAAATGGTTTTCATTCATGTGTAAATGCATGTTTGAGGGAGTCAAGAGGACTTGATACATGGAGCACGATGAGTCTGCCTCATTCATGATAGTGAGATTATGCCAGGATTTTGCATGTCCTAGGTTGGTGTGTGTCATTGTTTGACCATTCATGCATTTAGGTGTGAACAGCCCTTGGAGGACTGGTCTTACTGGGCGTTAGCTCACCGTCATGGGACCCTTTAGGTACTGGTGACATAAAAGTATAAAAGCACCTTAGAGGCCAACATTATGAAGCCGGTCGGATTACGGCCTTGATCTATGTTTGAGTATTATATTGTAATACGTTAGTTTTAATATACGTTTGGTATTAAGATGATAATAACTCTTGGTACTTCGGGTGATATAGACGTATTTATATGGATAATGGGCCCTTACGTGGGCCATTTCTTTTACTCATATGGGACCCATGGTATCGCTTTTATATCATTGGACAGGTTGTCATGAAATTGCACATGTTGTATTGGGGTAGCCCCCACGCAAAGGAAACTCTGCCCGATTTTCAAATCCCAGGCCTCGAAAAGGGGACTTAATGGAGGGAAAATGGGTTACCTGACATCCACAAATTTTCCACGGGTTGACGGGTTGTCAACGGACCCCCGGGATTTGGGGTGTCACACATATCATACCTTTGGATTTTAGAGTTCTTATGTTGAACATTATAGTGCAACTAAACTTGTTTGGAGAATTAAGATCTTATAAGGAATTATTTGAAACTAGTTGAACTTTTGGAACAATTGTTTGTGTTAAATAAGATAATAAGATCTTGAAATTTGGGATTAGACTTAATGTCTTAAATAATGGAGACACAAGGAGACAACTTTTGAAGGAGGTTTATTACTTTAAGCTTGTCACCCACACCCTTAAAAGATAAAAGTATAAATATTTAAGATAGAATTTGATGGTCATATGTGAAGTAAGGTATTACATTATTTAGAATTTGGGCTTAGAAGGTGATTGCATATGAGGTTTACATCATGCATCTAATAATTTAAATCATTTCTCTTATATCTCAACAAGTGTGTTTATTACCATGGATTTTGTGATGTGTTGCAAGAAACCTTAGGGTAATAATGCTATTCGGGGTGATTGTTGATCGGTCGACAAAGTCCTGGCTTCACTTTTGCCTATGAAAGTCGAATTTTTCTCAATGGACCGCTTAGCTTTCTTATGTTAAGGGAGATTGTGAGAAAGCATGGAGTACCTGCTTTTTATCCGACAGAGATCCTCGTTTCACTTCTAGATTTTGGCATAGTTTACAAAAAGCATTAGGTAATAAGTTGAGTTTTAGTACTGCTTTTCATCCATAGACTGATGGCCAATTAGAAAGGGTAATCTGTGTTTTGAAGATTTTTTTGAGAGCTTGTGCTTTGACCTAAAAGGTACTGGGATGATTATTTGGTCTATAGTGAGTTTGCTTATAATAATAGCTTTCAAGCTAGCATTGGGATGGCACCTTTTGAGGGGTTGTATGGTAGGAGATGTCAATATCTTGTTTTTTAGGATGATGTAGGAGAAAGAAAACTTTTAGGGCCTAAACTTGTGCAATTGACAGTTGAAAATTTAGCCTTCATTAAAGAAAGACTGAAAACAGCTCAAAGAAGATAGAAGAGTTATGATGACAATCGCAAGAGAGATTTGGAATTTGAAATGGGTGACCATGTTTTCTTAAAATTTTCGCCTATGAAGTCTTTGATGAGATTTGGGAGAAAAGGGAAACTCAATCCTCGATTTGTGGGTCCGTTTGAAATATTAGAGAGAGTAGGTACCTTGGCATATAAAGTAGCCTTGCCCCCAAGCCTGTCTAAGATTCATAATGTGTTTCATGTTTCGACCTTGAGGAAATATGTTTTTGATGCTTCTCATGTTGTGGAGTTGGAGCCTATTCAAATTTTAAGGACTTGACCTATGAAGAGGTGCCTGTTCAAATCAGGAATGTGATGGATACAAGGTCTCATTTATGCGTTGTCAAGTCTGTGAAAAGTCCAATGGATCAACTGAGGACATCCGGAGAGCCACTTGAAGTTAGAAGAAGAGATGAGAGAAAAGCATCCTCAATTATTTCGAGACTCAGGTATGTCAAGTTTAAAGGACTAAACTTTTATAAAGGAGGGGAGGATGTTACACCTAGGAATTTTTATAGGTATAAGTTAGGGAAAATAATAATGACAGGAATTTTTAAAGGTATAAGTTAGGGAAAATAATAATGACAGAAATTTTTATAGGCATAAGTTAGGAAAATAATAATGATAATTCAATTAGCTAATTAATTAATTAATTTAATGAAAGAGGGGTAAAAAGGTAATTTTCCTAATAGATACTCTAGGTATAAATTGGAATAAGAAAAGAAAATCCTTAATTTATATTCTTCTTTGAATTTCTTTTTGGATGGTAGAATTTCAGAGGACGTACGACTTTCGGATTAACAAATTTCTCTAGGTAAGATCTTCATTATTTTATTTTTCTAGATTTCTTTGATGTAGATTCTTTAATTTTCTTTTAGTTTAGATGAACCTTGAAGAAGTCGATGATTACACTCCTGCTTCTTAAAAATGAAATAAAATAAGAATCGTGGTGTAGTACTGAATTGCTTTGAGTATGAGAATGAAAAAAAAAAGGTAGAAATCTACCGTAGGCTATGAGATTGTGAATAGAAAAAAAAAATATCCAAGAAAGAAAGGTTTTAACCGTAGACTATGAGATTGTGAATGAAAAAAAAAAGAAAGAATAATGTTACATATTCAAGATTTATTTTAGAAAAAAAAAAAACAAATATTTGAAAGAAAATAATAATAAACAAATAAGATACATTTGAAAAATACAAATTTTTATAAATATATGTATTTGATAAGTATTTAAATATATATATATATATATATATATTGGCAAGTAAATATTTTATTAAGAATTGAGAATTTATTTATGATTAGAGTAATTATCGAGCAATTTTAGGAAATAAGATCCGTTAATAATATTTGTTGTCAAGTATGATAATTGTTAGGTAAAAAGACTAGAGGAGTATTGTAAAATAATATAATTTATAAAATATTATTACTTTTTATAGTAAAGATTTATGTCTGGGAGCTAAGATTATAAAATAAATAAATAAATAAATAATTAAAATAAGATGTGAAAAGAATATGAGTTTTATAAAATTTGAAACTACATAATTCAAATAGTTAGCATTTCCAGTGCTGTCAATATATTTGAGGTGAATCAAAAAATCATGTTGATAGACAAACTTTATAAATCACAAATTTTATAAAATATTTAGAAACCCATTAACTTTTATTATTATGGATTAAAAAATATCATTGTTAAAGAATATCAAATTATGAAAGTTTTAAGAATAAATAATAAGTAATGTGATGATATTTCTTCCTATTATTTTAGGAGAAATATTTCATTGAGGTGAAATTTTCTGATTAGCTATTCCAAAGCTTTTGAGTACTTTGAGGTAAGAGATATTAACGCATCTTTAAAAGAAAATTGTTTGTTTTTACTTCATTTTGATGATGAAAATTGTTTTAACCGATTATATATAATCTTGGTTTGTGAAAAGTTTTACTTTTTATTTATTTGATTATCCATGGATGAAATAGTAGTTTTGTATGGTTGTACTTTTAAGATTTGTTTTGTTTATGAAAGAAAATGTGGGGATATAATGTTTTGTAATTTGAACTTTTGAATGAAATATTTGACTCTGGTTAGTTCGGCCCTGTCAACGGGAATAATAGTTGACACTATTCGGCCCTTGTCAACGGGAATAATAGTTGACCTTTACATTCCTTGGTGGTAAATGTAATTGATTTAAACCCCAGCCTCTAGGGGTTTCGGTTAGAGGTTACTAGTATTAGTAGTATTTGGTTTCGTCCACCTTAAAAGGAACAATTTGCGGCTAGCCACCCATTTGAAAGTCCCACATGACTGGGCACCATTTGATATTTGATGACCATAGAAAAATATATTTGAAATGTATTTGATTTTGGACTTGATATGAAAGTGTTTGAATCAAAATTTGATATCTTCGGATCATTTGATATAAGCGATTTGAAATGGATGTGAGAATGTTTTGAGTAAATTTTTTAATGTTTCACTTATTTTGAATCTAAGGTTGATGAAACATCTTCTATTTGTTATATGAACAGAAACTTTTACAGTCATGAAAATGTATTAGAAGTATTTCTTATTGGTACATGCTTCGCTCCATTGTTGACATATTTTTAGGTACTCTTAGTCTCCGCGGGGAGTGATGGCTAGGTTGGGGATACTTCATCATTAGGATTTGATTAGAGATTTATGTTGGATCATGTTGAACTAATAAGTTATTGTTTATGTGAAATGTTGGGTTTTGAAAGTTAATTGAGAAAGTCACTTGGATAATAACATTCGTTTTTATATTAGTACAAAGTTGGATTTGGGAGATCCCAAAAATTGTTATATTCTGAACAACTTTATATGAGATTCATAATTGAGATTTTGATATTTAGAAATAATTTTTTTGTCGGCATGAAATTTTGAATTTGGAGAATTGATGAAATTAGAAAGTTGCGCATTTACTTTGAATAAGATGTTTGGTAATTGGACAAAATCCAGTTACAAGGAAAGTTAGTGCCGTTTCACACTTCAAACCTTCAGGCTGAAGGCTTGAGGGTGTGAATTGATCATGCCCCTAGGGTGGGTTTCAGGACGTGACATTTAACAGTCCTTTTATACAACAAAAATGTGTACATGTTTTGGTTATGCTCGATATAATACAAGACAAAAACAAAACAAAACAAAGCCGGAGCTAGCTCTCATCCAACGTACGATTCCATATGTTGGCCAGGCCTTTGTACGGACAGTACTTGAAAGGGGGTCCCAGATGGGGTGAGCAAGCTGATAGAGAAATAACTCCTAGCGGCTACTCCCCATCTAAGTGCACATGCAATGAAATTCGCACAAACAAAAAACAAAACATCCGAAGTAAAATGTCTCACAATGAATGTTATATCAATAAAGCAAGCGAAATATTATTCATGCCCATAGTCACTCACTTGCTCCCTCATGCACATGCGAGTGTGACAAGCGTAAGCTAGTAGTACCCGATGACACGCATATCTTAGAGCCCTTATCGGCTCACGATGCAATGCAAGTGCCCGATGGGCAACTGTTATTCGAGTCGATCGACTCACTAATACCGACGAGTCTATGTGATAACCATAGCAGTGTGTCTTCTTTGGAGCATGAGCTTTTGGAAACCACGACCATTTGGTCTCTTACACTAATCTGAGAACTTTCGAATCCTGCAGTTGGTCTCTTACACCGCGATGTTCTGGAAAAACTCACTTTGAGGGAGATGCTGACCCCCCTTTTTGCTCAGCCCGACACACATTAATTATGTTCACTTTTTATGTTTGACTTAGTGAGTCATTTATTGGACTTCGTCAAGTACGAACTCACTACCCATTCATCAACACTGATGATGGATGACCATACCCATGCACACACACCCAATATGCTGATGTCCCTGTGCATATGCAATGCTAATGTCACTTCAAATTCTCATGTTACATGTATGATGCACACTACATGAACCATTCTCATCAATTGTGGCAACATATATCGATTTCCATGCAAACATATATTCGCGAAACATATAGTTCCATATATTTCATATAATATATATAGATATCATATCAGCATATTAGCATCCATCAATCCATGACTAAACAAATATTTCAGCATATAGCTTCATAAAGCCTTTCATGGAAATTCATACCTAATACAATAGCCTCTGACATACCATGCAATAGTCATGTCAAAACCGAAACTATTCACATCGACACAACCAGTAGCCTGTACACTTGGCGGTGAAAAAATAGATTTTAAGCATAGTTGTGATCTGCCTTTGCCTTGCACAGGCATGGAAGAATCTAACTCAATGGGCTTTTCCATGAGTCAAGGAGCACCACTAAACGGAGTTCGGAAATGAAAGATATGGTCGTTTGAAGTTGGAGGCACACAATCAGAAATATGAACACTGTGTCCCATCTGCACACTTGGCACAAAAAAAAAAATTCTGAATGGTCGTGGACACAAATTTCCCTCCACAGGCATATGGATAGATTCTTAACTCAATGGGATTTCCATAGAGTCCAAGAACACCCGAAACGGAGTTTGGACGAAGACGTTATAGCCTTTTCATTCAAAACTGGTCAGTTTACTCTACTTACACTGGAAAAAGTGCGTATTTGATTTTGGGGTGTAATCCATAATTTTGCTGGTTCTTTATACACATTTGAAGATCTGTTCTTAGGGTTCTTCTCAGCGGAATCCACCTAAATTGGATCACCGAAACTCAAGATATGTCCTAAGCAATAAGGCTACCCGAGTTTTCACACGAGCAGCGTCGAACACAAGCTCCCTTTGAATGCATTTATGAGTCCAAAGGGGTCAGCATTTGGATAGACCTATTTCAGGGAGATATGTTCTCCTATAAGTTTAGTTTACCCAAAAATTGAAATCACTCAATGCAGATGAGTGATGGCCAAGTTATGGCCAAAACACAGACATGGGTTCTCAAACAAAACGAGAAACTACACGAACACTTAGCTCCAGCTTTGAATGCATTCGGAGTTCGAGAAGGGTCGGCATTTGGATATACTATTTAAAGGAGATATGTTATCTATAGTCTAGTTTATCCAAAAATTTTAATCACTCAGGTCGGATGAGTGATGGCCAAGTTATAGGCCAAAACTTGATCCACGAGGTCTCAAAACGAGTAGAGGCTTTGCCGAACATGGCTCCGCTTTGAATGCATTTACGATGGTTAAAGGGGTCGGAATTTGGATAGACCTATTTCAAGGAGATATGTTTGCCTATAGGTGTAGTTTATCTAGAAATTAGAGTCACTCAATTCAAATAAGGGATGGCCAAGTTATGGCCAAAATACAGTCATGGGGTTGGAGGAAAAAAAACTGGACAACATTCTCGGCTGACACACACACATGCCCTTAGATAGAAGTCGCCCAGAGTAAGATAAAAACCTACCTCGAGTTGTGTGATTTTTCCCGGGACACTGCCTTTTCTCGGGTTCCATGAGAAAACTTCGAACCTTGGACCTTAAGCGAAATCTTGGCTGATTCAGGGTACCCGCGCGTAGCTCGTCAGCGTAAGAGTAGCTTTAACTCTCGGTCTGGCAGGAGTTAAATTTGGCAGGAACAAGTAAAAAATTTGGTTTTCTTTCCTTTTTTTTTTCTTTCCCACACCCTTTTACCTCCTTTCTCTTCCTTTTATTATTATTTTATTTTCTCTCCAACATATTGTTTGTTCCCCTAAGATATTTTTTTTTCAATTTCTCCTTTCCTATTTTCTCTTCTCTTATTCTCTTTATTCATTTCCTTATTTGTTCCATTCCTTTTTTTTTTTTTCATTTTCTCTTTTCTCCACTTCTCATTCTTTTTCTCATTTCTCCTCCTTTTTCCCTTTTGGATCCTCTCACGAAAATATTAGTGGAAGCTTCCTCATTTTCATGCCGGCGGGCTGGCCTTACAGGAGACACTACTACTATTTTCCTTTATTTTCTTTGTTCCATTTATTAAATCATGAGATGTGGCTAAATGTGAGCCATGCATTTCACTTGGACCACATGGCTTTTCCATGTTACTCCATTGGGTTCTTACCTTGGCATCATGATCATGCCATGTGTGTCACCAGACCCTTATGAATGACTTGGTGAGTCAGATTATCTGGGATCAGACGAGAAATTAAGAGCATGGTAGCTAGATTTCGTGGGGCCGAGTTCCAGCCGAGTGGCAGTCTATTTAGCCATGCGGGATCTGAAAATTTCAGGTTTTAGCTTATACCATTACAGCTAGAAATGCAGTTTGCCCATATTTTCAAAAATGAAATTTTCGGGTTAACATTCTCTTCCTTAAAGAATTTAGTCTAAAGAAATTCTACATACACCATACAACACACATGCATATAATTCATTCAATTACCACATATTAAACAACGTGCCTTTATCCTCAAATAGAAGGATATGTTGCGAAAAATGTGTCCTCACGCTCATGTTGCCTCCTCCACTCCTTGGTGCCGCCATAGCAAATTCACTAGCATCACAGTCTTGCATCACAAAACCTGGTCTCGGCTATCCATGAAAAGCACTGGTCCCTCCTCAAAGGTCACATCTGTATCAACAAAAAGCTCGCCTCAATCCACTACATGAGTCGAATTTGGAGTGTATTTTCGGAGCATGGAGACATAGAATACATCGTGAACACTCGATAAACTCGGTGGTAATGCCAACCGGTAAGCAATTATACCTACCCTCTCGAGTACCTCGAAGGGCCTAATATATATATGGGCGATAGCTTTTCCCGCTTGCAAAACCTAATCACTCCTCTCTTAGGCACACCCTTTAAGAAGACATGATCTCCCACCTCAAACTCTAGAGGTCGTCGTCGTGTGTCGGCATAACTCTTCTACCGACTTTAAGCCGTGAGAAGACGTTTACGTATCAATTCCACCTTCATTGAGATGTCACTAATCAACTCCGGACTTGTGGTGGATTTGTCTCCTACCTTGGTCTAACAAACTGGAGATCAACATGGCCTCCCATATAATACCTCCTAGGGCGCCATCTGTATACTCGCCTGATAACTAGTGTTATAGGCGAACTTAACCAAGGGAAAATGCTCCTTCCAGCTACCCTTGAGATCCAGGACGCATGCTCTTAGCATATCCAACACCTGTATAGTCCTCTCTAACCGACCGTCAGTTTGTGGATGAAAAGCAGTACTCATCCTCAAATGTGTCCCCATGGCTCTTTGTAAACTCTTCCAGAACTGAGCTGTAAACTTGGGATCCCGATTCGATACTATGGAGACTGGCACTCCATGCAATCATACAATCTCTCGTATGTACAACTTGCAGCATTCCTCCAGTGTGAAGGTCATCCGCACAACTAGAAAATGTGTTGACTTAGTATGTACCATTGCCTTATCACCACGCCATCATGCTTCCACGATGTCAGTGGCGATGTGATCCTGAAAATCCGTGTCGTGATATGTTCCCGAAGCTCGCTCCAAGCTACCTCCAATGGCTGGAGTAACCCTATTGGCCTCTGATGCCCAGCCTTAATTTGTTGACATGTGAGACATCGTCGAATAAAATCCCCAATGTGTCTCTTCATCCCGCTCTAGTAATACTGGCGACGAAGATCATGATACATCTTCGTGCCACTTGGATGCACAGCAAAACGAGAGAAATGGAACTCCCTGAGAATCTCCTCTCTCAACTCTACCAACCGGGGAACCAAAATTCATCCCCTATATCGAAGACTACCATCCATGTGAATGGCCCGTCCACGATCACTGTGCCGGCTTTGTTTTTCGGTCCTAATGGACATCGTCACCAGGTGTCACGCCCTGGGACTCGATCACTTTGCTCGATAGGGAAGGAGTGGCCGTAACGCCCCAAACACCCTAAGCTAATCTACTTGATGTAGGCTAAAGCGTCCCACGGTCTCGACATTTTCACTCGGGGAGCACATAGCCCGGTACTCCGTGACTTCGTGGCGCATTAGCCTACATTTGCCTTACCGGGATAGTGTCTGAGAAGTGAAGTCATAATCCTCCAAATACACCATCCATCTGCGTTGCCTCATGTTGAGGTCCCATTGTGTAAAAATATACTTAAGACTTTTGTGGACTGAAAATACCTTGAACCGCTCTCCATACAAATAGTGGCGCCATATCTTCAAGGAGAAGACTATAGCTGCCAACTCCATGTCATGTGTCGCGTAATTCTGCTCGTGGTTCCTTAACTGTCGTGAACATAAGCTACAACTTTATCGGACTGCGTCAAAACACATCCCAGTCCGTCTTTTGAGGCATCACAGCCTCTGAGTGTACCTGCATGCGCTAGAAACTATTAGAATAGAGAGGCTTGTTGTAAGCCTCCTTTTTAACTCTTGGAATGCCCTCTAACAAGGGTCATTCTACTCATCATGACCTCATGAGATTGATACAGTCATCGCCAATTGTCGAGAGAAGTCAGTAATAAACCTCACGTAATATCCGATGATCCCGAAGCTATGTACTCTTGGCCCGACTTTGGTCTCGACTCGTAACTTCTCGACTTTCTGGGGTCAGACACGGCCGAGCGCTAGGTAGCCGACCGACACCTCGACCCGATGGCAAAAACTAGCCACTAAACTTGGCATATTATGTTGATTTTTGATGTTTACCCGCGGCTGGAGAACAATCCTCAAATGATCCTCATGCTCCTCCTCAGAGTAGGAGTAGATCAAGATGTCGTCAATAAAGACTGCAACAAACTGATTTAAATAGGGTTGGAATACTCTATTCATGAGATCCATGAATGCCGCTGGCATATTCGCTAACCCGAAAGGCATCAACATGGCTTCGAAATGCCCATCTTAGCGTTCCTAAGCGATGTCTTAGGGATATTTGCCTCCTTCTCTAATGATGATAACGTGTGAGAGATCTATCTTGGAATAGACATGCGCCCCTCTCAAGTGATCAAATAAATCATAATCCTTGGTAATGGTCACGATTCTTGATGGCTAACCTTGTTCGGTAGGTAGGTGATGATGAGCGAAGGGTCTTATCCTTCTTTTTTTGCAAGCGAAGCAGGAGCGGCGCCCCATGGTGAAGTGCTTGGTCTAATGAAACCCCTGTCCAATAAATCCTGTATCTGGACCTTGAGTTCCTGCAACTCAACTAGCGTCATCCTATGTGGAGTCATAGGAAATGGTATGCCACGGTGTAACTGATAACGAGTCCCATCCTGTGTGGAGGTAATCCTGGTAGCTCGTCCGGAAGGACATCCTCATACTCGCAAACCACCCAAGGTAGACTAAAATCCTATCTCACCTCATCCTTTAGGGGAAAGAACGCTGTGACCCATCGGCGTCGCTCCGTGCAGAATTAAATGCAGTGCGGGGTAAAGCCATGCTTCCTCCCCCGAAAGTCACATGAATAGCAAAGTCGGGTATTGTAAGTAGTAACTCTCCTATGATCCACGATCGATGACGGCCAGATGTCTTTACGTCAACCAATCCATGCCAATAATGACATCAAACTCTGACATGTCCATAACCTAAAGGTCCACTGTGAGTAGAATCTCTGAGATCTCTAGCTCACAATCTCGACATATCTGATCAACCCTCACCCTAGTCTCTAGGGAGAACTCATATGTAACGACTTTTCCAAGGTCTCAACCTCTAAGCCCAGGTCTTTGTTTTCCATATATATCTAATCATGCATATTCACACACAACATACTTAACATACATCATATTATTTATACACAGCTTACATAAAACACAATGCATGCTTGTGTTCGAATCATCATTATTGCCTAAAGTAATCATAATACCTAACCTGTGACATCATTTGTGATGCTCTATATCGAGACAATCCCTTAATGACCATGACTAAACCCATGTCCCTCAAGCCCTAGGTACTTCGTGTCCATATGCTCACGATGCCATGTTGTGACACCCTTGCCCCTTCTTGGGGATCGGTTGACTGACCGGGTCGACTGCGGAAACACAGTGAATGTCGGGTGTCAGATATCACACTCATTTGTCTCATATATTGAGACCCATTCCAGCATTTTTAATTCACAAATATGCAGAGACTATTTAACCAACAGTTCATTTAACAGTCCTTTTATACAACAAAAAGGTGTACATGTTTTGGTTATGCTCGATATAATACAAGACAAAAACAAAACAAAACAAAGCCGCAACCGGCTCTCATCTTGCATGCGGTTCCATATGCGGGCCAGACGCCTGTACCGGACTTGTACTTGAAAGGGGGGCCCACGACGGGGTGAGCAAAGATCAATAGAGAATAACTCTCTGGTACACTCCGCATCTAGGTGCCGCGTCTGATGATCGCCGCAAAGCAAACAAACAAAGTATCCAGTAAAAATGTCTACATGAATGTTATATGTCATGCATGAAATGTCTTCATGCCCATATCGAGTCACTCACTTGGAGCTCCACTGCACATGCCTATGCGGAGTGTGACAATCAGTAGTAGTACCCATTGACACACATATCTGGGAGCCTGCAGGCTCACGATTACCCAATGCAAGTGCCCGATGGGAAACTAATCGATGTCAATCCGGAGCTCCATCACACAACTTGAAGTCTATGTGATAACCATATATGTGTGTCTTCTTTGGGCAACGAGGAATTTTTCGACTTCGTCGCTCAAATACGATACACTATCTGAGAACTTTTCGAATCACACCGGTCTTTTACACCAATGTTCCGGACTTTTCACTTGGGGATTAACGACCCCCTTCTTGCTTTCATGACACACATTAATTATATTTCACTTTTATGTTTAAAATCGTGAGTCATTTGATGGGCGTCGTCAAGTCTGAAACTCACTACCCGTTTCATTAACACCCAGATGATGGATGGCCATACCGTGCACACACACCCAATATCTTTGACGCGTCCTATGCATATGCAATGCTAATGTCATTGTAAATTCTCATGTTACATGTATGATTCACACTGCATGAACCATTCTCATCAATTGTACTTCATGTCAATTTCCATGCAAACATATATTTATGACGTATAAGTTCCACCATGTTTCATGCCAATATATGTAGATATCATATCAAGCATATTAGCATCCATCAATCCATGACTAAACAAATAATGTCATATAGCATTCTTTAGGCTAACTCATGGAAATTCATACCTAATAGAATAGCCTACAACATGCCATGCAATGGTCATGTCAAAATCCGGCTATCCACATCGACACAACTAAGTAACCTGTACACTTGGTGCAAAAAATAGATTTTAAGCATAGTTGTGATCACCCACTGCCTTACACAGGCACATGGAAAGAATCCTGATTCAATGGGCTTTCCATAGAGTCCAAGAACACACGAAACGAAGTTCGGACGCGAAAGATATGGTCGTCCGAAGTTGGAGGAACATAATAAGAAATATGACCATTGTGTCCCATCTGCACACTTGGTACAAAAACCAACTTTCAGAAAGGTTGTGGACACCAATTTCCCTCCACAGGCATATGGATAGATTCTTGACTCAATGGGCTTTCCATTGAGTCCAAAAACACCCGAAACGGAGTTTGGACGAAGACGTTATAGCCTTTTCATTCAAAACTGGTCAATTTACTCTGCTTACACTGGAAATAGTATGTGATACCCGATTTCAGGGGTCTTAATCCATAATTTGACACTTGTTCTTCATAAGAATTTGAAGATTCGGTTCTTAGGGTTCTTCTCCTGCTGGAAATACCCAAATTGGAACACCGAAACTCAAGATGTCCTAAATAATCGGGACTACCCGGTTTGAACATAACGGCTTTAGCTACGAACACTTAGCTCCCCCTTTGAATGCATTTATGTGTGTCCAAAGGGTCGACGGATAGACCTATTTCGAGGGAATATGTTCTCCTATAAGTTTAGTTTACCCAAAAATTGGAAATCATAATCTTAGATAAGTGATAGCCCATAGCAAAACACAGTCATGAGGTGTCAAAACATAATAGGAAAACTACCTGAACATAGCTCCACTTTGAATGCATTTCGGAGTCCAAAGGGGTCAGAATTTGGATATACCTATTTCAAGGAGATATGTTCTCCTCTAAGTCTATTTTATCCAAAAATTTTAATCATGCAATTTGAATGCGTTATGACCATGTTATGGCAAAACTTCGATCCATGAGATGTAAAATAGGTGGCTTTGCCATAACATAGCTGCTGAATGCGTTCGGTTCAAAGGGGTTGGAATTTGGATAAACCTATTTCAAGGAGATATGTGCTCCTTTGAATTCATGTATATTTGAGGCTTAAAAGTTCAATTTAATGTGAAATTATGGAATCTTTACCTAGATTTGTGTTTTGTAGAAATTTAGAAAAGCCCAGCGAAGCAAAATGGTAGAGCGAGAAAATGGAGAATGCCTTGTGAAAGTTGAGCAGCAAGAGATGTTTGTCTATTGAGAGCATGAAGATTGTCTAAAAGCACAATTGAAAGAATGTCGCGACAATTCACAGCTATGTTGCGACATAAATTATGAAGAAGACAAAGAGGGTTTATCTTGACATTCTAAAGCAATGTCGCGACCCAGTTAAGGCAGAAGAGCTAAAAGAATGTCACGACTTTCGAAACTTTGTCGCAACAAAGGATAAGGCAAATGGAAACAGAACATTGTCGTGACATCTAAAAAGATATCGTGACAAAGAGTAAGAAGAATGCCAAAGAGAACAATTGAATGAATGTCGCGACATTCCACAGCTTTATCGTGACATAATTTGTGTAGAAATACAGAAAGAGTTTGTCACGACAATTGACAACTCTATCACGACATAGTTAAAGCAGAAGATAGTAAAGAATGATGTGACATTTGATAACTCTGTCGCGACAAAGAACGAGGCAAATGGCAGAAAAACATTGTCGCAACAATGAAAAGATGTCACAACAGAAGATAAGAAGAAATCATGAAGAAACACTTACTAATGTCGCAACATACAGATTCTTTGTCGAGACACAACGAAGGGTAGACTGAAGGACGAATGTCGCGATATAACAAAGATTGTTGCGACATAAGAAGGCTAGAGTTCGCTAAAAGTTTGTTGTGAGAACTTCTAGAGATTAATAGTGCAAGGCAAGGAAATAATGTCGCGACTTAGAAAACCTTGTCGTGACAATTATGAGAAGAAGTTAGTTGGACTTTGTCACGAAATTTCCAAAGTATGTCACCACACAATTTGAGGAGAGGGCAAAGTTAAAATTGTCGCGATAATTATGGAGAAGAGACTTGAGGCATATACTAAAACCTTGTCGCGACATTTGAAGAAAAGTTTTGCGTGAAAATCACTTTCAGAGAATGCTGGATCGATTTGATGGCGTTTCTACGTGATTGTGTTTTGTAGATATGCAAGAGTGCAAGTGCCCCTGTCCCAGCGCATTTGTACGCTCGTCAAGTAATATAGTGTACTCAAGGTACGGATATCGATCCATAGGGAAAACCTTGATCGTAGTGGGCTAAGTACCAAAATTATAATACTTATTTAATATTCAAACTAGAAATTGTGATGGCTAAGCGGAAGTAAAACTAAATTCAATTACTACTAATGTAACCGTGCGCTTCAGAAGTAAGAGTGATCAAAAGGATGCAAAAAGGTTAAGGTGTTTCTGTTGTTGGACAGTCCTACTATGTAGTGCTACATTTCATTCCATTGTCTAATATACGTGTTCTCCAAGGTGGTTCTTATCTAATGTAATTAAAGCCTTTCTCAAGGTCATTTAACCTCCCTTTATCCTTTAGGTTTCACCTTGCTCCTTGGCTCGACCCCCGAGCATTAAGGTATGGAGTGCAAAGAACTCCTAAGCCTCCTAATCATTAATAATCCTATATTACCAAGTTTATTAGGTTAACCCACCTATGTCTAATTCTTCATTCACTTCTCAGATCTTACAAAGAACCACTCACATATTAAGATTGATCAGAAATTAATATGTTGATTTCAACCAAGCATGAGTTAATGGTAAAACAAATGTATATATGATAATGGAATTATGAAAAGTCAATACCTTAACATAATATTCATGTCCAATTCACTACCAACACCCTAAATCACGAAATTAGAACCTCATGGTGTTCCGTTCCATTACAAATGAAAAGCAAGACATAATAATAAGAAGAGAGAAAACTTCAATGATCGAGGGAATGACGATCTCCCAAATTCTTCAAGTCTCTCTCTTTAAGATCGGCCTTAAAGTCTTCTTTCCTTTGTTCCAAACTCTAGTTCCTCAAACCCTAGCATTGCAAATGATTTTCCAACCCCCAAAATTGGATTCTCTCGTTCCTTTTATAGTTTTTTCACGAGATAAGGTTTGTTAAGTCTTTCCCGCAACGTCGTGACGTTGGAATGTTGCGACGTTGGAATGTCAGGCGATTAGGCGTCGCGGCGTTGGTGATATACGCACGATCTTCTCGGGACTCTACTGAGTTCCATTTCCAGCATTTTTCAGTATTTTTCCTACAAAAACCCAATAAAACTAAATATTAGAAAAGTAATCAAAACAATGTAATATATATAAATGAAACTGATCCCCAATCTCGCTAAATCCTGGGTTTGTAATGAGTGTTTTTGGGTATTGTTGTGAAAAACTCATAATAAAGAGTGGAAACATAAAAGATGCATGGATGTCGTGATATTTCGCAACTTTTTCGCTATAATGAAGTATCAAAGGCCAAAAGTTGCATAGACAAAGCCAATGTCGCGACAAGGCCACGACATAGCCTGAAGACACACAAGTAAGCGAAAATGTCGCGACATAGACCAACTTTGTCGTGACAAAGACATCAACTGGGCTTGCATTGAAATCCACAATTTCAGCCTAGAATTCCGGTCCAGCATTTCAGAACCTATAAATAAGAAGCGCATAGGGTATTGGGCAGAGCTTTTCACCTTAAGTCGATCCTTCAGATAACTTTGAACTTTTCGGAGGAGTTGAAGTCTCCCTTGTATATATTTTATTTTCTTTTTATTTTTTCCTTTGCTTTTTTTTTCCTTTTTTTCTTTTTTAGATTAATTTTTCTTTCTTTTAGAATTAGAATAGTGAATCCGAGTTGATTTTTTGAGCTGGATTGATTGTAAATCAAGTTTCATTTATCTCCGAACTTGAATGAAATCTGGAAATGTTTTGAGATTTATTTGTATTCAGTTTGATTACAGTTTCAATGACTTTGTTTGATTAACTAGTCATTGTAGCTTGTGATCCAGATATGGAAGGCTAAGCTCTCTCTGAGAAGGGATTGATGTTTGGTTATCAAATTTTTGTAGTATTTAAATGAATGTTGTGGTTCTAATTTTGGATTGATTTGGTAATTGAGTGCGTCCACATAGTGAACCATTCTTGATATCGATTAGAATAATAACCGGAATAGAGCTACAGCTGTGTCTGTTGGCGGGAGGCCTTGAGTGACACAAGATTGAGAGTCCACGAGAACATAGAGTAGTAACTTGGGGGTATGCTTCAGATTTGATATTTTCAAGAACTAATGAACTTTAAATATCACTTAGATAAATTCTTAGTGTTTGTTGGCTCCTCTGACTTGAGTGACAATGAAGCACGTTCTAGGGTATAGGACATCCTACTAAATTATTAGTTTAATATTTAAAGGTTTCATCTCAATTTGGAAGACTAAGCTTGATCTCGTATTAGCAAAGATCTTATCAAGGAGATAGAGTATTCTAAAGAATTGCATATTGAGGTTCCAATGAAATTGAAGGAGGCTTGTGTTACCTTGTCTATGGGGGCAAGCAGTCTTCAGTCCTAAGAGAAGGTTGTGAAGTACTGGTTTAGGAAAAACAACTAGATCTTAAAGATGATAAAATCCTAAAAGTAGCCATTTAGTCACATTGACCTAGTTTAGGAATATGGTGTTCTAAATGGTGAAATGTCAATAATTAATCAGGAGGGTATTCCCGAGCTATCTTTACTTTGCTCTTGAATGATCACGAATTGAACTCATGGGTGGATTGTTTCGAAACTTGATGCAAGAATTGATAGTCATAACACTGATCCCAGTCCTAGTGTTATTGTAACTTAGTGAACTCTCTAATCTTTTTATTTTTCTTTTTCTTTTTCATTACAAAATATCAGACTAGAAATTCTTTTATTCAATTATGTTAATTGGTCAAATATATTCTGAAATTAGTGGTTCATATAATGATGAATTTCTTGAGTAGTAGGGAGTAGTTGATCCTTTAATTTATCATCGATCCCTATGGGAATGATATTTGGACTTATAATCCACTTTATTACTTGCCCTTGACCTGTGCACTGATGATTTAGACCAAAATTTCAATTTTAATTGTAGATCATTATCTGACAATGATGTTTTCATATTTAGTCAAATCGAGAGTTTTGGCATAGTACATTTGAGGGGGGATTGAAGGATTTACGGCACTTTTGCTAATTACTTTATCAATTTTGGTCTATGTTAGAAAATTAATCAAACTAGTTTTTGGAGCCATTGCCGGAGATTGAAGTAAAGTTTAAAGATCAATATTCTTGCCAAAAAGGAATTTTCTAGTTTGGACATTTTTCTTTTATCTTTTATCAAAATTTTCATAAATTTCAAAAGTAGTTTTAACTGCAGTAGCTGATTCAACTACTTATCTTTTATTGAGTTAATCATAATATGTTTAAGTTGTCTACTGATCTCACTTTGATGCAGTGTACGCTTCACATTTCAAGCGGTTGCTTACATACCTGAGGCTAGAAAGCGAGTGCTTTGCCACTTGACCTTGAGTTGGAGGACGAGAAACTGAAAGTGAGATTAGTTGGAGGCATCGATTATGGCGGGGCGGGGAGGGAGACACATTAGAACATCCCAGTTGTGGTAGCTGACATACCTCAAAGGCAGAGAACAATGGAGGACTTCTGGAGACCTATCATCAAAGAAGAGTACTATGCAATCAGGCAACCTACTATATAAGCACACAACTTTGAACTGAAGCCTGTACTCATTACCATGGTTCAACAACACCAGTTTCACTACAAGAAAACATGTTTTTCCCAGCGAAAAGTTAAGGATGAATTAAGAATTCATCATTAAAAATAATTTTTCCTGACGAAATTATAAAGATTGTTACTAACGCTAGTTTAGTGACAACTTTTACTAATAAAATTCATATTTTCATCACCAAAATCTATGGCGGGAAATTTCAGCGTCCTTTTTTTGGCACTAAAACTTTTGTGAGAAAAATAAACAAATTACCAACAAAAACATTCATTGATAAATAGAATTTTTCCCAACAAAATTAATTTCCTCTCTAAAAGTTATAACATTTTATCTATATTTTCTAACGATATTTTTTCATTGGTGATCTTTATTATTTCCTAATGAATTAAGTGATTTTGTCTCTAAAAAATGTTATTAAATTTTAATATTAGTGACATTGATAAAGAGCTACATGATTTATTTAATTATTAATGAGTCAATTATAAATTTATATATAATAGTAAAATTACTATGAGATTATATAATCTACATTGCTAAGAAATTTATTTTTTTAAATATACCTCTCTTAATATATATATATATATATATATATATATATATATATATATATATATATATATATATATATATAATTACACAATGTCATAAGTTTAATAACTCCACTAAAAGTTTATTCAAGTTTAAGATAAGTATTCCTAGCTTAACTAGAGGTTTCAAGTTTGAGTTTTGGGAATACAGTTGTGTTATGTGGTAGAGTTTTATCGCCCTTGTGGTCCCTCTTGGCCAGGCTGGTATGAGGATTAGTCTAGGTGTGATATGGTTTAAAGGCACTTCGCATGTGTGCGTAATACCTTTCATGCTTGGCTCATAGTCTAACAAAAAAAATGAACAATTAATTTTTTTCATTCATTTTAATAATTTTAAATTTATTTTAATATTTAATTTACTTTTTAATCATCACAAGTAAAAGAGTGATTGATGGCATATATTATCTTTTATAGTAATATATGTAAATATTATCTATTTAAATGAATAATTATGATATATTGAACTTGTTTACAAGAATAATGACATATATAAAATATTATGAATTTTTTCATGACTTATATGATAGGACCTTAATAAATAATTATTAAGTCAATGCATAGTCAATAGTTGGATGTGTTAATAATTTAGTTAATAGAATAATTATAAATTAAAGTGATCACTACCTTTTTTTCATAAAAATACAATAATATTTATTTAATAATTTTAATTACGTTTATATGAAAATTAGTATTGATTTTATTTATATCATTAATTAAAAGTAATTTAATAAACTATTTTATTTGAAAAAATTTATTTCATCAATATTAGTAAATAAAAATAGTTTTTAAATATTATATCAATAATATTGAATAAAAAATAGTTTGTAAAATTGCAAAATAGTTCTTAAATTTTTTACATGAATTTTTTATTTAATTAAATAAACATAAATATATCCAAATAAACTATATTTATTTATTAATACTAATGAAAATTAATTTTATTGAATTTTTATTAATATGATTTATTTTCATTATTATTAATTTATAAATTAACTTTTATTTGATTTTAAAATAGTTAATTTATTATGGGAATTATAATAATCAAAATTTTAATTTATAAATAGATATTAATAAATTAAGTTTTCAAATTTTATGTTTTTTACTTTTATAGTTAACTTATACAAATTAGATTAGAAACTAATATTTTATTGCTATTTCTTTAAAAAGAAAATATTTTATTCTTTATTTTGAAACTTAAACTGTGTAAATTGAAGTTATAACAGCTATAAATATTTTACATAAAATGATTTTTACAAAATTGTCTATGATAGAAAATAAAATTTTAATTTTTGGGGTGATAAGAGTAATACAGTGAGATCAGGACCGTTCATTTGGAAAAAAGCCCTAAGAGAATAACTAAATAAATTTGGTTTTACTTCCAATCCCAAGCACCTCCATCGACGACGGCACACCCACACCATCGCAAGACCATAAACACAGAGGACATAGCTACTACAGCGACAACCGATCTTGTGGCCCATTAAGGTATCCAATTTCTTTTCTCTTTTTTGTTATTTGCTTTGAAGGAGACTATTTGTTTCATCATCTTATATTCATTTGCAAATTCAAAGGCATTGCAGTTTATTGGTCGTCTCCCTGAAACCTAACTTGCATTCTCATACCACCGCCACCTAGTTGCTCTCAAACCTAACTTGGGTTCTCACGTTCACAACACCAAACCCCGCATCTTCCTTACCCACTTCGTTGTTTCCATGGTTATTCTTCTCTTGCTCTTACTTCAAAAATCTTAGGAAAAAAAGAACCATTTGAAACATCGTGAAAACCTGTTTGAATTCACCCCTCGTTTACTTTAATTTGTTTCTATGTCTCTCGATTTCTTTTCAATTTTCTACTGCAATTTTGAAAACCCATTTGGAAATTTATGAAAACCCATTTGAATTTGAATTCACCTCTTTTTTTTTTTTTTTTTTTCTATAGGAGCAGGTTGAACAAATTTACATCATGGTCAAACCCAATGGTGTCCAATGGGGCCTCGTGAGTATCTTCTAGAACTTCAACATTCGGTTGGTTGGTTGCCGATAAAATATAGGAAAAGAAAATTGTGATCTTAGCTTATTCATTATTAACATATATAAGGCTCCTAATCAATTGAAAATAGAACTTCAGCTTAATTGAGCTGTGTCTTGTTCAGAAACACCCTGTATGACAACAAAATTTAGAATTTAATATTTCTCTTCTTTTTCTAGTGGCTTTAAGTTATTCCAAGTTAAAAGGCTTGAAGGTATTCTAATGCCCCAAACAATTAGGTGAGGTTTGTACTAATATTTGCTCAATTATTCCTACTCTTTTATTTAGTGAGGAAAAAAAATTATAGAATGAGAATTGTAATATCTTGCTATCTCATCTTGGAAAAAAAGAATTGGAAGTAATATGTTGGGATTTTAGAGTTGTCCTTCTACAATTGTTTTATCTTTTGCAAGCAATAGCTCTCATGTACTACATAAAGGTTTTATTTGCAGTGGTCAGTTATGGAACATCACCTAAAACACATACTGTAAGATTTATTTAGATATGTTTCAAATTTATGCCTTTAAGTTGGATGATACTTATAACTTCCAATATGAAAATTGAAGATCAAGGAATCTATCTAGGCATAGGAAAGTTTGGTCTATGTCATTGTGGTGTTTAACTGCTCCCGAATTGGAAAAGTTGCATTACCCTTTTGTGCCTGATGGTCTGAAAAGGAACACCTCTTAACCTCACCAAAGCTTTCAAAAGCCCTCGTATTTCTTAGTGTTGACAAATGGCTTATTAAAAAATAATTGGATGGTGACCATGAATTTTTACCAGGCCCCATATTATTTTTAGTGTTTCTCTTAAAGTGAAAGATTATTATTTTGGTGTGTTTACTTGGTTCTCTGTTGTCCCTAAAGGAAAATGTTTAGGTATTCACATGTTTAGTTCCCTTTTTAATGTATATGATTTTAACATACATCCTACCTTAGTATTTTCATTGGTGACCATGTTAGACTGAGATTCATTGTCATGATTATTGTTTGGTAGTACATTTATTAAATTGAAGTGACTGTTTTTGTAGGTTAACCTGCATACATGTAGCTTGTAAGATAGAAGAAAACCATGTATCAATGGAGGAGCTCGGTAAGGGGATTGCACAAGATCACGAAATGATTCTCAATAATGAGATGGTAGTCCTTTAGGCATGGATATACCTCTTATGATATTGCTTGCTCTATCCCCCGTGTGCTTTCATTTTTTTGTCATATATTTTCCTCTTATGCTAGAGAGTCTAGATTTCTATCTCCCATGTGCTTTCATTTTTTTCTTATATATTTGCCTCCTATACTGCAGAGTCTAGATTTCTATCTCCCTTATGCTTTCATTTTTTTCTCATATATTTTTCCTCTTATAATATATATACTGTAGAGTCTAGATTTTGATCTTATCGTTTTTGCACCATATTGATCAATTGGCGGCTTGTTGATGACATGAAGGTTAGTCTAGCCAATTCACTCTCCAACATATTACTTCCAATTCCTTTTTCCAAGAATTACAGTCAAGAGTGGTCTTTTTCAATGGTGCCCATGATATGTCATTGGTGTTCATAGGTTTTGTAAATTATTTTTATATAGTTTTAATTGTAATAATTAGAATAATTATTTTTAATTAAAATTACTAAAACTGACTTATATTGAGTGAATTATAACTAATTTTTTGAAATGAGCTATTTATAACTTTAAAGATCATCAAATTCTTTTTAGGTACCATTATAAATAATTATTATTTTTTAATTTTTTAAAATATGTTTTCTAAATTTTTTCAAATACTTATTTTCTTCAAAAAAAGTATTTTTTCTACCTAAAATGTTTTTGAATGAGAGAATTTCCACCCTTTAAAAAAATTAAACTAGCTTCAAACAGTAAAGACCCTTATATATTTAAGAATTTTTTTAATCACATTTAGTTTTTAATCACATTTCCGTAGATATTTAAACTAAAAATGATTATACTATCATATTTAGTTTTTTATTTTTTATTTTTTGCAGTCATAGGAGAAGATGTTGAGAGCTCCAAAACCAGCCAGTATAAGAGGGCATTATGGCAATGACTGAGGCGGAAATTTGTGAAAATGTTTTGGGACATCGATCAAGATACGTTAAGGGCATTGGTTTTGACCGTAAATCGACTTTTGCCTTCAAATCTAGACAAACATACCCAATAAGAGCGGATTGAATTCTTAGAGACTCTACTACAACAAAGGGATCAACAATAGTTGAGGATATATTGTGTCATCTATGATCAAGTCTAGGGTCCTTATGATTTTACCTATAAAAAAAAGTCTAGGGTCCTTACGATTTTTTTTTTGGCATATATGACAGATCCTTATCTTTTTTTTCCATGTTAATTGGTTATTTTGGTGAGGAATATTTTGTTAGACTTATACTTTATTTTGTTATTTAGTTGCTCACATGTATATTTTGTTGTTATCATCATTGTGTATGGTTTTTTTTATAGTATGAATAAAGTTGTGTTATGTATTTTTATTTTTGTTATATTTTTTCAATTAGGTTCATATAGCAAAAAGAAAGATATATAATATGGACATAAAAAGGAGTATACAAAGACAAAATTATTTCGCTAGAAAAAAATATTTATCAACAAAAATAAATTTGTCATCAATTTTTGACGACTTTTAGGACAAATTTTGTTTTTTTTAGTGATGAAAGATATCATTTTCATTGATGAAATATTTCGTTGAGAAAAATCTTTAAGGACGAAATTGCATTTTATCAGGAAAAACTTTGGAAGTACTTGAAAATAAGAGTTTTCGTTGGGATACTTTGCCGACACGAAATCTAGGACGAACATGACACAAAATAGTTTTCGTGGGGAAATATTTTTGCTAATGAAATTCAAACTTTTAGTGATAAAATATGTTATCTCTAAAATTTAATTTTATTGTAGTGTTTACTGAACGTCTAAGTAAGGATCCAAATGAGCATTTGGGGAGGTTCTTGAGGATGGAAAACACAATGAAGCTGAATGGGGTCAATCTAGATGTTATTAAGTTGCAGTTATTCCCATTTTCACTGAGGGACACAATAGCCAGTTGGTTTGAGTCCCTACCATATGGATCAATCAACACATGGGAGGGATTGATAGAGGCATATATGAGCAGATTCTTCCCTCCTGCTCTCACTTTAGAGAGGATAAGAGAAATCATTGCCTTCAAGCAGAAAGAAGATGAGTCTTTATTCAATGCTTGGGAGAGATATAAGCAACTACTGAGAAGATGCCCAATGCATGGCATAGAGCAAATGACACAGATGGTTATCTTTTATCACGCTATGAATTTCAAAAGGTATCATTGATGCAACATGTTGTGATGCATTCAAGAGGAAGAGTGCTGAAAAGGCCAATTAGCTCATAGAAGATTTGGCTAAGAGCAACTACAAAGCTCCATCTGAAGCTTCAGGGAGCAACAATGGATTGAGAGGAGGTGTTGTCATTAAGCTGAATAAGATGAATAATCAATAAAGAATAAGCCATTCAGCAAACGAAGTGGGAATTGTGTAAGCAAAAGCAAACTGACCAAGGACTAGCTCATGAAGGTTCTTACCAAGTAGAAGAAGCTCAGTATATTCAAGGAAATAGGGGCTATAACTTTAAACCCAACAACCTCCGCCCATTTACACGCGCATCCCTTAGAAGCTTGATAGGGAACTTTTTGTCATATGGAAGTGGAGTGCAGCAGGGTCTAAGACTAATGCAAAACTATTAGCAGAATTATGCTCCATAGGGTTTCCAGGGATAGCATCATCAGGGTAGTTATAGAGCAGACAATCCAGGCTAAAGGAAGTCACAGTCTTTTGAGGATTAGATGCTGAACTTCATGGGTGAAACAAAAGACCGTTGAACATACATGAGTAAGTTCTTTGGTACGGCATTCGAGAGAAAACACCTGGTATGTTTCGGGCATGAGCATATAATTGTGACACCCGAATCTCGGGGTTCGTTGACAACGAATCAACTGTGGAAAGGCCAGCTGGATGTCGGGTAACTTACAGACACCACTTCCATTGAGTCCCATTTTCCCGGGACTCGGGATTTAGCAGCCAATTAGAGTATCCTTTGTATGGGAGCTGCTACTCAAGAGGAAATACAACTTGTCTTGTTTCATGGCAGCTTTGTCCCGATATTATACAACGACCACGGTCCACCACGAGTAAAAATAGCCACATAGGAGCCCATTTATCCAAATAAATACAATCTATACCATCACAAAATCCACTAAGGTTATTACATCGCTCTTAATATAACGATATATTAAAACCTGACAGGTTCTAATATAATATAAAACATGGATCAAAGGCCGCAATCGGGCGCTTCTGATGTTGGCCTTTAAGAGCATAGATGCACACCGTCTGTACCTGAAGGGGTCCCAGCGAGGTGAGCTAACACTTTCGATGAGATAAGTCCTACCCCCGGGGCTATTCCTTTAAATACACATGAATGAATTGAAATGACCAAGTACCTTTCAACTGGGACATGCTGATCCCAGCTTGAGAATCAGACTTGTCAAGAATGAGGGCCGTGACTCATCATGGCCCATGTATCAGTCCTCTCGCGACTCCCTCAAACGTAAGCGCTGTCAAGCATGGCGTTAGATCCTTTGGTAGTACTGGCGACGCCCAATATAAGCGACACTTCTTGGGGCTACCGCTGACCTTGATGCAGTTTTCCGATGGGTAATCAAATCTGAGAGTCACTCAGACTCCTATCATTCAACTCTAGGTCTATGTGATAACCATGACTGTGTGTTTTCTCTCTTTGGCAACAGAACTTTTCAGCTTACATCGCGAGTCTCTTACACCCACCCGCACAAGATTCTAGATATCTCAGCGGATTCTTATACCCGGCTCGAAGTGCGGACCATCTCCACGGGTCTCTTCTGACCGAGGAGTGCGGATATCCTCCACGGGTCTCTTACACCATTCAGAAGTGCGGATATCTCCACGGTTTTCTTATGCCCACTTTCGAAGTGCGGATATCTCCGCGGGTGCCACACACACTCGGGATCTTTCGGATATTCTGCTTGGTCTCGCCGCTAAATTCCGGGCTTTTCACCTTAGGGGTGCGGCCCCACTTTGCTTGCTTAGCCCCCACATCAATTTCTATTCATTTCCGGATTTGAACTATGAGTCTTCATTGGATGTGAATTGAACAAGCTCAGCCCACACTCATAAGAGTGGTGAATGACCTTCACCAGTACACCCACACGGGCTTCCACGTCACGTCCCAGGTACGGTCTGATACCAATTGTGCCATTGCACTCTAAGTCATGCCCGATACATATAAAGACCTCTACGCGGACACCCTATACCATACACTCCACCGTGTGTGGACACTCGTGTCTAATCTTTTGCACAAAAGTCCATACATTCATTAACGTTAATATACATGCGGAGTCATACTAACATTTACTTCCGTCATGGCGGTACATCAAAGCAAGCGTACATGTCAAACATCATTAGAGCCTACTTAGACATTAATGTCATACTCAAATCCATAGGCTACATCATGGCTCATAATAACCCAATAAACGCCTACAACAGCCATGCAATAGCCATGTCCACACGAAAACACATCTGAAACCCAGTATGTTAGAGCACACGTATTGACATCAAAGAATGACACACCTCTTAACGAGAAGAAATGCCATTTCAATCAATCCACAAACACATTTAACATTTCATCAAGTCACTACCTAGGCAAGTAATGACACACCTTACCTCATTTCTAAAGGCTAATTCATGCATATCATGCACCTAAAGATAGCCTACAACCTTTATATGTGGCCACTTTAGCACCTGACTCCTCATCCCACCTGGCTAAACAATTAGCACACTTGTTGTAGAATAAATTTTCAGCAGGATGTGAGCACCAATTGCCATTGAAAGAATATGGTCAGATTATGAGCTCGATATCGCCGCCAGAGTCGAACACCCCAAACGGAGCTCGGGCGAGAAAGTTATGGCCGTCCGAAGTTGAGGCTTTCATATGAGCGATGGGCAGCGCACCGAGCGGGACCTAACGTTTTCGTAATTAGGACCGAATATGAGTTCAATTTTATCAAGCTATATAGCAGATAAGTTTCAGACTCAAATGGTTTCCATGAGTCCGAAGACCCAACAGGCACGGTGTAGGAAGTTATAGTCGTCAGAAGTTGGAGGCCTTGTAATGAGCTTGATGTGGGCGTGACTTGAAACCACGAAATTGCTCAGGGGCTCCTTTAAAGCTTAGAGTACATACTTTATTTTCCTACCCAAACTCATCTACGGAAACAACCCTTTCACTCGAGCAAACCCATCAGGTGGAGTCCTGATTCAGCCATAAACATGTACAAAAGCGAATCCACGAACTCAGCGAAAATCGAAGCTTAACAAAAGCAACTCAAATCGGCCAAATCTGATTTTTGTGTTCGGGAACTAATCAAACAACACCTAGAAGGCTCAACCAAGACCAAAACAGCATTTAGATGAAATATAAACATGGTAGGAAGGTTCCCTACCTCTTGGTAGACGAAACTTTTTAAGAGTCTGAAGACCAGGGCCACGGCGCTCTTTGGCGTCATTCGAATCTTTGAATTTGCTTGAATTTCGGTGTCACGCGTTGCCTTTGGCGAGTACTCAGAGCTTTAGAACGGCACGATAAATCGGCGTGATTGCGAAGTAAACGTCTTGAGAGAAGGTGGAAGCCTCTCTTCAGATTTTCTTCTCAAACGAAATCTTTGGTGAAGCTGATGTTGTCGGTACTGCAGCAGCCCTCCGTCGATAGATGAACTTTAAATCTTGGCAATTGTTTAAACCACCCGATCTTCATAGATGGTAGAGATAGGAGGAAGTTTTCTCCCTCTTACTCTCATGCCAGCTGCCGTTTCCACTCCCAAAATGTTTTTTTTTTTTTTTTTTTGTTCTTTTTGTCCATTTAAGCTTAAGTTGGATGTGGGGCCCACTTTGTGCCATGCGTCCATGACCAGTCTGAGTTGGTTTGTAATCACAGAAACAATTTATTTACGTCTCTGAGTTCAATTTATCTTAAATGAACTTAACTCAAGTCATTTCTAACTCTTGAGATTTTTTAAGAAAATCTCGTTTCTAAGTTCTTCAGATGCACAGCTTCAAAAATTCATAAGAATTCACTACCTAGGAATTAAGCGGGGAAACTTTTACGGTTACTCTAGTTTTCGGTAGACGGACTCAACGACGTAATTAGGTTTAAGTTAGCATCAGAGCTTTAGGAAATTTTCTAGGCTTCTGAGCCATTCAAACATTTATTATTTAATTTTATACTTTCAGTGTCAAGTTAGATTCCCTATTCATCTCTCCATAAAAATTTAGATCAGAAATTCTGCACAAATAACCTTAGATCTGTTATATCAGATAGTCATCTTAATACCTATTATTTCTGAAACCAGTACCTCATCCCTAGCGACAGAGGATGACAATACGTATTATGTTCTTGCATCCCCCAGAGTTTCCTACTCATTTACTTGAGATTGTGCTCTGACATTCCTAGCCTCGTAGTTTTGCGTTGCAAAACCTGATCCCGACTATCTCAAACATGCATAGGTCCACTCGCCAGAAGATTCCCTTTTACGCATCAGCGATGAAGCTCGCCCCAATCCATCCCGTCATCTTACGTAGCGTCTAGAGTTGCGTAGTGCGGGTAAAGCGTCTTATCCCCACTGAAACCGCTGGCAAACGCGAATCTTGTGCGTGGCGGTGACTCTCCTGCAATCACAATCAATGATGACCAGTTGCGTCGTCCGTCATCTGAAGGTTATCGTCGTCGAACACCTCGTGACCCGCAGTTCTGGTGAGGAAGGAATCCGTGAGATCTCTGCCTGCGTCCAGGCTGTCTAGCTTGACCCTAGCCCTATTTCCCTAGGGGAGAACTTACACTTTCTGGATTTTCAAACTTGCCATCTACACATGTGTTAAATAGAAAAGTGAGATTCCTTTGCAGTCTACCTAGTAATTGCATAATCCAACCAGCAATGAACATCGCATCATGAACTATAGTTCATTCATTTTTATTAGAACCCCTAAGGTTATGTTCTCTAACCTATTAATTCAGTATCATTTTCCCTCATATACATCCTACCAATATATATAAGTCATATATAACATGTGTGTTTTTTTGTCATGTAACATACCAAACACATACATGAAAACACACAATGCATGCAATGGTCTAATATCAACCTGTAACTCCTAGGTAATCACCTACCTAAACCCTGATTCTAAAGTTATGTAGGCATCGGACCAGAGCACTAAGGTAATCCACCCTAGAAACCTAACACACCAAGCTATACCAAGCTGTGCTACTCGTACATAACACTGAGCTACAGGTAATCACATACCTTAGCTCCATACCTTAACAACATGTCCTAGACCCAAGCCCAACGAGCCGCCAGGTATTTGTATACGAGACTCACGATGCCAAGTTGTGACGCCGCCAAATCTCGGGGGTCGTTGACAGCGAATCAACAGCGGAAAATTTATGGATGTCGGGTAACCCGACACCACTCCATTGAGTCCCCTTTTCCCGAACTCAGGATTTAACGAAAATCGGGCAGAGTCTCCTTTGTACGGGGAGCTCTACCCAAAATACAACCTGTGCAATTTCATGGCAACCTGTCCCAATATTATATAACGACCACACCGAGTCCACATACGAGTAAAAATGGCCACGTAGGGCCCATTTATCCATATAAATACAATCTATATCACTGATTAGTAACCAATTAGTGCTATTTTGAGCCCTGTTTATTGCAGATTTTAAGCACTTTTTGTGTACTAATCAACTTAAATAATCCAATTGATACATTGAGGTCCCGACTCTTCTACTGATCACATTTTGTAGCTCTATTGTTGTAGTTTTGCAGGTCAAATACCTCGTTATCTTCAATTTGATTCAAATAAGATGAACCCGAGCCGAATTCGAAGATGCATGATCGAATCAGAGTAGATTTGGAGCAAAAATGCAAAAGAGAAAGAAGGTTGTGTAAATTTTGCGGGATTCTGAAAAATTATGACACCGCAAAATTTGCAGATGCGAGAATTTGTAACTTGCTGTACTTTTGACACGCCTTTTTGTCATTACACAAGTTTTGCCCTTGATGTAATTTTAGTTTCTAACTATACATTTTTGTAATTTCCTTATGCGAGCTATATAAGCTCGGTCTTGCTTATAAATCAATCAACTTATCCATCAATCAATCAAGAAAATTAGTACTAAGCTCTCCTCATTGGTTTTCTTGATTTTCTCTTTCCCTTTCCTTCATTTTCTTACATTTCACTGTGAACTTTGCTGATGATGATAAATCAAGGGATGCATGTTAAAACCCCTCATCCTTGAAAGGGAAGGCCACTGGGTGTTGGTTTTGAGGCGGACTGCATGCTCTCATGCTTTTCATGTTTGCATTTACGAGTATTTGTGTTTCTGCTTCTCACCTTAGGTTAAATCTCTTAGGCATGCTCTCCACTAACGATGTATTTACAGTGGCTTTTGGGTTAAGTGGATGCTATCCTTTGAATCATTGAGTACCAGTTGCGTTGTCTCTAATGATCCTTTGTAGGGTAGGTTTAGGAGGTGTGTTCATATCGTCTAGGAGTATTTATGCTCATTAAATGCTATCTTTCAAGAGGAAAACTTTTAGGGTTTAGGTTTTAAAGCTAAATGAAGATCCGGTTCGGGAAATGACTATATGTCATCCTCCCAAATCACGAAGGAAAAAAAAGACCCAAGGACATGTCAGTTAACTTAGAACCATAAACCCCGGTGGCCGAGACTTCAAGGAGTTATCTTTTAACTTTTATTTCAATTTGTTTCCAGTTTTCAACCATTCACCCACCTTGTTTTCACAAACCACAAAAATCGTGAAAACACCATCTTGATACAACGCAACTCTTCTCTCACGAAAGAGCGCCACGTATTTCGACCCTAGAGCCACTATGCTGTGATGGGTTGCTACGTCAGTAGGAGGAATTTAGGTTTATAAATATTGTTGATTCAGACAACCTCGCCAGCTGAAGCAGATCAAATGGCGCGAATTTGCGAGGATGGTGTACTAGTGCGAAAGAGAAAATTTGTGAACTGTGATCCACATCACAAGTGATGGTGAATTCTCATTTCTTTTATTTTACCATATTTCCCCACTTGATTCACTATAGGGAGTTTGAAAGTTTTCTTGTATGTTTGTTTCCCTTGTTTTGATTTTGCTTCTTTAACCCTTTAGGTAGCCTTATTTTTGTTTGTTTCTTGTTTGTGTAGTATTCATAGCAGCTTATGCAGTGGGATAGAAACACTGCAGGAAGATTGGAAAGGCTAAGTGCTCTAGTTGAACAAGGTTGCGAAATCAGTTTGCACACCAACTGGATGGAGCCCCACTACGAGAAGGCGGCAAAGCCCCGACGGGGTTGAAAGGGAGCTAATGCCTGGGTTCGATGAGGATCACATACACCCACCAAGGGTGGCGCACCCTCATGCATTGCTACCCCCTCTTTGAGGATGTGCGGTGAGGCCTTACTCAGTTCCCATGCTCTAGCAAATTTTTCATGGTATGGAAAATGAAATCATACACACCGCGTCGAGGTTTGCAGGAAGTTTGCACAACTTTCAAGGGTGCGGTGATATGGAGATCTTTGAAGTTGAAAGCTTTCCTTTGGCCCTCAAAGACAAAGCTAAAAATTTGGCTTAATTCCTTTAGGCCAAGGACCATCGAGGTGGGCGAGCTACGACGAAATTTTGAAGAAGTTCTTCGAATTTTCGGATAACAATTTGAAGAAACGAATCTACACCTTTGCGTATGATAGTGAGAGATTTTATTAATGCTGGGAAAGGTATATGGAGACCATCAGTGCCTGCCCTCACCATGGTTTTGAGACTTGGATGCTAATAAACCACTTCTACGATGGAATGTCCCCTTCCATGAAACAACTCTTAGAGATCATGTGTGGAAGGGACTTCCTCAGCAAGAATCCTGATGAAGCCATGGACTTCCTCAATTATGTGGCTGAAACCTCGAGGATGGGATGGTAGGGCAAGGAGGTAAGGAGAATTAAGCACCTGATGAAGCCCAAGGGGGGCATTTATTCGGCGGGGATGTGGAACTAAAGGCTAAGTTGTCCGCTAACAAGAAGGATGGAAGAACGAGCTGAAGAAACCGTCGGGAGATGCGGTAGTGAGCGAGACATACATGCCCTGTGACCATGTTTCAGTTGTCCAATCTACCAATCATCGAGAGAACATTGTCCAATTTCTCCCTCGAGTAAAGAGGATTTGATGGTTAAAAATGCAAATGTTGTGTGTGGGCCAAAATAGGCCTGACTGATGCCAGTATGGAAACACCAATAATCCCATTGGAAGAACCACCGAACCTAGCACAGAAGCACTAAACCTCAGGTATATGTTCCCCAAAGGCATCGACATGTGATATGGGTTCACCTCTCAACGTGTGACCATCAACCTCATCACCTGTTGAGCAAGCTATCATGAATTTGAGTAAGGTGGTGGGGAATTTTGTAGAGGAGTATAAAACTATTAATACTCAGTTGAATCAAAGAATAGAAAATGTAGAAAGCTCCATGGACAAAAGAATTGATGGGCTCCACAAAAGCCTCAATCAGTGATACCTACTTGATCATCCATATTCGATGGCTTGACTAATGACAACAGTGCGGGAGCAAGGAGATTCCGCTTCCTAAACAACATGACCTAGGGAGTGCATGAATAAGCGCTATGCCGGTGAGCTGCATAAAAATGGATGAAGTCTGAGCCATTATCACCTTGAAGTGGTAAGGAAATGAGCATTAGGTGCTAAACACCTTGAGGAAGGCGGAGAACAAGAGAGTGGAGCCAGAACACATATTCATTAAAGAGGATTAGGTGAAGAAAGCATGCCTCATCAGTTTCCCCGAAGCAGCGAGGAAACGAAAGAGAGCTACAAGCAAGGCATCCTGGAAGTACTGAGGCAGGTAAAGTGAACATCCCACTACTTGACATGATAAAACAGGTTCTGACTTATGCTAAATTTCTAAAGGACATTGCATAGTCAAGAAGGGTTGAGCGTTAACAAGAAGGCCTTCACGGCGAACAAGTCGGCTCCGTCATCAGTCTGAGAGCACCACGAGGTGGCTAAAGATCTAGGATCCCCACGTCTCGATTAACATTGGAGGTGCATAGATAAAACTTATTTATTGGATTTGGGTGCTGATGTCAACCTACTACCCATACTCGGTGTACAAACGGTTAGGTTTGGAACGACCTGACATCAACTTATCCTTGGCGGACGATGGGTTAAAATACCCAGGGAATAGTTGAGGATGTCTTGGTGAAGGTAGAAAAATTCTACTATCTTGTGGATTTCGTGGTTCTTGTCTGAGCCGGTGGCGAGGGCGTGCAAGTGCCCGTCATGCCCGGAAGGCTACATTTTGGACACATCTAATGCCGTAATCAATGGAATTAAGGTCGTGTAATGCAGCAACCGACATTGGAACTCAGCATTTTCACTTGAGCAACAAGGATAAGCCAGCAGAGGATAAGGAGCAGAAATCGGAAGAAGTGCGCACAATTTAAGCGCGGTGTGAGAAGCAGGTGCTGAAAAACTACGGGAAGAATTAACGAAAACAAGAAGCGTTGTGAAGATCAAGCGCATCGGTCACCCTTCCACATCCCGCCATCCACCCGGCCACCACAGAGACGGGATGCTTAACACGAGACGAAGCTGAACTCAAGCGCAACAAACCCTGGCTGAGCAGGGAGGAGCTTCTCCTTAGACCTGTAGTGAAATCTCTTGGGTGTACAATTGGGAGTGGTTCTAGAGACTTGGCTCCTCCAAATTTTGATGGGATTTTGCTTTATTTCAAAATTTTAAATTAGAGTTTTCCTTTATATCCTTAAATTTTCTAAGTTTACAAGCTTATCATCTCATAATTTTTGGTCTTGTGTTATTGTGGGATTCAGTCTTTGGGAAGGGAAAAATTTGCTGAGAATTTCCCAGGTTGCAAAATATTTTCCCAGCAACCTACGAAAGTCGCGACACACAAACAGCGTTCATCGTCACCCTGTTTTTGCCTGCAACTCTCCGTTTGCCTGCAGCTCTTCGTTTCGTACTCCTGCAATAAATTTTTATAATTTTTTGAGCCATCTAATTAATGGCCACTAAAGACCATTAATTATCCTTATCTTCTCACCTACCCCCCTCCCTATATAAACCCCTTTTCTTTCATTTGTTTCATTCATATTTCCCACTTCTAGTTTTGAAACTCCTCTCCCACTCTCCAAATTTGCTCTCGGCTAAGCCAATGATGGCAAAAGACTACGTGGGGCTCATTCCTTCCGACGCGGGTGAGCGAGACGCCCTCCCCCTGCCAGGCACCTCACACTCGGGGCCCCGTTCAGTGCGCGACGTAGCTGTCGTGCCCTCGGCCACCGCCTGCAGCGCCGCCTTGGGTTGCCGATGCAGCGGCTGCCGTGGCGATCTTTGACTCCTCCTCATGGCCCACAACGGAGGAGATCATACCGAGTTGGCCCTCCGCTGCTCCATCGCATCCCAGGCGGCTGAAGGCCCCGCCCGAGGGCTGGACTTCGGGCCTCGGGGAGTCATCCGCTCGAGACCCTGGCGCCTGCCCCACCGCCTTATCGGGGCATTGTTGGAGCCCCGGGACCTATCCCGCCGCCATTATCGGTGGCCTGCGGTAGTACCAAAAAAAGTGCTATTTTGAGCCTATTCAAGATAGGTTTTGAGTGCTTTTCTCGCCCAATCATATCAATTAAAGCCAATTGATGTGTGCGAGGTCCACTTAAGTTTCTATTATTCGAGATTGTTTTGGATAGTTCGCGGGTTTTGAGAACCGATCGGCTAGCTTCTTATTGGTGTTGAATGCAAGAATCCTCGATAGTTTCACCGAGGCGGGCAATGAAATATCAAGATTCGGTGAAGGTGAAGGCAAGTGATGAATAAGAAGTGCGAGAGAGGGATGCGGTGAGCAAAGCAGGGCGGGGCAATCCGGGATTTTCGCTATGATTCTGAGGAATTTTACCTTAGGATTAACGAATTTAAGTAATAATGGCGAAAATTTGCAATCCTATTGAGGTGAAGTACAAGCTAGGCTAGCGAATTTCGCTAGCTAGCGAGAATTTCTTTAGCCCTAGCGAAATTTTACCTCAGGCCGCTATCTCACAAAAATTTCGCTGAAATTTAGCGAAATTCACTGTGATAGCGAAAATTCTCATTTTCGCTATCTCTGTGCAATTTCGCTAGGCTAGCGAAATTTAGCTAACTATGTGAGAATTTCCTATCAGAAATCTTGGCCCTGTGTTTTGGTATACTTGATTACAGCGACCACTTTTGATGTATTACCATT
The DNA here is from genome assembly GCA_016808115.1 of Tetrastigma voinierianum. NCBI lineage: Eukaryota > Viridiplantae > Streptophyta > Magnoliopsida > Vitales > Vitaceae > Tetrastigma > Tetrastigma voinierianum. The sequence goes on from JAEQBH010001793.1 coordinate 212,124, forward strand.
TTGACCCTTATGTAATTTCATATTTTAGGTATTTTGTATTTTCACTTTGGGTTGGACTATAAACCCCCACCTCTTTGTAACCTAAGCAACTTTTCATTTAATACAGTTTCCCTTTGACTTTCATTTTAGAGGTCTTTTGCTCTAACTATATATAACTGTGCTTTCATTTTCGGCTGCCAAACACCCTTGAGGATGACAACAAGGGATGCTTAGCCTAAACCTCATAGCTTTGAAGAGGAGGGTTGCTAGCAAACAGTTTTAGGGTTGTTGAGTTGTCTCATGCTTTGAATGTACAATTACAACATTTATGGTTCCCGACTTTCCAATCTAGGTTCATGCCATTTAATGTCTTTCCTTTGGTCAATACTTGTCATGCTTTAGGGTTCAGTGCATTCTTAATGTTAGATGCACTGACATCCTTTAGATGTCATTTACGAGCCACTGAAATGAGGTTAAATGCTAGAGTTTAAACTGAATAGGACTTTGAATGCTTGGTACTTGATTTAACTCAAATAGGAGTAGTTCTAGGGTTAGGTTTTATAGCTAAACGAAGATTCGGTTTTGGCTTTGACTTTAGGTCATTTGCCTAATGCGAGGAAATAACCGGGGACATTTTAATAGCCCCATATTATCAACTAGTGACCGAGCCTTGAGGATTACTATTTCACTTCACTTTAAACCATTACGGTTAATTAGGTGACAGTATTTATTTATTTTAACGAAATCCGAGAAAATTCAAACAAAAGCCTCACCATTTTCAAACAACGTGCTAATCATTAGTGGGATGAAAACCCATCGTGTTCGACCCTAGACCGCTATCTTTGCGTGGCAGCTACGGCAGTAGGAGGAACATAGGAAATAAATTTTTGTTGATTCCGCTAACCCTACCGTGGCACGAATCACCTACTTCCATTGCAGCCCCATCCCGGGGAATGTTGACTGTAGTGGGAGAGATTTGCACGGGGAGGTTTACTATGATCTCCCAACATTTTCCAAGGCCCTGGAGCTCCTGATTAGTGCCCAAAAAGTGCTATTTTGAGCCCTATTCGAGATAGGTTTTGAGTACTTTTTGTGCACTAATCATGTCAGTCGCTTGATTAGGTTGTTCGGAGTCCGTAGTATCATATGCCATTCTTGAGGTTATTTTTGGTTATTTGCATTGCATGGCCACTAAGTTCGAGTTCGATGCTCCAGGATATGTCTTGAACCATGAAAGATTGAAACTATTTTCAGCCATCAAAATATCAAGATTCAAGGAAGAAATGAAGGCAAAGTAGTGAAAAAGGGATCACGATAGAAGTATGGTGCCAAAAAACGGGCAACCCGGAATTGTATGATTACGAAAATTTATTGGGGCTATAATTATGGCTCCCTCATGAAAATTTCACAATCTTAGCGAAATTGGAAAATTTAGGCTAGGCTAACAGCGCTATCTATGAAATTCAGTGCTACTTGAAATTAGCGATTCATTATCTCATCTGTTTTAAGCTAGGCTAGCGAAATTCACTTTATGAATAGCGAAATTTCTGAATTTAAACTATCTCTGTAATTTATTTAATTTAGCAAAATTTAAACTAGGCTAAATTTCAGCTATCCTAGAAATTCTCTTGCATGCGAAATTCACCTTTGTTAATTTTGTGTATTTGTTCACTGGCGACTACGTTTTGGTGTATTACCACCTTGTCCCTTGTATCAGCCAATGTTTTAGGCATTCTTGTATTTTCACACTTTGGGTGGCCTATATAAGCCCCCATGATTTTGTAACCCTAAGAAACTTTTGATTTCAAGAAGAATTCCCGCAGCTTTCATTTTAGGGTTTTCTTTTACTCTCTTATACTCTCATAACTCTTTCATTTTCTAGGTGCGAACACCCCACTTGAGGATGACAACTCAAGGGATGCTTAGCTAAGTCTTATAGCCTTGAAGAGGAAGGTGGCTGAAAGCAGTTTTGGGGCGATTGCGGATGGTCCTCATGTTTTAAATGCTCTGAATTACTATATTTATAGCTCCAGGCTTTTCAAACTAGGGTTTAATGCGAACAATATCGTGCTGGCCAATACTTGCCATGCTTTGAGATGCGATTGCGTACTTGTTGTTAGATGCCGCGTGTTCTTTAGATAACTACGAGCCGAAGTGAGGTTGAGTGTTAGGGTTTTTAAGCCCAAAGAAAGGGGCTGTGAATGCATATTTACTGTGTTGACTCGAATAAATTGGTTCTAGGGTTAGGTTTATAGTTAAGCAAAGATCCGGTTATGGCTTTGACTATATGTCACTTGCCATAGCACGAGGATATAACAGAAGGATAGCATAGATGTTATCAAGCTAGTGACCCTAAACCTTCAGGGTTACCATTCCTGATTCAATTTAAACCATTCACAGGTTAGTAAGTGAACATCTGACTCCCAACTTTGTTTTTTGAACAAAATTCCAAAAATCAAACAAAAAAGCCTCACCATTTTCAGCAACGATGCGAATCATTCCTGAGGATGAAAACCCATCCCGTTCGACCCTAGACCGCTATCACTGTGTTGAAAGCGACTCACAATTAGGAGGAACATAGGGAAACAAATTTTGTTGATTCGGCTGCCTATAGTAGCGCGAATCAAATGGGCGCCGTTAGGGGATGGTGCGAGCTACGTTGATGAGTTAGTGGCCTTGTAATCCTCATTACAAGTGTAGGTGACCTTTTAGACCCTTTTGGTTGGAGTTCTTTGTGCTTGCAGAGTTTTCACTACTTGGCGATTCTTTGCCTTCCCATTTACATTTTCGCTACAGTGGAGTTTTTATTTGGACTAACATTAACCCCTTTTTGCAAGTTTGTTTGTGTTCTTTGTTGTGTCTTATTTAGTATAACAGGTGTTTATGCAGCACTAGAGACCAGAGGATGCTCCAGGTAGATTGCAAGAGTGAGTGCACCAATTAGACAAATTTGTGAGAAATCGGTGTGCACAGTGACCAAATGGATCCTCTACCTGAGGAACAGCAAAGTCAACAAACACCTCCCATGAATCAAACGGCATACAGGTCAATGAGGACCATATACACCCTCCTAGGGTTAGTGCTCCTTCCTGCATCATACCTCTTGCTGAAGATGTGGCAGTGAGACCCTATCTAGTGCCCACAACTTCCCACTTGCCATGGTATGAGAATGAAAATCATATTCACATAAGAGTTTTGAAGAGGTATGCCTCGTTCCAAGGAAGGTATAACCGACATGGATTTACTCAAATTTGAAAGCATTTGCTGACAACGAAGATAAGGCCAAAATGTAGCTCAACTCATTCGGGCCCGAAGCAATCTGGGAGTGGGCGAGACTTCGCGAGTTTTGAAGAGATTTTTAAGATCTTGACAAGACAGCCCGAGTTTGAAGCGGATCTACACTTTCGGCTTATGACAGAAATTCTACCAATCTTTGGGAGATTCATGGAGACCATCGGTGCTTGTCCACATCATGGTTTCGACACGGATGTTAGTGAATCATTTCTATAATGGTATGTCCCTTGAAGCATGAGCGGTTGCTGAGAAACCATATGTGGGGTGATTTCGAGCAAACCCGGATGAGGCCATGGATTCTTGGTTATGTGGCTAGAGGCTTCAAGGGTTGGGATGAGGCCAAACCCAGAAGTGGAGAAAATGAGGCCCTCGGCTGCAAAGGGGAGGGTTTTACACTTTCGGAGGATATGGAAATGAAGAAAATCTCAGCAGCTAGGAAGGTGGAGGGCTAGTAAGCGACTCTATGAAGTGCGGACGTGGCCAGAAAATCACACGAGCTAATCCATGCAATTTCCGGTCACTTTGCCCACTGAAGAGCAGGTATCCTATGGCCTTGATTGAAGGATTTGATGTCGAGAATATCTCTGAAATGCTCATTAGAGTCGATACAAGCCACCACAATCCAATGCTCCATATGGGAATAACTACAATTCCAATTGGAGGAATCACCCTAACCTCTCTTGGAAACCTAATCCCCCTGCCTATATGCCCCCAGGTGCCAAACCACAGTTTGGTTCCACCTCTCAACCACAACCACCACCATCCTCCTCTCCTATGGAACAAGCCATATTGAATTTGAGTAAGGTGGTAGGCAACTTTGTGGAAGAGCAAAAGGGGATCAATGTACAACTAGCACAAAGGATTGATACTGTAGAGAGCACATTGAACAAGAGAATAGATGGGCTTGAGAGCAATCTTAATCATAAAATTGACAACTTGCAGTATTCAATCACTAAGATCAACAAATTGCTAGAAGTTCAGGAAAGAGGAAGGTTCCCTTCTCAAACATTGCCAAATCCAAAAGGGGTCCATGAGGTAGGTTCATCCAGCAATTCGGGAATGGATGAGGTGAAGGCAATAATCACTTTGAGGAGTGGAAAAGAGTTGATCGGCCGTAAGCTGTTGAGAACGAAGGAGAAGAATTAGAGACGAACACATTTCTGAAGGAGGACTCAATGGGGCTTTGCATGCCACCTCCATTTCCACGGAGCACTAAGAAGTAAGGAAGAGAAGGCATCCCGAGCGGGCGGGGCATCTAGAAGTCCTAAGGCGAGTGGGGTGACCCATACCCCTTTTGGACATCATCAAACAAGTCCCTGCCTATGCAAAGTTTTTAAAGGATCTCTGTACAATCAAGAAGGGATTGGGCATTGAGAAATAGGCATTTTTGACTGAGCAAGTCAGTGCCATAATCCAAAGCAAGAACCCAGTCAAATCTGAGGATCGGGGATCTACGTGCTCCCGGTCGACATTGGTGGGACTTGCATGAATAAAGCCTTTGCTTGATCTGGGGCTTGATGTGAACCCTGCGCCATACTCAGTGTACAAGCAGTTAGGTTTGGGAGAGCTTAAACCTACCAACATCACTCTATCATTGGCCGATCGATCGGTGAAGATCCCTAAGGGGATAGTTGAGGATGTGTTAGTGAAGGTAGACAAATTCTACTACCCAGTAGACTTTGTAGTGGAAACCACTTAGGCCCAGAATGTAAAATGGGCTAATCATGTGCCAATTATCCACGGGAAGACCATTTACGCCCTTGCCAATGCGATCATCAATTGCGGAATAGGTCGTACAAATTACATTTGTGACATGACATTGGAACTAAGACATATTTCACTTGAACAACAAGCATAGGCGGTGGAAGATGAAAATCAAGTGGCCAGTGAAGTTTATTGGTGGGTGGCGAGATCTGGAAGAAGTGAATGTCAAGAATTGCGGAATAGCCAACCAAGGTGGCCGAGGTGTTGTGGTATTGCCATGGAGTATCTAATCTTGACGATTGTAATTCGAATCAACTAATGGAAAGAAAAGCAACCATGGGGAATTGAACATCAAGGATCTTGCCTGAGTGCTGCCGGGGGTGAGGAGCCGCTCTTGACCCTCCATGAGTAAATCAATGAATTTGGGGCTGGTTTGGTGTTCTACGAAACCAAATTGCAGCTCGATAATTTTGTTTTTATTTTAATTTGGTGATTCCATAATTTTGGCTATTTTAGTAAAGTTTCCCGATTTAAGTAGCTTTCCTTTTTAAGCAACTTTGTTTTAATATTATATTTTTGCGTATTAAAATTTTAAATATATGTTAATATGGTAATTTTATTTTAATATTATTTATATTTTAATCTGAGAAAGTCGGTTTGCGGAGTGGAGGCAGGGCTTATGCGGATTTCGCTATTATAAGCGAATGTGTGCCCGTTCATTATGACAGCTTATAAAGGAGGAGGGACTTTCAATTCCTTAATTTTTTCCCTCCCGACCACAGGCCCCGCCAGGTGTGAGGCGGCGAGGAGCCTTGAGCCACTTCACTGGAGCACCTTGTGGATTGCAGCGCCACTGCCTGACCAACTGCTTTGCGACCACGATCCGCGGCTGAGCTACTTCCCGGCACTCGCCCGCGCCACTGAGCCCTTTGCGCACACCTTGCGTGCCACTGGCTCCTCTCTTGTGTGGTCGGCCAGAACCATGATCTGATGCGCTCCCCTTCTGATCTCCTCGATCATCGGTCGTGTCCATAGTAGGTTACTACGAGTGCCCTAGCCTAGCAGTGCCGCAGTGGATTAGCCGTAAACCTAGTCAGTTCGTGAAGCATGCATTGCCACGCCTGTCTCTGAGTCGCACCATTCTGATCGCCGTTCGCACGAAGGTAGGTCCCGCGAACCTGAGGTGGGGTTCGGTACCACCGGAAGAAGCGACCTCGATCCAGCCCGGTACCGGCTCGGTACGAACGGTGATCTACCTGCGCGCGTTTTTGTCACACGAGAGCCGCCCTGGTTGCGAGCGTACGGGAGACACGGATGGGACCGGGCCGTCACCGTACCTGGGAGATCCCGGGGGCCGGCCCTCAGCTGGGCCGTGCTGGTTGGGTGGTCCCCTGTTGTCGAGCCCGAGCTATCACTATTAGCAGCTGAGGCGACCTCATCTCCCTAGTTATCGCCTACCTCGAGGATTAGGAGGCCCTTATTCTTCGGGCACCCTATTCCGGGGAATGTAGGGCTTCACTCGAGAGATTTTCATGGGGAGTCGTACTACGATGTGCCGGCGCTGATGGCTGACCCTAGATTCAGGGACTCGATGTGGTTGATCGAGCATTACTCATTGCTGCTATTCATGACGCCGAGGCAGTTCTATTACCCCCGAGTGGTGCTCTAGTTCTACCATTCTACCTTGACCTCCCAGGAGCGCTAGTCACTCAAATCAGGTTCCTTATAGATGATCGACCGGGAGTGCTCAGAGCGGGGACATATCGTTTTGCATTGGACACACGGGGACAATGGGCAAATCTTTGGAGATATCAAGATTTGGCCTCAGCCGACTCACCGGGAGATGGTCCGCAGTCTCGCTCGAGACACCACAGCAGGACCTGTACTATTCAGGAGGCAGCTCGCACCTCAGATGCTCCTCATCGATCCTGCTTTGCGGACGGCTATTCGGCTTCAGCACTCGTGCGGCGTGGGGGGGCTAGCTCTCGAGGCTCTGTACCGGATCTCGGAGGGATTCTGGTTCAGTCCCTCTGAGTTGGTCATGACCTCCTGCGCATTTGAAGACAAGGTCCAGCGAGGCACGGCTGGCGAAGTCTACCGCTAGCGTGCCGACTCGGGCCGGGTCTTGGAGGCGCTTGGGCTTTCGGAGCCTCGGATGAGGAGGATTAGATGCCCTCTGGTCCTGTCGATAGAGCGAGCGATGGTGATGCTGATATCTTTTCTCCTCCAATAGCGGGACCAGGAGGAGGTGCCAGACGAGGATCCAGAGGACTCTCAGAGGAGAGATGTGGATGCTTCTAAGGTCGAGATGGAGGCAGGGGCCCGCTGCAGATATATCTCGCCGTCTGCTCCTCCGCTGTAGGCGCGGCCTGGCGTCTCGAGCCCATCTTATCTGACACGACGTCGGCCGGGTATGTTCATGTCGGTGAGGGGCTAGCGGGGTTATGGATCTTTGTATGCTCATTGAGTGGCTGCCCGAGGGCGGCACGGGATCGAGGTTGGCTCGGTAGGGGCCACTTTAGTCGATGTCATGCCATGCTCAGCAGATCATGAGTCACCTCGGTCTCCCGCATGTTCCTGATCATCGAGATGAGCCAGCGGCGGCCTGTGATGGCGGCCTCTGCAGACATCTTTGTACGGCGGCCAGTGTCGGATCCCACCGCGCTACGAGATTGGGGTGGTCGCTCCACTGTCTCTAACATCCGCATTACATGTCTATGCTTTTCTTGGAAAAGTTAGAGGTAAAGATGTCTTCTTGTATGTTTTGTCTGATTTTCAGCATTATCAGCGCCTACTAATTTTGTGTGAGGTTCATGTAACATGTAGTAGGCAGTGATGCTTTTGTATGTTCAGCTATATTAAGCATGTACTAGCCATTTTGGTTATATCAAAAAGCTTTACAGTGTTATGTACAGTTTATTACACTTTTGCATATCAATTCTTTTGTGCCTCTAATTGATGTATCCACTTTTGCTTTTAATTGGACAATTGAATTGCTTTTAATTGGACAATTGAATTGCCTTTAATTGAAAGATTGAAGCCCTGTATGTCACCTTAATACTGAAACGATTCCATATATGATTCGATTTTGAATTGATTGAGATTCCAACGTATTCAACTTGAACATTTCCCCTTTGAGCTAATTCACACACTGCACACCAGTTTATGCTGATAGGCTGTGAAATTATGTACCTCCTTTCACTTTGCAAAGTCGGCCTTAGGCATGTTGACGACCCATAATAGGTTTGTGTTACCCATATTTGAAGACGATGCTTTAGTCTTCCAGGAAAGAAAAGCAAAAAGAAAAAGAAAAGAAGAAAAAGAAAAAGAAAAATAAAAGTCGTGGCGCTTTGCCTTGAAACCCGAGCACGGTCCGAGGGTATATGGCGAAAGCCTTTAAAGCCCGATGCCCTAAACCTTAAGTGGTTGGGAGTCATCGACTTAGTGTTCGCTACATGGGTGGATAGGTGGAGTTTAGCGTGTTATATGTGCTTGATTCTGAAGTCATTAGTCAGGGGTGAAACACAATAAGAGTTTGTGGTCAAGTGATCCTTTTGGCTTGATGCCTAAACCTTAATTGGTTGGGAGTCTTCGGTGGACCCCGTTACCGCGGACTTTGAGGTGAAGTCGAGTTTTAAGCATTACACCCTCTGATAGTCGAATAAAGAAAGAAGGTGTAGCTTTCTGTCACCAGGTTGTTCAGCGACTTAAGGCCATGCCGATGCTTCAGGTTGGGGGGGGAATAATTTTGCGATTTATTGGCTCGATCTGGTTAAATTAGGAACCATTAGACTTTGGTGGAAATTCCAGGTTGAGAACCATGGATCGATGTTATTTCTGACTTGATCTTATATAGTTTCTGTTCTCTCGTGTCGGTTTTCGAACAGGGTATCAATTATTCATTTTTTAAAGGTAATACCTATTTATACATACCCTTTTGACCATAAACTTTTGAGAAAGCCTTTGCATGCATGTCCTTGTTGTTTGCATTGCTAAGGGACTATGGCGATGTCGGTTGGGGGTGTGATTAGTGCCCCAGTCTTATTTTGAGCCACACATTCGAGATAGGTTTTAGTACTTTTTCGCACTAATCATCAATTAAGCCAATTGAGGTGTTCAGGTCCGCCCAGTGCTCCTTATGCCATTGCGAGGTTATTTTTGGTTATTTTGCGGGTTTGCATGCCTTGGCCACTAAGTTCGAGTTCGATATCGAGATTTATGCTGAACCATGAAGATTGAAACTATTTTAAGCCATCAAAAATATCGAGATTCAAGGAAGAAATGAAGGCAAAGTGATGAAAAAGGGATGCAGTAGAAGAAGTATGGTGCAGTGAAGCAAAACAGGCAACCCAGGAAATTTCGCTATGATTGCGAAAATTTCGCTGGGATTGCGAAAATTTCGCAACCATAGCGAAAATTTGGCTAGGCTAGCGAAATTTCGCTATCTAGCGAAATTCACTGTGCCTAGCGAAATTAGTAATTTAAGCTATCTCTCACATATTTTTTAAGCTAGGCTAGCGGAGATTCTAGATAGCGAAATTTCTCAATTTCGCTATCTATGTATTAAACTAGGCTAGCGTACCTTATCTAGCGAAATTATCTTTGCATAGCGAAATTCACCGCATAACAATTTTATTATTTGTTCCTAAACGACTACGTTTTGGTGTATTACCACCTTGTCCTGTGTCGACCCGATGTTTAAACATTCTTGTATTTTCACACTTTGGGTGGCTATATAAGCCCCCGTGATTTTGTAACCACTAGCGACTTTTGATTTCAGAAGAATTCCCGCAGCTTTCATTTAGGGTTTTCTTTTCTCTTCTCTCTCCTCTTCTTTCATTTTCTAGAGTGCCAAACACCCCTTGAGGATAATGACTCAAGGGATGCTTAACTAAGTCTTACTCTTGAAAGAGGAAGGTGGGTAACTAGTTTCGGGCGATTAATTGGTCCTCATGTTTTAAATGCTACAGTACTGTATTTATGGCTCCCAGCTTTTCAAACTAGGGTTTAATGCCATTTAATGTCATTACTTTGGCCAATACTTGCCATGCTTTAGGGTACAGTGCATACTTATTGTTAGATGCACTGATATTCTTTAGATGGCCTTTACGAGCCACTGAAATGAGGTTGAGTGTTAGGGTTTTAAACTGAAAGGGGCTGTGAATGCATGTTACCTGTGTTGACTCAAATAGGAGTGGTTCTAGGGTTAGGTTTTATAGTTAAACAAGGTCCAGTTATGGCTTTGACTATGTCTTGCCATAGCAGAGATCTGCAGAGACCTTGCATAACCCCCGTAGTATCAAGCTGGCTATTTAGGTTACCATTTCACAATTCAATTTAAGCCATTACAGTTAGTGAGTAGACAACCACAACTCCCCTTTGTTTTGAACAAAATTCCGAAATCAAACAAAAAGCCTCACCATTTCAACAACGATCTGAATCATTCTGGATGAAAAACCCATCCCGTGTTAGACACTGAACCGCTATGCTACGGTAGCTTGACTACGGCGGTAGGAAGACATAGAAACAAATTTGCAGTGATTCGCTCACCACAGTGGCGCGAATTGTCAGAGACTCCATGCTCGTTTAATACGGAGATACAGTAGGCGTTCATGACGTCGCGTCGTTATTTTTATCCTCGGGTAGTCATCGAGTTTTATCACACGATGATGTCTAGGCGAGGGGCCAACCCAACTGCTCTGCATTTTTCCATCGACGGCCGACCAGGGATACTTCGGGCCTCGGCATCTAAGCGCTCTCCATACGCCGGTGGTCTCGACCCGAGGGGAGATGGTCGCTTCTCTCCATGGGCCTTCTTTGGTGGGACTATATTATTCAGGTGTCACCTCCCACAGCTATGCTATTGATAGATATGTTCCCGCTCTAGCATATCGTTTAGAGGAGAGGAGCTATTTTGGAGGCCTTATGCGTATTTCGAGAGGGCTTCCTGGTCCCGGCTCGACAAAGGCGGTGCCAGCGTCACTTTGTTTCGCTGAGGATAGGGTCCACCGTCGAGTTTGCACAAAGCGTTGATCCGTACCTCTTCTGTTACATGACTCTTATGCCGAGGTGCTAGAGCATGGTTCTGGTGAAACCCCTATTGGAAGTCGTCGCGGTGCAGAGGCCACCCTTACTGTCGATCGGTGGCAGGCCATGCCTCTTGCCTTTCATCTTCCCCCTCCGGGACCAAACGAGGACGAGTCGGCTGCTAATAGTCCACTAGGGGACCTATCCCCTATAGCTGAGCACACTGAGGAGCCTCTGGCTCCAGCTCCATCAGTTCCTCCATCAGTCCCTCCAGCTCCACCTACCACAGCTCCAGGACCTCTAGCTCCAATGCCTCATCCTTGGAGCCCTCGGCCCCGTGCCTTGCTCGTGTAGACGCAATTTGGGACGAGCACATCCAGCCACCTCGGCGATTACATTACCATCTCCACCCAGGGACTTTAAAGTATCATGGAAGCTGATCCGGCTCATTCTCATGTGCGACTGTTTAGCCTCCTATGCCACCTCATGAATGGGATGACTCGCCTTTGAGGCTACCATGGCTCCGGACCAACGCCATTACAGCACGAGAATCGAGGCCGTCCTCATGCGGCTCCGAGTCATGGGCCTCCATCTTTGTACTCTCCTTATGTCCTTGCTCAGGCCTCTGCTACCCCTCCCAGTAGGGATGGGCTCTCACCCACCGGCCCAAACGGATCCATGGATGTCTTGGCGGCCAGTGGCTTGTCGGCTCACTCCTCCACGGCACCTCGGCACATCCGGTGAGGGCAGGTCTTCAGTAATCGCGGAGGTACCGCTTCCTCCGCTGCTCAATCTACGCATTTGCGGATGATGGGATACTTGGTTGGGGGGGAGAGTTAGTGTTGGAAGTGAAGTTTATACTACTGATTTCAGTTTTGTTTGTATCACCTGCTCAGCAAAGCCTATTTTTGTATGTTTAAAGGCTTGTTATACACTTCATTTTGAAAAGCTGAAAATTTTGTGAAATGCACCATTATATGTATAATACAACTCCATTTTTCTACACTTTTGCAAATCATTTTTGCCCCTATTTTTTGTGATTCTGCCTTCCCGTAAGTTGAAAAGTTGAAGCACTGTATACTACCATCAATGCTAGAATACTTCCATGCATGATTGAGTTGTTGGTCAGTTGTAGACCCTGGTAATCAACCCTTGTCTTCCACCATTATCTAGCCACACACACCAGTGCACATGGTTTCGTCCATAGGGTGAAGAATTTGCCTTTTCCCCCATTTACTTTGCAAAGCCGGCCTTGGCTTCGTTGTGGCCTATAATGGGTTAGAGTTCCCCAAGAAAGAAGGCCAATGTGTCTTCTCCAAAGAAAAGAAAATACAAGAAAATAAAAAGAAAAAGAGAATAGAAAAGCCGCGGTGCTTTGCCTTGGCTTAGAGCACGGTCCGAGGGTCTACGGTAACCTTTAAACCTGGTGTCCTAAGCCAATTGGTTGGGAGCCACCGACCTAATGCTCGCTACATGGGTGGATGGGTGGAGTTTAGCAAGTTGTAAGTGCTGGATTCTCGAAATCATTCGAAGTCCGGGGTGAAACCTGTAGAGTTAGTGGTGGAAAGATCCTTTTGACTTGATGCCCTAAACCTTAGTTGGTTGGGAGTCATTGGTGGATCCCCGTTACATGGACTTTGGTGAAGTCGAGGTTTCCAACGTGCACCCCTACAATACAATGAAGTGTGAAATAAGAGTGGGCGAGATCTATTTAGGATGGTCGACGAGTCACAAGGCATTAGCGGTGGTTGGTGGGGGAGTGGCAGTGGCTTGGTAGAGCAGTCCACTAAACAGATTTTTGGTGGAAGTTCGAGGTTGATTTCCTTGGAATGAACCTTGCTGCGAAACTTGCCCAGTGTGGCTCATTATTCAAAATTTGGTTTTATGCGTGTCCCGAGTTTTCATCTTGAAGTGGGCCTCCCTTATACACACACTTTTTTGAAAGAACGTTCTTTTGCATACCCATAGCCTGCATGATCTTCCTTCTTCTTCTCATTGCTAAGGGACTAGCAATGTGTCGATTGGGGGGAGTGATTAGTACCCAATTAGTGCTATTTTGAGCCCCGTTTATTGCAGGTTTTAAGCACTTTTTGTGTACTAATCAACTTAAATAACCCCATTGATGAAATTGAGGTCCTTACTCTTCTACTGATCACATTTTGTAGCTCTATTGTTGTAGTTTTGCAGGTCAAATAGCTCGTTATCTTCAATCCGATTCAAACAAGATGAACCCAGGGCAGTGATGCATGATCAAATCAGAGTAGATTTGGAGCAAAACTGCAAAAGAGAAAGAAGGTTGTGGAAATTTACTGCGAGATTTGGTAGCAACCACTCCTGTTATTGCTTTTTGACCCGCCTTTTTGTGGTTTTATACAAGTTTGCCCTTGATGTATTTTTGGCTCCTTTATACATTTTTGTAATTTCCTTATACTGGCCTATCGCCAGCTCGGTCTTGCTTGTAAATCAATCAACTTTCACTCCATCAATCAATCAAGAAAATTGGGCACAAAGCTTCCTCTCCCTCGACTGGTTTTGTGATTTTTTCTCCCTTTCCTTCATTTTCTTGCATTTTCTCACTAGCCAAGCATTTATGATGATGATAAATCAAGGGATGCTAAACTAAAACCCACTTTATCCTTGAAGGAAGGCCAGGTGTTGGTTTTGAGGCAAAATTTGCATGTTCTCATGCTTTTCATGTATGCATTTATGGGTATTTGTGTTCCTGCTTCTCACCTTAGGTTAAATCTCTTAGGCATGCTCTCTCTAACATGTATTTGGCAAGCTTTTTAGGTTAAGTGTATACTTATCACTAGATCCACTGATGCCCGGTTAGTTGTCTCTTATTAGTCACTGTAGGGTAGGTTTAGGAGGTGTGTTCATACAGTATGGGAGTATTTATGCTCATTAAATGCTATCTTTTAAGAGGAAAACTTTTAGGGTTTAGGTTTTAAAGCTAAATGAAGATCCGGTTTGGGAAATGACTATATGTCATGCACCTCACGGCGAGAAAAAGACCAGCGAAGGACATGGTTAACTTAGAACCACAGCCCGGTGGCGAGACTTGAGTTATCTTTTAACTTTTATTTCCAATTTGTTTCAGTTTCAACCATTCACCACCTTTGTTTTTCACAAACCTAAAAATCAGCGAGAAAACACCATCTTCCAATACCTTTGCAACTCTTCTCATGGAAAACCCATCCCCGTGTTCGACCTTAGAGCCACTATACTGCATTAGCTTTGCTACGTCAGTAGGAGGAATTTAGGTTTATAAATATTGTTGATTTCGGAACAACCTACTTGGCCCAAACGAATCAATCACCAAAGCCACCAAGAGTTATTACATCACTCTTAATACAAAACATTATATTAAAACCAACATGTTCTAATATAATATACAAAACATGGATCAAGGCCACAATCCGGCCTGCTTCATGATCTTGGCCTCCTAGGCACCGTGCGCCTACACATGTCACATTGCACGAAGGGGGTCCCACGGCGGGAGTGAGCTAACGCCCGATGAGATAAAGTCCTACAATTTATTTCACCCTAAATGCACATGAATGGTTGAACAACCAAGCACACACCAACCTAGGACATGCAATCCTAACACAAAATCCGACTTGTCATGAATGAGCACCAATTGCCATTGAAAAGCATATGGTCATATTCTAGACTCCAAGAGCTTCCATAGAGTCGAAGAACACCCCAAACGGAGCTCGGACGAGAAATTTATGGCCGTCCAAAGTTGGAGGCCTCATATGAGCAGTGTGCGTGCACCGACGAGAGCCTACTATTTTCTATTAAATTTATGACCAAATATGAGTTAAAGTTTTTATCAGAAGCTATATGGATGAATTTATACTCCAAAAGACTTTCCATAGAGTCTAAGAACACCCAAAACAGACTCGGACGTGAAGTTATATTACATCCATTGGAGGCCTGTATGAACGATGGCCAGGCGGCGTGGAACCCACAAAATTGCTTTCCCGAGGCTCTTTTAAAGCTCCTGTACATGCTATTTTTCCTACCCAAACTCATCTCGGAAACAACCTTTTCACCTGGAAACAAACCCATCCCAATTGAGTCCACAATTTAGCCATAAACATGGCACAAAACCCGTCCCAAACTCAACTCGAAAAACAACTCCAAATCAGCAAAATACTATTTTTGTGTTCGGGAACACAATCCAAACAGCCCCTAGGGCTCAACCAAGAACAAAACAACATTTATATGAAATATAAACCTGAGTAGGAAGGTTCCCTACCTCTTGGAGTGTAGACGAAACTTTTTAGAGTCCCGAAGACCCGAGACCCACGGCCTTCTCGAACTTCCCCTCGAATCTTCACGAAAATTCTTGATTTTGGTGTCCACGCATTGCCTTCGACAAGTACTCAAACTTTAAGTCTGGCCCGACGGAAACCGAGCCGTTGATCGCCATAAATCTTAGAGAGAAGGTAGAGCTTCTCTCACTAGATTTTCTTCTCCGAACCCGAAATATTCGGTGAAACTGCGTGTTGTTGGTACCCACGCGTAGCCCTCGTCGAGTAGATGAACTTTAAATCTTGGCTCGACGGGTTCCGACCACCCGATCTTCGTAGATCGTAGAGAGAAGGAGGAAGTTTTCTCTCCCCTCTCACCTTCCAAAAAATGAGCTTTTTTTTTGGTTCTATTTGTCCATTTAAGCATAAGTTGGACGTGGGGCCCACTTTGCGCCACGCATTCACGACCTGTTAGGGTTCGTTTTTGTCCTGAAACAATTTATTTTCGTCTCAGTTCAATTTATCTTAAATGAACTTAACTCAAGTCATTTTCTAACTCGAGATTTTTAAGAAAATATCGTTCCTGTGGTTACTAGATACCTAACTTCAAAATTTCATAAATAATTCCCCTTGCCTAGGAATTCGTGAAACTTTTGAGTTTCGTTTTGTGAGACGGACTCAGCAGCCTTGATCCGTTTCGTTATCCGAGCTCTAAGGGATTTTCTAGGCTTCCCTGAGCCATTTTAGTAATTTATTATTTAATTTTATACTTTTATAAATTTGTAAATTTTCCGGGGTTCTACACTAATGATTCTACAAAAAGAATTTAAGGGACTGAAGTAGGAGTGGCAGCCTTATCATGTAGAATGGTCTGAGGGTTCTTTCCTAGTGACACCAAGAAGAATCCTAAGGATTGCATGGCAGTTACACTTAGGATTGGTAGAGAATTACAGAAAAGAGAAGAAGATGAGATAAGATTGACTGAGAAGCACTACAAGAAAAACCGAAATTAGTGAAGAACAAGTGTCTGTCTATAAATATAGACAGATTAGAGACATATTGCAGACATAAAAATCCTTGAAATTACAAATTAATTAGAGACGGAAAATCCGTATCTAAATAGAGACAGAATGATTTCTATCTCAAATCAGATACGGAAATAGGTTGGTCTCTGATTAGAGACGAACTTTCCATCTCTAATCAGAGACGGGTTTTATTCTGTCACTGATTTGAGATGGAATAAAATCCGTCTCTGATTAGAGACGGACTTTCTGTCTCTAATCTGAGGCCGAGATATTTTGTCTTTGATTTGAGACGGAAATAAATTCTTCTCTATTTAGAGATGAATATCCCGTCCCTATCCATAGATCGACCAATTCCTTCTCTGATTTGAGATTGAAGTAAATCCGTCGCAATTTAGAGACACAAATTTTGTCCCTAATAAGAAGCATTTGGTTTTAAAGTCTCAAATCATAAGACGGAGAAATTGAGAAAATTTCGTCTCACGATTATACCTCTTGAAAAAAAAAAGTATGAACTAAAAAATTCAAAATCTCTTTGTCCCTCAAAGCAATCTAGGTTTTTTCCTAATATTTGTTTTATTTTAGAAAATATCCTATTTGTCCATCTATCTTTCGGTCCTATAATATCTATGTTGTCGAAAAGAATAACGAGAGAGGGTGGTAGAAATAACATGACACACCTCCCTCATGAATGCTAAAAATGATTGAAGTGGAATCTACTCTTAAAATTATGGAATTCTAAACTTAATCAATATCGAGTAAATTATAAATTAGGTCTTTAAGTTTTGAAAAATAAATCAATAAATTCCTTATATTTCCAAAACTAATTAATTACTTCCTATATTTTTAAATATACTTGTAATTTAGTCCATTTTGATATTTTTCAATTTATTTTGATAATTTTTAAGAACTAGTAAAAGAAAGAAATAAGTAAAAATTGAAAGATTATATAAGAAAGAAAGTATTTTGAAATAAAATAATATTAAATTAAGTATGATAAACATTAGTCTAGAGACTAAATAGTTAGTTTTTGAAATAGAGAAAACTACACTACAACAAAAAGGGTCATCGTTGACATATATTATCTTGACTTAAGGTAATATATGTCAATTTTGTCAATTTTAATGAACAATTAATGACATATATATACAACTTTTTTACGCCAATAATGACATATATAAAAGTTCTTGAATTCTTCCATGACATATATTATTAAACATTAACAAATAATTCCTTAATTCAATATATTTGTGTGTTGATGTAATTAAATAAAAGTAATGAGATTACTAAAATTTGTTTGATGTGTAAAATCTAATTTACTTACTAAGTTTTATAATTTAATTGACCGAAGTAATATTTTAATAATAATTGACATTATTAATACTTTAATTATGTTTATACATATTTCAATTTTTTTAATCAAACCAATTAAACCTTTTCTCGATCTATTCCAATAAGAAAAGAATAAATTTTGATAAACTATTTTTTAATAACATGCAATGAGAAAATATTTTTTTTTTCGTAAGATTGATTTTATTTATATAAAATTAAAAAAATAATTTAGTAAGAAATTTTATAAAGTATTTTATAAGTATTAAAAATTTTATTTCATTAACATTAAATAATACAAAATATTAAAATATTTATACTAATATTACTAATAAAAATAATTTTGAAAGCTTATAAATTAGTTCTAAATTTTTTTGGCCAGGTTTGAGCTTGAATTAAGAGCTTAATGCATGTAGATGAGATGGTTGCGGTCTCTCATAACTTAACCAGAGGTCTTGAGGTCGGGCCTTGGAAATATAATTGTGTTATGTGGTAGAGCTTTACCGCCCTATGATCCGTCCCAGCTCAAATCGGGATTAGTCTGTGTGTGATATAGCTCAAAAGTGTCTTCCGTATGTGTCGAGGGCCCATAACCGAGACCTTTCGTGAGGCTTGTAAAAGAAAAAATTAAGAGCTGATGCTTGGCTTGAGCGTAGGGGTGGGGGTGGGTGTCTCCAGTTAGAGTAGTAAGAGACAATTTACTACATTATAACTAAAATGTTTAGCTTTAAAAACAATTAAAAAAAAAGCTTGAAATAAGATAATCAAAATTTAAATTTATAAATTAATATGCAGAATATTAGTTAGAGTTGGGAATATGGGCTAAGCCCGATGGGCCGGCCCATTTTGGCATGCATTTTTATAAGGCTAGGCTAGAAAAATGATGGCCCGAATAGAACCCGGGCGTATTGGCCCTGCTCGGAAAAGCTAGTGGTCCATTCGGTTCGGGTGGAGTGGACGATTAGTAATTTTTAAAAATTATTATTATTTGATTACATATAAACAGAAGCGTGATGCTAGATCCAGGAATTCAGTTATTCTTCGTCGACGAGTGGAATATAGTGAATGTCGGGCGACCAGCGTTTCACGAAAATCGGCGAGTCTCCTTTGTACGGGAACTTCTGCCCAATTACAAACACTGCATATACATCCCCAAACAGTGCAATATGAAATCCCGACATGAGTAAAACGGCACTTGGGCCATAAATGATACTGTCCCATACATACTAACTATAAATCCAACTATAGCCAATAGTTACAAGAGTTTAAAATGTTTGCTCTTATACGATCGTATACTAAAATTAAGTTTCTATTTGTGTGGCATCTAAACGAGGCCTGGCAGGCTTTCTTCTAATCCTCGATCCTACGGACCGGCGTCCCTCGCACCTCTGGCCTGTAAAATAGTATCCCTCGATAGGGTGAGCTAGTGCTCAGTAGTGGAATCACCCTAAGTGGGCTACTCTCCACCTAAGTGTAGTGCAATGCTCCAAAATAAACACTCATTCAAGCAAATGCATGATCCTACTTGAATGTCTAACCTTGACTCATATAGTCCTCGCGACTCCCTCACACTACTTTAAGCCTCGTATAGGGTACATATTTTGTTTGTTTGTGGACAACAGCCGGAGTGTGTGTATATCAGACTCTGGAGCAACTCCAGACGATTGATATTGTTGTGGACTACCCTCGGAGTGTATATCGAATTGGGCCGTCTCAGGCGATTGATATTTTAATTTGGTATCTCAGATAATTAACATTTTTTAGACAACCACCGAGCCGTTTTCTCTAGACTCATCTCGTAAACAACTCATATGGTCTGGGGTGTTAGAGTGCATATGGGAATGCATGTATGCCAATTCAATACAGTCTAATTCACATGTAAATATATAAACATGCATATATTTACAAAAATTCGAATTCACACAACCATGTCATGTAAATTCTCATTTCATACATCAAAATTAGCTAAGCTTGGGCTAATGATCAAGCCTGAGCAATTAGACTTAAATCCCCTTTCGACCAAACACATTAATTCACAAATTTATTTTGTGAACACAATTCTCGAATAGTGAAACCCTCGTTTACTATTCCGAAAAATCTAGTCGTCGGTTCACTTAGTGAACCGGGTTTCAAACCATTTCAGCCTCATTCAA
The DNA here is from genome assembly GCA_016808115.1 of Tetrastigma voinierianum. Classification (NCBI taxonomy): domain Eukaryota; kingdom Viridiplantae; phylum Streptophyta; class Magnoliopsida; order Vitales; family Vitaceae; genus Tetrastigma; species Tetrastigma voinierianum. Next base: position 231,891 of record JAEQBH010001793.1, read on the forward strand.
TCAATACATGATTTATCATGTAAAAGCACAATTAACCCAGGCATGCCGTGGTCGATCCTTGGTTGCACAATTTGAGATTTCAAAAATTCATATCGGTCGGTCCCAGTTTAGGGCCAGATCAAAGCGGCCCCTCACGGCCTCATTCGGCGACTCAAACATTATGAGTACTTAAGAAGAATAAAACCCAAGTAGGGAGAACCCCTACCTCACGGAGTTTGTCGAAACTCCTTAAATCCGATTGTCCACGCGTTGTCCTCTCCCGCGTAGGCGACACCTGCTTCTTGTCAGAAGGCTGACGTCGGATCTCAGATATTTTAGAGAAGTCTAAGCCCACCATTCTAAAGCGCCCCGATTTTCATACTCTTTGCGTCTCCATTTTTGATTCTCCGTTTTGGTTTTGGCTCTTTTTTAAGTGGAAAACAAACACTATTGGCTAATTTGTCTTTTTCTTATCGAACTCAAAATGACCATTTGTCCCTTCTTTTCGAGTTTTGTAGATTTCGGCACTATCTCGTGATCCATTTTCATCATTTCTCTACTCATACCACTTATGGCACATGATTACGTGTTATATGTGACTTTCGTCGCATCGAAAATCGTTTCACGGCACGGCAGATGCCTCAAAAATGTGCCAACTCAGAAGCGTCTCGAATTCCCGCAGTACACGTGCTGGCTAGAGGTCGAGGCGATTCAAGCCAGTGAAATCCGTTTTGTCATCAGAGATCTAGAGAATAAATTCCGGATTTTTAACCGAAATTACAATTTTGCCCTTTTTCCAGAAATTGGAATTTCTTGGGTCTTACAGAAACTTCCTTAGCCCTAGGCCCCCTTTTGCTAAAAACCCTAAAAGCTCTCTGATGACAGGAGCTTTTAATGGATGAACAAAGAAGACAAAGGCTCAATTCATCGTTGCCACTCTCATCAACAAAAAATGAGACCTCTTGATGCCCCGAATCTGGGGTGTCATAGTTGACCACGTCGACACACCGAGAAAACACAGTATTGTCTCATATCATGAGACTCATACATAGTAAAAATGGCCACTTGGGCCCGTACATCGATACTCACCAAAAATCTAACCAAACATATTACAATAGTTCAAGAGTTAATTACATCACTCTTACTACAAACATATATTAAAATTTAGAATTCTAATACATGTTTTACAACATAATCAATTAAAGCCACATGTCGGCTTTCTTGTCATAAGCTGCCTCTAATGAGCGCCGTCTTCCCGAACACTCCGCCTTTTTGAAAGGGGATCCTGACGGGGTTAGCAATGCCGGTAAGTGACTAATCTCCACCATGGGTTTACTCCACTTTAAGTGCGCGTGTAATGGCAACCAAACACACTCAAGCAAATACATGAAGTCCTACTTGAATGTCTACATGATATGGATGAGAATGTGACTCACTGCCCTCACTTCTCGAGCCTCACTGACTCCCTTACGCATGCCTAAGCCAAATGTGAGAAAACATCATTTTCAAAACAAAAGGTTTTTGTTCTTGAAAACATATTACTGAGTTTTGGTAAAATCTATTGGACAACCCTCCGAGGCGAATTTGTTGGATAACTCTTCGAAACAATTCATGGGCTCCTTCGACGTGAATTGTTGGACAATCTCTAACCCCATTCTCGGAAAATCTTCCGGTAATTCCTTCCACAACCATTTCGTTTATTTTCTTTCATCATGCACTCACCTACCATTCTAAGGTTCCACGATTGCATATGGAATACATTATACATTTCAAACAATTCATGCTAATATTTACATGCATATATTAACAAAAAAATTTACATACATGCCACATGTTATTTATTCTTAGTAACATCAAAATTAGCTCCACATGGGCTAATTGGCAAATTCAATTCCAATGGCTCACACACAATTATATTTCATATAATTCAAACTCATGTTAACACATTAAATTCCATGCATTAACATATTAATTTCCACACAATTCAAGCCATTCATTTTAAGCAATTTCATGCAAATAACACATGGACATTTTGGTCAATCAATACCCAAACCGAATTTGTTTTAACGGTCCCAAAAGCTGACGATGGGCTAATCGGTGGCTTGACCCACTCACTAGCTGTCGGTTCGCTTTGTGGAGCAATCCATGGCCATTTGACCCAATGACAAGCCATAATTGATTGCATGAATTATAACACATGGACCAATAACAGTCCGTAATCAGTCCTGGGACTGCCCAAAATCGTCCCAAATTTCCAGCACTTCGGTCCCAAGTTTCGGGACAAACCAAACGGTCACTCACGACCTCAAACAATCCAAATCATTAACAAGGCTCTTAAAAAAAAGATTAAATCAAGTAGGAGAAAAACTCTAGCTCTCGGATTTGTCAAAACTCCACAAAACTGGTGTCCACGCGTAGCCCTTGTAGCTTAGAACAACTTTGCTTCTTTGCCTAACGCGAACCGACGGTCCGAAAGCCGGAAAATCTAGAGAGAAGTTGGAGCTTCTCTTTCTATAATTTGAAATCTCCTCCACTATATGTATTCAGCTAAATGAGAGAAGTGATTGTCTTTTCTCTTTTGTTTTTATTCCCCTTATGTCCTCTCATTGCCACTTGTTAAGCCATCATTGGCTCATTGGATTTCCTTATCCATCTACCATGGGTTTTCCTCCAATGGCATCATGCCATGTGTCCACGTGGGCCCCAAACTTGAGCTCAAGTTGACTCATTCTACACCTAACACGTAGCTGCTGTGAGCCCTCAAAATGTGCAGAGTGTCATTCGCTCGTTGCCTCGAAACGTGCAAATTCGATTATCTCGGAATTTGTGAAATTGGCGTGGTAGCTGAATTTCACTAGACGATTCCAACGGTGAAGTCGGGTTTTTCATCAGAGATATCAAAAATTAGAATTTTGTGAAATTACCATTTGCCATTTTGAAGTGTAGATTTTCTCGGGGTTTCACACCTTTGACCTCTCATCAGCAGATAGATGACCAAAGGAGACCTCTGATCTCAAAGAAAATCTCTTGCACATGGAGCCTGGGGATAGGGATATGAGTGAGATTGAGAAAGGGTATTTGATAATCACAAGTTTGGACAACAGAGGGTGAAAAAGAAGCCTATGAGTGCCAAATTCTAAAACCCCTCATAGTCCCACACTCCCATTGTGTGGAGAGAAGGGTAAAGTATGTCTAGGGAAGAGTAAAGTCTCGGTCTTGCTCCGATGACCATGGAGTAATGACGGAGGCGATGTGAAAGCGGCGTTGGGTCGAATGTATTTAGTATTGCAGATGGCGGCGGAGGGGTTCGGGTCTGATCAGGCCATTTGAATTTGGAGGTGGTGTGTAGAGGTCAGGGAGCGGTGTTCATTGAGGCTGTTTCAGACCTAGCCGTCACCGATTTGGAGAGGGCGCCGTGATAGGTAAATTAGTGGAAGGCTGCTATGAGAGTGCTTGGCACAGCATAATGTGCCAATGTGCTCTGGGGCGTTAAGCTAAGTAGTTGACTGATGTATGTGACTCACCCGGCGGAGGTCGTGCCAGGCGTTAGCATCAACCATTGTCTCTATGATGGCATCGGCTTGACTCCGAATTCCTCGCACATTACCGCCGACTTGGCGCCACGGTGCCGAGAAATCTCGGGTTTAAGCTGGCTTGGAGTGCAGGATCGCCATCTTCTCCATCTAAAACTGAAATTGCTCCAGCCTCCGCCGTCTATCCACCCCGAGTTCAACTCATTCCCGGACATCTTCGGGTTCGTAACTAGATTCTCCCTAGAGCCACTCGTCCCCACTTCCATCACATTCGGCAGACAAAGTGATGAGCTTAAAAGTCATCTATTTTTAGTCCATTTTTCTGTTCGATTTTCATCTAGAAATGAATAATTAATATACAGAAATATGAAGAACTCATAAAATTTTTATTAGCGGGAAGAGAGAGAGAAAGAAACAGAAAAATCGGCCCAATAAGTGGAGGAAAGATGCACAGTCGATAGCGGTGCGAAATGAAAATCTTGTTTGGAGTCATTGATGCGGTTTGGGGCTTACAGTCCAGTCAGCGAAATTAGCGACATCGGGAAATTGAGAAGGCGGTGGTGCGATGGATAACAAAACCATTGAATTCGCGACTTGGGGCGCTCTTGAGAAATTGCAAGGAAATGGCGGCGTCGCGGCTGTGAGTGAAATCATGACATCAAGAGCAACCAGTTGAAAGCCCCAGGGAACTAAGTTGATGTCGCGGCGTGAGATGTCGCGACATGTTGATGTACGTCGAGGTTGAAGTCGGCATAAAAAACCGTATTGAAGGCTGCGAGCCGTAAGGCGATGTGGCGACATGTCGTTGATGTCACGTCAAGAGGTTGAAGTCCACGACGCAAAAACCATCAAGAGAAGGCGCGAAGCCGCCGTGCGATGCCGACGCGGTCGATGCGCGACGCGAACACCGCTCAGTTGAAGGGCGATTTCATGAAGTGAGGTCACGGCCAGCGGCGGCTCGAAGTCAGCGACGCCGCGAAGCGAAGTTGAAAGCGCGAGCGAAGCTTAAGTTGATGCCAGCGGCGTGGGACCAAATTGCGCGACATGAAGCACTAACCGATCGGCACCGAACTAAAGGCGTGTAGCTACATGGTCGAAGTGCGACATCGAGGCGACCAGTCAAAGGCGAGCCTTAAAGATGTCGAGACCGAATGACCGATGTAGCGACAACATGACAACCCGATTGAAGCTACGGTTCTTTAAGATGATATCGCTGACGAGATTGATAATAGCGACATCCGAAGACATCAATTGAAGACTACGAGTTGGCAGCGGGAAGTTGGCGATAAGATATCGGCGTCATGACATGGGAGAAACAATTGAGAGCACGCGCCAGGCGATGAGAAGATATGTGACAAGATATTGATGTGACAATAAAGGCCGCCAAATCAAGGCTATAGAATAAAGTGATGTGGCGTGAGATTGATGTCAGTATCGTTGATCATCTCGAACAAAGAGGCGAGTCGGGACTTGAGCGATGACTTAGGCTGGATATAATCTGGCGTTCACGTTTGGGATTGGGCCCAATTGAGGGCCTATAAATACGCGGCCTCCGACTGACGGCAGCGGCGGGCGAGAAGTGCAGATGGTAACTCATTTATTTATTTTTTTTTTCTTTTCTTTTATTTTTCTTTTATTTTTCATTTCCATCGTTTTAGAGCAGATTTTGCTCTCGTATTTTTATTTTCGTTGTATTTTACGAATCCCAGATATTGCTCGTTTGGTAGGCGAATCTGAAATTCATTTATTTTCATATTACTGAAATAGATTCGAACAAATTTACGAGTCGATTGTTCAGTTTCAAATTGCGATTATTCTTGCCAGTGGAGGAATGATGTATCGTGTCACGATGTTGAGGAATCCGGCTTCCATTAAGTGAACATTATGAGTGAATTTATCTTTCAATGACTTGTTAATTTCGATTAATGAATTTACTTCACGAGTTTTGGGTTGATTGTATTGGGATCTAAATATGGGTTTCTTATACCCGTTAAGATTTGTGTCATTGCTGCGATTTCAAGGAGGTCCTCAGGTGTTACAAGGAAGACATTCACAGGTAATGTACATTTCTTTGTGAAGGTATACTAACACCTTTATTAGGGATCTTTTGCAGGCTTTGTAAGTTCCTAGATAAAATCCTCTTCCCTCATACGAAATCCAGAACGAGTTGAATGGTTATCTATTTAAACAAGCAGAGTTCACCTCAGTCGGATAGTGAGACCAATCCGTGTTAGGCGTGATCTAATCGGAAAGGTTAATCTATTCTAATTTAGGAGGAGCAATCAGGAAGTTGTATATCCTTGCTTGGCGATAGCAGGGCTAAAGGATTACAGTCCATAAAATGGTATGAAGTATTGCAAAAGAAAAATACGAGATTAAAGTCACTTTTTTTAAAAGTAGTTATCTAATTCCACGTATTCGAAGATGGTCATAAATTAGATAATGAAATGTAGGTGTGGAAGATCAATTGCGCTCTAAAACGACAGACGATTTGAAACTTTGGAATGTGAAATTTTATCGGCATTAACTTCACGAATCGATAGTTCACTATAGCGCTTCTATTAATGTGGCACGAGGATAACTATTCGGTATTCGGTTCTTTATTAAAAATTCATTATTCTTTATTCTTTATCTTCCCGATGTGTTGGTTGATTGATTTATTTTCCTTTGTTCGTTTAATTCTCCAGCACCTTAATGCTGGATCCTATTATCATTTTGTGATCCAAATAGTATGGAAATTGAGTAGTCAGGGTAGTTGATTTAAAAATTCTTGAGATCTCTGTGGGATCGATATTTGGACTTAAATCCATTTTATTAGCATGACTGTGCACTTCTGAGAATATCGGACGAAATAACTTTGAAAATGATTTACTCTAAGAGATTGGTGATTTATATAGTATAATGTCAACAAGTTTTTGGCGCCGTTGCCGGGGATTAGTTAATAGTCCTTTGGTAATAGTGACATAAATTTGTATATGTGTGTTTTGGTTCGGTCAACAAGTTTGTAGCGATATGGGGATTAGTTAATAGTCCTTTATTAATAGTGTAGGGTGTTGTATATATGTTCTTTAGTGCATCAAATATAAGTTTGTAGCGCGTTCATGAAGCGTTAGTTAATAGTCCTTTGGTAATAGTGTCATAAATTTGTATATGTGTTCTTTGGTCTGTCAAACAAGTTTTATGGCGCCGTTCTTGGGGATCGAAGTATAAATCAATATTCGGATGAAAGAAATACTAATTTGGACGTTTTTAAAGAAAAGAACAAAAGCGATGTTTCAAGTAGTGACTCTTGTAGCCCGCATGCTTTAACAACCCATATTGAATATATTTTATAATTTGGTAATCATTAATGGGAGTATGTTTTGCTTTTCGAGAAAAACTTTGATGCATAGGAAAGAGAACAACGATCTGATTCAGCGACACGAAATGAAGAATGATTTCGGAAGCTTGAGAAGACCAGAGGCGAAAGCTTCCCGACCATAGCGGATGAAGCGGGATCGGTTGAAATACATAGAAAAAGCTAGAAGTCCTCGACCATCTGATGGAGGATTTACGGAGACGATTATACGAGGGAAGAATGCTCGTGATCTGACTGACTGCGATGGTCTGTAATTTTTGAATTAAAGCCAACAGTTGGTGTGACATGGTTCTTGGTCATCCCATGAAGATCCAAGTGCTTGGAGATTCTCGGGATGAAGCCCGTCTTGTTAATTTGAATGGGGTGAGACCGGAAGTCATAAAGCGCATCTATTCCCATTCTCTCTAAGAATCTGTGACTACATGATATGAATCTTTACCATATGGATTACGTGGTACTTAGGAGAATTAGTAAGTCTCTTAGGTAGATTCTTTCCCTGACCCTCGCCTGAAAAATAGAAATCGTGTTCGACGGGGGAAGATGAAAGCACGTATGTAGCTTAGGAAAGGTCAAACGGTTCTTTGAAGATGTCAATGCATGGGATAGATCGAAGACCCGGATGGACGGTATATCATGCCATGAATGATATATCAAAGGGATCATTGATGCTTCATCTTTGTGGAGCATTCAAGCGAAAAGTCTTGAAGGCAAAAGAGGTGATTAGTCGGCTAAATGTAACATGAAAACTCCTTCTGAGCTTTCAAGAGGAAACATCAGAGGAAAGGGAATCATGGAGCTAAGCAAGATGACAGCCATGGAGGCGGATTGGATGCCATTATGCACACGGGTTAGACAAGCGAAGAAAAGACACACTTTGCTCATGAAATAAGACAATTAAAAGGGAGTTAATGAAGGGAAGTCTTGAAAAATGGCGAAGGACTTTATGATGCTGAAGAGGTTAATTATTTGGGTGAGCCAAGAGCTTACCATTTCAAACCCAATCCTAACCTTCCAGCACTTAGGAACCATGAGAACTTCTCGTATGGTGGAGGGGCTTCTCAAGGCCAAAGGCAGGGACAGAACCCGCAACAAAGGTATCGTGACCACCCAGTTCAGCGACGGCGTGAAATGAAACACAGCGAATGCAGGGTCGAAGGAGAGCCCCGTCTTTTGAGGAGCCGGATGCTGCGGTTTATGGGGGGATAATAAAAATTTGTTGAACCTCCATGAACAAGTTTGGAAGTGGAAGCATTTTACAATTCTCATTTCAGAACACTACCAATGCATCCTTGAAGAACACGGAGACACAAGTAGGGCGGCGCCCAACCTGCAAAGTCGGAGGAAGATACCTTCCCGAGTGACCTGAAGAGACGAATTTGCATGGTTGTGCGGCGAAGTGGGAAAGAGTTAGAAGAGAGGAAAGAAAAGGTGTGACAATAAAGAAGTAAGCGAAGACTGAAAGGAAGAGAGACAGAATGACAAAGAAGAGTGAAGACATCGAGAACCAGCTGCGGTCCCTTTTCCACAAAGGCTACGAAATCAAAGATGGAGGAGGCGGTTGCAAGGTTCTTTAGAAAACTTTCAGTGGAGGTCAGTATACCTTTTCTTGAAGTGGTGACTTCGAGATGCCCTTGTATGCAAAATTCCCAGAGGACATCTTGAGCAAGAAAAGAAAATAGTAGAAGAAGGAATAGTGAATCTCAGCGCCACTTGCGGTCGATAATCGAAAGAACTACCGGTAGATGAAGGACCCGGGAAGTTTCACAATTCCTTGGTATTGAGATGATTCAATGGCTCTCCATTCAGGGAGCTAGTATCAATCTGATGCCTCTTTACATTTGCCAAGAAATTAAGTTTGGGGCTCCCAATCCACATGTTTGTTTACTCTTGAATAGCGAGACGGATCGATGGTGAGAACTGAAGGGTCATTGAAGATGTGTTGGTCATTTTGTTGGGAAGTTTATATTCCCAGTGGGCATCATTACGGACATGGAAGAAGATTCACAAGTACCCCTACTGTGGAAGACCATTCCTAGCTCTTTGGAAGCGACCTTGATTGACATACGAGAGTTCTGTCTTAAGGGTTGGAGAAGAAGGCTGCTGTGTTTAACTTGATTAAAATGCGCAAAATATAGATAAGGAAAAGGGAAGGCTGCAATGTGGCGATTTTGTCTCTATTCCCAACCACGATGTTAACAATGATTGTAACCTCCGAGTTTTATCAATGAAAAGAGATGAATTCGGTATCTTGAGAAGATGTCTATTATAGATTTCCATGCGATTTTCATGCTAGAAGCGTGTTGAGCTTAGTAAGCAGAAAGATAATGGGAAGAAAGTGAAAAGAGGAAATTCATCAAGAACCCGATGTGAAGGTCTTAGTTTTGAAAGAGTTGCCATGTCATTTAAGTATGCCTACTTAGAATTACGAAAAACCGGTGATCATTCGGCCCGGATTAAGTGAGAATGAGGAACAAAGATTCTTCGGAAATATTAAGGAAGCATAAAGGAATCACTAGCTTGGTTCATTGAAAATTTGAAGGTATCGATCCATCAATTTGCATGCATAAGATTCTACTGAAGAGACTTCAAAACCATCTGGGAACACGGAAATTTGAATCAGTGGTGAAGAGTAGTCGAGGAAGGAGGTGCTCAAATTGTTAAATCTTTGGTTTTTATCTATGCTATCATCAGAGGCAGTCCTTAGGTGAGCCCAGTTCATGTGGTTCCAAAAGAAGGGGTTCTTGTGATCGAAATGAAAAAAATGAATTGATTCCATGAAACGGTGGCGGATGGAGGTATGTATTGATTACGACAGCCCGAGGAAAAGATCATTTTTCCTTTGCCTTTCATTGATCAGATGTTGGATGGGTGCGGGACACCCCTCACTTTTGTTTTCTAGATGGGTACTTCCGGGATATGTCAGTTGCTATTGCACGGAGGATCAAGAAGACCACGTTCACATGCCCTTATGGTACCTTTGCCTTGAAGGATCTTTGTTTGGGTTATGTAATGCTCGGCTACATTCGGAGGTGCATGATGTCTATATTCTCGGATTTGGTTGAAGAAGTGATGGAAATATTCTGGATGATTTTCTTGTGTATGGATCGGCTTTGATCAATGTTTAAACAATGCGGAAATAGTGCTTCAAAGATGCCAAGACAAACGGCTAGCAGGTGGGAAAATGTCATTTATGGTAGCAGAAGGTATTGTTCTTGGACATAAAATTTACGCTCTTGGACTAGAAGTTGATCGGTCAAAGTATCCATTATCAAAACTCTTGCACCACCTATACGGAGTTAAAGGAGTAAGAGAAGCTTCTTAGGGCATCTTGGTTTTATAGGAGGTTTATCAAGATTTTTCAAAATAGCGAGACCACTATGCAAATTCTTGGAAAAAGTTACAAGAGTTCAATTTGATGACTCACCAAGAATGCTTTTGACGAATCAAGCTCCAAGTGAATCTGAGCACCTATAATTCTTTGCACGGGGAATGGGATCAAGGATTTGAAATAATGTGTGATGCAGTGATTTTGCTATGAGGTACGTGTTGGGGCAAAAGAAAGAGAAAGTATTCGAGGGCCATATACTATGCTAGTAAGACCTTCAATGAAGCACAGAGAACTACTCAACAAGCTGAAAGAGTGCTAGCCATAGTATTTGCTTGCAATTTAGACAATACATTTTAGGATCCCATGTGGTAGTTCTGCTGATCATGCGACAATCGAAATTTTGATGTCAAAAGGAAGCTGGCAAAGTTGATAAGGTGGAGTCTTTCTTTGACTGCGAGTTTGATTTGGAAATAAAGGACAAAAGGGATGACAATGTGATAGTAGACCACTTGTCAAGGGTAGAAAAAAGCTGATGATGAAGAAGAAAATGTGCGGGTTAACGAACTTCCCAGATGAGCAATTATTCAAAGGTTTCCTTCGACTTCCATGGTATGCGATATTGTGAATTATCGGCTTGTGAGTAATGCCTTGAACTTCATTCTGAAGAGGAAGCCTTCGAGCCCGGCAGAGATATTATATTTGGGATGACCCACTATTATTCAAGAGAGGTGTGACGTATTAATAAGGAGATGTGTGTACGGAAGGTGAAACGAGGCAACATTTTAAATGAGATGCCATGCATCGCCGCATAGGAGGACATTTTTACGGTGTAGAGCGACTCCTGAATGCTCCAATCGGGTTTTATTGGCCCACTATCTTTAGGGTGTGCGAGTGGGTGAGTGTGTGATCGATGCAAAGTTGGAAATATCAGCACGAGAATGAAATGCCACTAAAGGTATTATGGTAATACAAATTTTTTGATGTTTGGGAATAGATTTTATGGGACCTTTCACCATCATTTGAAACCTATACATCTTCGCGATGAGTCGTCTCCAAATGAGTGGAAGCGATCTGCATCAGAATTAAAAATACTAATATACAGGTTGTGAGTTTCTTGCCGAAAGAATATTTGGCGGTTTGGGCCAGGGCCATCATTAGTGATAGGGGAACCCATTTTACCAAACCAGTATTTGCAAAACTCATGGCCAGGTATGGGATCAAGCATGTAATGAGTTTAGCCTATCATCCCCGAACCAATGGACAACGAAATTTCATGAGAGAGATCAAAAGAATACTTGGCTGTGACTCAGCGAGAAGAGCCAGTCTTCCAAACTTGATGATGCCTTTGGGCTTGAATTGCATACAGTTCCCCATTGGAATGTCTGCTCTGATTGTTTGGCAAACCATGTCATCTACCTCTTGAATTAGAATACAAGGCAATGTGGGCCATTCAAGTTAAACTTCGATTTCAAGGCTGCGAGGAAGAAAGATTGCTCAAGCTATGCAGAGGTGGAAGAGGCGAGAAATGAAGCCTATGATAATGCTAGAATATACAAAAGACAAGACAAAGAAGCTAAGCGTCAGAAAATCACGGGAAAGAGTTCGAAACGAGGCGAGCAGTCTTTGCTTTTAATTCTAGACTGAAGTTGTTTCCAGGGAAATTAAAATCCAGTTGGAGTGGGCATGTAGTGGTATCAAGTACTACATTTGGGCTTGATAACACTGGCGATAATGGGGAAGAATTCAGGTCAATGGACAAAGGTTAAACATGTCTCAACGGGGAAGAAGAGTGAAGAACTCAATGGTTCTTGGGGAAAAAGAAGATGAACCCATATGACAAGTCAGGCTAAGGACTCAAAGCGAAGCATTGTGGGAGGCAACCCGTGAGGATTTAAATTATAGTTAGAATTTTAAATATTTCTTTTCTTTTAGTTGCTGATAAATTAGGTCAGATTTGTTTTCTAGAAGGATAGATTTAAATTTTAGAAATAAATTGTAGTTTAATTAATTTTCTGATATTCTTTGTGATCTTAGACGGGTTAAAGACATGAATAGCAAGGCAACTACAGGGAGTAACTCAGTAGCTTGCGGAGAATTCGCGACATGAAAAAAGGGGAGTAACCTTCTCCTTAGCCCAATCTGTAGATATATTTGAATTAATTGTTAAATCTTTGCTTAAAATATGCCTGAAGAGATGTCTAAACGGGTTAGGAACAATAAGAGAATTCAAGGTTTTTGAAATCATTGAATTAAGGGCTTGGTCACGACAGCAAGGTTATGTTGTGACAAAGCTATTGTCCTACAAACATTGATGTCGTGACCAGTAAAGAAAGAACAATTAGTGAGTATGGAGGAAGGGAACATGTCGCGACATAAAAATTATGACATGTGTAACCACTCACTTCAAAAAAAAAGCCCTAATTGTAACCTCGAATAAAAATTGGCGGAATTGAAGTCGCGACAATTCATAAGTGAAGCATTAATTAGCCCACAAACATTGATTGAATTGCAACAGTTGGAAACTATTTCATTCACTCCAACCCACATAACCATTCACCTTCGTCTTCCTCCTGAATCTCAACCTCCAAAAACCCTAGTATTCCAAACTTTACAGCTTTCCCTCTTTTCTCAGATGGCTGAAATTCCGCTAGTCCCCTGACCTAGACGAGATTATGAGGGAACACGAACAATCAGAAGAAGAAGAAACTTGCCAAAGAGAGCAGTTAGATGAGATTCATCGGGAAGAGCAGCGAGAGAGATGCCATCAAAAAACACCAGAAGTTAGACAACTTCTCAGGCGAAGCGAGAGAAAGGGGGAAAGGGAAGAGGAGAGAAGAAGAAGAAGTAGAGATTTCATATCCGGAGTAAGGCTTATTCCCAGTGGAAGAAGTATTATGCTAACAAGAGTTTTGTTACAGAGAGGAGGTTCAAAAACCCGGTGACTCCTTTCAAGGAGATGATAGAGCATAGAGGATGGGAGAGTCTCTGCGCACACCAAAAGCGGGATTATACGACAACGGTGAGAGTTTTATTCCCGATATGGTCGGAAGGAGGAAGGATGGAGCCGTTTATGTTAAGAAAGTGGGTCTCATACGAAGCCAAGGCCATCAATGAGGCCTATGGGATGACAATACACAAGCATGGCTCCAAATTCAAGAAAATTTTGGAAAAACCGAATTTTAGAAAGATTGCAGAGAAGCTCACTGATGGAAGGCAGTTAGACGGGAGAAGGAAAGGCAGAACTCACGAGCCGGGGAAGCCTCATTGAGAGCGAAGGTATGGTTTTACTTCCTTGCGTGCGTGTTAGTTCCAACACGCATTTATGCACGGTGAGAGAACAAGAAGTTGTACTGTTGTATGCCATACTCAAGAGTCTGAGATCGATATAAGGTTATCATAGAGAACTACATCGCGAGATCATGAGGAACAAAGAGTCCGCTTCCCACCCGGCAATCACGAGTTCTATGCTTGAAGGCTGGAGTGAAAGGAATTTGGGAGTCAGAAGAGGAAGTCCCCAGAGCTTCACCACTCCTTATTAGGAGAGTTAGCAAAGGGGCGAACGGAGGAGGGGAAGAAGTCTTGGTAAGGAAACGAGGGCGAAGCGCGGGCGAGGACCGAGAAAAGACCTAGAGGACCAGCAGTCAAGGAGCGAGCACCGTGAACTCACTGACGACAATGATTACATGTTTGCAGATAATGAAGAGGCATGATGAAACGGCCAATAGACTTCTCCATCCCTTTGGCAAAAGTCTCACACTGTCTTGTTGAAACTTCCAACTGAAAGTTCAAAGGGAGCACAAGAGGAAACGGCTCGTCTTGGAGCTCTCCATGCCTATGAAGAGAATAGATGAAAGAAAGGATTGGAAATTCTGGCGAATTCGAGGGAAAGTATTTATGAAAAAGAATTAAAGAGAAGAGAGACCAGCAATGGGAGGGAAGAGCTAAATAGAAAGAAAGGGGCATGAGTGGAGATCAAAGAAGAGGAATAGCAATTGGAAAGAAGAACTGAAAGGCAGAGGAGAGACAGATGGGAAAAATAAAGCATTGATGGGAGAAGAAGTTCAAGAAGAAATGAGAGGAAAGAGATCACGATTTGTTCTTTGAAACTCAAAGGCGAGTCATGAAGCTTTCTATAACAAGCGGTTTGATCGAGGTCTCAACTCCTAGTTGTTAGAGAGAAGAGATAAAGAGCATGACACCAAATTTGGGAGCAGATAAGGGTTTCAAGTTGCTATACAAAATCTCTATAAGAGGAAATTTGGAAAACAAATTGAGCGATAGGGCAAAAGCAATGGGAGGAGCAGGCCTACGGGCGAAGGAATGGCTGGAAAATTTAGATTTGATTAACAACAATCTTTCTAAATTTTTGGAAGTCATGACTGAAATGGAGAACACAATGAATGGCTAGGGGAAGAGGCAGGATGAGCTGAACAAGAAAGTTGATCTCTAATAGGATTGTCATTGAAGAGCGACGAGAGAGCGAGAAGAGAAAGGAAGAAGGAAATGAAATTCCCTGGGTTCCGACTCATTTGAACACTTTAGACACGGATCTGACATATTTTACTTACCTCTTCCAAAAGAAAAAAATAGACCTTCTTTCCTTGCCTAACCATTCTTACCATCATATCCATTCTTTGTGTATCCAACGATTCTGAATGAATAAGAAATAAAAATAAATTTTTAATTGAGTTGTTGTGTGCTATTTTACATTTGATTATTAAATGTTAGCATGTTGCTTTGTGGTTGCATGATTAGAAATCAAGGTAGGAAATAGTTCAAGAATAAAAAGCTACTTTGAGAGGACATTATCTTAATTGAATGAAGCGGTTAGAGTGGGAAATGGAAATGAAATGAGAAAAAGCTGCATAAGGACAAAATGCATATAGTTTAATTGAAACACAAGGTGCAAAAAAGTACTTATATTGCATTAAGTCCAGATTAGAAGGTAATATGATGGAACAAACATACTTTTGAGTTTGTGGTATGAACGATGATCAGGAACATGTGAATATCAATTAACAACTTCTCATAAATAAAAATGAGTCGAATACTCCTTATAGTTAGTCACAAGCTTATTAAATCAGATTTAAATTTGTTAGATTATTGATTGAAGCGAAATCCTAGGTGTCACAGTGGCAAAGAGATGATCTGAGCCATTCTTGGATAGTTTGAGCCATTCTAGCCATCCTATTCATATCTTTGATGCATATCACGGTAGTTCAGAGAGTGAGCCAACAAGCTATTTTTTCAAAAATAGACAATGGAAACCCCAACTCATCCTAAGACATCAATCCTTGATAAGAACCTATGATTACGAAGGGAATTCAAAGAGGAAGAAAGAAATGAAGTTTGGGGGAGTATATATTTTAGAACTCAAGGGAATGAAAAGAAAAAGGCAAGAAGCGGAAAATGCAGCGAAAAAGAAGGCTTCTAAGGATAAGTTTTATCTTGTGGCCTAACTCTCTTGAACAATTAAGTTCTTAGAAATTGTTTCAACACCTAGTACCCTAATGCCATTTGGTATGGGGTTACTAACCCGAAGTTCGCTAAGAGTGTTAGAAAGCTTAAAGTTAAAACATTGCACTATCCCTTAGTGGTAGCAACTAGAAATTCCCCAGTGAAATTATAAGTGTAAAATAGGGTCTGAGTTACGAAATAGAAGAAATCAAAGAGATCTCCCAAACATGAGTTTAGGAGTTTATTAGAGGTATAAAAAAAAGAGGTAGAAGAGAAGAGAAAATGTTCGGGGTAATCTTAGCTAAAATTCCTTCCATCCTACCCATTACCCGAGCCTCACGATTATAAGCCAGACACGATTGATCTGGAAGAAATTTGAATTCACACACATTAGTGAGATCAATATGAAAAACAAGCTATGGAATTTGGAAGAAAACAATCAAAATTGTGAAGAACTTTAGGGAGTTAAATGACTCAGTATGAAAATGAGAAAGGAAAACAATTCATTATTCAACCGGATCCAATGAGTATATTGTTTGTAAAACAATTTCAACATTTTAGTTGCATAGCATAAAGTAGAACCAAACCTTAATTTGGACTTGAAGCTAGATGTACAGAAAATTTTGCATACCTTACATTTCCATTAAATTGAATGCCACTGCAGAACAAAACAGAAAAATGTCCTTCTTGTTTGAGGACAAACAATTCTTTCTTTTTCTTTGCTTGAGGACAAGCAAAATTTTAAGTTTGGGGGAGTTTGATGAGCTTAAAAGTCATCTATTTTTAGTCCATTTTTCTGTTCGATTTTCATCTAGAAATGAATAATTAATATCTGAGGAAATATGAAGAACTCACCAAATTTTATTAGGGGAAGAGAGAAAGAAAGTAGAAAATACGGCCAATAGTGGAGGAAAGAATGACGGTCGAATGGCGGTGCGAAATGAAAAGAAGTGATTTGAGTCATTGATGCGAGTTTTTGGGGCTTACAGATCGATCATGAGGTGTGACATCGGGAAATTGAAGGAAGGCTGATTCGGTCGCGACATGGATAACAAAATATTGAGATCCACGACTTGAAATTGCTCTTGAGAAAGGCACGCGAGGAAATGAGCTGATGTCGCGGCGTGAGAGTGAAGTCATGACGTAGAGCAACCGGTTGAAACCAGAATACGTTGATGTCGGCGTGAAGTTGATGTCCGCGACGCCGTTGATGTCACGTCAAGAGGTTGAAGTCACGACATAAAAAACCATCAAGAGAAGACTGCAAGCCATAAGCTGATGTCGCGACATGAGATCGAAGTCGCGACACCAGACCTGCTCAGTTGAAGGGTGAAGTTTCATGAAGTGAGGTCACGACAACAGCTTCCGAAGTGGTATATGAAGGCAGTTAGAAAGCGCAAATGACTTAAGTTGATGTCGCGGCGATGGGATCGGAATGACATCGAAGCAACCAGTCGAAAGCCTCCCGAGAACTAAACGTAATGGCTACATGAGATCGAAGTCGCGACATCGAGAGCGACGGATCAAGGCCTTGAGCCTTAAAGAGATGTCGCGACAAGATATTGATGTCGCGGCAAACATGGCGGCCGATTGAAACTCTGATTTCTTTAAGATGATGTCGCGACAAAGAGATTGATGTCGCGACATCCGAGGCTATCGATTGAAGGCTGCGGATGACTTGAGCTGAAGTCAGCGACAAGATATCGGCGTGCCATTGACATGAGAGAACAGTGAAACTTTGCGAAGAGCGTGAGAATGTCGCGACGAAGATATTGATGTCGCGACATCGGGTGACCAAATCAAGGCTATAGAATAAGGCGATGTCGCGGCGTGAGATTGATGTCGCGACATCGTGATGTCCGCAGCGAGGAAGCTGAAGTCGGGACTTGAGCGATGACTTGGGCTGGATACTCTTAAATCCACGGCGGGCTACATTGGGTTAGGGCCCGGTGAGGAACCTATCATCACAGCGACTATCCAGCTCATGAAGCGACTTGGCGGCCCGGGCCGAGAGAGTGGATGGCAGCTCATTTCTTTATTTTTCTTTTCTTTTCTTTTATTTTTCTTTTATTTTTCATTTCCGTTTCGAGAGCGTATTTGCTCGTATTTTTATTTTCTGTATTTTCCGAATCCGAATGTTATCGTTGAAATGCCAATGCGTAATCTATTTTATTTTCATATTACTACCAAATGCTTAGTTCGACAAATTTCGAATTCGATTGTTTCGGGGCTTCAAATTGCGCTTATTCTATGATTGTGAGGAATGTCGTATCGTGTAATGCAAGAATTGAGGAATCCAAATTTCCATTAAGTGAACATTATAATCGAATTTATCTTCCCGTAGTCGCTTTCCAAAGCAGCCTTGTTAATTTCAAGAATGAATTTTACTGGTTTTGGGTCAGATCAGATTGGGATCTAAATACGCTTCTATACTCCTTAAGATTTTCAGGTCATCATTCGATTTCAAGGAGGTCCTCTGAGGACACAAGGAAGACATTCTCGAGAGTAATGTACATTTCCTTTGAAGGTATACTAACCTCGTCATTAGGGATCTGAGCTTTGTGTTCACCTTAGATAAACTCTCCTCACTGGAATCAAGAACGAGTCGAATGAGTTATCTATTTAAACAAGAAAAGAGTTCACCTCACCTGGATAGTGAGACTAATCCCGTTAGCCGGATCTAATCAAATAAAAGGTTAATCTATTCTAATTTCGAGGAGGAGCAATCCGAAGTTGTATATCCTCATTGACCGATAACTTGAGCTAAGGATTACATTCCATAAAATGGGTAATGTAAGGCCGCAAAAGAAAATACCTTGCATAAGGAAGTCCTTTTAAAAAAGTAGTTATCTAATCCCGTGATTCGAGAGAATCAGTCATAAATTAGATAATGAAATGTGAGTGTGGAGAGATCCGTACCGCACTACAACGACTTGGACAAACATTTGAAACCTAGATAATCACAAATTTTATCAAGATTAACTACAGAATCGATAGTTCACTATAACTCCAGCTTCTATTAATGTGTCTTCCGAGGATAACCATTCCGCATTCGCCTCTTTTATTAAGAAATTCATTATTCTTTATTCTTTATCTTTCAAGATAAGCTGGTTAGTTCGCGATTCTCCTTTGTTCGCTTAATTCTCCAAGACCTTAATGTCGATCCTATTATCATTTCAGGATCCAAATAGTATGGAAATCGAGTAGTCGTGGTAGTTGATTTTAAAAATTTCGAGATCTCTCAGGATCGAGACTGACTTAAATCCATTTTGTATTACTGTCTAATTCGCACTCTGCATCATCGCACTAAACCAAACTTTGAAAATGATTTACTCTAAGAGATTTGTGATTTATATAGTATAATGTCAACAAGTTTCGCGCCACGCCAGGATTAGTTAATAAATTTTGGTAATAGTGACATAAATTTGTATATGTGTGTTTTGGTTCTAGCCAACAAGTTTTGCGGCGCGTTGTCGGATTGCTAATAGTCCTTGGTAATAGTGTTACAATTGTAGATATGTGTTCTTTGGTCTGTCAAACACAAAGCATCAACGAGCTCAAACAACTCGCCTCTTCCACGGGTCGACCTAGCGAGTCGTCGCCATACACGTCCTTCGAAGTCCTCTCAGCTCACGTATGGCGAAGCTGGGCCACTGCTAAGACCTTTGGGCAAAGGAGAGGAAAAGCAACCTGTAGGCCACTGATGTTATTGGTTCAAGATCAGTAAAGCTGTCGACACAATCACGAAATGCTAAAAAAACCTTCATTTTCTTCTTCTTCTTCTTTGGGTATGGTGTTCAAACTGTTACTCATCACATACATTAAGGTCATTCATCATCTCTTATGTTTTCAATTCTTCAATTGTCTTTCAATTCTTTTTTTTTTTTCCTTTTTTTTGTCACCCCCTTAATCAATTGAATTGGGTTGTATGGAATTGTGGGTTTTGGTCTGTTGGATAAACTACCCAATTACAAAAAAATCAATGAGTATTTTGGTAAAAGAAACAATTTTGATATAGCGATATGGGTAATGGACAAATGGTAAAATATACTTTATATGTATTCCATTGAATTTCAAGCAAAATATTAAGGGAATATAAATTTACATTTTTTTTAATATATTGGAAATTTTTAAAGAAATATCTATCACTATTTTGGCTGAAATGAAGTATCTTCTTCATGAATAATTGTTAAATTTTGGATTGAAGAATGATAAAATTAAGGTAATTTTATATTTTCAGAAATAGATTAGTTATTAAATAAAAAACGCCGAGACCACTTTGCATTCACCGGAAACAATATCGAGACCAAGAATTTCTCTCATTCCCTCTCTCTTTCTCATTTTTCCATCAATATCATCCCTAAGAGACTACCTTTGTCTCAAAGTTTCTCAAAATAAGAACTATGGTGTGGGTCTATTAGCATGTTGTTGCTCACATTTTGTAAATCTGAAGAAGATTTTTGGGCTACTTTTGGAGAATCCTAACAGATTGTATTTGTTCAATGCCATGTAGGTTTTTTTTCAAAGAAAAATGGGAACAAAATGCTGAAGATATCAGAGGTATGCTGGGTATTGTATAGTAGTTGTTTGTATATGTATTCTATTGCATAGAAATATATTTCAGTATGTTTCATTCGTGATATCCTTTAGTTCGCCTCAAATCGTAGACAATCGGCATTTTAATTTCCATCCCTAATTATCAATTCTCGTGTGGGGGAAGGAAAAGAGTATGAGAATAAAAAATTCAAAACCTCTTTTGTCCACAAAGCAATCTTAAGTTCTTTTCCCTAATATTTGTTTTATTTTAGAAAATGTCCTATTTCGTTTATCTATCTTTCCTATCTCTATGATATCTATGTATTTTTTTCTACTTTTAAAAAAATGTTTGTAAAAAAACATAAAATGAATAAAAATAACTAAATAATTTGTTTTTTTAATTAGAAAGTCTAAAATCACAGCATATCCAAGGAAAAAACATACCCAGTAACAATAAATTATAAAAGGATCCAAATTTTTTCCCACATCATATCTAAGGAAAAAAACTCTTGCAAATATGCGCAAATAAATTATAAATTAGTCCTTTTAGTTTTATAAAAATGAATTAATTAAGATTTCTTAATTCAAAAACCAATAATTAAGTTTTTTTTTGTCTAATGTTGACTATGCTTAATTTAAAATTTGCTTTATTTTAAAAATGTCCTATTTGCTCATCATTTTCTATATATATATATATATATATATATATATATATATATATATATATATATATATATATATATATATATATATATATATATAATGTTTGGGAAAAACATAAATGTTTGCTCTTATCAAAGGGTGATGGAGTAGTTTTGCAAATTTTATTCATTTGTTTGCTTCATGTAAATTTAAGTGACTGAGCTTAATGTGGTTTGTTTTATTTTACTGAAATGTTAGAGAATGTGGTGGTTGGCCATGTAGGGAGTGAAGCAGGTTTATTTGGGACTATTGTAATAGCAAAGAAAGTTGTAAGTACAATTATGCACTTCTTTATTTAGTAAAGATTGGAACTTTTGTTCAAGTTTTAAAGTTTTTCTAATTAGTGACTCGAATGTCAGGTTTCTTTATGTAAAGATCGGGTCCAAATTTTCGTGTCATTGATACTAGGGGTGAAAAAGGGTATGGGCCTTGAAGAAATTTCATTTGTAAAGAAGCTTATTTTTTAAGTTGTTGAGAAAACTGGACTCGTGTCGGGATGAGTTATAAGTGAAGAATGTGGTTTTACATGAGTTCGTCAAGGTCATAAAGAATTATGCATGAGCCAATTGTGTTAGCTGAGGTTGTCATTCCTAATTACTCATCGTCAGATCGAGCTATGATTGGTATGATTTTTGATTTTTGTAGGATGATGATCTGGGTAAATGTGAAACCCCAGAAAATCCAGATTTCTGAGGGAGGATAAAATGGTAATTTCGGTAGAAAATCCATAAATTTTCTAGATCTCGGATGACGAAACAGACTTCATCGTTGGAATAGTCTCGCGAAATCTAGCAACCAAGTCGAATTTCATAGAATTTTGAGACGATCGGAATTTCATGTTTTTCGAGGCACCGAGAAGGGTGTGGGACACATGGCACATTTTGAGTGGCTCAAGAAGTGCCACGTGTCAAGCTGTGAGTGAGTTAAACAAATAAGCTCAAGTGGGACCCATGTGGACATGTGGCACCTGGATTGATTGCGGACTGAAAATGGTCCTTGTGTGCTATATATTTGTGTGTTATTGCTTGACATTGAATAACATGAAAATTGTGTGTAGGAGGTATAACCATCCGTGAAGTGACTATGCTGCATGTAGTTATAAATATTCATGTGACGTGAAATAAATGCATTGGCATCATGCATTTGTATATACAAGAACATCGCATGACATTAGGCGTGAGTGCATGGTTTGGGTCGATTCTATGTTTAGTGTCGACTTTGGTAAATCGATTAATCGTGTTTGTGCTCGATAAATTGTCATGGGACATGGTAAGATTGACATTGGCTGGTGTCGAATGGTGGCTGCATATGGGATATCATTCAAAATGAAGCATGATTTTAAAGAAATCAGAAATGTTCAAAGGTTAAAATAAAACTTTTATTGGGAATTGTCCACTGTTAGGAGGTTGTCCAAAGGTTCTGGAGGTTATCCAAAGGCTCTGAGGGTGTCTAGTGCTCTTGAGGATGTCTATCACGAGGGTGTCTAGATTCTAGAGATTTCTACATGGCTCAAGAGTATCCTAGTGGTTTCTGAGAGAGTCCAAAAGGATTTTAAATGTAAAACAAATATTTTCAGCATGCAAGGAAAAATAAACTTTCATACATGGCAAGTTGCTTGTGTAGGGAGCTCTGAGGGTTCGTTGCATTGATGGGGAAATGTAGACATCTATAGGATTATGCATTTGTTTCAATGTGTTTCGTTGCCATTACATGTACACTTAAAGGAGTAACCTACAGTGCACTGAATCCACCGGGCATTGCTCACCGTGGCCGAGGGAAAAACTATTTCGTGCAATCGAAGACGCACTCGGTAATGGATGCATCCGAGGCCTGCGATGCGAAGAATGACCTAATACTGTATTTTTGTAAAAATCGCAAAAGACCTAGTTTTCGACAATTTGTAATCAAAACAAATTGTAAATAAATTCTTTTTTGCATAAAAATATACATTTTGGGGCGAAGATGGATGTATGGGCCCGATGTACATTTTATCTGGGATGGCCCCATGATATAGAGACGACAGCTTCCGTAGGTTGATGGTGCCCAACCCGACCCCTGGATCTGGGCCGTCACAAGAAAGTGAAGTGAGGGTCCGCAAAAGTATTTATTTTCTTTTCCTATCGGTATGATTAAGGCCCAAATACGCTATTTCGAGCTCCTGCTTATTGCAGTGTTTTGAGCACTTTTTTGTAAAATTAATCAACTTTAATTAATCCAATTGGCACATTGGGTCCGCTATACTTTTGATGCATTATTGGCAAATTATCAATTTTGCAAGTAACTGTAAGGTATTGAGGTTCGACTCAAACATCAAAGAATCTGGCCCAGAACTCCGGTACAACGGTCGGAAACCTGCATGCTTACAATGGAGGCCGAGAAACAAAAGGAAATTGGGTCGATGCGAGAGTGTGGGGTTGCAAGCGCAAAATTCCCTTGAGTTACAAAATTCGCAGCACCTTCCTCCTGTGTCATGTTTGACCCCCGTTTGACCACTTTTTGTATCTTTTTCCTAAACTACCCTTTATGTATTATTAGTAGTTCATGTATTTTGTAATTTCCTTAATGCATTTATTAATATAAAGCTCAGTCAAGACTTTGTCTGAGATCATTATGATCACGATAAATTTTGAGGCGGCTAAATCTTTGACTCTCCGTGTTTTTCTTTTCTCTAATTTTCTCCCATTTTCTCTCCACTTTCGCCTGCGAAACACCCGAGGATGACAACTGGAGGATGGTTAGCTAAACCTAGCAATCATGAAGAGGGAGGGCTTATGGGCCTAGGTTTTGAGTAGGAGTGTTGGTCCTCTTGTTTTTAACATGGCTTGATTATTGTCATTTATGTTCTATCTTTTACTATGGGTTTAATCCCTTTGATGTATCTGAATTGACCAGTACTTGGCAATCTTTTAGGGCTCAGTGGATGCTTATTACTAGATCCACTTCAAGGCAGTTTTGTTGCCGACTGTTGTCAGCTGTAAGGGTAGGTCAAGGGATAAGGTTTTACTGTCTAGAAACATTAATGTCCAATAAATGCTATATCTTAAAAGGAAAATTATTAGGGTTTAGTCTTTGCGCAAACAAAAGATCACAGGTTTTTAGGAAATGAGTGTAAGGTCATCCTCTGACGAGGAAAGGACGAGGACCTCTTAGTTGCTAGAACCTCAAACCTAGTGGCAGGAAAACTGAGTTCTTTATTTTATTTCATTTTTATTTGAGTTTTCCGTCTGACCTTTGTTTTCTGAAAACCACCCAAATCAGTAAATCACCATTTTTTGAGTCAACTATTAGTTACCTACACGAAGAAAACTCATCCGTGTTGTTAGGCCACAAGAACCCACTTCCTCTTTACTTGGAAGTAACTATATCGGCGGTAAATTCGTTATAAATATTTTGATTCAGTACCAAATCTCTACTACATGCATGCTACCAGTTTTGATGGAATCAAATGAGCTAATCTGGGATAGTCTTGTAGTGCGGATATTAGTGTAGAACTTTGTGATCCTCAATCCGCGAGAGTTGGTGAGGCCCTGCATCCCCTTTTGATTTTTCCTAGTTAGTTCACTATTAGGTTGATTCAATTTCATCTTTGTCCATATTAAGGGCCTCTGTTTCAATTTTAGCTCTTCTGCTTCTTTTGGTAGCCTTGTTTTAGTTTCTTCTTTGTGTCTTGTCATATTTTTCATAGGACTTTATGTACCACTGGGATAGAAACACTGCAGGAAGATTAGAGAGAACCAGTGTTCCATAGGAACAGGGTTGTGAAGTGAGCCTAAACACTCAACCTGATGTATTCCTCCACCCGAGGAACAAGAGAGCTGGTCAGGATACAAAGGAATCCCAATGGCTATAGGACCATGAGGGACCATATACACCTCCAAGAGTGAGTGCACCTCATGCATTGTGCCTCCTCCAGAGGACATAATTATCAAGCCCTACATTATGCCCCTGCTCCCTACTTTCCATGGAATGGAGAGTGAAAATCCCTATTCACACATCCGAGAGTTTGAGGAGGTATGCAATATCTTCAAAGAGGACATCTTCAATGTGGAACGGATGAGGCTGAAGTTCTTTCCTCTGACTCTGAAGGATAAGGCTAAAATATGGCTCAACTCTCTGAGGCCAAGGACAATATGAAATTGGGCAGACATGCATGCTGAATTTTTGAAGAAATTCTTCACACCATAACCAATAGTCCAAGAGTGCGTATTTACACCTTTGCAAAATTCTATGAAATGAGAAATTCTACCAATGCCGAAAGGTACTCAAAACCATCAATGCCTCCCTCACCATGCGGTTTGATACTGATGTCGGTTAATCACTTCTATGATGGAATGTCCCCCGCTATGAAGCAAATTCTGTTGGAAACCATGTGGGGACTCATGAGTAAAATTCAGGATTTTGCCATGGACCCTCCTCGAATTATGTGGATGAGACATCCAAAGCATGGGATAAACCCAACCCAAGGGAGGCAGAGAGGATGAGACCTGCAGCTAGTTCAAGAGGAGGCATGTATTCACTCTCAGAGGACATGGAGATGAAAGAAAAACTATCCACCTTGGCTAGGAGGTTAGAGGAGCTTGAGATGCGAAATCAACATGAGGTGCAGAAGTACCGAGGCACTGTGGCCTAATCAACCTTTGGGCTCCATTTGTCGGCCCAATCGAGCACCAAGGAGAGAACTCCGCCAACTGCTCCTTTAGTAAGAGATATGACGGCTGAATGCTTTCAATGTTATGGCCAATACAAGCCACCAACCACCGCCCCATACAACAAATACCTATAACTCCTAATGGAGGAACCATCCTAACCTTCCCGAAGCCAAAGCCTCCACTATATGTGCCCCTATCGCACATCAGCAGTGATGGTTCCTCCTCCCAAACACAACTACCACCATCCTCATCCCTAGCTTGAGCAAGCTATCATGAACCCGGGAGCAAAGTGATGATATACAATTTTGTGGAAGAACAAAGGCAAAGGAATTAAAGCAACTGCAGGATTGATTACGTGAGAAGGCACATTGAAAAGAAGATAGAGAACTGTAGTCCCAATTTCCTAAAATTGACAAACTTACAAAGATTTCCACTTCAAGGTTGACCAACCAACAGCAGGTGCATGAAAAAGGGAAATTTCCCTCTCAGACACAACCCAATCCTAGGGGAGTGCATGAATTGAGCTCTTCCAATGAGCCAAATCCCAAGATAGATGAAGTTAAAGCAGTTATCACTTTGAGAAGTGGTAAGGAGGTTAAACAGCTAGTCCCCAAACCAGTGTATAGGCTAAGCAAAAGAAGCCGAACTGGGGAGGAGGAGGGGTGATCAAAGAAAATGCAGTGAAAAAGAGCACACCCCCACATTTTTCGCAAGCACTAAAAGTTGAGAAAAAGGCCATCAACCAGGCTGAAATATTAGAGGTAAAGTATGTGTGAAGGTCAACATCCTCGCTTGACATGATTAAATGTGTCCCAACATATGCCAAATTTTTAAAGGACTCGTACGTGAAAGCAAGGGTTAAATGTCGACAAGAAGGCCTTCGACAATGGTCATGCCATCATTCAGTGCAAGACTCCGCCATAATAAAGATCCGGCCGGCCCTACCATCCTGACATTCGAGGCACTTAGTACATGGGCATTTATGCACTGGGGGGCGTTGTCAACCTACTGCATTATTCAATGTACAAGCAACTATGTTTGGGGGAATTGAAACTCACTTCCATCACATTGTCCCTTGCAGATAGATCCATAAAAATACCAAAGGGAACTATGGAGGATGTTTTAATACAAGTGGACAAATTCTACTATCCTGTATACTTTATTGTTCTTGATACAGAACCGGTTGCAGTAGGGATTAACTATGTGCCTATCATCCTTGGAAGACCATTCTTGGCCACTTCTAATGCAATTATTAACTTCCGAAATGGAGTTATGCAACTTACATTTGGGAACATGACTTTGGAACTCAACATCTTCCACTTGAGTAAAAATCACATGCAACTAGTGGAAGAGGGTCTAGAGGAAGTTTGCATAATTGATACTATCCTGGAGGAACAAGCTGAGCAGCAGCGAATGCAAGATGTTCTAATTGAGGAGCTATCTGACTGTTCTAAAGAGCTGCAGGGAACCCAAGACTTATGCACTGTACAGGGGCCATGGAGAAAAAAAGAAGAAATTCTAACTCTACTGACTGGGGAAGAAGCCAATGAGCCTTAAAAGCTGGATCTCAAGCCCCTGCCTGTGGAACTAAAATATGTATACTTAGAAGAACATGAACAATTCCCAGTTGTCATATCCTCCTTGCTCAATACTTCACAGGAAAATAGCCTATTGGACATCCTCAGGGAGAACAAGCAGGCTATTGGGTGGAAAATCACTGATTTGAAGGGAATTAGCCTAGTAGTTTACACTCATCACATCTATTTGGAAGAGGAAGCAAGATCAGTAAGGCAGCCGCAGAGGAGATTGAATCCTCACATGCAAGAAGTGGTACGTGCGTGTCCTAAAATCAAGCATGTCGGTATAATCTACTCCACATCCGATGCACTGGCAGTCTAACCTGTGTCACTCCAAGAAATCAGGTGTAACCACTGTGCATAATGAGAAGGGAGAGAAGATGCCCACTCGCCTTACCATAGGTTGGAGGGTATGTATTGATTACAAAAGATTAAATGAGGTGACAAGAAAAGATCGCTTCCCACTACCCTTCATGGACCAACTTCTTGAAAGAATTTCTGGCCACCCCTTTTACTTCTTTTTGGATGGCTATTTAGGCTACTTCCAGATTGAGATTGCTGTAGAAGACCAAGAGAAAACCACCTTCACTCCGCTCTCCATTCGCACATATGCCTGGCTGTGAGGATGCCCTTTGGCCTATGTAATGCCCTTGCCACATTCCACGATGCATGCCTGAAAGATTCTGATTCGTGGAGCTTACTATGGAGTCTATGATGATATTGCGCTTATGGAGGAGCCAAGAATGCTTCGATCAACTAGAAACCTGGTCCCATAGATGTATTGAGAAGAACTTGGTGTTGAATTGGGAAAATGCTATTTTATGGTCAACTAGGAATTATGTTATATTATTTCCACAAAGGAATTTTCTGAGGTCGATAAGGCAAAATTGAACTGATTTCAAAACCATTCTTCTTTCCATGAATGTGAAGACTATGAGGCAATTCTTAGGGCATGCAAGCTTTTACACGAGGTTCATTAAGGATTTTTCAAAAATTGCCAAGCCTTTTTATAAGCTACTGGAGAATGATGCCAAATTCGTTTAGGATGAAGACTCCAAGAAGAGCTTTGAGGATCTCAGGGCCTACTTGACAACTGCACCAATAGTAAAAGCCCCCAACTGGAAGTTACCTTTCGAGGTTATGTGTGATGCAAGCTACCTCGCCATTGGAGCAGTTCTCGGGGCAGAGAGAATAAGTAAAACCTTATGTGGTCTACTATGCAAGAAAAATGTTAAATGAGACATAGAGGAATTACATCACCACAGAGAAGGAGCTGCTGGCAGTGGTCTATGCTTTGGATAAGTTTCATGCTTACTTGGTTGGGTCGGACATAATCATCTTCACAGATCCCTCAACTTTGATGTACCTGCTCACCAAGCAAAATACCAAGGCTAGGCTTATTAGATGGGTTCCCCTGCTCTAAGAGTTCAACCTACAGATTAGGGATAACAAGGGTGTGAAGAATGTTGTTGTGGATCATCTCTCGAGACTAACAATAGCACACAACACTCACAACCCTCCAATCAATGACGAATTTCCCAAGGAGTCCCTACTCCTAATAGAGAATGTCCCATGGTATGCCCACATTGCTAATTTCTTGGCAACAGGAGAGTTACCAACGGACCGGAAGGCACAAGACAGGAAGTTTTTCTTCGCAAAAATTCACTCCTACTATTGGGAAGAGCCCTTCAGACAATATTAGCCGACAAATAATCGAGATGTGTGCCTCGAGGAGAACAACAAGGGATACTCAGCCACTGCCATGAGAATGCATGCGGAGGTCATTTTGCTTCCCAGGAGATTGCCATGAAGGTGCTACAATCTGGGTTTTATTAGCCTTCTCTTTTCAAGAATGCCCACACCATATGCAGGGAATGCGACAAGTGCCAAAGATTGGGGAAAATCTCTTGTCGTCACATGATGCCCTCAACCCGATTCTGGTAGTTGATTTGTTCAATGTTCGGGGTATCGACTTTATGGACCATTCCCTTCATCGTTCGATATGTCTACATTTTAAAGGAGTCAACTAAGGTGTCAATTCAAGCCATATACTGGCAGAGCAAAAGAAAATTATGTGGGTGGTGTTGAAATTCTGAAGGAGAACATCTTCTTCGTATTTAGTCTCTAAGGCCATGATCGCTGATGGAGGTTCACACTTCGCAACAAACCTTTGAGAACCTCTAATTCAAGGTATGGTGTAAAACACAAGTGGCCACCCCTTACCATCCTCAAACCAATGGTCAAGCCGAGCTCAAGCAGGAAATAAAAACAATATCAAGGAAAGTGGTGAGCTCCAAATGCAAAGGACCGGTTTCGCCGGATTCCTTGTGGGCATATTGCAACATACAAACCATCCTTCGAATGTCCCCCTATCGCCTAGTTTATGGCAAGGCCTGCCACCTGCCGGTGGAAATTGAATATAAGGTATGGTGGGCAACAAGAAGTCGAACCCGACATGGGATGAGTCATTCTGTGGTGTCGCAGATATCAATGAGCCAGAAGAGCTGAGAAACGACAGCTCTAGTTCAACTCCGAAAATTACAAAAGATGTGATTAGCATGGCATGACTGGGGCTAATATCCCGTAAAAATTTCAAACAAGGAGACCAAGTGCTGCTTTATGACTCCAAGCTCCACTTCTTTTTGGGCAAGCTCAAGTCAAGATGGACCGGTCCATTCATCATCCATCAAGTATATCTCAATGGAGCAAGGTTCTCATTTCTAAGGACAACAGGTCTTCAAGGTCAACGGGCGTAGACTAGCCCTGGTGCAAAGATACAAAGACACAAATAGCATGCGAGAGATCCTCCGACCTCCATGAATCTAATAAAGGCCTGAGTCGGCTTAGTCTCCCACCGAGACCGAAATGTGCCACTCCCATTTATTTTATTTTATTTTATTTTATTTCATGAATTTTATTTAATCTACTTAAAATAATATTTGTGCTTTTTCATTTGTTTTCTTAACTGGAGCCCATTTTAATAGCAGTTTATCACCTTTTGTTATGCATATTCTCATGAATTTTGGTTCTCTGCTTTCACAGTGTAGCAGAAGGTGAGCTTTAATGGCAGAGTTGAAATTGTGCAGCAGAGAATTTCACAATCCCATTTAAATTCTCGCAGTTGCGAACCACACCCGCGCCCTTTATTTTCCAACTTTCATCTCCCGTAATTTTGCTTCCCGCACCATTGCCATACTTATCTGCATTGAGCCCTGGGTTTTGACACCCCTTTATGGACATTAAACACAACCCTTTTCACCTTCATTGACTCTTATTTAAATACCCCCCCCATTTTCTTTCCCATTTTTCCTCAAATCATTTCCTTTTCCTTAGAACAAAAACCTCTAGAATGTAAAACCCTCCTCCTCCCACTCCTCCATCTCCTTCCCTTCCTAGCCCAGACATGGCCAAGACACGTGGAGGGCATAACTTTGCACTCGGGTGCGCTACCTTCCGCCTCACACTGAAACCATTTCTTTCCCTTAGTGAATGTAAACCCTCCTCCTCCTCCCACTCCTCCGTCTCCTTCCTTTCTCTAGCCCAGGCATGGCCAAGACACGCGGAGGGCATAACTTTAGGACCCCAGCGCCGACTCCCTCTCCGCCCCGTCGTCGTCGCCGCCCCATTCACCGATCATCCCGTCATTGTCGACCCAACTGGCTGCTCGATCACCCACACGCCACCCCACCAAGAAACCGTCTATTTCGTTGCTTCCTCCCGCCCTCGTTCCGCCGCCCGTACCCCGCAGTGCACGATACAAGAGTCGTCCCACTCCTCCACCTCCTCCACATCCAAGGGGCCAACACCTGAGGGCCCCACTTCCAAAAGGCCCGAACTCTGCACTCTAAGGAGTCTTCTAGTTCCAGCCCCAAGAGCCCCATTCACTACTTAATCAGTGGCCTTGGCTGAGATCTCCCTAGATTTGTCCGCTTCCAATCACGTACCCATCTTCCACTGCAGCCCTATTACAGGAAATTCTTATTGCAATACTAAGGATTTTCACATTGAGATTTATTATGATCTTTCTACCATGAAGATCCCGAGCTCGCAGGACTCTTATGCAAATTAAAGTGCTGGTACTCCGTGAGCCTACTACGACCCCCACGCTAGTTTTTCTACTCCTCGTGGTCAATGAGTTCCCAACACACGATGACATCCAGGCAAGAGCCTAATTCGACTGCTATTCATTTTACTATCGATGGTCGAGCAGGGATACTTCGGGCCACGGACATTGCAACTACGTTCAATCTTCCGATGGTCCTAGCCAACTTGGCAGACATACAAGGGCTCGTGGATCACCCCAACCCTGTTAATCTCTGTCGGCGAGGGTGTCACTATTACTTTTTATTTTTTTTAAACTTATAACCTTTAAGCTTGTTCTTTCATATAATGTTAAACACTTAACTTACTATATCCTGTAGTAGTGGATAACAAAATATATACAAGCTCCATACATGGAAGTGTTCAACATTTACAATATTTACATTGCTTCATTTGTTTACAAACAACAAAAAGGAAACATATACAAAATAGACCAAAAAGTCTTCAAGTGAGCACCTAATGATGTGCTGGACCTCGAGACCGATGCGATTGTTCCTGGTCCTTTTGCCTCTCCTCGCCTGCATTCCACGATGAAAACCCATGCTGCTTTACGCCAGCGGGAATAAACCTGCGGACAACCACTAACATGGGTCATCACACTTCTATACACATGCATATACATCTAACATATCCTATCATTTAAACATGCTTATATATATATCTCATATTTACTTATCATATCATGTTTCATTTCTTATCAACGTTCATATACATTTCATATCATTTTTACACTAACTTTGCTCACAAAGATATCAGCATCACATACGGCTATGCTTCTTTATTTATATCATATCATTTCACTACGCTATATTCAAGTCATTTGTTTTATGTTTCATGCTTGCATAAACCTTATAAATGGATAAAGGAAACTATAAGGGCCCGAAATCCCTGTACTCACTGTACGAAACAATGGTCTATAAGGGCCCGAAGGCGCTGTTATTAATGTGCAAGACAATGACCATCTATAAGGGCACGAAGGCATTGTTATCATTATACGAGACACTGACCATCTATAAGGGCCCGAATGCGTTGTAATGAACCAAACATGGCCAATTGATCAGTATGCTGCAGACTTGTTTTTCCCTAATAGGCATGCCCATCTATCCCTTATACCAGTTCTAAGGCATAACTATATGTGTATTTTTATGTTCAGTGATATATCTCATTCCCGAATAATTATTGTCATCTAGTAATTATATGCGATATTTACAATCATTTATTTGTATCTTTGCATTTTTCATATCTCATTATATGCATGAATAACTATGGTTACCATGTATGCTTATGAGCTATTTATGAGTTCATAATATGAATAACTATGGTTACCAGTAGGGCCTACTTTTTTTTCGTAATCTCTAGACCTAATATGAGTTCCAATTTCATCAAACTATATATAGCTGAATTCTATACTCAAATAAATTTCCATGGAGTCTAAGAACATCCGAAACGGAGTTCGGATGAAGAAATTACACTGGTCCAAGTTGAGGCTTCCCATGAACAAAGGACTGAGCGTAACTCGTGCGCCTACTATTTTTCATACTTTCGGATTCAATATGACTTCCAATATTATCACTATATATGGATGGATTTTAGACTCAAAGGGCTTTCCATATAGTCTAAGAACATCCCTAAACTGAGTTCTGACGTAAGAATTAAGTGACCGTCCAAGTCGAGGCTTCCCATGAACAAGTGACTGAGAAACCCGCAGGCCTACTGCTGGGTGATTTCTGGACCTATTATGAGTTCCAATAATATTTAAGCTACATGGATGGATTCTGACTAAAGGATTTCCATAGAGTCTAAGAACATTCAAAATGAGTCGACGAAGAAATTATGACCTCTGGTTAAGATAGCTTCCATAACAAAGGACCCAATCAAAACCTGCATGCCTACTATTTTTCATGATTTCTAGACCTATTATGAGTTCCAATATTATCACGCTATATATTGATGGATTATAGACTCAAAGGTCTTTCCATAGAGTCCAAGAACATCCGAAATAGAGTTCGGACGAAGAAATTATGACCATCTGAAGTTGGAGAAATTTTGACTGCATCTCCCCTAAAACCCCAATATTTCCTTAATACAAATATTCCTTAATTGAGGATTACAATTAACCAACCCAAGTCCAAAGCACAACCAATATACCAAGTAGGGTTCTTTAGACCTACCATCAAAATGGGTTTATGGTTTGATTTTTCCATATCTATCCAGCATAAAAGTCCAAAAGTCCCATTAATCCATACCCAAATCATAATTTCTGTATACAAAAAAACTGCATCTATAAAAATCCAAACTAATCCATGAAACCATATCAAGCATTAAAATCCATATAAAATTCAAACTAATCCATAAACCATGTACTTATACAAAACTAAGTACAAAACTTAACAAATTCCATACCTTTTCTCTTCTCTTCTTCTTCTCCCTCTTTTTCTCCTCTTCTTCCTCTTATATTCATGTTTTTTTTTGCTCTCCCAAAAATAATGAGAGACCAACTTTTGAGCTTATCCACTTTTTGGTCTTATTTTCTTCTTTTATTACACCTAGGTCCTCCATCTCTCCTCCATTATTTGTAATCAATTATTCCTATTCCATAATAGCATCATATCTTTATCATATGGTCTTTGTATCCTCCCATTTCTGATAAATTACAAATTTACTCCCTATGATTCCTGTACAACCTGTGTTTCTCCATTTTCTATGTTTGCATTTCAAATTACGAAAAATTCAAATTATACTCACAAAAAATATCTAAACAATGTTATAAACCTGTTATGTATATATTTGGGGTATTACAACTCCTAGCTTCAATTTGAAAGCACTTCATTCTCAAATTTTTACCTCATGTTGAATGTCTCTGCCACATAGACTAAAAACCTCTAAATTAACAAATACAAGAGCCTCACAATTCTCTATACCCATGTGTCACTTTGACACTATCAAGTAAAATAATTTTCTGATGTTCTGATTAAAAATAAGGGTTCAGTCTATGACACCAAGTGTATAAACATAAGTATTAACCTGAATGTAAGTCCAGTATCACCTCATTAGATTGATAGCGAATTACAGGCACCAAATTTCAAATCACAATTTCTATAATTATTTTGACTCAAAAATCATATGAATGTTTTATCAAAACGAAAAAAATTAAAAAATCCTATACTATTGGATATATCCCACTAAACGAAATAAAAGTTAATGACTAAAAATAAATTGTACATAAAAGAATGGATCAATCAACATCGTGAGAAACTAAAAACTATCAACAGATACAATGGAATGCAAACACCTAAGACGGTTATATCCGTTACTTTAGTTCCATGTATGGACCGATTTTTGTCCAAGATTTTTAATTATTGAATCGATCTCTCCATATCGATGATTATCCTCGTTTCAAGATGTATCTAAACTAATACCTCGTGATTCCAGCATTTTCTTGCAAGATTCGTATTTTCTTCTCAATACTTTTCACAATTGCTTCGTTGGATGTAACTTTTTTGCCTGTTCTCCTTTAGGATTTGTAGCCAAGTTTTTACCACATGCACTTGGTGGCTTCCAACTTTATCTATGGGCGTCCTTCTTTCGACACCCAGCCTAAATACTTACCTGAATCGCATTTGTAGATTAAGGTGAACTCTTTGATTATTGATATTGTTAACACACCCCTCCAACTTCAATTATGAGCGAATGGGATTTATCAAAATGAACTCTCGTATCATCAGTCATTAATGGTAGTCGAACATACTAAGAAAAGAATGCTCTTTCAACTCGTAAATCTCCGTCTCGTGGTCACGCAGAGGGCATCCCGGATGATTTAGCAAGATGACATTCTCAATCGCAATAGGTACTACTATTGGGAACTTATCCATTAAAATAACACCATTATGAAAAACTAAACCCAAATTACTCGTGAATTAACAGTAAGAAAGATCAGAATTAAATGTAAATCAACGAATGAGTCAAGGTCGATTATCAGATTGCGAATCAAGAAATGGAAGCCGATCTCACATCACCATCAGAATTATAAATAATCAAAGAAAATGAATTCAAAATTTGTTCAGATTTCATAAATTTATAGCAAGAATATCAAGAAAAATAATGTAATCCAATAATCCAAATTTCTACTGCCTTTGCACAGCTTCAGATTCAAACTTAAAATAAACTAAAAAATAAAATCTCACCAAAATATACATTAAGTTCCTTTTCTTTTCCTTTCATTCGTAGGAAGAAGGGAGAATCACTACTTTACTGGCCTCAAGTTTCTATTTATATCAGAAAAGAATTCGGGGCCGAATCCCCCCAAAAATGCTCCGTGTGGAAAATCCAAAAGCTTCCAGCTGAATTATCTTCATATCGCACCTCTCTCACCTCATGTCGCGACATAAATCCGTCTTGATTGCTCATGATCACCGCACCTCTTGCTTAGTGTTCCTGCCAAAGATTTATGCCAGCGATTTCAATTTGATGTCGCGATATCATTGTCTTCCTATTCTTCCAAATAAGCCAGGTTGTTTACACGGGCCTAGGTTCGTGACCACCTTTGTCGCTTGTAAGACACTTCAAGGTCGTGACTTTCGATTTCTTGATCGCACTCGCTGGCTTTGCCTTCATAACTTTCACCTTAGTGTCGCGACCTCTTCTCGCTTTCCATTTCTTTCTTCGTGTCGCAAACCTCGCCCACGCTATGATTTGATTTCTTTCTTCCCTAATCCATTTCTTTCCGTGTCGCGAGCATCAAAGTGAAGTCGCGACATCCTTCTACTCAAATTTCTTCTTAGGTCGACCTAAATGAGCGGTCGCGACATCATTTCGGGACCCTTTTGACTTTTAAAAGGTCTCAAGCTCCGCTCCCTTGGCAAGTGCTTCTATCCGACTACAAAGCTGCGACTCTTTGAAACTATGTTTTTAGTCGCACCAACACCCTATTTTTATGTTACACACCAAGTTGATGTCGCGACATGAAATGGAACCTAGTGCACATTAAAAAACTAGGTCGTAACTCCTCTTCTTTTGCAAACACTCTCTCAGGGCTTCAAAGGCGAATCCTGGTTGCGACCTCAAGTTGATATCGCTTACATCATCTATACTTTTTGGTGTCGCGCACATCAAGATGATGTTGCGACATGAATTTCTTCTCTTAATTGTTTTTAGTCTCGACTACGCTTTATTCTTCAAGAACCTCTTTTTTTTTTCTAAGTCACGATCACTTGTTCTTCGCTCTTCTTCAAAGCCAGCACTTGTTGATGTCGTGACTCTGAAATTGCTAAACCTAACTTCCTGGCCATGACTTAAATTCCTACTTGTGACTCCTCTCAATTTTGTCGTTGTGCCGATTTCTTCTTTATTTTTGCTAAAATTTGAGTTTCGCGATTTTCCGCAAATTGAATTCGAGTCAATTATCACTTTCTACGAACAATTCAACATTATTTTCTTATTAAACTCAGAAAATGGATTAAAAATCTAATGAGTTTTTTGACTCATCAAATTCTAAACTTAAAATTTTGTCGTCTCAAGCAAAGAAGAGAAAGAATTGTTTGTCCTCAAACAAATAAGCTTAGAAAAATTTTTAAGGACATTTTTCTTATTCGTACTGGGCGCCTTCTCATTCCAGACCTTTTGAACTAGAATTAAGAGATGTACTAACATTATTTTAAATTTCTTTGCCATGCAAAAACAAGGCATGGTATACTTCTATCACAAAATTCGATAACTAATGTATTTAAAATACTTATTTTACAAGTCTTGTTCTCTCTGTGTGTGTGCAGGCCATCAACTCTTTCACCTTCTGCTGTTGAATTTAGTTAATCTTTCTCCGAGTTTTCTTAGACATTATTTGTCAAAGTCCTATAGGCTTGTTTTCATATTGATCTCCTTACTAATGTAGGTAAATTCAACCTTCAAAATCAATGAGGTCTTTTAGCTTGTAATGTCGGGCTTAGGTAACTGGGGTAGATAATGGAAAATTTAGGTTGTAAATTACCCAGTTTCCATCTTTTCTTTACACTTGTTTCCTCCAACTTTCACCCTTTTTCTTCTTTGTTCTTGCTGATTCTCCTCAATCTTAGCATGATTCATCTTTTTGAATTTTTTTCATGGAATTTCAATTTCCATATATACTTGATTCAGGCAGATTCCTTTGTTCTTTAACTCCTTTGCTTTTATTTTTCTAAGATTTGGAATAGTGCAAATGTTTTGTCTTCTGTAGCTTCTATTACTCTTTATAGAACTTTGGGCTAGCAACTCCTATACCCGGGCTGGCATTAGGTGCTAGGTGTTAAAACACCCCTACGAGCTTAATTGCTCAAGGGAACAGGGGCCACAAGACAAAACTGCACTCTATTCTGCCAACTTCGCTTTACTTCTTCTGCCTTTCATTGTCAAAATTTGGAAATATTGTTCCCAAACTTGTTTCTTCCTTTATAATAAAACTGGAATCGAAACTCGGATACCTGGGGCTCTTTGCCGCAGGTTTATTGCAAGGAAGTGGAATTTCAAGCCAATTGTCGCTTATCAAGAAATAAGGCTTATTCGCTCAAATCATGGAACTAGAGAATATGCTTGCCATATTTTCGAGGGTAGGTTTAGGAAAGCTCAAGCCGCCAAGGATGGCCTCTCTATCATTTCCTCTCATATCGCTTTCACCTAGGATTTCGCTCCTCAATCAATAATTAAATGTTCTGTGGACTGGACTCTAAATCGAATCTCCTGTAAGATGTTCCTAATTCCTGTCAAGGTTTCAAGTTTTGTTGACCTATGTATTATTTCTTCAAGACTTGTATTTATTTATCACACTTACATTATTTTAATCCAAGTATTGCTCCATCAAAGAATAACTAATTCCAATTTTTGCAAACTAAATCGAATTCTAAAATAAAACAAAGATAAATACTCCTAATTTCCAGCCTTTTAATTATTCATGTTCCTATTCTTTTCCAAATTTCTCGTTCTTGAGAAAGAACAGACTATTTATTTGATTCCTAAACAAATGACATGTAAACACAATTCAGATATATGAACAATCAATTTGTAAGTCAATGGTAAATTTTATTCAAATATCAAATATTTCGATATTGTACAATCCGCTTACAAATAAAACTGTAAATTCAAATTCAAGAAAACTCCCCTATTTCCTTTGATCTAAAATCCTATACCTTCTCAAGGTTGCACTCCTCGCCTTCCAAAATTTGGTTCACATTCTCGCACTGAGCTCCTCCAAGAGTGATTCCTATGAAGCACAAGGTCGTTTCAACAAATTGGAGCTTCCCTTGTTGATGGGTTCTAATTAACCCTTCTTCCTATTCCCTTCCCATCAACCACTCTCTGGATTACACCACGTTTTATGGAATAAAGGATGGAATTGGTTTGTTTTCGACTCCATTCATTCCATAAAACTCAGTGGTTCGTAACTCGAGCTCTTCTTTTCTCTTATTCTTCTTTTCTCCATTCTCTCTGCTTTATTTTTCCCTTTTCGTTTCCTCTCATCCTTTTACGTTGAATCGTCTCTGGGAACTTACAAGGCCATTTATTCTTCTTTAAATTTACGATAAGTGGATTAAATGAGGCTCCCAATTTTTTCTTCGATATTTCCAATCGAGATTTTCGCCTTTGATGGAGAATTTTGATCATTTTTCTTGAATTTATTAACTTCCTCCGATTACATTCTCTCGAAATCAGCAGGCTAAATAAATTGGTTCAATTCAAGAAATGAATTTCAAGTTTCAGAGATTAATAATCATTTATTTCAAAAAATTATGAATGAATGTTGTAAAACCTAAAGGTTTGGTGAATTGTAGTTTAGCTGACTTTGAATGGGAATAAGACACCGGGTTTACCGTCATGATGCTGCCTTTGGGAGTCAAGACATTAACCATCGGCCATACTAAATTAATACGATTGTCAACGACTTTATTTTTTTAACCTGGCCGACGCCCAAATTAGAGGTTTTAATCTTCTCAAATTTTTTTTCCGATCAATGATCACTTATGTCGTGACTCTAAAAAATTTAGGTCACGACAGTGGAAAACTACAACATAAAATGCTCTTTCCTCTCCTTATTTCAGTTGTCATGATCTTAATTTCATTATTTTGACTTTCTTTCCACTTTTATTCTTCACATCCAGCACTCTTGGTTGCCACTTTTGAATTAATGTTATGACTTTAAAACATAAACACTAATTTCAAACAATTTCAATTTATTCACTTCATTCAAAATAACTACAACTCAACTCACCTTAGATTATGCAAAATTTAGCAACTTCCATTATGCATCACATTCAACAATTAAACATCAAAACAGATAAAATTCCCAAACTTTCAATCATGCTATATCAGAAGACAAATTAAAATTCAAATCAAGAAGAAGGTAAAGAAAAACCATTTCCTTTTAGTCTCTTATGCTAATTGAAGTTTGACTTGATGCTCTTTTGCACAATCTTCATTGTCTCGTAAAACTAGGAAATTATTTAACTATTATTCAACTACTAATGAAATACAATTACAAGAATCTATTGTAAAAATTTTGTAAAACATTGAACCTGTAAATGAGACAAGAAAAATTTAAAACAAATCGGTGGATCATTTCCATAAAGCTGCTCCATTTTTAGTCTTTAGCTGGACTTTCTGCTGCCATTGTTCTGTTTCTTCAATTTTCTTCATTTATCTTCCAATTTCTTTTTCCCAAGATAATGCTTTAATCTCTGACCATTAACTTTGAACTCCTCATGATTGCTGGTTCTAAGTGTCACCGCCCAAATCAGAAGCCGACACCACTGTAATGGTCCACCCATTGACTTCAGCCTTTCTCCAGAAAGGAGTCTTTAACTGAGTTGAATAACAAGACCTGATCTCGCTCAATTCCCTTCAAAATTCGTTGATCATGCCATTTTTTGTTTCATCTCCAGATTCTCGCACTATCATAGGCTTCATTTCAACTCTTCCAATCTTAACTGAGTAACCTATCTTTTGAAGAGCAGAAATCAAAATTAAAGCTTCTCGATAGCTCCATGATAAATCTACATTCTAGCTCAAGAGGTAGGTGACAAGGTTTTCCAAAGACAAGTCTCAGATGGGGACATTCCACTGGGAGCTCAAAAGCAAATTCAGATGCCACAGTGACTAATCTCTCCTCTCATTTAGAACTTACAATTTTTCCACTCTTTGCTTCATGTTGGAAATTTCAAATTACCCATTCATGCTTAAGGATGATAAGCCAGTCTATAATGTGTTTGATACCATATCCTCATGAGTTTGTCAAACACCGTATTGCAAAAATGGGCTTCCTCCACACTAATTTATAAATCTGGTATCCAACTCTGAGAATATTTCAGAAACTCCCACAATCAGATCAGCATCATTCTTGACATACAAATGCTTCTACTCATTTTAAGATGTAAGATAATCCACAGCTAGAGTATGTATATATTTCAAATGCAAACCGAAAAAGTCCTATAAAATCCATTCTATACATCAAATAAATCGCACCATCAGACACTGGCAGGCATCTCATGCTACCGATATCTTGGCCTTCGCACTGATCACAATAACTTTACCATTCAAAACAATCCTTAAAATCGAGGCTATGATTCGTACAGCCAGTAGGTGAGTGAACTCAACAAAATTTGTATCCGTGAGCTCCCTCCCACTCGCGAGCTGGCTACCGCAGATAAAGGCCCTGCGTCTAACATGGATGTTTTCTTCTCGTACAAATGATTTGAATGAAATCAAAACTGCAATTTAAACTTATCTGGGCTTCAGTTAAAACAGTAGCGTGATGGTCGGCAACCTAAAAATAAATGAAGAAAATAAGAAAGAACTCCTCAAGTATCACTACTAGGCTTAAGGTCCTGTGGCTAATCTAGAGGTCCTCCCGTTAATCCTCGCTATGACATGCAACCTATACCTATGCGCTAACCGGATCTATGTTTAACTAGCAAACCTCACCCTTGAAACAACTCCGGCTTAGCCAATACAGTAGCATGCATCTATGACCCCTTTACAGTTTGAAACCCTAACATTC
Source organism: Tetrastigma voinierianum (assembly GCA_016808115.1). NCBI lineage: Eukaryota > Viridiplantae > Streptophyta > Magnoliopsida > Vitales > Vitaceae > Tetrastigma > Tetrastigma voinierianum. The sequence goes on from JAEQBH010001793.1 coordinate 273,129, forward strand.
AATATCATCTTAGAGGCTCGTAAAGACCATCTAAAGAACAACAGTACATCTATCACTAATTATGCACTGTATCCTAAAGCATGGAGAGTATTGGCCAAATCAATAACATTAAATGCTATGCAACCCTAATTTAAGAAACCCTAACATATAAATACTCATTTTAGAGCTCAGAAGACCATCTAAAGAACCACAGACATCTCTCACTCAATATGCACTGATCCCAAAGCATGGAGTATCACAAATTAATGACATTCAATGTTAAGTGCAACTATCACTTGAAATCCTAACCCTTTAACCTACCTCTGGCTCGTAGAAGGCAATCTAATGGATATTAAAGGTATCTAAAGCCAAGACATACACTAAACTCTAAAAGCTTCTGCTACATTGGGTCAAGAAAGTAAATCAAAAAAGCTAAAACCTAGAGCTTCTAAGATTCGGGAAACCAAAATGACAAACCTCGTCGCATGAAAAGCAAATGGGAACCACTGAAGAACCTAAAAGATCTCACCCCCACAGCCTTTACTCAAGAAGGAAGTGGCTTGACGCCATCCTCCAAGTTGTCATCCTTGAGGGTGTTTGGCAACCAAGAAAGGGAGAGGAAAAGAGGAGAGAGTAAGAGAGAAAACCAAAAGAGCCGAGTCGCGCGAGATATTTGATCGGGGTGATTGTTAGGTTACAAACTTATAAGGTGGCTTATATAGCCAACCAAAATGTGTGAAATGGTAAGAAAGTTCCAACATTTTGCTAAATTCAAGGACAAGGAGTAATACAATCAAAATCAGCTTCCAATATACTAATTACAAAAGCATGATTACAAGGTGCTGGATTCTCATACTCAAAATTCCTCGCTTAGGTAGCGAAATCATTCTCAAGAGATAGCGAAATCATGAATTTGGCTGCCAGGCAAGGCAATTCATTAGCTAGTAAATTCACAATTAGCTAAAATTCAGGAGCAATGAAAATGCACACTCCGCTTAGGAATAAGGATTGGCCACTAGAAAAATTCACAAGAGATAGCGAAATCGAGAAATTTATCTATCCACAAAGTGAATTCCTCTCTAGCTCAGCGAAAAGTCTAAAGCTTCTCCACGGCCACTGCTCCATTGGCCACCGTTCTCACGCTTCTCTTCCATTTCCGGCTTCATTTTTTCTCTATTTTCTCTTCTTTCCTTCTAAATCTTGATCTATATGTTAAGTTTGGACTTTTAATTCTTCATATTTGATCTATTCAACAATGTTGGCGTGATTAGCCTTGAAAACTCTGTGATTCTAAGGCAAATGGGACTGCGAATAATAGGGACCTTAATATGTAAATTGGGTTAATACATAACAATTACACACAAAAAGTTTCTCAAAAACCTATTAAAAATAGGTTCAAAATAGCACTTTGGGCACTAATCAGCCAAGAGAACTCGACCGGAGAATTTTATGGGCCGCTTTTATCTCCTACAGCGTCCTCCATAAGGTGATGTACGACATTCTTTAAAATCTTGCTTTGCTCACCTTCCTGCAAGACATCTCCTTATAATCGTATCAGCCCTTTAAACACACAATGGATCATCCCGTATGTAGTACCTACCGCGCCCTTAGCTTTTCTCCACGGTAGTTGAATTCGTAAGATAATTCCACAAGCTAAGAAATTCACACACGCATACCAGGTGATGGAGTGATGTACCTGAAATAACTACTCATCCGAAAATTTTCTCCGCTATTTCCCTCTTCCTTCTTCTGATGCTAAATGGTTTCTACTATTGACAAGGATCGCCATCACATTGTCACTACCCTTCTCGTTTCCTTTTTATTCTAAATCAAATTCCTGCAATAATAGTACTAATTGATCAATCTTGGCTTTGCTTTTCTTTGCCATTAGATATTTAATTGTCGCATGATCGTTGTGTATACAACATGGACCCCAAAATGTACGGCCTCGAATTTTTCATGTAAACACTATCACAAGATCTCCTTTCAAAGAGTAGAGTAATTTTTCGTGGCTTCATTAAAGGTTTTAAGTAGTATAGTAGATGGCTCAACAATTTTTCATCTTTCACCTCTAATACAATTCTATCAGAAATCACCGGTATCACACATGATTTCAACTGCCTAACTGTTTTGCCAGCGAATGGAGCTTCAACTAGTCTCGGATTTACTTCTTCAAATGTTTTATGGCAGGATTCATCAAAATAGAACTTAGTATCTTTTCCCAAAGAATCATATGGTCTAGCAATTTTTGAGAAATCTCTCGATAAATTCCTTTATAAAATCCGCACGCCCAGAAAACTTTCGATTCCCTTTGACTTAGTGCGACATTAGGTTTCTTATAATTGAAACTTTTGCCCGGTCTCACTCTCAAGTCTCCGCTAAGTAAATCATGCGCCCCAAGATACCCCTTCATAACCATAAAATGGCATTTTTCCCACCAGAGCTGATTATCATTTCGCACTCTCGCCTATCCCTGTGCTATGTGCATCGTTTCAAAATCGATCCGCATAATTTAAAAATCATCCATGAAGATCTCCATAACTTCTTCTCTCGCTAGATCATAAAATATAGACATCATGTATCTTTGAAGGTACCAGAGCATTACACAAAACCAAAATGGCATTCTCCTAAAAGCATCTTAAATGGTATGTGTAAAAGTGGTTTCTCCTAATCTCGTGTGCAATAGCAATTTGGTTATGATTCCAGTATCCATCAAGAAAACAAAATGGTGGTGTCCCGCCAACCTATCCAAAGATTCAAGCATCAATGAAAGGAAAATGATCCTTTCGCTGTGATTCAATTTTCTCGTAATTAATACACACCTCCATCCTCACACAGCTTCAGAGGAATCCGGGCCTCATTCTTTTTATTTCCTCTTGGACATGAAGGAATCCACCTAATTCCCTTTGGGAAACTACATGCACCGGGCTTACCCAAGAACTATCCTCGACATAGCATATATAAACCCGCATTTAACCAATACTTAACTCTTTCCGATAACTTCTTTTTTATCACTCGGTTCAGCTTCCTTTGATGTTCAATATAAGTTTTGATTATCTCTCTCTTCCAAAGAATATTTTGTACAATGGAGGGCTGGAGCACTCCTTCGGGGATCTTCACTGACTAAGCAATCATTTTCAGATATTCTCGTAATTCACAAGAACTTTCGCTTTTCATTTTCCGCTAATGCAAACTGATATGATAATTGGTTTTCTTTTCCGGTTCTAAAACTCATATTTTAAATGACTGGGCAATTTTTCAATGTTAGCCCTTCGCACTAGCTTCCCGCTCATGAGCTTGTCAAGCTTCGTCGCTTATTTCCCATCTTTAATGCTTTCATTTATAGTTTAGACTGCTTCCTATTAAACATATTTCTCCAAGGCACTTCACAATAAAAGCTCTCAAGGTACTGAAAATTCATCTCAATTTCATTGATAGAGTGTTGAATGATACAATTAGAATTCAATTCATCATTGAGAAGGCTATTGTTTCTTACAGCCATACTAATGTCTGCCTCTACATTAGGATGTTCCAGACTCCTATTAATATTAAAATGCAATCGCTTCATCCCAACTTCTAAGTGTCGGGCTTCACCTTCTATACTGCCGATCATATAAACTCATAAGGTATCTTCCCAAAGAACAAAGGAACTTCGTATCTTCCCTCCATATCCGCATGATAACAAAATCCATCAGGAAAATGAATTCCCCAACTCGACAAGTACATCTTCCAGAATGCCCTCCGTCAGGCTATCGATCTATCGCCCATCCGTAATGTAATCACGGCTGGGGTAAGTTCCCCAAACTTAGTCTCCTCGCACCACCGATAGAGGCATCAAATTTATACCGCGCTTAATCACATAAAGCATTCTTGAATTCATATTTCCTTATAGGAGCAGGAATGTGAAATCGCCAGTGGTCTTTCATTGGTCTGAGCTCAATGGATAGCACCGTGCTTATCATTGCTAACTATACCCTCCCTACCTATCTTTCTTTCTCTAGCCCAAGATTTCCTTCGTAGCCTTTGCATAAAGAGGCATTTGGCTGATCACCTCTCGCAAATGGGATATTTATTTCTATTTTCTGAAAATATCCAAGAATTTAGAAACTGCTCTTCTCTTCTACTGGGGTTCTGGAATGGCACCAGTGTATACGGTAATTCTCCTTCTTTTCCGATTATTACCTTCTGCCTGTTCAACTGGCTATTCTTCTCTCTTCTTCTTTCACTCTTCTTTCTCCGCCTCAGCCTCTTCTTTCCTTTCCTCGGGCCTTTTGTTGCCGCCAAATCCTTCCCATTTAACCGACCGCTGCGCCTGGGTTCTTCCGCTGTCACTTAAGGAATGTAAATTTCGTTCTGACGGCATATTCAGGGGCTAGTTTCCTTACTTGTGTCTCTAAATTTTTCTGTAAGGAGGCACTAGCATTCTCCAACATGAGTATCGACTAAAGCTTCTGTCAGACAGTTTGCGTTCAAGTGAATTGTAATAGCCTTGTTATCCTCATGAACTCGCAACATTTGTTCTTCAAATGGTTGGGTTCTCCTCTGACCCTGATATTCATTTCTGTCCTCACCTCCTTGATGCTGCTGCTGGAACCTCGGGTGGTCAATGACATCCTTGTTTCGAGATGTCGGGTCTCCCGCCTCGGGCTGGTAGAAGGTTCTCCACCATACGAAATCTCATGGTTCCTCAAAGGTCGATCAGATGTGTGGGTAGGTTAGGATTTGGCTTGAAATGATAACTCTCTTTGCTCCGCTCACGTACATAACCTCCTCAAAGACCATAAGAATCTTCTTCTGCTGGCACGTCAAGACTTTCTCATAAATTCTTCTTTCCACGCCCTATTTCATGAGCAAAGCAGTATCTTTCTCGCTTGTCTATGCAATATGGAATCTAACTTTGTTTCCATGGTCGCCATCTCGTCACCTCCATGACCCATTTTCCTCTCTGCTGCCTCCTCTTGAAAACTCATGGAGCTTTCTTATATTGCATTTTGCTAAATCTTCTATCGATATCTCGCCTTCAAGACTTTTTCGCTTGAATGCTCCATAGCATGAAGCATCAATAATGCCCTCGATGTATCATTTAAAGCATGATACACTATGTCCATCCGGGCTCAAATCTATTCCATGCATCCACACCTTCAACAACCTCTTTGAATCTTCCCAAGCTACATATAGGCTCTCATCTTCCCTTGTTGGAATATCATTATCTCTCTTCGTCTCTCCAAGTGAGACGGGGAAAGAATCCGCCCAAGCAGTCACTAACCCCTCCCAAGTATCACCGTAACTAAGGTAAATGATTCATACCATGTGGCTGCGGCCTCTCAAAGAAAATGGGAAGAGATGCAACTTTATCACCTCTCGGTCTCACACCATTCACCTTCACTCAGATTCGCCCATTCCGAGAAATCTCCTGTGTGCTCGCTTGGGTCTTCTGTGATGACCAAAAGAACTGATGTTGCTGTACCATGGTGATTAAGGCTGGCTTCAGTTCAAAATTATTTGCATCCACAAGAGTCAGTTCGATCGGCAATATCCTTCCCGAATATCAGCCCGTAAATCCTCCATTGTGCTCATGGGGGCCTTCTCCCGGTTGCCGCCTGCTCCTCCATTGCTTAGTCATGTCTCCTTATCCGCTATAGTCAAGGTTTCTCTCGTCTTTTGTTTTTCTTAAGCTCCCGAAAGTGTTCTCTCCAATTCGGGCCGCTGAATCAGGCCTAACTCGCTTTCCTATGCATTAAAGGTTTTCCCGTAATCAAACACACTCGTATTAATAGATTAGTCAAACTTAAACAATTATGTCCAACATGATTGTTAAAAATTAGTGGGCTTCATGAGTCACCGCTTGAAAAGTTATTTTTGTTCTTTCTTAAAAATGTCCAAATTAGTATTTCCTTCTTGTCAGATATTGATATAATTAATTTTTCAATCCTCGCAACGACGCCATAAAACTCGTCGCCTTTTCTATATAAATTAAAACCCCTCAAATTAACACAAACTACAAGAGCCTTAATACACCCTCTTATACCCATGTCACTTTGATAGTTTATCGCTTAAAATAATTTTCTCTAATGTTCAGGATTAAAATATGGTTCAAATATGACATCGCAAGGCACAGTGTCATACAAGTAAAGAATCTAAATGTAAGTCCAGTATCTTTCCCGTAGATCAGATAAATAATTACGTGTCAACTACCCCAACTACTAAAATTTCACACTATTCGACTAAAAATCAGCGTGAATGTTTTATCAAACGCATAAAATTAAAAATCCTATAATGAATTGATATGTTCTAATTAAACGAACAAAAGTTAATGACTAAAAATAAATTGTACATAAAAGAATGGATTGAATTCACTTTAATGTAGAAATCGAAACTATTAATGATACAATGGAACACTAATCAAAAGACTATATCCGCTACTTTGTTCATGTATGGATCCCCGATTTTTGTCCAAGATTTAATTACTGGAATCGATCTCTCCGTTTTCACTCGGGATGAATATCCTTGCTTCTCTCAAGACAAGATCAAACCAACCTACCATTCCACATTTTCTCTTGCAAGATCTCGGGGTATTTTTCTTTCTCAATACTACACCCATTTCCCCGCTGACAGCCAGTAACTTTCGTCACCTCCTTAGGATTTCCAGCCAAGTTTCTACTACTTAATCGTGGCTCAACCCGCATCTATGGGTTTATCCCTTCTCACTGATGGAGTAGCTTTCAACACTGTGGATCTGAACGCATCTTTCGTAGATTAAGGTGAACTCTAATTATTGATATTGTTAAAATACACCTCCAACTTCAATTATGAGCGAATGGGGATTTATCAAATGAATCCTCGTAGCTCAAAGAATACTAATAAAATGTGAACATCTTAAAAGAATGCTCTAAACTCTTAGGAATCTCCGTCTTTGTGTCACGCAGAGGGCATCCTGGATATCAGAGTAAGATACATTCCCTCAACTGGTACTAAGTACTACTATTGGGAACTTATCCATTAAAAACAACACCGACATAAAACTAAAACCCAAATTAATTCTCCGTAGAAATTGCGTAGAAAGACTCAGAAATAAATGTAAACAAATCTAGCCGAAGCCGCGGCTCGACATCGTATTATGACCTAGCAAATTGAGTGCCATCTCGCACGACCACTATAATTGCAATAAATCAAAGAAATGAATTCCGTAAATTTGTCTAGATTTCATAAATTTGACATCAAGAAAATAACATAACTAATAATCCAAATACTGCCTCTCGTGACATCAAGTAGATCTTAAAACTGTAAAAATAAAACTAAAAATAAAATCTACTCTAAAATATACATCGAAGTTCCTCTTCTTTTCCCTTTGTCGGGTAGTGAAGAAATCAGAAAACTACTTTACTATTCGAAAGCTTATTTATAGTCAGAAAAAGAATCTCATCTAATCCCCAAAAATGCTCGTGGAAACTAAAGAAAAAGCCTGTACCATCGTCCTATGTCGTGGACTCGTTGATGTCACATAAACTTGTCTTGATTGCTCATGATCACCGCAGCTTCCTCGCTTCGCTGTTCTACAGATTTATGTCGCGACCTCACTTGATGTCATGGGACATCATCGCCTCTCCTATTCTTCCAAATGGCCGCGGCTTCACGACATCGCTTTAGGTCATGTACCACCTTGGCCGCTTGTAAGATCGACTCTGGCGTTGTGACTTTGATTTCTTGGTCGCACTCGTTTGGTGGTTTTCTCATTTCATAACTTTCAATTTTATGTCGCGACTTTCCGGCTTCCATTTCTTTCTTCAGTCAGAACCTCATTCCATTGCCAAGGATCGATTTCTCTTTCTTCCCAACTATTTTCCAAGTTGTGACATCAAAGTGATGTCACGACATCCTTCTCTTCCTCGCTTCGCCTCTTCTTTAGGTCGCGACCGAATGAGTGGTCGCGAGCATCATTTCCCCCCGACCCTTTGACTTTTTAAAAGTGGTCATAAGCCTGGCCTTGTCAAGGCTTCTATCCGACTACAGTGTTACGACTTCTTTCAAACTATGTTTTAGTTGCATTTGAACACTCGCTTTTTATGTCGCGACACCAAGTTGATGTCACACATGAAATGTGGAACCTAAGATTAAAAACTAGCCGCGAATCCTCTTTCTTTTGCAAAGACTTCAGGGCTTCGATAGCGAATCCCGGTCGCAACCTTAAGCGCCGATGTCGCGACATCATTCATAACCTTTTGGTGTCGCGGCGTCAAGATGATGTTGCGACATGAATTTCTTCTTGATTGTTTCTAGTTCTTGACCACGCTCTTTGTCGCAATCTCCTTTTTCAAGTCACGACTTCACTTGTTCACGGTTCAGTTTCTTCTTCAAAGCCAAATTTGTTGATGTCGTGGATTTGAATTGCTGAATCGAGGGCCTCTCGTCATGACTTAAATTCCCGCCAGACTCAATTCCTCGCCAGTCGGTTTCTTCTATTTTTGCAAATTCAGTTTCTAATGTGATTTTCCCGCAAATCACCAGTCAATTATCGCTTCTCGTAAACAATTCAACATTATTTATATTAAACTCTCGTAAAATGGATTAAAAATCTAATGAGTTTTCGACCTTACTCGATAAGAATTGTGACACTACGCTCATAGTTGCTTCTTTCCCAAGTAGCTTCTCTTCCCCGCTATGGTGTGTTGCTGCAGCACTTTCACTAATGGTACTTGCTTATTCCGCAACTATTTCACTCTCGAAGCCAAAATAGCTTTCAGCTCTTCATCATATGACAAATCACTATACTTGCACATCCTCAGATCAGTAGTATGTGCGACCTACGAGCAAGATCTGTAAGCATCGACACATGAACACATTGTGTAATTGCCAATTCGGAGGGAGTGCCTAATGATAAGCCAATGTAATAATTCTTTCTAAACCTCATATAGCCCTATGAACTCCTTACCTCGATTTTCCCCTTTTACTCAAACCGTAGAATTTTCTCCCTCCTCCTCCACTACGATACTTTCAAGAAGACCTTTGTCTCCCACTTCATATGCAATGTCTCTCCTCTTCAACCTAAGAGATAAGATTTTTGTTTCCATCACTTTTTCGCCTTTAACCTTTCCAGACACCAGACTCTCAGATTCTTCACTAAGTGTCCGGGATTCAATCACTTTATGTTCATTTTAACTCCTCGTCCAACACATGTGAGTTCTCTATATTTTCTACTATACAAAGCCTCGTATGGTGCCATACCAATGAGCCGATCGAAAACTATCGTTATAGGCAAATTCCATCAATGGAATATACCTATCCCAACTTCTCGAAATTCCACACACAACCTCGAAGCATATCTTCAAGTACGAATCACCTTCTAACTCCGTCCATCGGGCCATGTATGAATGATGTACGAACTTCAACTTAAAGGCCTAAAGCTGACCGGTGAATTCCTCTCAGAACCTTGATGTAAAATGCAAGATTCCCTATTCATACAATAGATAACTGTACACCATGCAATCGTACAATCTCCTCCACATATAACTCAGCTAGCTTCCATCCATTGAATTACCCATCCTTACCTAAGATAAAACCCGCTAATCTTTGCGGAGTTTATCAACAATCACCAAGACAGAGTCATGCTTCTGTTGTGTGAGGGGGAAACCTGACACAAAATCCATGGTAATGTTATCCCACTTCCATCAAATCGGAAGGGATTTAACAAACCTCTCGCACTCGTGTTCGGGCCACTCATTGACATGTCAAACAATTCGATATTATTATTCGTCACATTTCTTTTCATTCCTTTCCACCTCAATAAACTGCTTTCAAGTCCCCGGTACATCTTATTACCTCCAGGATGCATGGTAAATACCGTGACATGAGCCTCAAACATCAAATTTTTTCTTAACTCTTTATCATCCGTACAATACAATTTATTATGGGAAATAAAGAGGCAAACTTCCCAAAGATCTTTTCTTCCGAAAACTCGTCTTGTCACCATCTCGAACTATTTGTAACTTTTCTCTGTAGTTTTCATCATTTTTCTATGCATCTAATCATTTACTTCAAATTTGGAGACTCCAAATTGAGCCAACAAGGCTCCACTGTAATCAACTCAGCCATAATCTTTCAAAACTAAAAGTGTAAATCATTCTTTACTATGCATCCAGCCATCGTATTTGCTTTCCTTGTGGATCAATTATACAATCATACCTTAACACTCCAACCACCGACGTTGCTCTCTCCTCCTCCCCTCCTCCTTCCTCCTCTTTTCCTCCTCCCTTCCTCCTCCTCCTCCTCCTGCCTTCCCCTCCTCTCCTTCTCCTCCTCCTCCTCTCCTCTCCTCCTCCTCCCCAAGCTGGGGAGTCTTTCCGAGTTAGCAACATTTTGCACTCCCCTATGATCAAGAAAAATTCTACACATTTTTCTCCATATAAGTAGTGCTCGCCATATTTTCAAAGCAAACACTACCATAGCCAACTCTAGGTCAGGGAGCAGGATACCCTCGTTCTTCATGTCGCTTTAACCCGGTCTAGGACAAAGGCGTTTCTCACCACTTTCCATCCTTGCACATCACCATCCCAAACCAATGCCCGAAGCATCACTAAGGCAAGGTATACTCTTTCTCTGGCAGGCTACGGTCTACTGAAGCCTCAACCAAGATCCCTTTCAATTGTTCAAAACTATTCTGACAATTGTCTATCCACACAAACTTTATTCCTTTCCTAAGTAACTTGGTGAGCGGAGAAGCTATGATAGAAAAGCCTCTCACAAATCTTCTATAATAACTTGCTAGGCCTTAAGAAACTCCTCACCCTGCTACATTTCGAGGTGGCTCCTGGGGTTCACAATGTACTTAAATCTTTATAGGGTCAACTCTTATACCCTCCATTGACACAATATGGCCTATTAAGGAAACTTCCTTTAGCCAAAAATCACATTTCCTAAGCTTAGCATATAACCTCTTTTCTCTTAGCGACTGTAGGACTATTTTCAGATGTTGTTCATGCTCCTGTGCATCCTTAGAATACACCAGGATGGCATCAATAAAGACCACTACAAACTGATCCACATAGTATTCGAATAAATTTCTATTCATTAAATCCATGAATACCGCTTGCGCATTAGTCAACCCAAATGGCATTACCAAAACTCATAATGGCCATATTGCCCTAAGTGCGGCTCCTCGGCACATCTACTCTCTTTACTCTCAATTGATAATATCTCAGATCGTAGGTCACTTCTGTGGTGCGACACCCGCCTCCTTCCCCAATCGACCAAAAGCACGATTCTCAAGAATGGGTACTTGTTTTCACCTGTCACCTCGTTTTTATTTGCTTAGTCACGCACATCCGAAGAGTGCCATCTTTCTTCTTAACAAATAAAAATGGTGCACCCCAAGGCGAAACACTGGGTCGTACAAACACTTTATCTAAAAGCTCTTATAGTTGAACCTTTGACTCCTTCAACTCAGTTGGAGCCATCCTGTATGGTGCCTTAGAAGTAGGAGTTGTTCCCAGAAAATCTCACAGATAACACACTTCTTCAAGTGGAATACCAGGTAACTATTCTGGGTGGGAACATATCTAGAAAATCTTCACAAACTTAATATTTTCCAATTCTATTCGAATTCCTCTTGTAGTCACACTGTGCCAAAAGGTTCCTCATGATCCTTTTCTCAAAGAATCGTTTGGCTCAAGATAGTTGAAATTACATTCGACACCCGCCTCCGTATTCATCACTATGTGATCGGCATCTCCACGGTCAGAAAGACGCTTCCTATCACAACTGGAATATAGCCCGATGTTTGGATAGCCAATCCATTCCCAAAATTAAATCAAACTCCCGAAATGGTAGAGCAATTAAATATGTAGAAAATTCCCTATCCTGAATAACTATAGAGCAATTCTTATACACTTTATTAACCTTAACACTTTCGCCTACTTCTTACACTGAATTCGGAGGACGCTCCATCTATACAAAACACAAGGACATCCACATCAGGCCAACACATTACTAAACACATGCTTTTCTATCATATACTCTATTCCAGAGCCGCCTAAAGCTAGGCATTTCTAGAAACGCCTAAACCTAGGCTCTGATACCACTAACTTGTGACGCTCCCAACCCGACACCCGGTGTCAAGCGAGGGTGTCATCATTTTTTTTTTCTAAACTTATAACCTTTAAGCTAGTTCATTCATATAATGTTAACATCAATCATAGTAACTCATATCCCAGAGCACGTATTACAAAATATATACAAGCTCCATACATGGAAGTGTTCAACATTTACAATATTTACATTGCTTCATTTGTTTACATAAACAACAAAAAGGAGTCATATAAACAAAAATAGACCAAAGAGTCCCAAGTGAACACCTAATGATGTGTTGACCTCGAGACATGGACCGCCCCGCCCTTTCGCTCTCGCTTCCGCACCTACAAGGATGAAAACTCGTGCTGTTTTATGCTTAGTGGGAATAAACTCGTGATTAACTAACACGCGCCATCACACTTTCTATAAGACATGCATATACATCTAACATATCCTATCATTTAAACATGCTTATATGATATCTTTACATTTACTTATCATATCATGTTTCCATTTCTTATCAACGCTCATATACATTCATATCATTTTTACACTAACTTCTTGTTCTTTGGCTTCACAAGATATTTTTTGGCATCGCATACGGCATATGCTTCTCTTATCATATCATATCATTTCACATATGTTATATTCAAGTCATTTGAGTTTATGCTCTATGCCCGTATAAACCTGAAGTGGATAAAAGGAAACTATAAGGGCCCTCGTTGCGCTATACTCACTCAGACGTAAATAAGGTCTATAAGGCCCAGAGGCGCTGTTATCATCAGGCGAGACAATGACCATCTATAAGGGCCCCAAGGTGCTAAATATCATAATGAGACAATGACCATCTATAAGGGCTTGGGTTGGCGCGAGAATGACCCAAATAGGGCCAACCGACTTCAGATAGTCGCAGACTTTGCTTTTTCCTAATAGGCATGCCCCATTCATCCCTATACTGTGCTCTACAGATAATCCATGTATTTTATGTTCGTATATATCTATATTCCCCGAATAATTATTTCCATCCGATAAATTATATGCGAGTATTTACAATCATTTATTCGTATATTTACTTTTCTATATCTCATTATATGCATGAATAACTATGGTTACCATGTATTCTTATGATCTATTTATGAGTTCATAATATGAATAACTATGGTTACCAGCAGGGCCTACTTTTTTTCATAATTTATGGACCTAATATGAGTTCCAATTTCATAAATCTATATATGGATGAATTATATACTCAAAGGGCTTTCCATGGAGTCCAAGAACATCCAAAACGGAGTTCAGAAAAAGAAATTATGACCGTCCGAAGTTGGAGGCTTCCCATAAACAGTGACCCGAGTAGAACCTACAGGGCCTACTATTTTTCATGATTTCTAGGCCTAATATGAGTTCCAATAGTATAAATATATATATGGATGGATTCTAGACTCAAAGGGCTTTCCATAGAGTCTAAGAACATCCGAAACGGAGTTCGGACGAAGAAATTATGACCATCCGAAGTTGGAGGCTTCCCATGAAAACTGACCCGAGTAGAACCTGCAGGGCCTACTATTTTTCATGATTTCTGGACCTAATATGAGCTCCAATATTAATAATTTATATATGGATGGATTCTAGAATCAAATTACTTTGCATAGAGTCCAAGAACATCCAAAACGGAGTTCGGACGAAGAAATTATGATCGTCCGAGTTTAGAGGCTTCCCATGAATAGTGACTTGAGCAGAACCTGCAGGGCCTACTATTTTTCTTGATTTATGAACCTTATATGAGTTCCAATATTATCAAGTTATATATGGATGGATTCTAAACTCAAAGGTCTTTCCATAGAGTCCAAGAACATCCGAAACGGAGTTCAGACGAAGAAATTATGACCATCCGAAGTTGGAAATTTTTGACTGCATCTCCCCTAAAACCCCAATATTTCCTTAATACAAATATTCCTCAATTGAGGATTACAATCAACCAACCCAAGTCCAAAACACAACCAATATACCAAGTAGGGTTCTTTAGACCCAAATTCATCAAAAATGGGTTTATGGTTTGATTTTTCCATACTCATCCATAGAAATTCATACAAAAGTCCAAATGTCTAATAATCTATACCAAAATCATAGTTTCCATACAAAAAACTAGACTTCCATTCAAAATCCAAACTAATCCTTGAAAACCCATACTTCCATACTAAAATCCATACAAAATACAAACTAATTCATAAAAACCCATACTTCCATACTAAAATCCATACAAAATCCAAACTAATCCATAAACCCATACTTCCATACTAAAATCCATACAAAACTTAACAAATTCCATACCTTTTCTCTTATCTTCTTCTTCTCCCTCTTCTTCTCCTCTTCTTCCTCTTCTATTCACGGGTTTTTTTTGCTCTCCCAAAAATAATGAGAGGCCAAATTTTGAGCCTATCCACTTTTTGGTCTTATTTTCTTCTTTTATTACACTTCCAGGGTCCTCCCCATCTCCATTATTTGCAATCAATTATTCCTATTTCTATAATAGAATCATATCTTTTATCATATGACCTCAAATCCTATTTTGGACAAATTACAAATTTACCCTTGCTTATCTTGTACAAATTCCAGGTTTCTCCATTTTCATGTTTGCATTTAAATTACAAAAAATTCAAATTATACATACAAAATACCCTAAACATGTTATAAAACTGTTAGGGCATATTTTGGGGTATTACAGGCCCCATCCCTTGTCATGGGAGATGGTTCGTTTTTTATCCCGGGACATGATAGCCTGATCCATCTTATTTAGGAGGCAGCTTCCCCTGAGTATGCTCCTTATCAATCATATATTGCGATCCAATCTATTTTTGCTCCAACATCTTGTACAAAGGCGAGGAGCTATTTGAGGCCTTCTGTTCATATATCCGGTGGCTTTCAGTTCATCCTCACAGCTCGTCTCCTGGACTTCCTTTGTTCCATTTTGAAGACAAGGTCCATCAGAGAACCCGACCTCGAAATGAGTCCATTCCCCTCCTATTCCCGAGGCTATTTTCTAGGTATTAGAGCATATCGGGTTTTCTCATACCCACCAGAGCGCCACGAGATCGCGAGGTCACCCCATTGTTGACAAGTGGCGACATGCCCCGTTGATTACCCCATCTCCTGGATTCAGCTGAGGATCACCGTTAGCCGACCTTCCCACAGAGGATCAACCACCTCCAAGTGAAGACGACAGAGAGCCTCGCATTCCAAAGATTCTCACCCATCTCCTGGCATCACCCATCATTTACAAAGACTGCAGATCCCTTCCCCACCTCCGTATCTCAACCCCTAGTGCATCCGAGCTCCTATAGATTCTCCTGGACCCAGTAACACAACACCGCCACCACATCATATATCCATCTCCACCCACTCCCGGCCACACGAGGCAAATCAAGAATTCACCCATCCCACATTCACGCCCACGCAGCCTTAGCCGAGAGAATGACATGCACTCCAGGCCGCCACTGCACCGCGCCATGCTCGCACAAAATCAGACCATCCTCGTGCAGATTGCCTCCTCCGATTCCCTATTAGTGTCATTTCAGCCTCTGGGGGCCATCCCTTCTTCTATAGAGCCAAAGACCCTCTCCAAATTTCAAATTCTCTAAATTCTTCGACCAAGATACAGCAGTAGTAGCAGCCACATTACACTGCACTGAAGACTCCTACCTTGCCCAGGATGAGGATGACCTTCCACCAGCTGCACACCATTGAGGAGGTAGCACTTCCTTCTCTAACTTTCCAATCCGAGCCCTATCACACAATGTTACTGTCAGAGAGTTAGTGAAGGAAGTGGCTTTTGCATTCATGTTTTGTCATACTTGTACAAGCCCTTTTGTGATGTCCAAAGGGTTTATTGTTTCATCTTTTTGTGAAGTCATAGTTTTGCTCAGAAAAGACGAAAAATTTAGTTATATATCTTTATACATACTATACAGCTTATATTTACGACTTCAAAACCACACCCTTTTTTTTTTTTTTGCCTAGCTTGCAATTTGAAAAACTGAAACACTGTCTAATTTTGTTGATATTAGATTAGGTCCATGCATGATTGAGTGGATGATCAGTTGAAGCCTCATTGTTTTCAACCTTTTTCTTCCACCTTTAGCTAACCACACATAGTGCACTAGTTCCAACAATAACCTGAAAAACTGCCTAGCCTCCTAAGCCTTGCAAGAACATGACCTAGTTTCGTTAACCACCTTTAATAGGTTAAGGATTCCCCTGAAAAGAAGGCCAATGAAGTCTTCCAAAAAAAAAAAAAAAAAAAAAGTGAAAAACAAAAACAAAAACAAAAAGAAAGGAAACGCCGCAAAGCTTTGCCTTGAAACCTGAGCCCGGACGAGGGGGTATACTTCGCGAAAGTGAAGCCCGGTGGCCCAAGCCAACCTGGTTCGAGTCACCGACTCTAGTGCTCGCCATACGGGTGGATGGGTGAGGCTTAGCGAGTTGTAGGTGCTAGAGTCTAGAAATCATTTGGAGTCCGGTGAAACCCAAAGAGTTAGCTGCTGAAGATCCCCATGACTCGATGCCCTAAACCCACTCGTTGAGAGTCATCCACCCCGCACGGACTTTGGGCGGTCGATGCCTCGTGCACGCACCCCTATAACAAAGAAAGAAGTATGGAATAAGAGTAGATCCTGATCTATTTAGGTCGGTTAGTGTACTAGGTTGTGGCAATAGCTTGGTTGGGGAGGGTGTACCGCGCCTTATCCGTCAAACCGACCAGGCAACACTTAGATTTCCTGGGTGGAAGTTTCAGTCGATTCCCTCTCGAGTTGGAAACTCTTTTCGACATTTGATTATGTATGGCATCCTAGCCTCTCGAGATAGTTATCATGTGGTTTTGGGTGATTCATACTGAGGGTTAGGCATTACTCATTCACATTCTTTTTGGAATACCATTTTTTTTTGTAAACATAATTTTGATCATACTTTGTCTGCCTTCTCTTTCTTTCTTTCATTACTAAGGGACCAGCAATGTGTCGGTTGGGGGGAGTGATTAGTGCCTAAATAGTGATATTTTGAGCCCTGTTTATTGTAGGCTTTGAGCACTTTTTGTGTACTAATCAACTTAATTAACCCAATTAGCACATTAAGGTCCTTGTTATACTTCCGATCGCATTTTGTGGCAAATTTTGTAGTTTTTGAAAGCTAACTATGCCAAAATCATTGAGTCGACTAAAACACAAAGAATCTTAGCCGAACTCAGAGTTATAGGTCAGAAGCCGTATGTGAAAATGGAGCGTAAAAATGTATAGAAATTGGGTCATCATAGAATTTTAGTGTGGTTGCGAAATTTCTGTGCTGCAAATTTTCACCTACTCCCCCTCCCGTGGCCGCGTTCCGACCCCCGTCAACACTTTCTGGGCTCTTTCCTAAAGTACCCTTTATGTATTATTGGTAGTTCATGTATTTTTGTAATTTCCCTTATTCTGAGCTGTATATAAGGCGTAGTCAAGGTTTTGTACAGGATCATTATGATGCAATAAATTTTGTCGCGAAGCTTTCAGCTCTCCCGCCTGTTTTTCTTTCTCTCATTTTCTCCCATTTTCTCTCACTTTCTCACCTGCCAAACACTCCCTGAGGATGACAACTCAGAGGATGGTTGGCTAAACCCTCCTTATCCTTGGAAGAGAGTACATCACTAGGTGGTTTTGAGGTAACCATCAAGCCTCTTGTTTTTAACGCAAGGCTATCACTATTTATGTTTTTATCTTTCATCATAGGTTTAAATCCCTTTCATGTATCCTGACACTAGCATTTGGCAATTCAGGTTCAAATGATGGTTATTGCTAGATCCACTGAGGCCCGTTTTGTTGCCATTTATTTGTCATTGTAGGGTAGGTTAAGGGATAAGTTTTTACTGTCTAGAAACATTAATGTCCAATAAATGCAGTATCTCAAAAGGAAAATTATTAGGGTTTAGTCTTTATAACCAAACAAAGATCCGGTTTGGGAAATGACTATAGGTCATCCTCCCCAACACGAGGAAAAGACCGCAGGACTTCTCTTCGCCTTAATCTAAACCCAAAGGGGCCCGAGGCTTCAAGGAGTTCTTTTTACAATTTATTTCATTTTATTTATAGTTTTCAAATCACCAACTTCACTATTTTTATGAAAACCCTAAATCCAAAGTGAAATCACCATTTTGAGTCAGCTGTTAGTTACCTACATGAAGAAAACCCGTCCCTGTGTTCGACCCTAGAGCCACTATACTGCAGTAGCTATGCTACGATAGTAAGAGGTTTTGGTTTATAAATATTTTTTATTCCGAGCACCAAATCTCTACCCTATGCATGCTACAATTTTAGCGAATCATGGTAATAATTAATTGGTCTCTGATGTCAAAGCTTTTGGTATATGTAGTTATTTGCATAAAGTCTTTTTTTTTTTTTACTAATGATATGGTTTTTGTAGGTTGTGCACTTCCAAGTTGTCCAAAGTCAAGCAATCTGGTGCTTCCACTGTATTGTTCACTCAACATGCTTAAAGGAGACACTGGGTATGCTTCATATTTTATGCCTTTTCTTGAATTTTTTGTCTATGAAGAACGTAGTGACTATAGATGTATACTTGAAATCATCTATATTTCTATATTTATGGAGAGCGATATTGATGTGTGATTCTATAGGAGCACTCTCTATTTTTCTTGCTTTTAGCGTCTAACCAAAGGACTTGGTAGCCCTAAAATAACTATTGCTTTAGAAATATTTTTCCTCCAATTGTAATTAATTTGCTTGCACACATTACTTTGGTTCCATAAGTGTACTTAATCATAATTATGAGTCAACAATTTCTTGTAATTGCTTTGATATTAATAAATGATTTTTATTAATTATAGATAAACAACTTTAGTTTTGTGGTTGTGCATTTCATTACTTCTTTATTAAAATAAAATAAAGTTTTAATGATGGTAATTTCTGTGCTTATAATTATTTCATGTAGATTACTAACTTTGAAAACTTTATTGCATAAGACAAGTCCATTGTATCTCTCAATAAAACAAAATAAATTAAGGACACTGCTTAATAGCTTGCTTTATGGTTTTAAGTAATATTGTAGCATTAGCAATAACATAATGTAATTAACAAGAAAGTAATTTTCATCACAAGTTGCTACCCCACGAAGAATGCTCATATAAAGCCACCAAGATTTTTAAGGAGCGACTTCACAAGGATGAGTATACTTGGAAGAATGTTCTTGAGAACACTGAGAATTTGTAGTTTGATTAGTAGTTAGTATATTGTATTTAGTACATTTGACATTAATATTACTATTTTGTTATCTACGTGTACTATTGATTTTATAATTAATGAAAAATATAGTGTTTCAACTTATTTAATGACATCTATTAATTTAATTCTTAAATCTAGAGCTTTATGATTACATATAATTGAAATCTTCAGCCATAATAGGTTCAATTAGTAATAAAAGCTAAAACCTGTTGAAAATTAGCTCTAGTATTTACAGATAAAATGGAGATGGATTTTTCCGTCTCTTATTAGAATAGAGACAGAATTTTTCCATCTCTGATTAGAATAGAGACGGAAATCTTTCTCGGGTCGATCGTAGACTAATCAAATCGATTCTTTAATTACAGATTTAAATTCTCATTTTCGAAAGCTAGAGACTAATGAAACTGCCTCTAATTTGAGATAGAAATTCTGTCTCTGATATATCTTTGATTAGAGATGGAATATTTTCGTCCTTGATTAGAGATGAAATTGAGACAAACACAATTAGATACTAGTGTTTTAGAGACCAGCTCCCGTCTTCCCAACCGTCTAGAATTCCTTTCTGCATCTGGACAGAGACCGACCACTGGTCTCTACCTTGATTTTTCCAGTGAAGGAAGAGTGCTACATAAACTAGCAAGGAAAGAGAAATCAAAGGTGCAACACGAGTAGCAGACTGAAAAGAGAGAACTAAAAAAGAAGAAGGAAGTGAGATACTATAAACCTCCTATTCCATCCCCTTAGAGAATGCATAAATCAAAATTGGATGATCAGTTTGCTAAATTCTTGAACATGCTCAAGAAATTAGAGATAAACATTCATTTTGTTGAGGCATTGGTTCAGATGCCTCATTATGCAAAGTTTATGAAGGACATCCTTAGCAAGAAAAAGAAGTTTGATGAAGATGGAGTGGTAAACTTGTTACCAACATGCAGTGTAGTAATCCAGAAGAGCTTGCCACTAAAAATGCAGGATCCTGGAAGCTTCACCATTCCTTGCACTATAGGGAACTATGAGTTTGGGAGAGCTTTATGTGACTCAAGAGCAAGCATCAATATGATGCCATTGTTTGTGGTGAAAAGGCTAAGTTTGGGAGAGCTTACTCCTACAACAATGACTTTACAAATGACAAACAAGTCTATGGCTTAACTAGAAGGAATCTTGGAAGATGTACTAATCAAGGTGGGAAAGTTTATTTTCCTAGTGGATTTTATGGTGATAGACATTGAGGAAGACAAGCAAGTTCCACTGTTGCTGGGTAGGCCATTTCTTGCCACTAGAGCAACCTTGATAGATGTCAAGAAAAGAGGTCACCTTAGGTGGGAGATGGAAGGCAGCACACTTTAACTTTAATCGCAGCTTGAGACAATTTCTTGATTTTGAAAAAAAGTTGAATGTAAGAAAGTTGAAAAGTAGTTCCTGTGCGCTTGAATCGATTGATGATCAGCAATCAAGATTCAATGAATGAAAATATGATGAATTTCTAGTATATTGAAGAGATCTTTATACCGACATCTCAATGCTCATGGAATTAAAAAGAAATCAGATTAAGTCTCAATGAAGATAATTCAAAAAAAATCGCAAATAGTGGAAGGTGTAGGCATAAGAAATGAAAAATTTATGAGGTTAATTTCCGTGAATTACTCAAACAAATATGCCTTCTTAGGGGTTGAAAGATCAAAACCTATAATTATAGTAGTTGACTTGATAGAAGATAAAGAGCTGAAATTGATAGAAATTCTCAAACAACATAAAGAAGCCATAGCTTGGTCAATGGAATATTTGAAAGGGATCAGTCCAACAATCTGTATGCATAAAATCCTCTTGGAGGAAAATGCAAAAACATTAGTTGAACATCAGAGAAGGCTGAACCCAATGATGAAAGAAGTTGTCAGAAAATAAGTACTGAAATGGCTGAATGCAAGGTTAATTTATGCAATCTCAGACAACCCTTGGGTGAGCCTAGTTCATGTGGTTCCCAAGAAGGGTGGATTCATAGTCATTAGAAACGAGAAGAATGAGCTAATTCCCAACAAGAACTGTTGTAACATGATGGAGGGTATGCATTGATGATAGGAAATTGAACGCTGACACCTGAAAGGAACATTATCCTTTACCTTTTATTGATCAAATTCTGGACAGGTTGGCAAGACACCCTAATTTTTGTTTTCTTGATGGATATTTTAGATATAATCATATTTCCATAGCCCTTGAGGACCAGGAGAAGGCTACCTTTACATGTCCTTATGACACCTTTGCTTTTAGAAGGATGCCATTTGGATTGTGTAATTCTCCTACCACATTTCAAAGGTGTATGATGTCCATTTTCTCATATTTGGTGGAGGAGGCTATGGAAATTTTCATGGATGACTTCTCAGTCTATGGATCCAATTTTGAGAATTGTCTGGAAAATTTAGAAACTGTACGTTAGAGGTGCGAAGACAAAAACTTAGCTTTGAATTGAGAAAATGTCATTTTATGGTAACTGAAGGCATTGTCTTAGGGCATAAAATTTCTGTAGTTGGACTTGATGTTGACTAAGCAAAAGGTTTACATTTATTGAAACTGCGATACCATGTCTTCACCTGATCAAAGGGGATATAAGTTTTTGGAGTTGATAGATTTTATAGAAGATTCATAAAGGACTTCTCCAAAATATCAAGGCCATTATGTAGACTGCTTGAAAAATAAGCAAAATTTGAATTTGATGAATAGTGTAAATGTGCATTTGAAGAGATCAAGGCTAGGTTTATTAAAGCTCCTATCATGGTGTGATGCCCCTATCAGGGAGTCGTGATAACTTAGTCGGCACAGTGGAAACCTGTGAATATCGGGTGCTCCGATATCACACTCACATGTCTCACATATCGAGACCCATTTCTATATATTTTTCTAACAAATAACCAATTTCTTATAATATTTTACAAGAGTTTGATGTACAACTCTTTTACACTTTTATATACCAAAATATATAGGAACTAGATTGTTCTAATATATTTTTACAAAAATACTTCTCAAGGCCACAACCCGGTCTTCTTAGTACTCACGGCCTCGAAGGAGTGTTGTCTTCTTATGTACCTGAAAGGGGGTCCCACGACGGGGTGGCGAAGCCCGGTGGAAATACTCCCTACAAGGGCTACTTCCATCTAAGTTCACGTAATGGTCGCCTGAACAAGCAAATATCCAAGTAAAAGCACGATGCACATAGATGTCATATGTCATGCATGAAATGTTTTCATGCCCATATCCCGAGTCACTCATCGACTCCCTCACACATGCCTATGCCAAGTGTGACAACCGACACTGGTAGTACCAATGACACACATATACGGGCACCCGACACCAATGCCCGTACAGGGTGCCAATGGGCGACTAATCAGTCACGTCCCGACTCTGTGCCTGATTAGAAGTCTTATGTGATAGCCATGGCCGTGTGTTTCTTTGGGCAACGAGCTTTCGGATTACTGCTTGGGTCTCTGCACCCCTGAGAACTCTTAGGGATAACACCTTGGTCTCTTACAACCATAACAGAACTTTTGGCTCATGCCACAAGTCTCTTACACCCATATAGAAATTTTGAGCAACGCCGGCGGCGAGTCTCTTACCCGTAAGAGACTTTCGGATATCTCCTTTGGTGTCTTTGCCCCAAATTCCAAGTCTTTGACCTGTGGGGATTAACAACCCCCTTCTTGCTTTGTCCAACACGCACTAATTTATTTCACTATGATCTGAACCATGAGCCTTTTATTGGACGTCGTCCCAATACAAGATCATCACATGTTCACCAAGGTTGGTGAACAACCATACCGTGCACCCACACCCGAGCTAAACCGCGATGTAACCGTGCACATGGATACAATGCCAATTCATATATCCCAATTCCAATGGCTCTACACAATTATAACCATAATTCAAACCATTCATTTAACATCAATTATATAATAACATGATACTTTCTGACATGTTATTCACATGGCTCAACATAGCTCAGGGGTCATAATCTTGGCCGTTCCCGCAGCGAGGATACCTCGCGATCCCTTCCGCAGCATGAACCGATTTGGGTTCATCATTCATATCATTCCATGAGCTAAAAAAAATAATGGCCGTACACAACCTTCTGCCCAGGCTAACTCATGGAAATTCCTACCCCGATACAATAGCTACGGCAACCGTGCAATGGTCATGTTAAAGCAGGCTATTTACATCAACACGACCAAGAAGCACGCGGTGAAAACATAGGTTTTTAGAAAGGTTATGATCACCTAATTCCCTCCACAGGAACATAGATGGAATCTTGACTCAATGGTCTTTCCATAGAGTCTAAGAACACCCGAAACGGAGTTCGGACGAAGAAGTTATGACCGTCCAAAGTTGGAGGTCTCACATGACTCGCCAATCCTAGCCGGCCAACCCTATCCGGCCAGATTGCCCGATGTCCTCCACAAGAACATGGATGAAATCTTGACTCAATGGGATTTCCATAGAGTCGAGAACGCTCAACGGGTTCGGACAGAAAAGTTATGAGTGAAGTGGAGGTCTCACGCTGGGTAAGCAATCCTAGCCGCGGGCCGAGGCGGACAATATCGGACCAATCTCCCTTTGTCCTCCACGGGAGCATTAAGTTAAATCTTGACTCAATGGGATTTCCATAGAGTCCAAGAACACCCAAAATGGAGTTCGGACGAAGAAGTTATGGTCGTCCGAAGTTGGAGGCCTCACATGACTCGCCAATCCTAGCTAGCCAGCCCGAACCGGCCAACCCTATCTGGCCCAATTGCCCACTGTCCTCCACAGGAATATGGCTGAAGTCTTGACTCAATGGGCTTTCTATAGAGTCCAAGAACACCAAAAATGGAGTTCGGACGAAGAAGTTATGGCTGTCCGAAGTTGGAGGCCTCACATGAACCTAGTCGGCTGATTCTAGGCGGCCATCCCTGCCGATTGACTCCCCAGCCAGGGTCTGGCGGCTCCCTGCTTGGCCAGCCCCTTGCCGGCTGACTCTTAGCCGGCCGGCCTCACCCGGTGACTCTTAGCGGCGGCCAGGCCGACCTTTCCGCAGGCGGGTTCGAGTAAGCATACCATAACCCAGGCACAAAGGTCAAAATGAAGAAATTCAAAAGCCTAACATCAAGTTCACTGATGTGGCTACAATTTACCTGAAGGATTCACTGACAAATTCTCTTTATTTCCCACCAAAAAACCAGTTATAAAGTCTGGCGAATACGTAGGATCAAACTAGGCAGCTTCCCATGGTTTAAAATGCCACCAAAAATCACCCTTGGAGCAAGACCCAACAAATAACTTTATTCATTTTATCCATAGTACATCAAATGGCACACAAGGACAATTACTCGATCCAATCAGTCCACGAGCGTCGAAAAATAGTCCGGAATTTCCGGCTGCAGTCCCAAAGTCTTAGGATGGTTCCACCCTGACCACTCCACGGCCCTCACACAGCCCATGCCATTCGAGATGGCCCTCGGATAGGAGATTAAACCAAGTAGGATAAAAACCACACCTCATGGGTTTTTCAAAACTCCCCCGAGCCGACCTTTATCACGAAGGCCTTGCGGGCGAGGATGAACTCTTCTTTGCTCCGCTGAAATCGGTCGTCGTCGGGAGATTTAGAGAGAAGGTGGAGCCTCTATCTCTAAAACTCTATCTTTCCCTTCCTCTTTCTTTTCTACTCCTCCCTTTTCCCCCCCATCCCCTTGGGTTGGTCAAGAGATGGGCGAGTGGGATATCGCTCAACAATAAGCTTGTCGGCCTCTCATTGGCTCGCTTTGGATTACCTTATCCCTTTATCCATACACTTTGGATTCGACCCAATTATAGGTTGCCACATGTGTCTCCTAGGTCCCACTTGAGCCCTTTTTGTTTGAATTACCACACTTGACATGGCACTGCAGCTGAACCACTCATCACATACGGTGTCCCGGTACTAACCTTGGTGCCTCGGCGTGAAATTTCGACTGCACCGGTCGGTGAAATTGTTGGCGTGGTAGCTAGATTTCATGGACAATTCTAACCGACGAGTACTGTTTTAGTCTCAGATCTAGAAAAATTATGAATTTTTGACCGAAATTAATGTTTTACCCTTTCTCAGAAAATTGAATTTTCTCGGGTTTTACACATGGTAATACTAGACCGGAGCAAGGAATTTGAAATCATGTTTGATGCAAGTGATTATGCAATGGGAGCAGTGTTGGGACGAGGCCCGATAAGACTTTGTATATGTTATCTTGCAGAATTTTAATGATGCAGAATTACTCCAACTCTGCGAAAAAGAAATGCTGTATAGTCTTTGCTTGTGAAAAGTTCGGGCCACTTACTATATTGGGGTCTCATGTCATAATTACTGCCCGATCATCACGGCCAATCAAAAGCACGATGGCAAGATGCAAAAACGAAGACTATAAGATGGAGTCTCATATTCTTTGCCAAGTTTTGATTTGGAGATCAGGACAAAGAAAAGAAGCATGATGATGGAAGTAGATGTCGCTTATAAGATTAGAAAAACCTACTGAAGAAAAAAAAGGAACTGAAATAAAATAAAATTTCTCTGATGAATAGATTTTTCAGGTATCAGTTCATGTACCATGGTATGCTGACATTGTGAATTATTTAGCTTGTGGAATTCAGCTACCAGTAAAAAAGAAAACTGAGGACTGATGCCAGAGTCTATATATGGGATGACCCATCGTTATTTAGAAAATGAGCATATGAGATTATTAGAAGATGTGTAACACCCAAAATTATACCATGAAAGTCTTATAACATGTTTAGGGTATAATAAAAGTAAATGTATATTTTCCGAAATAAAATAAGGCTAAAAATAAAATAAGCAAAAATCCGGAGTTAATACAGGAGTTAAGGGTAAATTGGTAAATTTCTAATTAATGACCCAAATGACATAAGAAGAATAAATTGTATGACAACGTAGGATTTTGGTAAGTTAAATTGAGAATAAAATGAAATGAATGACCAAAATGTAAAAAGGGGAAAAATTAGGCAAAAATGTATAAGGCCGAACATGGCCTCATTTTGGAAATAAAAATATCTCATTTTGGTCTTTGGGATAGGGCAAATTGGAAGGAGAAAAGAGAAGAGAAAAAGAGAAGAAGAAGAAGAAAAAGAAGAAGAGAAGAGAATGAAGAAGGAAGGAGAAAAGAAGAGCAAAGGTATGGAATTTCATGGAATTGTATGGAATTTGTATGGTTTTGTATGGATAGTAGTTTGTTTCATTCATAGGGTTAGTTAAGAATTCATCCTAACCCTAGATTTGTTGAAAGTTGGGTTAGTAAAATCCTAGTTTATATAAGATGAGTATGGAATCCTCACTTTGAGTATGAATTCTTGGTTTTTGTTTGGGTGTTAGGAAGTTAACCTAACTTACAAGTATTTGAGTTTGGGTTTGGAAAAACCCTAATTAATCTCTATATTTGGTGTGGGTTGGGTTAGAACCCACTTGGGAGATGTCTTTCAGAAGAGTATATGAGTTTTATTTTGTTTTTTTTTAGATTAAAGGAAAAGGGCCGAGAAATCAGAGCCAAAATGCGACGTATTAAGAGGGGATCCGCATAGCAGCGTAAGGTCCACGCCAAGGTATGGCACGTCCATGCCGCAGCATAGTCGAGAGGGAGGTTTGGATAGCCTCGGGTGCGCGTGAGGCGTGCTTCGAAGGGTCTATCTTGTAGCGCCAATGAGTGCTCCTTGGCGTAGCTACTATTCCACCCGATATGGAAATTCTTGTGTTCTGTTATGTTTTGCTATTCCGTTATTCCGAGGACTTGTCTATTGGATTAATGAGGACCCTATAAGTGTATGAAAGGGTCAATTCGTGTTTATAAGGTAAAGGAAAAATTAGACCGTACCTCGCCGCCTCAGTGAAGAAAATGTGGGCAAACTTAATGCCACTATGATAAGATAGTAAGTTCCTGAACAAGTATAAGTTTGATATAAGTACAAGTAAGTGTATGATTTTTTTATATGAAAAAGTACAGTTAAATGTTTATAAGAGATTATTTGATAGTGAATATCTCATAAGTATACATGATATCAGTAGTTATTCATGTATATGATATATCTTTTTCTAAATACTGAAAGATTATTAAGAAAACATAATAAAACTAATTGTCTGCCTATGACCGGGTAGTTGGATAGATAGGCATGCCTATAGGGACACAGTTTCTATAGCATACAGTTTATAGATATCGAGGTCCCATTTGGGTTGATGACATAGATCCCGTTTGGGTCATATAGTTAGAGATCACTGTCTCATACAGTGATAGTACCTTTGGGTACATACAGTTCTTTCCGGTATCTACTTCTAAGGTGTTTGTAGGCATGAAACATAAAAGAAAATGACAAGTATACAGAAGATGACATGTGATAGGCCGAAAGCGTGATGTGTGAAATGTATACACCTATGTGCGCAAGTGCACGCGTCGTATCAAGTAATATAGTGTACCTAAGTACGGATATCGATCCACGGGGAAAAGTGTGTTGATTACTGAGTTTAGCCTTTGAATATTATCTTGACGTAAGCTTTGAATGACAAATTAACTAATGTATGAAATTACTCTAAACTAATTTATCTTAGTAATTTACTGTGTTGTGGAGACTAGGGCTTCGTCTCCCCCTGCCACTTCTGATGGATTACTACCTAGAAAAATCATTATTCGTCATTCCCACGACTCATTGATGTGGGGTGATCGTGCCTGGAATATCACTCTCTCGAGGAATTGTATCCGCCTATCTCGCTAACTTGGGGTTGAGTGTATCTCTACCTAGCAATTCTCAGCGGCTTAAATGTTCTAACCTTAATCGCCACCCTCGGAATCGGGATATCTCTATGTATTGAATTGACCGAGGGTTGCTCTATTCAGATCCCTGGGCGTCCTCATCTCTCGATCTCGGATACCAAGCAAAATCATGCCAATGTTGGCCAGACATCACATGTATATAATTCATAGATATAGAGCAGATACTAACAAGTCATGAATAACTGAATAATATAAAATCAAAATCTTAATCCATGTAAATGTGACAAGGTTCAACAAAACCCTAGATGTGAATCTAGAACATGCGAACTAGGGTATACACAAATCAATCTATAAAACATCCAGCCGGTCTTTCAAGAAAGAAAGAAAGAAAAATACAAAAAGCAATTGTCTTCTCCAACGATTTAGATTCTTCTTTGCTCTACTTTCCGTGCCCTAGTCTGTACGTTTTCCGATGCCCTTGAATTCTAGTCCCTTTTGCTTTTAATGATTGTGATGGAGAAATAGCGCTGACGTCGCGACGTTGGCCACTTGTTGACTTCTTGTTCATGTTGACCCGAAGTCGTGACGTTGGGACGTCGCGACGTGCCTGTCAGCTTTCTTCTATTCTTCTCTCTGCTCCAAAATGATCTCAAAAATTGCCCATTCCACCTACTATTCACACAAAATGAAAGAATCAGATATCGGGCTATAAAAATACGTATTTATTCGTAAAATTAAGCTAAAACCATAAGACAGATGCGGGTATGGCATGAGTGTTTTAGGCACTCATCACCCCCAAACCTTCTTGCTTGTCCCCAAGCAGGCGACTCTAAGCAGGACCTGACTTATCACATAACTTAACACTTTAGGATTATGCACATCTTGTGGAGCAAAAGGATCAAAATGGACCGACTCACACTCTTGCCTTTTTGTTCGAATTTCAGGGGATCAACAAAGGTGTTCAACTTTCGAAGGAATTCGTTTGAATTCGGTGCAGTTGACAAGCGCCTCAACCTCCGAGGCATTCAATAGCCTTTCCCAAGGACCCTATGTGCACTGAATAAATGACCTCTAGCGTGTACCTTGGTTCCGATGCCCCCGAACTTGAGTTCAACTCACCCTAGTTAAGGTGAATCTAACTCTGAGGAAGGATAGAGCCTTGGATTTGTAGTCGTGCTTTGTACCTCGCATAACGAGAAAAAACCTTAGTGCCACGTAAGTTTATGCTAAGTGTTCATGTAGCGAGGGGATTGATTGGTGACTCCCCACCGAGTTAGTTAAGGAGCACTTAGGGCATTGCAGTTCCTCTTGAGCGTCACGAACACTCAACTAAACCTAAGGGCTAAGTGTGGGAAACTTCCATCTTGTCCTATGCTTGACCGGTGAAGTTAGTGACTCACGAGCGGTTCGGCTTAGGGCATTGGGCTTGAGGCCCTCGAGCGTGCGGAGTTCGATTGGAAGATCCCACTTATTCTGTTCCTATGTTTCTTCTCTTTTTCCTTTTTCTCTTTTTTTTTATTTTTATTTTTATTTTTATTTTTTTATTTTTATTTATTTTTTTATTTTTATTTATTTTTTAATTTTTTTCATTTGTTTTGGGGCTTAGGCAATCCTCTTTTATTTAGGGTGTCCCGTCACTTTGGTGTTTACCCCAGAGACTCCTGGGTTTGTTCGAACCTTAGTAATGGGCTCGGCACCTAGGCATACCACTGGGGTCATCGTCGTGGTTGATAAGGCTCGTTGAGAAATAGTTTCTTGAATATCTGGTCGATTCACTATGCCTCCGCCTATTGACCCTAATTCAGCATCTAACACCTACGAATCCTTTACAGAGTTCTACTATGTTTTCCATGATGATAGTGGACTCGGTCAAAAGTGATCTCGACTATCAAGCATGGCATCCACGCACACACTACCTAAACACTCTCACGTCAGCATAACTGTCTTCAGGGACTCCGGTGACCAAAACAAGCTAACGAGAGAAATGACCTACCATAAAAAAAAAACATAAACTAAACTCAGGACTCGACATACTAAAATAAACAAACATAAACTAAACTAAACTAAAGCAGGAATACGAAAACTAAACTAAACTAAAGCCGAGGAATCTGAAATAAAAATAACCTATCAAGAGAACTAGCTGCCAGCCAGAACCAAGAAAACCCGTCACCGCCCAGCATGCTTTGACAGTATTGTCGAGTGCCACGGCTGGCTATAAAGAACAAGAGAAAATTGAAGGAAACTTCCATGGTGAGTGGTGGTAATCGCCTTTGTGTTTATTAGGTGGAAGCGAGAAAGATGGGAGGAGGCCCGGTCTGCAGGAGGGCGCGATTGAAAGAATGGTCGCACGGTTGGCGAGGTTGTGCATGTCGGCGGGCCTCCGTATCCTGAAATGTGAGGACTCGATGCTCCTGTGTCCCGTCCTAGAAGGCATCAAAGAGGTCGGTGAGTGCGGCCTTGCGGTCCTCCTAGGTAAAGGAGTAGAATTTGGATAGGTAGCCTCAGTGTTTGGGGGTGGTGGTGAGTGGATAATGACCCGACATCTCCACTGGGAATCGTCGGGGTCAGTAGGAGCTGATACTCTTAAAAGCTCATCTGTCAGGGCTCATTGCCCCGTCGTACGCACTCCTCGGTCGTGGTACACCGGTTTGTCACGCTTGACAGGTATAAGCTTTAATGGGGGTGTATCGAAGCCTGCATTGTCCTCTAAGGGCGCCTCATTTCCTTGCATAGTTTGTATATGAAAGGGGTGCCCAGGTTTCATTTTCGTTCGATTATGGAGGATGGCATCTCGATATTTGCCCAACATCAAAGGGTATGTCTTGGATGATGGCATAGTTGGCGAGCACGCTTGGCGATCTGCCCACACACATTAGTCGGTCGAGAATGAGACGCGACGTGATGAAGTGATGCCAGACCTTAGGGATATAGGCCAGATGTTTGGCCTTGAAGTGCACGGCATGCCCTACACTATTTAGCTTCCTCACCGGTTGGTCGGGACATGGATGACCTCAGGGGTAGTCTGTGACTCGTAAAGCGTCAGTCAGGCTCCGGGGAGGCCGGGTCAAAGATTATGATTGGTTGATAATTTGCGACGGAGAAGTCTGCACAACACTACCACGCACACCTGAACCTTTTGACGACATGGGAGGCGGGTTGGCGTAAATTACGGTGATACCACACTGTCATGGCCCCGGGCGAGGTGGTTGTATAAACGCCATGATCCCTTGAATCCGCAATGGTGCTGTGAAAAAATCATCGAGAGTGTGGTGGAAGCCCTTTTCCTTGATGAAGGACGATTTTTATAAATGGTACCAAACCGATCGGCGGCACCTTCATTGACAAATTTTGTGATGTCGAAATTCGGTCGGTCTCTTGTGGCTCGACCTCATTTAGCGGTCGATTTTCTTGGGTTGCGAACATGGAGTGCGAGAGAGGGGTAGGTCTAGACTTTGTAAGCTCCTAGGGGTACACTGGGACCGAATGGCGCAAAGGAGGCCACGATCAGGTGACCCAGATAATAGGTCTTGACACATAGTTTGCACAATGAGATTTCTGGTGGGGAGGCCGTCGGAGGCGCCACGACCTGCAAGTTGCTAATGGGCCGCGCGAGGCTCTAACGGACCTAACAGTGTGGACTAGCCAGGGTTGAGCCACAAGGATGCGAGGCTCAGGGAGCCGATGGGGTGGAGTTGGGGCACCAGCTGCGTGTGACGAGGATGCCTGCACGAGACGGGGGGCGGAGGGGCGGAGTGGGTGAAAGGCGGGTGGTGGTAGAGGCAACTAGGTGGTCGGAGGTTGCAACAATGGGCTCCGGCAGGTGTGTGTGAGGATTCCGACAGTGGTGTGTGAGGGTAGGACAAAATATGGAGGGCTTCTGGTCTATAAATAAGGCAGCGATCACCGGCGTTATTTCGGCCTCGCGGCGTTCCCAAAGGGTGGAGTTTCCAAGCGTCCACGGCGTTCGAAAGAGGCTATGAATCCAGCGTACGCTGGCGTTTTGAGGAAGACGCTATAAATCCAACGTCGCTACGTTCTAGAGAATGGTAAGCGGCCGTTAGTGGCGTTCGAGTGTGACCACCAGCGTCGCGATGTTACGAGAGAGAAAGGAAAGTAGAAATCTGAAAAAATTTACAACAAAGTTCTAAAGTATGAGAAAACCCCTTGAATACAAATTTTGACCCCTTGTAACTTCTGAAGTGAGTTTCTCGAGTGGATCCTCCACATTAATTTCCGCCTTGAGCCACGAACAGGCGACCAAAGAAAATCTCGGTACGAGAGGAGCCAGAAAACCAGCCAATGAAAACAAAAAGCGATAAAACTTAAACTATGGAAGGAAAAATTTCTAAAAAAAAAAGCTTGGGTTGCCTCCTAAGAAGCGCTATGTTTAATGTCGTTTGCTTGATGGCCCTGAATCTCAATGTGCGATTTTTAGAAGAACTGGAATTGTTGACGCATCTCCCTATAGTGCTCACAAACACTGCTAAAGGTGGATGGAATATTTTTCCTTCCATGCCCGCGACGAAGCCACCTGGGCATCTTTACGTGCGACGAGAGGCTTATCGGAAGTTTTCGCGTCGCCTTGCGAAGATCTACGTAGTGAGGGATTCAAGGAATATCTTTCATTTGGATCATCATCCCCGGATGCTTCATGGAGTTGGAATACATGGAAAGTTATCTCGTTTGGACTCTCGATTTAAGCTGCTATGCGTGATTTGTGCTCATGGCCGGGAAAGTGCAGTATGATGAGGCCAGGTGTCCTTTCCTCCATGTCCAAAATGGCGAGAAGTTTCTTGGAGACGAATTACCACAACTTTTACTAGAACATTTTCGATTATACCCCAAGGATGTTGGTAGGACCTGTCCACTAATTGCAAGCTGATTGTGGTCGATTTTGGTTCCCCTAACTTTAACCTTTTAAACATCGAGAGTGGCATCAGGTTGATGCTTGCTCCCAAGTCACATAGGGTTTTTTTCCCGATACCCGATTCCCTATAGAGAATGGTATAGCAAAGCTACCAGGATCTTGAAGTTTTGGGGGGAGCTTCTTTTGCAGGATGGCCAACGCATTCCTCTGTGTGTGATGGTCCTGTGTTACCACACTCCGACTTCTTCTTACTCGCCAAGATCTTTTTCATGAATTTCACGTAACTTGGCATATTCTCCAGTGCCTCCAAAAAGGGTATATTAATATGTAGTTTCTTGAAGATATCAAGAAACTTTGTGAATTACTTCTCTAACTTACTCTTCTTCAACAGCTGAGGATACGGAATTGGTATGGCAGGTTCATCTATTCTTGTCTGTTCCTCGGTCTCTTTCCTGACTTTATTATCATTGATTGCTCTCATATCTCGCTGCTCACCTTGCATATGATCTTTTGGGATGATCTGATCTTGCTTTTTAATTTCCATTTTTCTTACCTCTGGTTGTGGCCCTGGGATTTCCAACTCTCTTCCACTCCTTAGAGTGATGGCCTTGCAGTACTCTTTCCCTTCTCCTCTTGGGTTTACCTCTAAATTGCTCGGTAATGAACCATGTTGCCTTTCCGCCAGCAGATTGGCCATTTGGCCCATTTGTACCTCTAAGTTTCTCCGGCTTCTTATTTGCTTGATTGTTCAATTGGTAGTTGTTGCATGTCGCCTTTGTCTCATTCGCAAAGGCGGTATGCGGCGTGAGCATTTGCCGCAAGGGCTTGTTCGGAGTCCACCTTTTCTCGGGGAGGTGGATTGCTCGCTCGGGAGTAGTGGCATATTTATTACGATTGTTCACTCAGTAGTAACCTTGACTATTGACTGTCGATTATTATGCCACCCCTTGGCGCGATTTTGGATTTTATAGTTGTTGCCCATCTTGACCATTTATTCTTGTGGCTAACTCGGCTAAACCTTGACACATCTTGGGTGATTCGTGCCCGCAGTGGGTGTTATGAATCAGCAGAAATTTACTGCCTAAATTACTCCCTGCGCCGTGGCGTAACTACGCGGTATAGCGGCTCCTAGGATCGAACTGAGATCAGTTTTCTTATGACACCAATGGATTTGATGGCTCAAATGGTGAATTTTTTTTGGATTTTGAGATTTAGTGTAAAAGTGTGTGAAGTGGATGTTGTAGAAATTGAAAATAAAAACGAAATAAACTAAAATAAGTGTAAAAAAATAGCGAAGTGTTGGGCTGTTAAGGTTGGGTTGATAGGGTTACAAAAGAGGTTTCCTCGCATTAGGGAGGATGACCTATAGTCAATTCCGTCCGGATCTTCATTTTAACTTTAAACACTGTGCAATTTTCCTTTTGATAGAAAGCATTTATTTAGCATTTATGGTTCCTACAGTGAAAATCTATCACCTTGACCCATCCTACAATGATTTGTAAAGGGCAACTAATGAATCTCGGTGGATCTAATAATAAGCATCCCTTTGAACCCTAAGATACCAAGTGACCAGATCAATGAGGATGCATCTACGGTGAAAATATGACATAACCTCACCTCACAGTGGCATAAGTAAATAGCAACTAATGGATATCGATTATCTAAAGCTAAGAGCCTGAACCTAAAAACTTGCCAAGTATTGGTCCAAGAAAATACATCAAAGAACTTTAAACCTAGAGTTTGCAAAATTTGAGGAACCAAAATGTCAAAACCTACTATGTGAAAACAGAACAAAATCTGAGCCTTACTTCCCCCAGCCTAGCAACCCTCTTAACTTGAGATACGAGACCTTAGCCAAACATCGGAGTTGTCATCCTCAAAGGAGTGTTTGGTTTCCTAAAGTGAGAGAAAATGAAAAATAGAAGAGAAAATTGGGAAGAAAATAGAGCACGTGTTGCTTTC
Organism: Tetrastigma voinierianum; assembly: GCA_016808115.1. Taxonomy (NCBI): domain Eukaryota; kingdom Viridiplantae; phylum Streptophyta; class Magnoliopsida; order Vitales; family Vitaceae; genus Tetrastigma; species Tetrastigma voinierianum. Next base: position 308,030 of record JAEQBH010001793.1, read on the forward strand.
GTCGAAAGAAATAAAACTTAGGTCAACGATTATTACAATGGCTTATATAGCCTTCTGATCAAGTGAGCTTCACAAACTAACCTAACTAAAACTATTACAATGAGGGTAGAAAGGAGAAAAACCAAAAACGGGGTCGTTTGAAGAGCTGGAATTTTCGATGCAAGAGAAAAATTCGCTATGTAGCGAAAATTCCAACTTGTAGCAAAAATTTGCTATTCAACACTATTCATCCTAATGTTCATCACTATTCACGGCTACTGTTCCAATGCTTTGATACTGTTCATCTTGCACTATTCATCTGATTCATGCTATTTTTGCTTTCTTTTCCTTTTTATGATATTATTTTCTTCTGATTTTTGATGCGTAATCTTTGAGGATTCGACGAGAATTCTTCATGCTTGGAATGACTCGACAAACTTGGCATTAAAAACACCAAAAACTACAAAATTAGCCCGCAATATGATCGAGTAGTACAATAGAGACCCGAACATGTCAATTGGGTTAAATTATAACAATTGGTGCACAAGCGCTCAAAACCTATTAAAAATAGGGGTTAAAAATACTTTTGGGCACTAATCACACCCCCAACCTACACATTTCTAGTCCCTTAGCAATGCAAGAAGAAAATAAAAAATCCATATGAAACTATAACAAAATTATGTTACAAGGTTGCATTTCAAAAAGGTTGTAAAGAAGTAATGCCTAACCCTCAATGAAAATTACCGAAACTTAGCCTAATAACTACCTCGAGAGAATGAATGCCATATAAAATGAAGTATCAAAAGAGCTTCCTTCTTGATGACTCAACCAGGAACTTTCACCAAAATCTAAGTGTTTGTTTGATTAGCTCTCAACAATAAAGCGCAAGTGCCCTCCGACCAAGCTACGCGCCAACCTGATATGCTAACCAACCTAAATAGATTAGGACCCACCTCTTATTCCACAATTCTTTTTATGTTGTAGGGTACAATCTTTGAGACGACTTCACCAAAGTCCATGTAACCGAAGGGATTCGCGATGTCTCTAATCGAGTTAGGTTTAGGGCACCAAGCCGCAAGGATTGCTCGACCTGAAGCTCTTCGGGTTTTTTTCAGTTCGAATGATTTGGGAACTCGATTACCTACAACTGCTAAACTTTACCCATCCACCCCCGTGTAGCGAGCACTAAGTCGGTGGCTCCCCTGACCCGATCGGCTTAGGGCGCAGGCTTTAAAGGCTTTCACCGTAAACCCCTCGGGCCAGGTGTTAGGGTTTCGAGCAAAGCGTTGCAATTTTCTTCTTTTGCTTTTTGTTTTTGTTTTTTTCGCACTGCTGCTTTTCTTTTGGAAGACTCATTGCCCTTCTTTCCACGGGGTCTTAACCTATTAAAGGTAGTCAACGCGACACTAGGATAGGTTGATAAGTAAAGGGGTTGTGCGGAGTTTTGACCTATTATTGAAACCTAGTGTGCTTAGTGTGTGGTTAGCTAGAGGTTGAAGAAAAAGGTCAAAATCAATAAGAATTCAACTAATCATTCACTCAACTAGGCATGGAACCAATCTAACAACAGCGGAATTGGCCAGGAACGACTTTTTCAAATTGTAGGCTAGGCAAAACACCGCAACTAAAAAAAAACAAAAAAAATGGTGCAAAAATAAAAACTAACAAAGTAGTGAAAAACAAACTATGACCGCAAACCAACAAACAACTATACAAATACTAACTAACTAGCAAGCCATTCATGAAACAAAAGACTGCTCAAAAATATAAACAACACTTCCTTCATAACTCTCCCAACCAAATTCGACATTGTCCTCGATGTGGCCATGGAGTCGGTTAAGGGAGGGAAGTGATCCCCCTCTTGATGAAATGTACTCGGTTTTGGATAGGAGACGTCACAAGCTTTCCAGAGAGACCTTATTCACTCCATTTGGGCTTAAGATGAACAAGTTAAGAGAATAAAATAGAGGAAAAAAAGGGACCAGTTGGAACATTTTGAATATTACTCATTTTTTAAAATTTCAAATGTGTTCTTTCTGGTCATATTTAGATTCTACACTCTCTAAGATTTCCAACGAGACAAAAATCACCTAAAACCGATATCGGATGAAAAAGTTATGCACGAAACAAAATTAGGAGGCAAAATAGGGAGGAGGGGAGCGAAAATTTGCTGCAGTAGCGAAAATTCCTCTATTTTTCCTGCTTTTTTGATCTTCATTCCCTCTTGAAATTTTCATTCAAGCTACTTGAGTCTTCACAAAGAAAATTAATAAAAATTGCAGAAAAGAGTGAAAAACAAGCTAGAACAAAGATTAACTTAAGAATTAGAAAATCTAGAGAAAGAAAATTAAAAGAAATCAAAATAAACTAAAATAAAACAAAATAAAATAAGAAAAATCAAAACAAAAATGAGTGAACTTTTTATTCCTCCAAACCGATTGCTTTCGGTCTTGTCAGGGTAGTGCTTCTAGAGGAACTGTAGTGGAGTACGGTAGGGTGTTGAGGAATCAGGTGCTCCAAACCTGAACCAGTTGTTTGCGCCATCCACTATGCCATGCAATATGAGTAGCTGCCAATGTCTTCGATGTAGTGGCAAATGTTTGAGCAATGGCCACTAACTTCCTAAAATTATGTAGAGCCGGTGTAAATGGGAGGTGGCTTGGATGGTGTTTCAGGTGTTGGGTATGCTTCAGGTGTAGGAAAAATTTACACTTGGTTAGTGGAGGGGGCTACTGGTAGTGGGTTGTTGGTGGGAAATGGATTCAAAACAAGCTCTTGGGGCTCTTCCACTGTTTCTTTTCCACTACCCTCCTCAGTTATAAAGGGAAGGATTTCTTCTTTCTTCTCCCTTGGAAAACAACCACACACATATGAGGATTCAGACAACCCTTCAGACAATTCAATAAAATCCTCTATAGCCGGCGTGGCTGATGACTTCTTTGCTCCTCTACCATGGTGTCGATTTGGCACTCTTCCTACGGTGGACTTCTTTGTGATCGATGAGGTTTTCAATGGAGTCTTACGAGTTTTTCCATTTATGCTTAAAAGTCATTTTTGATCCGTCTAATTTCTTGTTCAAATTGTCTTCCCACAGTGACAATTATTTGATTTGAATGGGCGTGCGCTTGCTTATACGCATACTACCCGCAAAGTCATCCACTATGCGGGTAAGGTCGAAATGGCTTGTTCAAATGGAGGGATTATTTGTGGTAGGCTGAGTATTGAGTTAAGCACCTAATATGGGGGATTGAGGTGCATCTTGTGGAGGTCTTGGTTCCCATGAGGAATTGTGTGATTCCCCAACTATGAGGTTGTAATACACCATATGGTGAACTCATCCATTGGTTTTACATAGTCCCTCATGGACTATATTCATTTGGATTCCTCTCCACGGGTTCTTGACTTTGCCATGGTGGTTTTAATGATCCCTCATGGATATATATGCACTAGGGTTATCCCCTGCCACATCTTTTAACCCCGTCTTGTCCCTCTTCCGTGGGGTTTCAAATTCAGCCTTGATTAAACTCTGTATTGGAACCACGAACCTACGACAAGAACAAAGCAAACACGAATAAGGAAAAAAGCAACTCTACCAAAAAGGGTCAAGAATTAGCTAAAACAAAACAAAATGAAACAAATTAAACACACTTGAAAACATAAGATATATATACAAAAATCACGGAGCACAGTATTGAGGATCACAAAAAGTGTTCAACAGGTCATCCGTCGCGCCAGAGCCTGCATCCAAACAGCAGCACGCCATTTGATTAGATGCCCACGGTAGGTGTTATGAATCAACAAAATTTATAACCTAAATTACTCCTACTACCATAGCGTAACTACTGCAGTATAGCGGCTCCAGGATCGAACACAGGGATGGGTTTTCTTCCTACCAAATGATTTATAGTAAGCTCAAAATGGTGAATTTGTTTTGGATTTTAGGATTTGGTGTAAAAAGTGTGTGAAGTGGATGTTGTGGAAATTGAAAATAAAACGAAATAAACTAAAATAAAGTGTAAAAAGAAATCCTTGAAGTGTTGGACTGCTAGGTTGGGTTGATAGGGTTACAAAGAGGTCCTCGGGTTCATTTCCTCGCGTAGGGGAGGATGACTTGATTCGTGCCATAGTAGGGGTGTCGGAATCAACAATATTTGTATCCTAAATTCCTCCTACTGCCGTAGCAAAGCTACTACAGTATAGCGGTTCTAGAGTCGAACTTAGGGATGAGTTTTTCTTTACCTGAGCCAGCTAGCATTGAAGGCCAAAATTGTTGAATTCAATTTGGATTTTTGGGGTTTTTGGTAAAAACGAGGAGTTGATGGTTTAAGCCCGAAAATAAGAAACAGAGTTAAAAAATTGTAAAATAGGAATTCCTTGTGATGTTAGGTCTATTAGGAGGCTAGGGTCTTGGGAACCATTGAGGTTCTCAACAAGCGTAAGCAGGCCTAAGCCATATCTTTGAAAAAATTAGTATTTACTTTCCATTGATGGTCTCGGACGGAGTGAATAACATAACCTTGACTCACTTTCCCGACAGCTAATAAATGATAACTAATAGATATCACTTTGTGCTCCTAACAATACGCCTGTAATGAACCTAAAGCACCAAGTGCTGGCCGTTTATAGTGATCCGAAGGGATCAAACCTAGAATTTGGAGAAAAATAAAGTATCCTTGAATCGTAACAATAACCCTTAGATGGTAACTAACGAGGTGTAAATGGATCCTAACGATAAGCATCGAGGAACGGCTTATCAGAATGTGATCATTCATAGCAACCGAAGGGATTAAAGCCTATGTTCGACTGAAACCATAAATGGTAGAAAATACCTCCGTTAAAACATAGGAAGAACCACCAGGTTGCCTTGATCCCCTGCCCAATGACAGCACTTCAAGGAAAATGGCTTTAGCCGCTCATCAACTGAGTTGTCATGCCCTCGGATGTTGGCAAACCGAGAAGGTGAGAGAAAGGGAGAATAGAGAAGAAGCGAGGCGGGAAGAAATTTGGAGCCCTAATTTTATTCACGTAGCACGTCTCCCTCTGATGTAATTAGAGGCTTTATAGCCAACCCATAATACAAATTACCAAAAACTATATAAAATAAACACTATTACAAGGAGAAAATGGGAAGAAACAAAAACTGTAACAAAAACAACAAAAGCGTGTAACTGCAGGAAAGGTGAAATGTGAACAGTGGCAGGATGAATAGTGGCGGGCAGGAGCAATTCCACAGGTTGTGACCAAAATTTTCTCAGCTTCATTTTTCTTCTGTTTTATGCTCTTATTTCCTCTTGGTCTCTGATCTACGATGTTGAGTTTGACTCGAATTCTTCATGCTTGGATCGACTCAACAATTTTGGCAAGATTAGCTCGCAAAAACTACAAAATTAGCCACAAAATGCGATCAGTAGAATATGGGGACCTTAATGTATCAAATCGAGTTTAGAATTACAATGATTAGTGCATAAAAAGCACTCAAAACCTATAATAAATAGGGTTCAAAATAGCACTTTTTGGGCACTAATCACACTCCCCAACCTACACATTGCTAGTCCCTTAGCAATGAAAGAAAGAAAGAAAGAAAGAAAGAGAGAGCATACAAAACGATAACAAAAATAATGGTCACAAAAATTATTATATTTCAAAGGTTGTGAATAGGCTTAAGTGCTAACCTAAGTAAGAATCATCAAAGCCTTAATAAAATGCTATCTTGAAGAATGAATGCCATACAAGAATTGAGTATCAAAGAGCCTCTATCTCAGTGAATCAACCATAAACTTCCACAAAATCTAAGTGTTTGTTTGATCGATTCTCAACAATAAAGCGTATATTGCACTCTTTCCCCCAACCTAGCTACTGCCACAACCTAGCATGCTAACCAACCTAAATAGATTGGGACCGCTCTTATTCCTTAGCTTTTTTTTTTTTTTTTTGTTGTGAGGTGCAATCTTGAGAATGGGCCTCACCAAAGTCCGCAGAAACGAGGATCTGTCGTGACCCAATAGTGGAAAGCAAGGCACCAAGTCCTTGGGGATCTTGGAGGCCACTAACTCTTCCAGGTTTCACCCCGGACTTGAATGATTCCCGAGACTCCAGCACCTCTATTGCTTTCAGCTCCACCCTATCCACCTATGTAGCGAAACCCAGTCGGTGGCTGACCCACGATTGGCTTAGGGCACCCCCGGCTTTAAGGCTTTAAGCCATATGCCCCTCGGACCGTGCTGCGGGTTTCAAAGCCAAAGCGTTGCAATTTTCTTCTTTTCTTTTCTTTTTCTTTTTCTTTTCATTTCTTTTATTTTGGAAGACACATTGGCCTTCTATTCATGAGGTGCTCTTTATAAGGTGATCCAGCGAAACTAGGGTAGGTTATTGCAAGGGTTAGGAGGCTAGGCGGTTTTCGAGTTATTGAAGACGTGTGCACAGGTGTGTGGTTAGCTAAAGGTGGAAGAAAAAGAAATTCGAAAACAACGAGGATTATTGTTCATACTTTCAATAGGCATGGAACCAATCTAACATCAATGAGTGGACAAAGTTTCAATTTTCCAACCACAGGTTAGGCAAAACACACAAAAAATAAAGAAAAATAGGTGCAGTTTTGAACAAATAAGTTGTATAGTATATGACTTCCGCCGAAAAGAAAACCGGCAAACCCTTTGAACATCACAAAATGGGCTTGCTCAAAATAGTAACAAAAATATAAGTGCAAAAGCCACTTCTTTAACTAACTCTCATTTGATTCGTGCCACAGTAGGGGTGTCGGAATCAACAATATTTATAACCTAAATTACCCCTCTTTGCCGTAGACAGCTCTCACTACTTGAGTATAACGATATAGGATCGAGCAGGGATGGGTTTTCTTCTCCTAGTATTTACAGTGATTCAAAAATGGTGAATTTCAAGTTTGGAATTCAAGGCTTGAGTAAAGCAGGGGAGTTGGATATTGGATAAAAATAAAATAAGTAAGAAAAATTGTAAATAGAATTCCTTACACGGTGTTAGGTCATTAATTTGGGGTCTTAGAGGCGGCGGGGTTTTCCGAGGTCCTTTCTCGCGTTAGGGAGGATGACTGAGTCATCTAAACCGGTTCTTCATTTAGCTGTAAAAACTGGCCCTAAATAATTATCTTTGAAAAATTGGCATTTCCTCCAACGATGGCTGGTACAGGAAGCGGTGAATAACATCACCTTGATTCACGAGTCCGATAGCTAATAAATGATAACTAATGAATGTCAACGTATCTAACTAATAGAAATCACACTTTCTGATGAACCACAAAAACACCCACAAATGCGGTCGTTTACAGTGATCCAAAGGGATCAAACCTAAAATCTGGAGAAAAATAAAAATATCCTTGAATCGCCTTTCAATAACCCATATATGGAAACTAACGGGTGTCAATGGATCTAGCATTAAACATCGGAACCCCGAAAGCTTATCAAATATTGATCATTCATAGCAATAGAAGGGATTAAAACTACGTTAAATTGAAACCATAAATGGTAGAAAATACCTCCGTTAAAACATGGAAAAACCCTCAGTTGCCTTCGATCCAGCATGATAGCCTTCCTCCAAGGAAAAATGGCTTTAGTAGCTCATACTCGAGTTGTCATCCTCGGAGGATGTTTGTGTTGAAAGTGAGAGAAAAGGGAGAGTAGAAGAAGCGAGAAGCGGAAATTGGAGCCCTAATTTTATTCACAGCAAAAAACATCTCCTCACAATGGGATCAGGGGCTTTTATAGTGACCTGGCCACAAATTGCAAAACTATATAAAATAAACAACATTACAAGGAGAAAATGGGAAGAAAGCAGCGTAACAAAAACAACAAAGCGTGTAACTGCAGGAAAGGTGAAATGTGAACAGTGGCAGGATGAATAGTGGCGGCAGGAGCAATTCCACGAGGTTGTGACCAAATTTACTCTGCTTCATTTTCTTCTGTTTTCTGCTTCTTCTTTCCTCTTGGTCTTTGATACTTATGTTGAGTTGACTCGAATTCTTCATGCTGGATCGACTCAACAATTTTGGCATGATTAGCTCATAAAAACCTTCTAAAATTAGCCACAAAATCACGATCTGATGGGAATAACGAGGACCTTAATGTGTAAATCGGGTTAATTACAATGATTAGTACATAAAAAGCACTCAATACCTATAATAAATAGGGTTCAAAATAACACTTTTTAGGCACTAATCATGACCTATAGTCAATTTCGAACGGGATCTTTGTTTAACTTTTAAAAGTATTTGTAATTTTCAGCACGATACCGGCATTTATTTGCGTTTATGGTTCATACGATGAAAATCTATCACCTTATTCCCATTCTCTGATGATTTGTAAGAGCGATAATGAATCTCGGTGGATCATGTGGCATCCACGAACCTAAAAGATTACCAAGTATTGATCAATGAGGATGCATCGATGAAAATATAACATAACCTACACCTCAGTTAAGTAAGTAAATGAAACTAATGGATATCGATTTAAAGCTAAGAATATAGCGAGCAAAAACTTACCAAGTATTGTGAGAAAATACATCAAGAGCTTTAAACTTAGAGTTGCAAATTTGGGAACCAAAATGTCAAAACCTACTCCTTGAAAAACAGGGGAACAAAATGCAAACCTTACTTCCCAAGCCTAGAAACCCTCTTCTTCAAGGATACGAGACCTTAGCCAAACATCCTTTGAGTTGTCATCCTCAAAGTAGTGTTTGGTTTCCTAAAAAGTGAGAGAAAATGAAAAATAGAAGAGAGAAAATTGGGAAGAAAACAGAGCACCCGTATTTGCTTCTGTCAAAATAAAACTTACGTCAACGGTGTATTACAATGGCTTATATGGCCTTACAATCAAAGTGAACTACCAAACTAACCTAGCAAAACTATTACAATGAGGGGTAGAAAGGAAAAACTAAACAAGGGCCGTTTGAAAGAGCTAGAATTTTGGCTGGGAAAAAATTAAGCTATGTGAGAATTCCAACTTGTAGCGAATTTTCTATTCGGCTTAACATTCCGTCGCTATTCATGGCTATTGTTCCAATTCTTTGCTACTGTTCATCATGCACTATTCATCTGATTCATGCTATTTTTGCTTTCTTTTCCTTTTTATGATATTCTTTTCTTTTGATTTTTGATCTATCTTTGCTTGAGAGTTAAACCAGGAATTCTTCATGCTTGGAATTATTTCGACAAACTTGGCATTAAACACCAAAAACTACAAAATTAGCCATAAAATATGATCGATAGTCTGATAGGGACCCCGAACATGTCAATTGGGTTAATTATAACAATTAGTACACAAAGCGCTGAACCCTATGAAAAATAGGGTTCAAAATAGCAATTTTTGGAAGGGCACTAATCAGCACGGGCCTACTTTGCGGTTTGGTTTCCCGACGGGCGTGCAATATTTCTTGTCTTTATCCTCCTTGGAGAATTCACACAACTCCCATGGGTTAGTCTATATGGCATTCACGGTACCTTATTGTCTATTCTGACTATTTAGTAAGGCATGCAGCATGGTGAATTCAGATTGCCCGAGAACCTCGTTATCTATATAAACATGGCCCTCTGGCCCCGGTGTAATCTTATCTAGGCTGCTTGATTGGTGTTCGTATGGCATCTTCCAGATTCCTTCTGCTTGGTCCATGGTGTCTTCTTCATTAGCGTCCCTCTGCTTAGAGGCATCGATCCTTTGTTACATTAGCATTCACGGACCATTATAGAAAGTATGGACACATCCATCACGAATTAGGTATGTGATGTGGGCACTTCCTCGGCAGTTCGTAGAAATCTATCCATGCTTACGCCGGGTTCTCTCCCTCTAGGTGTCCAAAAGTGGCAGTCTCTTGCACTGGTGTGCAATTTTGCGGTCGGAAGAACTTGATTAGGGAGCTACACTAAGTCAGTTCCATGAAGTAATGGAGTCCGATTGGTTGACTTGTCAACCAATGTAGCTTCTATCACCTAGTGAGAGTGGGAACAATCAGCACAGTGCACTCTTACATTGACCTCATTGTACTTGATTTGTGTACGAGACTTAGGAAGTTGGTCAAATGCATATTCCAGTTCTCATTGGGCAATCAGGACCAGGATAATTGAAGCTGTCTGTAAAGTTGCGACTTGACTCGAGTTGTTTGCACAGATAGGTGGTCTTGAATACCTTGGCCGTCACGAGCTATAAAGAATTGGGGCAAACTCTTCTAGCAGCATGAATGGATCATCTGGCTGTATAAACGACCTAAATGCATGATTCCTACCGTTATTCCCATTGCGGTCCCTTTGTGGCTCGTTTTTCTCATGGCCAAGATCGTGCTCATCATTGTTCTGCATGATTGCTAGATTTATGTTTTGTGCTATTCTTAGTTCTCGGCGTAATAGGTGTAAGGTTCTTTCCGGCTCAACATCAAACGGATGTAGGTCAACCTGATCCCATCATTGCATGCACTCACTGTAACCTTGACTGCAATCACACACGAAACAGAAAGACTAAATTACCAGCACTTGTAAAAAAAAAGAAAAACAAAAATTCCAGAGTAATATATAATTGCCTTGTTGTAAATATCCACATTAAACTTTTCCCAGAAACAGCGATTGCCAAAAAACTTGATGAGGCGGCATGATGTGTGAGAATGTATATGCCCTATGTGAAACAGAGTACGCGTCGTATCAAAATGTCTGATTGTACCTAAGTAGCGGATATCGATCCCACGCGGGGAAAAGTGCGTTGATTCTTGGTTTAGCCTTTGAATATTATGCGGGCGTAAGCTGAATGACAAATTAACTATTGTATTGATTACTCTAAGCTATTATCTTAGTAATTTGTGTTGCTGGAGACTAGGGCTTTGTCTCCTCTTGCCGCCGATGGATTACTACCTAGAAAATCACTATTCGATCACATTCACGACTCATTGATGGCCAGGCGTCGATACTATGAATCCTCTCTCGAGGTGTATTCGCCTATCTCGCTAGCAAGGTTGAGTCTATCTCTACCCCAACCCAATGCTCCGAAACGCTTAAATGTTCTAACCTTAATTACCACCCTCGGAATTGGGATATCTCTATGTACCGAATTGACCAAGGGTCGCTCTATTAAGATCCCTGGGCATCCTCATCTCTCGATCTCGGATACCCAGTAAAATCATGCCAATGTTGGCCAGACATCACATGTATATAATTCATAGATATAGAGCAAATACTAACAAGTCATGAATAACTGAATAATATAAAATCAAAATCTTAATCCATGCAAATGTGACAGGGTTCAAAACCTAGATACTTGAATCTAGAACATGCGAACTCGGGTATACACAAAATCAATCTATAAAACATCGTGGTCTTTCAAGAAGAAGAAATTACAAAAAGAGCTATCTTCTCAGATTTGATAAATTCTTTGCTCTACGCTTTCCGTGCCTAGTGCATGCGTTTTTCGATGCCCTTGAATTACGGGTCCCTTTTGTACTGTGATTGTGATGAAGTGTGGCTGACGTGTGACGTTGGCCCTTGTTGACTTCTGTTCATGTTGGCGGTGCGCTGAAGTTGGGACCGCGTGCCTGCTCTGACTTCTGCTCTTGTCTCTCTACTTGCTCCAAAATGATCTCAAAAATTGCCCATTCCACCTACTATTCACACAAAATGCAAGAATCAAATATCGGGCTATAAAAATACGTATTTATCTGTAAAATTAAGCTAAAACCATAAGATAGACACGGGAATGGCATGAGTGTTTAAGGCACTCATCAACATGATATGAGAAGTATAACACTACTATGTGATGATAGTAGACAGTTACAAGAATAAGGAGTAAAGTGTAAGATGACACGAAAAGTATATTAAATATGATAAGAAATGAAATATGATAAGACAAATAAGTATGATATATGTAGAAGTATATCTATAAATGATATGTGCAAAACATGAATAAGCATGTATATATGTAAATGAATGTTAAAGATATATGTAATTGGCTAAAGTGTGATGACCCTTATTAGAGGTCGTCCATATGTATTAATTCCCACTAAGCTATAAGCTTATCACAGGTGTTTAATCCGTGTAGGTACAGGAGAAGCGGAAACGAGAATGGGACACTCGCATCGTGACAATGACACACTACTAGGGTGCCCACTAAACACCTTTTGGTTGGTTTATTTTTGTATATGTTTTGTTTTTGTAAATAATTAGTAAATATTGTAAATGTTGAACACTTCCATATATTGAGCTGTATATATTTTTGTAATCATTTGCTCTGAGGGCTTATAAGTACAAGTTAAATGTTTAACATTATATGAATGAACAAGCTTAAAGTTTATAAGATTATAGTAATAAAGAAAAAAAGTGACACCCTCGTTTGGCACCGGATGCCGAGTTGGGGGCGTCACAGGTTAAGTCATATCAAAGCATCCCGGATCCGGTTTGGATCGGCCAATCGGGTCGGAACAGAAATGGGGAGCTACAAGTAAGTGGATTAGAGCCTAGGTTTAGGTGTTTATGGAAAAGCCAAGTTTAGGTGGCTCTGGAATAAAGTATAGATAGAAAAGCATGTGTTTAGTAATTTTTTTACCTGATGTGGATGTCCTTATGTTTTGTATAGGTGGATCGTCCTCCAAATCCAGCTGAAGAAGCATCCGAGAGTGTTAACCCAGGAGATCAGGGATTACTCGCTTCGGACCCTTTTGAATCTATCAGGTGAGCGAGTTCCAGGCAGGCTAAATGAAGCATTGCGGGGATATCTTAGGATGAATCGAATTATTAGAAAGATTAAACTTCTGACTCAAGCCCCCGATAGACATGGTAGAAGACATGGGTGATTTCCATTGGACAAACATGGAAGAATCGATAAGCGAAATTCTGGTTAAAGTTACAAAGAATATTGGAGAAGTTAGATGCCTCGGGTCAGTATCATGTGCGGTCTCAGCTGACATGTAGAGTGAGGCGATTTAGTGGAAACTAGTGTTGAGAAGTCAAAGTTCCAAATCCCATGACTTGAGAGTTCTTTGTACAAGGTTCTGGGAAAGTGCGTTATTATTGAGATGTATAGGGAGTCAGTAGGCTGAGTTCTGAATTTGAAGCAAGGAACTTGTCGGTGTATTTGAATGAGAAAATTCAGTCATCTCATGAAAGTATGCACCGGAGTTGAAAATTTTCATTGAGGCATTTGGTGTAGGCAATTTGAGGATGGACTGCATGATTCCATCAGAGGTATTTCGCACCTATGACTTCTCTCCAACAGGCAGATTTCTCGATTGGTTGAAGCTCTCGATAAGTAGAGATACTAGAAGCAGTATGAAAAGATCTCAAAGAAGAAGTTTTCTAGAGGAGCTTCGGTATAGGAAAATAGCTATGGAGTCTCAGCTCAATTAGAATATGGTTAAGCTCTGAAGTAGGCAAAGGAATGCAATGTAGCACCCAGTGCCAGATGGCGCCCCAGTTGGACGGGGAGAAATTCGGAAGTGCCCTCGTGTCATCCGCGACATTTAGGATTTGACATAATTGTAACAGATCTTAAGAGTACTGAACATTTATGGCGATTGTCCCGAGTTAAAGAGATAAGCCGGAATCCTCGAAATGTGCGCGGAGGGGTTCGCGGTACTGCCATCGACTCGAGATAGAGGTGGGGTCGAGGGACGGAGGCCCACGACATAGAGACGAGGAGGCGGTATCGAAATTGATGGATGCGTCCTATGACTTCAGCGCCAACACGAGCATATGCTATGAAGGCTCGTGGGGACCAGGATGCACCAGAAGTAATTACTGGTATAATTTCTCTTTATGGTATTGAAATGCATGCATTAATTGACCTTGGTTCTACCCATTCATATGTATGCATTGAGCATGTGTTTAATAAGATACATCAGTGGGGAGACTGTTATATGATATGCATGTAACTAGTCCCCTGAGGAAAATCATTAAGGTTAATAGAGTGTATAAAAATTGCCCTATAGTTATTCAGGATAGAGAATTTTCTATTGATTTGATTGCTCTACCATTTCAGGAATTTGATTTGATTTTGGGAATGGATTAAGTTTATCTAAACAGGGCTATAATTGACGTGATAAAGGCAATAGTGCTTAGATGTTCCCAGTGATGCGAAGTGATAGTACATGTGGTGTTCGGTCGGCTAATACCGTGTGATTTCGACAATCTGGCTTGACGGATTGCTAAAGAAAGGATGTGAGGCCTTTTTTGAAACTTACAGTTGCTTGACTCTACAAGAGGTCGAATAGAGTGGAAATTATTCTAGTTGTGAAAGGGTTTTCCTAGATGTGTTCCTCGAGTTGCACGAAGAGAAGTGGTTATCCTATTGAGATTTTACCGGGAACAACTCCTACTTTTAGGGCACCATACAGGATGGCTTCAACTGAGTTGAAAGAGTTGGAGACTTAACTACAGGAGCTATTGGATAAGGGTTTCATCCGACATAGTTTCTCACCTTGGGGTGCGTCGGTTTTATTCGTTAAGAAGAAAGATGGCACTCTTCGGATGTGCATTGACTACTGGAAAATAAACAAAGTGACAGTTAAGAATAAGTATCCATTACCAAGAATAGAGGATCTCTTTGATCAGTTAAGAGGAGCAGGTGTCTTTTCAAAGATAGACTATGATCGAGTATCGGCTAAAGGCGAAGAAGATGTTGATGTCGCAGAGACAACATTCAGAACTCGATATAGCCATTATGAGTTTTTGGTAATGCCATTCGGATTGACTAATGCACCGGCAACATTTATGGATTTAATGAATAGGGTATTCCAACCTTATGTGGATCAATTTGTTGTAGTTTTTATCGATGACATCCTGGTGTATTCTAAGGATGCACAAGAACATGAACAACACAACATCTGAGAATAGTCTTGGAGACGTTAAGAGAAAATAGGTTATATGCTAAACTCAGCAAGTGTGACTTTTGGCTAAAGGAAGTTTCCTTCCTAGGTCATATTGTGTCAGTTGAGGGAATAAGAAATCACAGCCATATAAAAATTAAAAAAGGTGTTGTAAATTGGAAGCTTAGTAAATTAGCAAGGGTGAGGTTTCTTGGGCCTAGCAGGATATTATAGAAGATTTGTGAAAGGATTTTCTGTCATAGCTTCTCATTTCCTGAGTACTCGGGGAAAGGAGTAAAAAGGATTTAAGTGGTTAGATAAATGTCGAGCTCAGTTTTGAGCAGGTGGAAAGAAATCTTGGTTAGACTACCTCGGGAAAAGAGTACACCTTATATAGTAGTCTTCGGGGAATTGAGTGCGGGTTACGTACTAATGCAAGATGGCAAAGTTGTGGCATATGAATCCAGACAGTTGAAACCACATGAACAAAATTATCCCACTCATGACCTACAGTTGTCTGCGGTAGCGTTTGCTTTGAAAATATGGTGACACTATTTATATGAGGAAAAGTGCATAATTTACACAGATCACAAGAGTCTCAAGTACCTGCTCACTTAGAATGAATTAAATTTGAGATAACGGAGGTGGTTAGAGCTATTTAAAGATTATGACTGTATAATAGATTACCACCCCGGAAAAGCTAAAGTGGTAGCAGATGTAACACCCCGAAATATACCCTAGTCGTTTCCACATGTTTAGGGTATTTTGTAGGTATAAATTGAAGTTTTCGTAAATTAAATGTGAAAAATGGAAATTTAGAAACCCAGAAATTGTACAAGACTTAAGGACAAAATTGTAATTTGTCCAAAGGAACATCAGACATGAATTGATCGACTAGAGGCCAGAATAGAATATATGAGGGTACAGTGTAATTAATAGAAGGGGGAGGACCAAAAGGCAAATAAGAGAAACTTTAATTATAAATAAGGGAGGTGATTCGTGCCACAGTAGGCTGAGCTAAAATCAACAAAATTTATATACACCTAAGTTCCTACTCTTTGCCGTAGTCAAAACTCTTGCGGAGTATAGTGGTCTAGGGTCGAGTGCAGGGGATGGGTTTCATCCACAGAATGAATCACATGAGTGTAAAGGTAAGGCTTTTATTTATTTGGACTTTTGGATTTGCTTCCAAAACGATTGGAAGTAGGTTGGCTTGAGAAATTGTAAAACTGAGAGTGAAGTGTGAAAAAAAGTTAACTTTGAAGATTTAGGTCAACTTTGTAAATTAGAAGTAATAAGTGTTCTCGGGTTTTGTCTGCATTATGACAAACAGCTATAGTCCACCAGCATATAGGATCTATGTTTAACTATGAGCCTCTGTAACAACAACTCCTATTTGAGTCAATACAGGTAGCATGCAGCTATGGACCTTTTTCAGTTTGAAACCCTAGCATTAAATATCATTTCAGAGGCTCGTAAAGACCATCTAATGAACCCGCAGTGCATCTAGCAATAATTATCTGCTGTATCCTAAACATGTGGAAGTATTGGCCAAATCAATAACATTCAAAGCTATTCAACCTAATTTGAGAAGATGAGGACCATATCTGATGCACGTGACTTTCAGTACAAGGGGACAACATGCATATGCCCCACCACCAAGCTAGCTTCCTTCCCTCTTCAAAGAAAGGAGAGCAGCCAAGCATCTCTTGGTTGTCATCCTCGAGGTGTTTGGAAGCCTAGAAGCTGGGAAAGAGGAGAGAGAGAAGAGGAAAATAAAACCTAAATAAAATACGAGACTTTATTTACAAAAATGAAAACTTACAAATTCTTCTCTCCCCCAGTGTTGCTTCCCAAGATTTCTATATTTATTACAAAAGAGAGAGGGGTTTATATGAGCCACCTCTAATACATGAAAATACCAAAAGCCTAACAATTTGGCCTAAAGTTAAAGGACAAGAGTAATACACCAAATTTGAGAAGTCGGTTGGCATTAATTACAAAAAAACATGAGGCGTGAATTTACAGCTAGGATTGAAGAATTTATTAGGTAAGCGAAATCACCATGCATGGCGAAAATAGAAAATTCGCTAAGGCTTGGCAGTTTAAGCTGTGCGATTTCGTAACAAGCGAAATTTTAAATGATGTAATCATGAAATTTCGCCGAGACGGTCTGCAGCCGAAAACCACGGTGTCTGGCGAAAATCCTGTTCATTTGAATTTGCGTGAAAAATTTTATTAAACTGCGAGATTTTATAATCCGTGAAATTTTTCGCGGGCTTGAGTACTGGTTTGCTGATTTTTTCCTTTGCCTCACGTCTTCTTTGCATCAATTTTTCTTCCCTTTGCCTTGATTTTCATTGATTCTTGAAATTTGGTTGATGGGCGACAATTGGGATCAATCTTCTTGATTCATCATTTGACTCGATATTGAACTCCCGAGAAGTCTTGTAGCATGAAACAACGAAAATACTCTCTAAATGGCATAAGTGCTACTAAGAAGACTTGAACACTTCAATTGGTATAAATGACATGGGTGTCATAAAAAGCACTCAAAACCTATCCAATATAGGGTTCAAAATTGCACTTTTGGGCATTAATCCACCCCCAACCAGCGTTCATTCAGTCATAGCAATGCAAAACTAAAAAGGAGATGCATGTGGTGATTTTCAAAAGGTTATGATTCAAAGGTATATGTACATATAAACATTGCTTTTAAAATGAAAGTGAAATCAAAGTTTGAACATCGATATGAAATAACCAAAAACCATACTAGAGCAATTTTAGGTCAATATTGGATCCATGACTCTCAACGAATTTCCACCTAAGTCTAATGATTCTTTATATAACCGGATGCATGATAAATTTTAAAATTTGTCCCTCCCAACCTAGCAGCATGGCCTTAAAGGCACATTTGAACAACCTAGATAGGATAGTTACATGCACTTTGCTTTCTTTTATTCAACTACCTTGTAGAGATGCAATGCTTAAAATTTCGACTTCACCAAAGTCCGTGTAACGAGGGTCCCATAGGTGACTCCCAGCGATTAAGGTTTGGGGCATCGAGCGGATCAGTGACCCTGAGCTCTAAGGCTGCCGGACTTTCAAGATGACTTGAAAATCAAAGCACCTACAATTCGTTGGAGCTGCACATCCGCATTACTTAGCAGACACTAAATCGATGACTCCCGACTAATTAGGGAAACTGGGGCATCTCGGGTTTCAAAACTCGCCTTTACCCATGGGCCAGGTACTCGGGTTTCAAGTGAACTTCACGACTTTATTTTTCTTTTTCTTCTTTTCTTTTTCTTTTTCTTTTTCTTTTCTTTTCCTTTTTGGAAGACTACATTGGTCTTCAAATATGGGTAACACAAACCTATCCTAGGTTGCCAACATGCCTAAGGCCGGCTTTGCAAAGCGAAAGGAGGTATGCAAATTCACAACCTATTGAAATAATCTGGAGTGCAGTGTGTGAATTAGCCTAAGGGAGAAATTTTCAAGTTGAGCATCTTTGGAAATGCAAGCAGCCCCGAAAACTTGATTCTAAGCATGGAATTTCTTTCTAACATAAAAGGTGACAAACAATGATTCAATTTTTTCAACACAAAGGCGATTCAGTGCTCAATTTGAAGCAATTCAATTGTTCAATTGAAAGAAAATCACTTACACACACACATGGAAAAGGCACAAACATGATATGCAAAAGTTTGTATATACATATGCGAATAGCTTTTGATATAGCCAAATGGCTGAGTACATGCATACAAAAACTAAACCGCAAAAAATATAGCACTACATGGCTAATACATAAATCCTAATCGTCAGTAGCGGTTGATAAAGTTGGTAACTATACAAAAAAATGTAAAGAAACCTAACCACCTCTATTCAACAGTAAATTGGTGGTGGTGAAAGTGAGCTGAAGAACAACAACATTGTGGCCAAAACATCCCGAAGAAGTGCTGCCGACACATCCCAATAATAACGAGAAATTATTAAAATTGACTAAATTAAAACAAAAGTAAAAAATTGTTGAAGCTATGATTCGGTTTGGAAATACCGAACCAGTTCAATTTCAAATTTACTTCAGGAGGGTGAGAAGGAGATAGTCTCTACCTCAACCGGCGTGCTGGCGACTCCATGGTGTTGGACTTCCCATTGGTGGCTTGGTCCTCAGCGATGGATTAAGATTGATCAATTGCCTACGATTGGCCTGGCTTCCCAGTGGCAATACCACAACACACCTTTACACACAGGTTGGCTATATCCTATAGTTCTTGGTCATTCGGCTTCACGCATCGACACGAGCACACATCATGCGCCACTTGATTTTTCGGTTCCATTAATTTGTGCTTGTTGTTCAAGTGAAATATGTTCAACTCGATGTCATGTTACCAAGCGTGGTGCATGACTCCATTTGACAATTGATTGCATTGGCTGTGGCTAGAAATGTCTTCCGAGATGATTGACACGTGATTGGGTTCATTTGCAAATGGCTCGATTATTAAACACGCTACAAAATCACGGGTAGTAAATTTGTCTATTTTCACTGGAACATCCTCAACTATCCCCTTTGGGATTTTGCCGATCCTATGTCGGCCAATGAAAGTGTGATGTTGGTCGGGTTTAAGTTCACCCAAACCCCAGCAGCATCGCGGGCCAGGTATTAGGTTCTGCGGCTCCTAAATCAGCGATGACACATCTGTCGCGATTCCCACTAATGGTGAAATTGTGGGAGATCACGGATCTTGTATTTGACAAGTGCTTTGGATTATGGCACTGACTTGTTCAGTGAGAAATACCTTCTTCTTGTGCCTAATCCCTTTACTGATTGTGCCTGTTAGTCTTTGAAATTTTTGCATAAGCGAGGACCTGTTTGATTATGTCCAATAGAGGTATGTTAACCTTTACTTTCCTGGAGCCTCTAAATGCAACTGAGATGCCTTCTTCTTACATCTAAGTGCTTGTGGAAATAGGTGGTATGCGGTATTTCATTGAATCCTCCTTTAGGAGAATATGCTCAGGCTGCAAATTCTTCTCCACCTAAGTTCCATGACGAGGTTTGTCATGGGTTGATCAACCTCTTTTCCACTCTTAGGGTAATTATAGCCTTAACTTCATCCATTCGAATTGTTGGATGATGTACTACATATGAATTCCCTTAGGATTTGGAAGTGTTTGTAAGAGGAACCTTCCTCTTTCTTGTACCTCTACTGACTTGTTGATCTTGTTGGTGTTGGGCATCTTGTAGGTTATCAATTTTAAGTTCGGAGTTGCTCTACAGCCCATCATTCTCTTGTTCGGTGTACTCTGCAATTATCAATCTGCTGTGCCAGTTGCACATTGATTCCTTTTGCTCTTCCACAAAGTTGCCTACCACCTTACTCAATTTAAAATGGCTTGTTCAGAGTGAAAGTGGAAAAGGCCATTGTTGCAAGTGGAGCAGCTGTGTTGTGCTCTGGAGGGGCGTGTCTGCGGGGTTTTGGTTTCCATGAGCTTAAGTTGGACTGTTTCTCAAGTTAGGGTTATAGGTGTTACCATATGGAACATCTATGGGTGGTGGTTTATTTTGATTTGGGACATGGGCATGCGACAGTGCTCCTCGGGAGTAGTGTTGTTGAAAATTGAAGCCAAAGAAAAAATTGGGATCTGAGATGCTCATTAGTTGTTTGCATTTCATGCTGATTTTCATTTCAGGATGTGTCTGCAGTTAAAATGGTCAATTTAGCTTTCATCTGTATTCTTGGGGAAATGCGCCTTGTCTCCCTTTGGTAGTTCAAATGGCCTTAATCTTTCAACTTCCTAGGGGCCAAGTTTCATCCCAGTGCTTTGGGTTTGACTACATAGTTCAAAAATCCATAACCATCAGGATGTTTACTCAAAAGTTACCCCACATAGTTTCCCAAGCAATTACTCATGTGGGAGACATACCACTTGTAAAAATGGTTTACCATCCATGTCAAACCCGTGATGAGATACATGATGGTCTCCACTCAATCTCTCCCAAACAACGATAAAACCTCACCATCTTGAAATTTGCAAAGTGTAAATTTATATATTTCAAATTGTTGGTCTTATGAGCATTGAAGAATTTTTTTAAAACTACGCTATGACTCATTATTTCTTGTAGTTCACAGGCACCGATGAATTAAGCGAATCTGGCCTTGTCGCTAGGGTTAGTAAGAGTGCTTTCGGCTTAAGCAAATCCATGTCCATCATTCCTTCCTTAAAAGGTAGTGCATACTTCTCAAAATCCTAATATGAGTGTATGGATTTTCATTTTCCATACCATGGTATGAGGGGAGTAGGGGTACGCAGTAGGGCCTCTTCTTTACTTCTTCGACGGGAGGCATGCGATGCGGGAGAGCCTTAACTCCTAGGAGGGTGGATGTGGTCCCTCATGGTTCTATAGGCAGTTGGATTCATTGGGGGACCTTGCTGACTCTGCTGTTCTTCAGGCAGTGGATCCATGGTATCAGTGTGTGTACCTTGACTTCAGCGACTAAGGTCGAGTTATTGTCTTGATTCTATGTAATCTACGATGTGTCTCTATCCCAACTATTTATAAACATATTACAAAATTGTAGAGACAACAAAAGTACCAACAAAGCTTGAAAAGGTTAAAAATTAGCTAACAAAAATTAAAGTGGAATGAAAAGCAAAAAAGCGATTGATAACGCAAGTGATGGCGCGGCTTCCTGCTGACTGGAGTTACAAAAAGAGTTAAAAAGGTTATCTTCACTTGTGATGTTGATCACAAGTACACTTCAACTCATCAAGCGTGGTTTGGCACCATCCATGCTTGAGCGCCATTTGATTCGTGCCCACGGTAGGCTGAGCTAAAATCAACAAATTTATACACCTAAGTTCTACTACTACTTGGTAGTCAAGCTACAGTATAGTGGTCTGGTCGAACACGAGGATGGAGTTTTCATCCTAGAGTAAATGCGCATGAGTGTAAAAAGGTAAAGGCTTTTTATTTGTACTTTGGATTGCTTCAAAAAACGGTGGAAATGGGATGGCAAAGAAATTGTAAAGCGAAAGTGAAGTGTGAAAAAAGTTAACTTTGAAGATTTAGGTCATAACTTGGTAAATTAGGGCCAAACAAGTGTTCTCGGGTTTTATCCTCGCGTTATGACAAGCAACCTATAGTCCACCAACATGGCTGGATCTATATTTCCAACTAGCAAACCTCACCCCTAACAACAACTCCTATTTGAGTCGACCACAATTGCATAATTTATGGCTACTTTTCGATTTGAAACCACAGCATTAAATATGTTTCGAGGCTCGTAAAGACCATCTAATGAACCCTGGAGTGCATCTAGCAAATATACCTTTGTATCCTAAAACATGGAAGTGGTCAAATCAATAACATTCAAAGCTATTTCAACCTAATTTGAAAGATGAGGACCATAAATACGTGCACGGAGTTTCAGTACAAGAGGACAACATGCATGTGCCCCCACCACCAAACTAGCTTCCTTTCACTCTTCAAGAGGAGAGCAGCCAACATCTGCGAGTTTGTCATCCTCAAGAGGGAATAATTTGGAAGCCTAAGTAAGGGAAGAGGGAGAGAGAAGAGAGGAAAATAAAAACCTAAATAAAATACGAGACTTTATTTACAAAAATGAAAACTTACAAATTCTTCTCCCCAATTATTTACTTCCCCAAAATTTCTATATTTATTACAAAAGAGGGTTTATATGGAGGCCACCTCAATACATGAAAATACCAAAAGCCTAACAATTTGGCTAAATTTAAAGGACAAGAGAAGTAATACCAAATTTGAGAGTCGGTTGGCATTAATTACAAAAAACATGACGAGGCGAGTGAATTTAAGCTAGGGTGAAGAATTTAAGCTGAGTGGCAAATCACCATGCATAACGAAAATGAAAATTTAAATGGAAAGCGGCAATTTAAGCTGTAGCGAATTCGTTAACGCAGTAAATTTCGTGTCGCGAATCATGAAATTTCGCTAGGAGCGATGCCCTATGGCTCCCCAGTGTCCCAGCGAAACTCCCATGTTCCCGGCCCGAACTACGAAATTTTCGCTAAGCCTCCGAAATTTTCGCAATCGACGAAATTTTAGAACACTTGAAAGTGCTGATTTTGTTGATTTTCAACGCTTTGCCTCTGTCTTCCTCTTTGTCAATTTTTCTTCATACCACTTCAGATTTTTCATTGATTCTTGGGCTGGTTGATGGGTGAGCAATTTGGGATCCAATCTTAAGTGATTAAATCATTTGACTCGATATTGAACTCCCAAAGTGCGCAAAAACACCAAAAAACAACCAAAGCCCTCTCTAAATGGCACTAAGTGCTACTAAGAAGACTTGAACACTTCAATTGGTATAAATGGCACTTTATGATTAATCTTGTAAAACACTCAAAACCTATCTAATATGGTTCAAAATTGCACTTTTGGGCATTGTCGGGAAGAAGAATAACTCATTTTGGTCTCCAAACAAGAGAACTACGGGAAGAAGAGGAAGGAAGGAAAAGAAAGGAGAGAAGGAGAATGAGAAACATAAAGGTATGGATCTTTGGAGTTTGGTATGGAATTTGAGTATGAAATAGTAAGATTTTGTCCAAAAACTACTTAGGTATGGATTGCTAGGGTTTTCTTTGGACATTAATTTGGTTCCCTTTTCTAGGGTTTTGTTAGGAATACATCCTTACTCTAGATTTAAGGAAGTTGGGTTGAAAATCCCTTGTTGATAATAATTAGATATGGAATCCTTCACAATTCCAATGTTTTGTAGAGTTTGATGAACTTGGGTATGAATCCTTGGATTCTTTGGCTAATTAAAAGTGTTGGTGGAGTTGTTTTGAGGGATTCCATGTTAGTTTTTTATAAAAGATGTAATAGAAGATAATTATGGAAGAAAAGTGCATGAAAAATGGTGGTGCGCATTTTAAGGCGGAGTGGAGACCCGTGCCGTTACCAAGGGGTGGCCTGGTGCCAGCGTCTGACCGGCAATCGGTACCGGTACCACCAAAGTGGTACGGTGCCGTATCAACAGGACCGGTCACGGGGTCTGGGAGACGAGTGGTGCGAAGGTGCTCACCCCCAGTTCCTGCTGACCTGTTTGGTATTTTTGCATAATTAAGCTATAATTACGCATCGGGAGTATTGTAATAATAAATGATTAACAGGGTTAGATAAGAAAAGTAAAGTTAAAAATGTACATTACTTACTACCGCCTCGGTGAAGCGGGATTTGAAATGGGGGAGATTCACCCCAATGATAAGATAGGAAGCTTCTGAATACATAATCGTAGGGAATGCTCTAAGACTAGGTATTAAATGACATGACACTTCCGTTACGACGTGGTAGGCACGACCGCTCAAGACGCAGATCTGATTAGTGCTACGACACCTTTGCTCGCACTCTAAGACTCTTGATTAGTGCTACGACACTCCCGCTCAGACTTCGCACTCGATTAGTGCTACGACACTTCTTTAGTACTTCTAAGACTCCCGTTGGTGCTACGACACTTCAGCACTATATAGTATCTTCTCAGATATTCTATTTGTATATGTCTTACTCATTTATTAAGACTTATTCAGTATCCTATAGTTATAAGGATAAGAACCATAAGAAGGAATAAGAGTAAACAAATGTGTATCGTTCGACCGTAGTGACCTACTTCGGCACTTCACTGGCATAAGCTCAGAACTCCTACTGAGATTCAACAAGCAATAAGCTCAGAATCTCCTAATTTTTATATAAACAAGCATAAAGTTACTATAAGTACAAGTAGAGTCATATGAGATATCTGAATAAGCATAAGTCTGTTAGAAGCATAAGTAATTTTATATGTTCCGTGATAAGAATGCACAACTCGATATCCGTTATCAAGTATCGCCACTATAACACGTGTATATGCATACATTTATGTTTCATTGCAGTAGTTAGCACGAAGTTTTCAATCCGCTGTAGTGGCAGAGAGGAAGGAGACAAGATCTTCCGCATTCTACTCGGGCCAAGACACAAGTAGGGTCTACTACCGAGGTTCCGCGCTCTGATCATGTAAATGTAATGTATAGTTTTTGTATATGTAAATGAGACTCATAATTGTATGTATATGACACTGTAAACACCACTACGGTGGTAGTTTCGAGTCAGGTAATTTTGTATATGATATGTTGATACAAGCTTATAAGGCTCGACATACCAACGCCTAATAAAGCAGAAGAGTCCTAGTATACGGTCTCCGCCCGAACTCCGCTCTCGATTCGCTAACTGCCCGGACGAATCTGGTGATACAGATGCTCCAAGGTAAAGATAAAGGGGCAAAGAATGTTACTCAACATAGTGAATAGAGATTGAAGGGTGATGATGGAGCCATTAGCTCAATTAAAAGCGCGCAATTGGCTTTTAAAGTAATATGATTATATGCTCGTAAAAATGATGAAGAGGATGTAGAAAAGGTAATAAATGGTCGTAGATGATGATAAGAATGGATTTGTCAAGAAGGAAGCCAGAAGTCTGTATTTCCATAATGTATTATGTGTGCTGATGACAAGAACCAAAGAAAGTTACTATTCAAGCTCATAATACAAGATTTACGATGCATTCGAGGTATTAAGATGTATCGGATTTGAAACAACATTATCGTGGAAAGGAATGAAAAGAGATGCGACAAAGTATGTGTCTAAATAAGTTCAATGTCAGTCAAAGCCGAAACCAAGTTCCAATAAAAGTTTGTTGAACTTTCCAATTCTCAAATGGAAGTGGGATAACATTGTCAGATTTTATGTCGGGTTTTCCCTCAATGTAACAAAACATGACTGGTTCGGGTGATTGCTGATAAGCTCACAAAGTCGGATTGACTATCTGGCGAGCAAACGAATGGTGCTATATGTAGATGAGATCGTATGTATCGTACGTGTGTCGTCATTTCATCGTGATGGATAGAGATCCGCGATTTACCTCGAGATTCTAGAAGGAACTACAATCAGCCTTTAGTATTAGGCTGAATTTCAGTACCGCATTCCATCAGTAGATAGATGGATAGTCTGAGAGGTTGATTCAAGTGCTCAAAGATATGCTTCGGGGATGTGTAATGAATTCACTGGAAGTTAGGATAGGTATATTCCATTGATAGAATTTCCATAATAATAATATCAATCGTTAGTTTACTGCATGACACCATATGAGGCTTCAGGGATGGCTGATATGCAGAACTTCTTGTGTGTCAGATGTGAATCGAATGATACAAAGTGACTGTCCAGATGACAAGAAAAAAGATATAGAAGCAAAAGTTCGTGCTATTCGAAAAGGTTAAAGGTCATGATCAACAAAAATCATATGCTTCCATTTGAAAAGGAAGGGACATTGAATATGAAGTGGTATAAATTTTAAAGGTATCTCCATGGAGGAAGGTGCTTGATTTTGGAAGAAAGGGAAGCTAAGTCCAAGCGTCTATCGCCCATATGAAGTTGGTGGGAGAGAATCTACTAATGGCGATTCGCTATGAATTCCTCCAGAGCTAGCCAAGTCGCATGATGTGTTCCATGTGTCTATGCTTCGAAATTCGCGGCGTGATGAGCTCCACATACTATCCGCAAAAGATACAAGTACGGAGGATTGTCATATGATGAGGAGCCAAAGGCTATTTTGCTCGAGAGTGCGAAACAAATTTGCGTAACAAACAAGTATCATTAAGGAGTGCTCGCAACACTACATGTAGAAGAAGCCGCTCGGGTTTTCAAAGCAACCATGAGAGGACACACTCAAACTTAATCGTATGAATTCCTCGAGGGACGAAATTATTTCGTAAGTGGGAGATGTAACACCCAAAATTATATCTTGACAGTTTTATAACATGTTTAGGGTATAATAAAAGTAAATGTATATTTTCCAGAATAAAATAAGGCTAAAAATAAAATAAGCAAAAATCCGAAATTAATGCAGGAGTTAAAGGTAAATTGGTAAATTGCAAATTAAGGATCCAAATGACATAAGAAGAATAGATTGAATGCCAAAGTAGGATTTTGATAAGTTAAATTGAGAATAAACAAATGAAGGGACCAAATGCAAAAGGGGAAAAATTAGGCAAATGTATAAGGCCAAATACAGCCTTATTTGAAATAAAATATCTCTACTCGTCTGTGGGATAAGGCAAAACTAGAACAGAGAAGAGAAGAGAAGAAGAGAAGAAGAGAAGAAGAAGAAAAAGAAGAAGAGAAGATAAGGAAGAAGAGAAGATAAGGAAGAAGAGAAGATAAAGAAGAAGGAAGGAGAAAAGAAAAGCAAAGGTATGGAATTGTATGGAACTTGTATGGTTTTGTATGGATAGTAGTTTGTTTCATTCCTAAGGTCAGTTAAGAATTCATCCTAACCCTAGATTTGTTGAAAGTTGGGTTAGTAAAACCCTAGCTTCAGTATAAGATGAGCATGGAATCTCACTTGAGGCGGATTCTCGGTTTTTGCCTGGTGTTAGGAAGTTAACCTAATCTAGTAAGATTTGAGTCGTGGTTTGAAACCCTAATTAATCTCTATGTTCGGGTGGTCAAGTTAGAACCCACTGGGAGATGTCTTTCAGAGAGTATATGCGTTTTATTTTGCTCAGGGTTGGGATTTATGGGTGGGCACAAATCAGCAAAATACGGGCAAGTCTGAGGGATCCTGCAAGAAGCAGGGTCCACGCCTGTTGCTGCAGACAAACCACGCCGCGCGGGCCGAGAGGGAGGCTCTGACATCCCCGAGCATGCCGCAGTTGTAGCCCCACGAAGGTTCACGCCGCAGTTATTAGCAAGGCTACGCCCACGATGTGTACCTACTATTCACGTGATGGAAAATTCCTGTGTTCCTGCTATGTTTTCTATTCGCTATTCTGAGGACTTGTCTATTGGATTAATGAGGACCCTATAAGTGTATGAAAGGGTCAAATCATGTTTATAAGGTAAAGGAAAAATTAGACTGTACCTCGCCGCCTTGGCGAAGCAAATGTGGGCAAACTTAATGCCACTAAGGATAAGATAGTGTCTCGAATGTAAGTATAAGTTTCGATATAAGTACAAGTATTTTATGATTGCTTATATGAAAAAAGTAGCGCTTAAATGTTTATAAGAGATTGTTTGATAATGAATATCTCATAAGTATACATGATATCGTGAGG
This sequence comes from Tetrastigma voinierianum, assembly GCA_016808115.1. NCBI lineage: Eukaryota > Viridiplantae > Streptophyta > Magnoliopsida > Vitales > Vitaceae > Tetrastigma > Tetrastigma voinierianum. Next base: position 335,941 of record JAEQBH010001793.1, read on the forward strand.
TTATTCATGTATATGAGATATCCTTTCTAATACTAAACAATTATTAAGAAAACATAATAAAACTGATTGCCCGCTCTATGACTCGTAGTCGATAGATAAGCATGCCTCTATAGGGCTACGCTATTACAAAGATACTTACGATATCGAGCCCCCAGTTCGTCGATGATGCATCCCCTCGATCTATTATAGCGGCCCTGGCTTGGGTCATATAGAGAGATCATCGGTTCAGATAGTTGATAGTACCTTCGAGTACATACAGCTTCCTTTCCCAGATTCACTTCCTAAGGTGTTTGTACTGCATGAAACATAAAGAAATGACAAATATGCATGCAAGATGACATTGAGCATGAGAAGCATAAGTGATCATACGTGGATGATAGTATACTAAGAACAAGAAGGTATGATGACACGAAAGTATGAAATATGATAAGAAATGAAATATGATAAAACGAATAAGTATGATATATGTAGAAGTATATCTATAAATGATATGTGCAAAGCATGAATAAGCATGTATATATGTAAATGAATATTAAAGTTATATGTAATTGTCTAAAGTGTGATGACCCTTATTAGATGTCGTCCATATGTATTAATTCCCACTAAGCTATAAGCTTAGCACGAGTATTTTATTCTGCAGGCATAGGAGAGTTTAAACGAAGTCCAGAGACCCACATCAAGAACTAAGGCCAGCACACCATTAGGTGCCCACTAAGACCTTTCGTCTATTTTTGTATATGTTTGCCTACACATTAGAATGTTGAAAGACTGAGATATGAAACTGCAGCAGATTGTAATTGCTACAAAATATAAAAAGAAGGAAGATTGAACATTAGTATGAATAATAAGCTTAAGTTCAGATTACAGGTTAGAAAAAGTGATATTCCTGCTTGACACCAAAGCCGAGCTGGGGGTGTCACAGTTGCGGTATCAGAGATCCTGATCCGGTTTGATCTCGCCAATCTGGTTTAATTTTAAACTGGCGCTACAAGATGTACCAGAGGCGTAACAAGGTGAACTTTGATAATGTCACATGCATCACCATATGAGGACACTTCAAGTAGGAGAGAAAACATCCCAAAGAAATTCCTAGCTTAGGTTTTTATCAAGAACTTATTAAGAGATTGTTCTTAATAGGTGAAGCATTGTGACAAATGTCAGAGAATGGACAATATAAATAGAAGAAATGAGATGTCTCTGCAAAGAATCTTAATGGTGCACATTATTATGTATGGGACATATACTTCATGGGACCTTTCCCACCCTCATTTGGAATCTCTATATTCTCCTTGCTGTGGATTATGTATCCAAATGGGTGGAAGCTATAGCCTAGAAATGATGCTAATATAGTGGTGGGGTTGATTAAAAGAAACATCTTAACTAGATATGGAGCCCCTAGAACAATCATCTGATTTAGGAGTTTCATTTTGCAAACAAACTGTTTGGTAAAAACTCTCGAGTAGACATGGAGTCAGACATGTTACGGATTGGCTTATCATCCCCATTTAGACATATCAGCTTAAATATAAGGCAATGTGGGCACCAAGAAGTTGAACTTTGATTTCTGCTGCCAAAGAAAAGACTACTTCGTATGAATGAACCTAAGAACTGAGGATTCCAGTTTTGGTGATAATGTAAAGCAGATTTACAAAGACAAGACTAAGCAATATCATGATCAGAGAATTTTGAGAAAAGAGTTCAAAGTAGGAGAGCGGGTCCTACTATACCATTCAAGGCTCAGACTATTTCTAGAAAAACTCAAGTCAAGGTAGAGTGGTCTTTACATAGTGATTGCATTTACACCTTTTGGAGCAGTTACACTAAAAACAAATTTAGGAAATGAGTTTAAAGTGAATGGTTAAAGATTGAAACATTATATTGGAGTTTTTCAGAATGAAGAACAGTCCCAGATTTGAAGAGATTAAAAGAATTGCTGAAAAGAGAGCATATTACAACAAATGTCTAACTAAAGACATAAAATTGAGCAACTAGTTGGGAGGCAACCGAAGCAAAATTTTATTTTATTTTCAATTTTTATCAAATTGATTTTGTTTAAATTAGGGTGTTTTACTAGTTTAACTAATAGAGTAGTTTTATTTTAGTTTTGTTTAAAATTTATGTTAGTTAGAATTTTGGTTTATTTTTAGGACAAAGGAGCTAATTATGGAATAGAAGTTATCACAAGAGCAATTGATGCAATGAATGAACTTGTACAATTTGAAGATAGACTACAAGCTTACACCTCCGAAGTTCCTGCAACAATTTTCTTATTTTAATTTTATATTTTCTATATAACGTACACAATTAATGTCTCCTAGTGAAAGAATAAGAATTTAACTGTTCATGCCTTGAGTCGAGATGTTTTGTTATGTTTAAAACTCATTACTGTGCATGATTTGTGTGATTGAAATGCATTGCTTGCTGTCTTGTACATTGATATAGTAAAAATGGCTCAAATCTGGAGTAAAATAAAAGTTGGGATGAAAGTGAATATTTTGTGGTGACACAACTTTCTTTTATCGCGAAAAATACCAGTCTAGCCCTTCTTATTTACCTTAAAGCCGCTTTGTCAGGATAATAAAGTATTATCGTGACATTTTTATGTCACGACATTTAAAATTTTTGTCTCGACAAACATGAAGGTTTTCAAAGTTCAAAACAAAGTTTGCAGCGAAAGATTTTGGTCTAGTAAAATTTAAAAAGTAATAAAAACTCTTTTTACGATCCTATGGTACATGCATACTAATCAAAAAACAATAAAGAAGAATTACATCAATCAAATTAATGAGATTTTTCTCAAGTAAAGTATGGTTGATAACTCAAGATCTTTTCTTTCTCCATATTTTCCACGATCTTCCAAGCAGTTCCTCTTCACTACATGGTACGTGAAGATATATTGAATGAAAGGTTTGCTTTAGAACCTTGATATCTTTAACACATGAGACTGAGAGGGTTAGATGAAGGCAAAAAAAAGGGAAACTCTCTCTCTTTTTTCTCTAATTTTTATCACCCTTCGACGCCTGTGGTTCATTTCCTATTTATAATATACCTTGAAATCTGATCCTCAACCATCGATCGAGTGGCATATTTAAAATTACTGAATTAACATTAATTCAAAATTAAGTGGATAAAAAAAATTAAATAGGGATTAAACAATGAACTGTTTATCCATATAGTAATACTATTAATTAATTAACATCAATTATCCGTCATTTACCATAGTTGCTATGAAACAACTTTTTACAACTATGCCCTCAAAGGATTTCTTTTGTTAATTTAATCTGTATATGTTTTACAGAGGCTACCAGGATCTATGGACTGAATTCCAAGCTCCAATAAATTTGATAATTAATTAAACTCTTTTAATCAATTAATCTAATTTATTAGTTCCAAAGATTATTCCACTAAAATCTAAACCTAACTCTTGTAAATTATAGAATACTCCCATAGTGATACTTCGGCAGTCCATTGATATAATTATTACATGCAATTCAATTCTCCAAAATTAGTCCAATGTCAGAGCTAGGTGAAATTACCGCTTTACCCTCTAGTGATATCTTTATCCTGTTCCACACCACTAGTGAAATGTTAATTTATAAACCAGTTAGAAATTAGAGCACTTAAACTGTTCAGTTCCAGAATTAACACTTAAGGGAACGACCATCCTGGGCCTCAAGAAGGGCCTGATTCATATTCATAGACATGTTCCTAGCCACCTATCTCAATGGGCCTCCAAAACATAAGTATTGGGCCTGTCTTAGGACAGATTGTAACCTATGAATCAAAAGGCCTAATTGAAATAGACAGGAGTCCATGGCTACTCAGGATTAAGATCAATTCAAGACATGATCATCTAGGCGACAATTTCGCTTAAACCTAATAGTAACGATATTATTTAAGAGTTTAATCCATGTCTGGTCCTGTCCTATGTAATCAGATTACATGAAACACCTCTATTTTAATGTCACTACATCAGTAATCCAGATCAAGATTACTGCATTCTTAATGTTCAGTGGACCGTACTAGTAGTATTATAGATCAAAGATCCTCATTGATTTATTATGCACGCTGCATTATTATCTATAATCTTGATCATCTCATATAACTCGTTATATACTAAGATTATAGTTACATTAATAAATCCTGGGATTTTCTTATATTTACTAAATTACACAAATTACATGATAAAGAATCAACATAAAAATTGTTGCAAGTAAAGAGAATTACATGCTTTAGTAAGTTCATGCCTAATAAAAACATTTTACTTAGAAGGTCTAACATTTTGTTGCGACATTAGCTCTTGGCTGAAAAGATCTTTTGCCAAGACATTATTCTAGCTCTAATAATACCATGCCTAACACAAAAATAAAAATAAAAAAGAAAAGAATTTTTGTCGCGACAATTTTTCTGCAATTAATAATTCAATGTCACGACATAAATAAAAAATGTCAAAATGGCCTAACTTTTTTAAGTTGTGGCCATTGCTGTGTCGTGACATGGAATTCTCATGTAGCCCCGACAAAGAGTAATTATCGCAACATATTACCGAACCCATAAAAGAGAACATCAACCGTTTTGGGACCCTTAGACAAATTTGAATTTCACTTTCATTCTCTCAAGCCTTTGAGCCCTAGAAACCTTCCTCAACCTTTTCCTAAACCCTAGAACCCAGTCTAACTAGCGAAAATGTATGAGGAACAAAATCTGATCCCGAATTTAATAGAGTGCACGCCGTCATGGAACAAACATTGCTAAAGAAGAATTTCATTAGGGAAAGAGGTTTTAACAAGCTCATATCACCATGTAGAGAGGTGATTGATAAGAGAGGTTGGAGTTTACTATGCGAGCACAAACCAGTTGGGTTTGCTGCAGTAGTGAGAGAAATTTTTGCAAACTTGGTTGGGCAGAAAGAAAAAATGCTTTACATAAGAGGAAATGGATCTCCTTCAATAGGAAGGATATCAACAAGACATACAATCTGAAAGAGTAGAAGGATGGATCCAAGTTCAAGAAGTTGTTGAAGGATCCAGACCACCAGAAAATAGTAGAGTTGCTAATGAATGGAAAAGGTGAGTGGAACTCAACAAAGAAGAACCCTTATGAATCCATTACAAGAGGATCATTGACTGAGGAAGCAAAAGTATGGTTTTACTTCCCCAGTTTAGTCTTCCTACCTTTAAAGCACCTTTGCACGGTGAGAAATGAAGAGGCATTACTTTTGTATGCCATTTTAAAGGGATATAAAATGAATGTGGGGAAGATCATAGAGACATTTATTATGGCTTACTACCACAACAATTATAGAGGATTGATTCCACACCCAGCAACAATCACCAAGCTGTGCATACTAGGAGGGGTAGAAGGAACATGGGAAGAAGAAGAAAGGTGTCTCAGGATTTCTCCTCTAACACTCCTTTGGTATAATAGGCCTCCCGACCGTGAAAAGGAAAGGAGAGGTATGACAGAGAGATGGAAAGGCCGACGAAGCTATTGTGGTGAGCTTAGTAAAAGAAAGAGAAGAGGTGGGAATGAGGCGAATCGGGAATCTATCTCCGGATGCTAGGAATATCGGCAAAAACTGGCCCTAGAAGCTCTAGAGCGTGAAGAAACAATCTGAGATATCATGGATATGTTGGTTAGAATAGAGCAAAGGATGAAGGAAAGAGATGGTCAACTAAAAGATCAATTGCAGCTCGAAGATGAATATTTGGATGTAGAACTAAGAAAGAGAGCCTGGAAGAGGTAATTAGTGTGAGACAACGGAGATTCGTGCCTGTTAAGTGAAATTTGAATCAACAATATTTATATACACAAGTTCCTCCCTCTTTAGTAGTCAAGCTCTTTCTTGGGTATAGTGGTCCTAAATTCGAACACGGGATGGGTTTCATCTAGAAATGGTTTGCATTAGGGCATGAAGGTAAGGCTTTCTATTTGGACTTTTGGATTTGTGTCCAAGGCTGTAAATGGTTTAAGCTGAAATTGCAAGCGGAAATGGTAAAAACTGAAATTTAAAGTGAAGAAATTAAACTTTGAAGATTTGAGTCTTGACTTGACAAGGTAGGGCCAAACACATGTCCTCGGGTTTTATCCTCCTATGTGAGTCAACAGGATGCGAGTTATGGCCTTTTGTTTTAAAACCTAACATTCCTTTATCATTTTTCTAAGGCTAGTAAAGATCATCTAAGAATCACGCATCTCTCACTAGAACGAACTACAAAAGTATGGAGAGTATTGGCCCGAAAATGATAAAAGTCGATGTTATTTAACCTAATTTGAGAACCTAACATGTAAATGCTACCTCGGAGAATTTCGTAAAAACCATCTAAGAACAACGGTCTAAGCATGGAAGTATTGGCGAGACAGCGCATCCCATGTTATGCAGCGAATTTTGAAAAATAAGGGCCCGTAAATACCTTGCAGTGACTTTTAGTACAAGGAGATGACATGCTTAACCCCACCACCAAGCTAGCTTCCTTCCTCTTCAAGGAAAGGAAGCAGCCAAGCATCTCTTGAGTTGTCATCCTCCAAGAGGTGTGTTTGGCGATAGGAAAGTGAAGAAGAGAAAGAAAGAGAGAAGAGAAAATAAGCGAAAAAAAAAAAAAAAAACAATTTATTTACAAAAGCAGTAAAAGAAAATAACTTACAAATCACCAAAAAACTTGTATTCACCTTCTATCCACCTCCTTCTCTTATTACAAAACATGAGGGGTATTTATAGGCCTCCTCAAGGTATGAAAATACCAAAAACCCTAATAACTAGGCTAAGTTATAGGACAATTGGGTAATAAACCAAGTTTGAAGGCGGTTGCATTAATTTACAAAAGCATGTGAGGCTGAGTTCGCTACGGGATGAATTTCGCTAAATTAGCGAATTTGGCAAGGGTTAGAATTTGAAAGCGTGGCAAGCGTGGCAATGCGTTAGCGAATTTGGCAATGTTGAAATTCGTAGCTAAGCGAAATTTCGCTAAGCTAGCGAAATTGTCAGTGAGAAGCGAATTTCGCAAATGCATAGTGCAAGTTGGCTAGCGAATTTCGCAATTTGTCTTTGAGATTCTGCGGCTTGTTTGCGAGCAGGTTTGCGAAATTCATAGGGTGCAGGTGGTTGCGGGCTGGGTTGCAGATTCGCTAAGATTGCGGAGATGATTCTGAGCAGGTTGCGAAAATTCTGTTTCTTTGTTCTGCATGCTCTCATCACGATCTTCCAGCGCATCTCGTTTCTTCCATTTTCCTTTGTTTTCCATTGATTTTGGGCTTGTTGATGGGAGACTAAGCTACAACCTCTGTTGAAGTCATTTTGCATTGTAGTTACAACCTGAAGTGCATAATACTACAAAACAACCAGCTTATGCTCCGAAATGGCATAAGTGTTACTAAGATGACATGAACACTTCAATTAGTTTTATATGACATGATTAATGCACAAAAAGTACTCCAAAACCTATCTAATATAGGGTTCAAATTGCACTTTTGAGCACTAATCACACCCCAACGAAGCGTTGCTAGTCCCTTAGCAATGCAAAATAGAATTGAGATGCATGTGGTGATTTTCAAAAAGGTTGTGTTTCAAAAGGTTATTGTATATACAAACTAACAGCTACTTTAAAGTGAACAATTGAAATCCAACATTTGAAAACCTATATACAAGAATAAAATCCAGAGAACGAATTTTAGAACAACCTTGTTTCATGATTTTCAACTTGGATTTGCACCTAAGTCTAATGGTTCTTTTTGTAGCAGTTAAGCCAATAAACCTCAAGAATTTGTTTCCCGACCTAGCACTAACATGGCCTTAAGTTTGTTGAACAACCTAAGATAGGGCTAGTTACACTTTTCTTTCTTTATTCATCTACATGCGTGAATTCTTGATACTTAAAATGGAGCTTCACCAAAGTCTAGTGTAGCGAAGGTCCACGATGACTCCCAGCAATTAAGGTTTAGGGCATCAAGCCAAAAGGATCAATGACCACTAACTCCTAAAGGCTTCACCCAGGACTCGAATGACCGAAAATTAAGCACCTCTGATTCGCTAAATTCTGCCTATCCACCCGTATAGCAGACACAATCGATGACTCCCAACCAATGAAGGCTTAGGGCATCGGGTTTCAAAGGCTTTCGCCATACACCCCTCGGACCGTGCTCGGGTTTCAAAGCAAAACTTCACGACTTTATTTTTCTTTTTCTTCTTTTCTTTTTCTTTTTCTTCTTGCTTTTTCTTTTCTTTTTCTTTTCTTTTCCTTTTTGGAAGACAACATTGGTCTTCAAATGTGGGAACTCAAACCTATCCTAGGTTGCCAACATACCTAAGGCCGGTTTTGCAAAGTGGAAGAAGGCATACAAATTTACAACCTATTGAAGCAATCTAAAGTGCAGTGTGTGACATAGCACTGCAAGGGAGATTCCAAGTTGAAGCGTCTTCCAGAGCAGGTGACTGAACACAAATTGTTTCAAGCATGGAATTTGTTCTAGCATATAGGTGACAAATATGATGATTCAATTATCCAATTTAAAGCAATTCAATTGTTCAATTTGAAGCAATTCAATTGTTCAATTTGAAGCAATTTAATTATGTAGTTTGAAAGAAAAACACATACTTGTACATAGGGGACATAGTAAACACAATATGCAAATTTGAATATATATATATAATGCGGTAGCTTTTGAAGTATAGCCAAAATGAAAACCCCAATACATGCATAACGGGCTGCAAAACATATCGCGCCTACCTTAGGCTAATACAAAAAAAAAAAAAAAAATTCTAATCAAAATCGAGTAGAGCGGTTGATAAAGGCGAAAGCGTACATAAACGAAAAGAAACCTAACCACCTCCCTTCTTTGTGGTGGTGGTGGTGAAACTCTGCGGCTAGCGCGGGATATCAATGAGGCTGCATCGGTGGCGAAGCTCCTCTCGGGGTAGGATCATGAGAAAGACCCGGGTGGGTCATGATGCAGTGAAGCATGGAATGCTTGACCCAGAAGTGGCCTCATTTCGAGCAATCCTACGGTCATGTCTTTCATCTTTATTTGCTGAGTGGTACGCTAGTGTACGAATCTCATCCATCCTCAGCCATCTCCCTCGGTGACATGTATACTCCGGTGGCCCGGTGTGCTGAATGAAGGCAGGAGTATCTGTGGCTGCGTTTAGTAGTGGGTGGAGGAGATGGAGGCGATCCCGAAATAAATTAGAGGCCTACATGCCTCGGGCTCAGGAGTAGGCATATCATCTGCATGGTGGTCATCAGCCTCCTGATCCGGTACCTCCTCCTGGTCTCGCTGGCGTATATGGAAATGGACGGGCATAGTCATAACTTGCAGGTCCACTTGCACACATGTCAGGCATCTTGTCTCGCATCTATCAGAATCCTCTGGAAATCCCATCTGCTCGAAACATAGGAAAAGCCTGGTATAAGAAATTGGTATGCTCTGCTCATGATGCGAGGTCTCTCCTATGGACCTTCTCCATCATTGTAAAGGTGAAGTCATCGCATTTCGGATCAGACTAAGCGAAGTGCAGAGATCGGTACAATACCTCAGATGAACCCCTCTCTGCACATAATCTTGTGGGGAATAAGCGGTGCGCAGCGGATGGTCAATGAGACATATGAGGGGCGGAAGGCTGCCTCAGATAAGGGCTGGACCGGGCGCCAGCATCCACAGCGGTGCTGCAACCATCGCTGCGGGGCGGGAGGTGGGTGATCTATAACCCTCGGCATTGCGCGGTGGTATGCAATCTCAAGAATTTCACTTCGAAATAACCCGTTTGGAGCTGGGGTACACACCCGGCGGTCATCCATCCCGAAATGGATCTCGGTGGACCATCACGCCGAGAGGTCATGGAGTGGTAAAGCTGGGACCGCTCTCGGGTAGTAGAGCGCGTGGAGTCATAAATGGAAGGCGAATACCTCTCGATCAATCGCATCGGCTCACGGTATCTGAGTTGGCCATCAATCGAGAGCGTCGTGAACGACTCTTCTTGAAATGGTGGAAGCTCGTATATAAAATTCCGGATGGGGTGTCTACGAACATAGGCTATCTGATGTGGCCGTGATGTGGTGAGTGTGATCTCAGTGGCGTCTGACCGTGATGGTGGCGGTCGAGAAGATGATATTCGCCCTGTTGAGTGGCCGCTTGGAAGGCCGGGGGCCCTCCTCATCCGTGAGGTGCGGGGATGGGGCCGGGGTCCCATCCAGGTGTGCAGTGCTTGTCTGAGATCGGAGGCTCGTCGGTGCGGCCTCGGGGACGGTGTCTTAGTGGTCTTTGTCTTAGTGCGGCTGCAGTGCGGCTCTCTGACCTCTCCCTCCCCCCGGGTGTGTAAATCCTCACCGGGCGAATCTGAGGAGGCCCACCCTCGTCACGGACCATATCGATATCTACAGGCTCAAAGCGCTGAAGGATCAGACTCCTTTGAGATATGTGGCGGGGCTGTGTGTGCGAGCCCAGGCTCCTGAACCTGGCCGGATCCTGAACCCAAACTATCAAACGGGGCCTCTGATTGAGGCGAAATGGACCTGGACCTGATAACGAGAGCTCGAAATATGATCGAACAACGTCACGAGCACCGCTAAGCGAGCCGAAGGCCGCAGTAATGACTCAATGAGAGGTGAGGGCTCGTACGCGTGAGGCTCCTGCGGCTCGGCGGGATAGGCTTTGTGGAGGCTCGCTCTTTGCCGGCTCACGATGAAAGTAAAAGTGACTCTGGTCCGGCGGTGATGAAGAGAGTAGGGAGGGCTGGTCGGGGGGCTGAAGCACGGCTGCTGCGGCGAGACGGGGCACGGCGCGGTGGGAGCTGGGGCCTGCGAGTCGAGACTGGGGGCCTGTTGGGAGGGAGAATGTGAAATGGCATGTGGCTGACCCCTCCTGTTTTATAAGCGCAGAGTGGTGGCGAAGAGTCTCTCCCCTGATTTTCGCTAGACCCGGTAATTTACGCCAGATGGTCTTTACGCATTCAAAACTTTAGGTAAATTACTAATATTAAAATAATAATATAACTAAAAATTATTGTTAGCAAATTTACTATAATACTATGATTAATATTTAAAACATACTATTTCATATACAAACTAAATTATAATGAAAGGAAAAATTGCTAAGTTAAAATTTTGAAAACTTAATCAGAATCTGCAGATGTAATATAAGACAAAAATTAAAATTTGTGAGCGCAATCAGTTTGAAAACACGAACCCGATTCAAGATTCAGCAATGGGATCAAGGAGAATGATCTCCTCGGCCAGTACAGTGGCACAGGTTGGCTCCGTGATGTTGGGTGGCCATAAAGTTGGGTGTTCCTACGTGGCTTGTTGTGGAATTATTACGAGGTGGTTTGCAGCCAGTGTTGATGGCAAAACCAATATATCTTCATTTTCTTAGTGAATCATCTTGCTTTTCATCTTTGTACATATACTGTGATCAAGTGAAACAACCTCATCGAAGTTGAGTTTTCAGTTTTCAGCAACTCATGTTTGTTGTTCAAATGAAAGATATTCAACTCCATGGTCATGTTACCAAAGTTAATTACTTGTGACTCCATTAAACTAATTTTATTATTGCATTGGCAGTGTGAAATGGTCTTCTAAGATGATTGGTACATGATTAGGTTCATTGCAATTGGTTGAATATCAGTACCACAAAATCTACTGGGTAGTAGAATTTGTCTATCTTAACTAGGACATCCTCAACTATCCCCTTAGGGATTTTCACTGATCTATCGGCCAATGAGAGTGTGATTGAGGTAGGTTTAAGCTCACCTAAACCTAACTGCGTAATATCTTGAAAATGGCATAAGATTCCCTGCTTGGCTCCTAAATCTGCAATGCCTTGTTATGCGATTCCCATTGGTAGTATTGTGGAGAACCGGGATCATGTATAGCAGGTGTTGCTTTGAATTATGACATGTTCGAGTGAAATGCTTTCTTCTCAATGCCTAATCCACTTCTTAGTGTTTGAATCTTAAAATTTTATCGCAGGAACTTGTTTGATTAGGTCCCGATGAAACTAGTAACCTTCAACTTGCCTTAAAACCTCGAGAATACGCTTGTTGAGATGCCTTCTTTGCCTCTAAGTGCTTGGAAATGGAGTGGTATACGATTATTTCAGCTGAATCTTCCTCTAGAATAGGCTTTCGAGGTGCAATTCTTCTCCCTGCCTAGGTTCTTTAACAGGTTTTGGCATAGGTTGAATAACCTCTTTTCCACTTCTCAGGGTGATTATGGCCTTTACCTCATCCATTCCTGAATTGTTGGATAATCCTATCTCATGAATTCCCTTAGGATTTGGAATTGTTTGTGATGGAAACCTCCCTTTCTCTTGTACCTCAAGCAACTTGTTAATCTTGGTGATTGAATCTTTGTGGGTTCATCAATTTTACGGTTGAGATTACTCTCAAGCCCATCTATTCTCACCTTCGAGTGTACTTTCTGATATCAATCCTTTGTACCAATTGCGCATTAATTCCTTTGTTCCTCAACAAAGTTGCTTTACCACCTTACTTAAATTCAATATGGCTTGCTCTCTTTGGAGAAAGAGGCTGAGTGGTTGTTGTATTTGTGAAGGAAAACCAAATGAGGTTTAGCACAGGGTGCCAGCGGGATTTGGGTCTCCATCTGAATTAAGGGTGGTTCTCAATTAGGTGTAGGTGATACCATATGGAGCATTGGATTGTTGGCTTGTATTGTCCTCGGTGTTTGCACATTAGACATCAAATCCTTCAACTGCGGGGCCATAGGACAGCGTGCATTTGGAGTGGTCACGAAGTTGATGGTGCAAGGATTAAGGCTGTCTGGGTTTTAGATCCTTGCATGCACCCTCTTGGGCTTGTTGCCTTCAAGTTCCTCCCTTTCTAGCTAGGGTTGAAATCCTAGCCCTCATCTCTATTTCTTGATGATTACATACATCCCTCCTTTTTGGTTGGCCCGGTGGTCTCATCCCTAGCCGGTTTCTCTAGGAGTTAGCTCATCCCTGACCATAGAAGTTTAATGCGTAATTTAAAAAATCCATGGCTTCATCGGGATGTTTGGCAAAGTCTCCCCACATGGTTCTGGGGTTGCCTGTGTGGGGGCACCACCACAGTGGTTAACCCGACATCCATGTGTCAAACCCATGGTGTGGACATGCAGCGATGGTTTCCATAAATCTCTCAAACCTTTGGTAAAATCTCTCATGCATCACATTTTGCAAGGTATAAATTGCCTTTCAAATTATTAGTCTTGTAGTACTTGAAGAACTTTGAGAATTCAGCTTGCGGCTATTGATTCTTATGGTTCTAGGCCTCAATGAGTTGAGCCATATCTTGGCCTTGTCCTTTAGAGTCAATGGAAATGCCTTTGGCCGGCCAATCCATATCCATCATACCTTCCTTGAAGGTAGGTACAGACCTCCTCAAAATCCCTTATGAGTGTAGCTAGTTTTCATTTTCCATACTGTTGATATGTGGGAGTAGGGGTACCAAATAAGGCCTCACGCTACATCTTGTGGGAGGAATGATACGGATGGGGCACTAACTCTGCATAGGGTGGATGTGATCCCTCATGGTTCTATATGCATTTGGATTCATGGGGGTTCTGGTTGGCTGTTGTTCTCGGGTATGGGATCCATGGTATCGGTGTTGCACACTAGCTCACTAGCTAGGTCGAGTTGGCTGTGCCCTCCTGTCTGAAATCTACGATGTGTCTCTATCCACGATTTGCATACGGTTGTTACACAATTAAAAGAGACAACAGAGCAACAAACCTTTCAAAGATTAAAATTAACTAAAGCCAAAAAAAAAGCTGGCCCGAATGGCTTTGAAAGCTGAAAGCAGTCTACGATTCTTGCTAAGTCATTGGCGAGTTCACACAGCTGAGTTACCAAAAAGAGGTAAAGTTTACCTTCACTTGTTATGTGGATCACAAGTACTCTTCAACTTACCATTTGTAGTTTGGCACCATCGGCGGCGGCGCCGTTTGATTCGTGCCACGATGGTGTTGAATCAACAATGTTATACTAAGTTCCTCCCTGCTGCGTGGCGTCGAGCTCTTTGCCCAGGTATAGTGAATCTGGTCGAACACGGGGGATGGGTTTTCATCCTAGAAATGGTTTGCATTAGGGCATAGAAGGTAGGCTTTCTATTTGGACTTTTTGGATTTGTGTGAAACATAAATGGTTTACTTGAAATTGCAAAGCGGAAATGGTAAAAAGCGAAATTTAAAGTGAAGAAATTAAACTTTGAAGATTGGGTCACCAACTTGACAAGCTAGAGGCAAACCTTACATGTCCTGGTTTTTTTATCCTCTATGTGAGTCAACCCGCGGGATACGAGTTATGGCCACATTTTTGTTTAAAATCTAACATTCACCTATCATTTTCTAAGGCTAGTAAAGATCATCTAAGAATCAGCGCATCTCTCACCCGAACCTTTGAACCTAAAGTATGGAGAGTATTGGCCAAAACAATAAAAGTAAATGTTATTTAACCCTAATTTGAAGAACCCTAACATGTAAATGCTACCTCAGAGGCTCGTAAAAACCATCTAAAGAACAACAGTCCTAAAGCATGGAGAGTATTGGCCAAATCAATAACATCCCATGTTATGCAACTGAATTTTGAAAATAAGGGCCATAAATACACTACCCGTGACTTTTAGTACAAGAGGACAACATGCTTAACCCCACCACCAAGCTAGCTTCTTCCTCTTCAAAGGAAAGGAGCAGCAAGCATCTCTTGAGTTGTCATCCTCGAGGTGTGTTTGGCAGGAAAGTGAAAGAAAGAAAGAAAGAAGAGAGAAGAGAGAAAATAAAAGCAAAAAAAAAAAAAAAACAATTTATTTACAAAAGCAGTAAAAGAAAATAACTTACAAATCACCAAAAAACTTGTATTCACCTTCTCTCCACCTCCTTCTCTTATTACAAAACGCAGGGGTATTTATAGGCCTCCTGGTATGAAAATACCAAAAACCTAATAACTAGGCTAAGTTATAGGACAATTGGGTAATAAACCAAGTTTGAAGCGGTTGCATTAATTACAAAGCACTGGCGAGGCCTGCAAATTTCGCTCTGGGGATGAATTTGGCTAAATTAGCGAATTGGCGAGGTTAGCGAATTTGGCAATGGCAAGCGAAATTGGCAATGCGTTAAGCGGAATTGGCAATGTTGAAATTTTTGCTAGCTAGCGGGAATTTCGCTAAGCTAGCGAAAGTAATCGGTGAGAAGCGAATTTGTAAAATGCACAGTGCAAGTTGGCTAGCAATTGCAATTTGTCTTGAATTATGACTGTTTTGCGAGCAGTTTGCGAAGTCGCTAGGATTACAATTGGTTGCGAACAGGTTGCGAAATTCGCTAAGATTGCGGTCGATTGCGAAACCAGTTCAAAGTCTGTTTCTTTGTTCTGCATGCCTCTCATCCTGTCTTCAACTGCATCTCGTTTCTTCCATTTTTCCTTTGTTTTTCCATTGATTTTTGGTCTTGTTGATGGTGAGATTCAAACTTCTGACCTCATGATTGATCATTTGCATTGTGGTTGCAGCCTAGAGATGCCATAAATACCTACAAAACAACCAAAAACATGCTCCAAATGGCATAAGTGTTACTAGATGACATGAACACTTCCAAGTGGTTTTATATGGCATGATTAATGCACAAAGTACTCAAACCTATCTACAATATAGGGTTGAAATTGCACTTTTGAGCCTTGTCGAACACCAAAATTTGGGGGTTCGTTGATTACCCATCAACCCGTGGAATGCCTGTGGAAATAGTGTAACTCGATACCACACCGTTGTGTCAAATTTACCAGGATCCATAATTTAACAAAAATCGGACAGAGTCTTCTTTGTACGGGGAGCTCTATCAAAAACCCAACCTGCTCAATATACAATAACACTTGACCCGTCAAGGCTGATATAACACAATGATACTTTTAGATTCCATTTATGAGTAAAATTGACCTACAGGGTATTTATCCACATTCATATAAAAATATGTAAGACTATATTAAAAACAGGCCATATTAGTTCAATTACAACTCTTTTACATAAAGGTACATGCCAAAATTAGTTTAATCCAAAAAATTTACAAAAAGAATTATAAAAGCCACAAGTCGGCTTTCTTCACCCTTGCATTTTTTACAAGCATTTTTTACAAAACGATTTATCAAGGCCACATGTCTACCTTCTTCACAATCATGACCTCGATTGAGCGTCGTCCACCGGTGTACACCCTGGACCTGAAATGTTGTCCCATAAATGGTGAGCCACGCCCGAGTGGGAATACCTCTATGAGGGCTACTCACCTAAGTGCACATGTAATGTTCACATAACATTTCACATCAACATTCCGATAAAGAACATGCCAATTCTAAATGGAATCCTACATGTCATGCCATGCCATGAAATGAGATGAGACTCAATCATGTACCATGCCCCGATTCCTTTTCGACTCCATCACACAATGCCTAAGCCCATGCATGATAAACCATTATTCTGGATGATATCCAATAATCATTTTCAAAACAAATTTCATTTTTTTATAAACCAAAAGCTTTTTGGATGATACACCTCAATGATCATTTTATATTCAAAAACCATGTGCCTTTTTGTGGGTAGCGAATTTTTGGTGTCACGCAGCAGGCTTTGCAAACCTAGACACTTTTACGGCCTTTCACGCTGGGGACTATGTTTGACCATAATTGGCCAGTCTTTCACCCGAGGGGGGATCTATCCTTGCTTGCTAATACCCAGTACATACTTTCTTTACCACTTTATTCAACCGCGTGACTCTGTTGGACGTTAGCCCATTTAATTGAGCCCACCCAATCAAACATCAAACGCAGTGTCGATTCATCAACCACGCACTCACACCCATTTAATGCGATGTCCTTGTGCATATTCCATGCAATATGCCATTGCATGTTATATCATGTCACATGCATAATGAATGCTACATGGACTACATAATCAACACCACTTACCTGGTGTCATGGACAATCACATCACCTACATATGGCTTCAATGCATCATGTCATTCATGTCAATATATCATGCAAACATATATCAACATTCACATACAACATGTTGTTCTATGATCAAGCAATGACACATACACAATCAAGCCATGTAATGGACATTTACCCAAATACACTCATCACGTGTCAATACAATAGATCCTGCATGTGTGACAGACATGTCACCTTTAATTCAGCCAATGACTTGCTCTTCGATCAAAGTCTTTACGGTGGCCTAAAGCAAGCCACAAACAATCACAAATCGGGCCACGAAACCGACCCCAAATATGTCATAATAGACCACTGTTTCAAGTGTTGGGCTTGCCTAGGCGGACCAGAAGGTCCCATTTTTCTATCCTCGAGCTTGCCTAGGCGTACATGCCAGCAGGCGTATATATACTGGGCGGATCCCTTCTCTAGGCAAACATCGACAAACAGAAAATCCGGTTTTCTTCACCAAAGCGGGCCTTAAGCGAAAAACCCTTTTCCCGTACAAAGATGGAAAGTAAGCCAAGGTAGGAAGAATCCTTACCTCTTGGAGTTTAGATACAGGGGTAGGAAGCCTCCTAAACCCGACAACTTTGATTTTCCGAAATCTCCTTTCTTGGATGTTCGACGAAATCCTTCTTTCTAGGTACCCACGTGTACCCCTCGTCTATGTAATGAACTTTTGTTCTTGGCTCGACGAAAACTGACCAACGGAACTCCGTAGATCTTAGAAGGAAGCTCTTAGCTCTCCTCTTTCTCTCTTCTCTCACTCTCTCAATCAAACCAAGAAAAATGGGTCTTTCCTTGCCCTAATTCATCTTTTGTTCTAACTTAAGTTTAAGTTAGATGTGTGGCCCACGTCGTGCCATGTGCCTACCCTTGTTCGAATCCGATTTTGGCCCAAAGCTACTCATTCCATATCAGTTCAAGTTCAAATCATATCCCATGAACTTAACTCAAGTCATTTCCCAACTTTTGAGATCTCCGTAAATAATCTCGTCCTTGGAAGTCACTGGACACCCATCACCTTGAAAAACGTGAAAATCGGACTGTCTCAGAATACGACGAAATTCGTCTAGGTAACTAGATTTCACGAGATGAATCCAACAGTGAGGTCTGTTTCATCATCCGAGATCTAGAAAATTTTCAGATTTTCAACTTGTACTATTACGGCAATTTACTGTTGTGACCTTTTAAAAATCGATTTTCGCGCATTGACTTCCCCAAAGAATTTAGGTCAAATTCCCATACACAACACATACAATCTCATGCATATGCAATAGTCATTCAATATCAATGACTATAACATACCTTATTCCTTGAATAAGAAGGGATAGTTGGCACACATAATGTCTTCGCGTTCCCATGTTGCCTCCTCCATTCCATGGTGCTGCCAATACACCTTCACTAGCCTCACGGTCTTTCTTCATAAAACCTGATCCCGACTATACATGATACACACCAATCCCTCCTCAAAGGTCCCATCTGCATAAACAACAAGCTCTCCCAATCCACCACATAAGTCGGATCTGGGGTGTACTTCCGGAGCATGGAGACATGGAATACCGCATAAACATTTGATAAACTTAGTGGTAAAGTCAACCGGTATGCAACCGTACCTACCCTCTCAAGTACTTTGAAATATACCTCGGTGATAGCTTTCCCTGCTTGCCAAACCTGACCACTCCTTTCTTAGGCATCACCTTCAAGAAGTGTAAAACCCGAGAAAAATAAAAATTTTATGGAAAAGGGAAAAACGATAAATTGCTAGAATAGTACAGGTCGAAAAACTAGAAATTTTATAGATCTCGGATGACGAAACGGAACTCACCATTGGATTCGTCTCACGAAATCTAGTCACTGACGAACCGTCGAGATTCGAGGAAAGTCAGTTCTCATTTTGAGGAGTGATGGGTGTCAGTGACTCCCCGGGGCGAATTTTTAACAGAAATCTCGAAAGTCGGGAAATGACTTGGGTTAAGTTCATGGGATATAATTTGAACTTGAACGGAGGTGAAATGAGTAGCTTCGGACTAGAATCGGACCCGATCGAGGGTGGACATGTTGCATGATGTGGGCCACCATCCAACTTAAACTTAGTTGGAATGAGGAATTAGAGCGAAAGGCCCATTTCACGGTTTTGATCGTGAGAGGGATAAGAGAGAAAGATGAGCGAGGCTTCTTCCATGATCTCGGATTCAGTTGGTCGGTTTTCGTCAGGCCAAGAACGAAAGTTCATCGCATCGACAAGGGGTACACGTGAGTACCAAAAAAGAGGGATTTCACCGAAGTTCCAAGAGGGGAGATTTCGGGAATTCAAGGTTATCGGGTTTAGGAGGCTTCCTACCTGTGTATCACGTGCCTTGAGGTAAGGGATTCTTCCTACCTTGGCTTAATTTCCACTTTTGGCCTAGAAAAAGCGGGTTTTTTTAGTTAAGGCCCTGTTTGGCGAAGAAAAATGGGATTTTTGGGGTTCTGCTCGATGTTTCTTCGCCTATGCGGACCTCGGTACGCCTAAGCGAAGGTGTGAATCTTCCGAAGATTGCGCTGCAGGCGTAGAGGGTCGCCTGGGTGTGGGCGACTACGCTGAGCGAACCCGGGAGCATGGAGCGTGGACTTTTGGTTGCTAGGCAAACTCTCCCTCCACCTAAGGCGGAGGTGGGCCTCGCCTAGGCGTGCACCAGTATTTATGAGGCTGTGTTCGTGGATTGTTTTAGTCGGTCGTTTGTAGACCCTCAATTTTGTCCTCGACACTTGCATTTATCCTATGGGTGTCACACTACCCACATCGTTCTCATATATCATAGTTAGAGACCCTTTGGAAACAGTCGGTCTCAAGCCTCAGGTGGGTTGGTATGTGGTCCTTTGGTCTGTACGTAGTTCACTTAGTGTCATCGGGTGTTGGTTATTGGCATGTGCCATAGGAAGCAAGTAGACTGTAACGCCCAAAATGCCCTAAATTTTATAATAATTTTATTATATATTACGGAATTTATGAATTGAATATGGCTTGGATTGTTCTAGGAAAGTTTATAGAGTTGACAAGTTATGAAATGATAAATTAAGTGAACACAGGAAATTTGGGGCACTAGAACAAGGATAAAATTGAAATTTTACATAAAGGGACATAAAAGAAGGCATAAATGAAAAGTTAGTTTGCAATTATGGAATTTAGAGAAAGATTAGTGGTTCAGAAATTAGAATATGGCATAAGTTGAATTGCAAAGGGGAAGAATCTAAGAACTTAAGGAAAATAAAGAAAAGAACCCAATGGGTTTTATTTAAAGGCGAACACTTAGTAACAAATCCATGATTTAAAGACCAAAATTGGTCTCCATTTGGAAAACTCAAGCGGATGGGGAGAAGGAGAAAGAAGAGGAAGAGGAAGAGAAGAAGAAAGAGAAGAAGAAGTTCAAGCGAGATCAAAGGTATGAAACTAACCTTGATTATGGATTATGATTTGAGTGTGGATCTTTGGTTTTGTATGGTTAGTCTCTTGCCTCAAACCTAGGGTTTGTTAGGATTTCATCCTAACCAAAGATGTGTTGAAATTAGGGTTGGTAAAACTCAAAAAGGCACAAGATGATTATAGAATCCTCCTTTTAGGTTGGATTCATGGTTAGAACAAACCCTAACTAATCATCATATTTGGGTTGAGTATGGGTCATAACCCATATTAGAATGATTTTGGAGGAATTCATGAAAGAATTTTGAAGAAAGACATGTAATTGAAAGATGAATTAAGTAGAAAAGAGATTATAATATGAATTTGGAATGGTCTTGTGATATTCATGAAGTATTGAGTTGATTTGGGTATCAAATATGGAAAAAATGGGAGAAAACACACGTGCAGGCATTTCGGGTGACATGTCTGGTACGCGAACATGTGCGGTGCGGTCACCACATATGCGTGCAGTCACACATGTCTTAGAGTACACCTGTTGTTTTCCTATTTCGGCCGGTTTTACGTGTTGACCATAACTTTTCTCATTGCTTATTCGATTTGAGTGATTCAAGTGGATAATTAAAATAGACTTCAAGGAGAACCAAACATAAAGAAATAGGAATCGTCAAATTCTTACTCTAAGTGGCCCAAAAATTCACTCAAAGTAGGGCCATGTGCAATCCAATTCCTGCATTAGTTTGATCATAGAGTAGTCCGAGTTGTTTCGGACGTATCTTGAGTTCCGGTGCTCCGATTTGGGTGATTCAAGTTGGAGGAGAACCCTTAGCACCTTAGATTTAAAGGAGTACAAAGAACCAGTGTCAAATATGGAGACAAAGCATTGGAAAATGAATATTTCAAACTGTTCCTCGTATAAAATCGATAAACCGACTAGTTGGCATGAAAATGCCATAACTTTAGTTTGGATAATCCGATAGGAATGATTCCAATTCCTAAGTAAAGTAGACTCATAGAGGAATAAGAATGAGACTAAGTAAAAAGCGTCTTAGGTAACCGTCGCCTCCACATAACCGCTTTGCCTCGCGATATTCATTTAGTATGATTATTTAACCCAATCCTTTAGGTGAATAAATTGTATTTATTTGACTAGGTGCGAGATTGAAAACGATAACGACCTAGGATTGACATCGAAAGAAACGGAATCGATAGTGGTTTGTTCTATACTTGTTCTTTATTCTGGTTGTTCTTGTGCGTTCCTTATTTTCATATTGTTCTCTATTTGCGACATATACATATATATTGATTCGAATGATTAGTATTTGAAATGTTTGACAAATATTGGCATGTATGCGTGTATTTGAGCTACAAGCAAATTTATTGCATAAAAGTAAATTGATTTGAACCGTTTTATTTAATGACCAACATGTGGAATTCCTGGCCCAGTTGATCGTGAAGGTAACATCATTGATAATGCGAAATCACATTGCTCTTGAATGACAAAGCGGAATAGGATTCACCAAGCCCAGATACATCGTGAATGTCGAATTCTATAGTCATATGTGAGACGGTAATATTGAGCAGCGAAATCACATTCTTCTTGAATGACGAGACGAGATCGGATTAAGAATATGTTGTGAATATGGAAAGCTTTCTATAATCATATGTGAGACGGTAATATTGAATGTGACCACATTGCTGCGAATGATAAAGCAGGACCCGGGATTCTGGCCCAGGTCTGTCGTGGATGTCGAATTCTATAGCTATATGTGATCCATTAAAGAAAAACCGAAAAAGGAAACGATGGTATTGAAAAGTGTATTTGTATAAGTATCTTTACATTACACGATATTGTATAAAGGCATTATTTTGATAAATGTGATTTATATGAGCGAAAATGGAATACAGGCGTATCAGAACCACTAAGCATGAAAATGCTTAGCGTATTGTTTTTATCAATGCGCCCAGTGCAGTGATGAACATCGAAGCAAGACCGAAGATCGAGGAGCTTGGGTCGTAGAGAAGGAATTATGGAGTATGCTCCTTCATATGCATTACTCCATTTCTTTTCCAGACATTGACATTTTTGTAAAACGAGTTTGAACTACGGATCATTATTTTTGTAAAGGCATTTTGTGTGCTTTGTAAGCGATTATGAATCTTTTGTTAATTGTAAATGTTTTATGAAGCTTGCCAAAATGAATTGCTTCCTGAAATTAAAAATTTTAAAATGAATAAAATAAGCCAAATGTTTTGATAAGATAATTAGAAAATGTCGAAGATGCTTAGAGACTCGGC
Source organism: Tetrastigma voinierianum (assembly GCA_016808115.1). Taxonomy (NCBI): domain Eukaryota; kingdom Viridiplantae; phylum Streptophyta; class Magnoliopsida; order Vitales; family Vitaceae; genus Tetrastigma; species Tetrastigma voinierianum. The sequence continues at coordinate 358,598 of JAEQBH010001793.1, forward strand.
TTGGATCATGTCAGGTCGAGTTGAGGGGATTCGGGTGTGACTCTTTTGAAAACTAAGATTTAATAAAGTGTTAACTAAAGGATTTGATTAATGGCTTTAGCGGCGTCCCCAGTTTCGGTTCGGACCATGCAAGACCGAGGCGGAGCTCGGCGGTCGTCACGAGGCCCCCAAGGAGTTTGTCATCGGAGTTTATTGAAGTATGTCGAATTAGGAGCACTTGGGCTTGTTTTGATCATATCTCCCTCATATGAACTTGGAATTGAGCGCCGTTTCTTTTTTTGGATTCCTTACTCATTGATAAAGTATTTGAAAGCAATTGAGAATTTTTAGTAACCGGATCGACCAGTTGGAAACCGGATCAGCCAGCTCAATTGATTTCAATTGAAGTTCATTACTAGAGCAGGTTTGAGTTAAGAGCACTAAGGCTTGTTTTGGTCATATCTCAATCACCTAGCCTCAGAATCAAGCACCGTTTTTTTTCATGGACTTCTTATTTTTCAAGGAATATTCTCTCAAAATTTTAGATTTTTTCTCAATTGGATCGATAAGTTGGGAGGCGTACAGTGATTGCATCGGGCTAGCTTTAGGTAGGCGCTAATTTTTGTGATTTTGGAGCCCAAATCCTATATGGATCGGGCCCATAGGCCCCAGATCAGTCCTAGGCATGGGTTAGATCCAGTTTTGGACCATTTTATGGGTTGCTTTGATTTGCATGCACAACAAGTGTTTTGAATCAACAAAATTTATACCTAAACTACTGATATTGCCATAACATGACTACTGCGGTATAGTGGCTCTAGGATCGAACAGTAGGATGGGTTTTCATCTTACAAATGATTTGTATAATGGTTCAAAATGGTGAGGCTTTTGTATGGATTTCGGAATTGTACAACAACAGTGATTGTAGTCACTATGTTAGCGAAAGTAATTGAAATAAAATGTAAAAAGAAGACCTTGAAGTTTCGGGCCACTAGTTTGGTATGATAGGGTTGCAAAGGTGTCCTCTGGTTATTTCCTCGCATTAGGGAAAATGACGCGCGATCATTTCAAATCGGATCTTTGTTTAACTTTGAAACCCGACCTTAAGTAACATTCCTCTTTGAAACAAAGCATTTATTGAGCATTTAATGTTCCTGCAGTTGAAATCCAGTACTTAACCTACCCTCGATGGCTCATAAATGGCATCTAATGGATGTCAGTGTATCTATCTTTAAGAATACTAAACCAGTATGTCAAAAATTATTGACCAGGAAGAAGCACATCAAATAGCTTTTAAACCTAGTTTAGAAGTTTGGAACATAAAATAAGCGATGTAGCGTCTTGAAAAGAGAAATAAGGAAGGAACGCAGCCGAAACCATCAACCAACACGGTAACCTCATATTCAAGGTTTTAGAGGCCTTAACCAAACATCCTTTGAGTTTTCATCCTCCAAAGGAGGTGTTTAACAGCCTAGAAAGTGAGAGAGAAGAGGAGAGAGAGAGAAACTGAGAGCCGGAACAGGAGGCCTTAATGAAAATGCCTTCCAGACCAAGTTGGGTTACAAAATGTTTATAAGATGGCTTATAGCCTTACAAAGGGTGAAAAACCCAATCTATCCTAAATAGTATCATTACAGTGAGGGCAGAAATGGAAAAAACCAAAACGGGGTCGTTTGAACCCAAAAACATGAAAAAGAACAATTTCGCTATATAGTGAAATTTTCGCTATCATAGCGAAATTTCGCTATGTAGCGAAATTACACCACATAGCGAAAAATTCGCTATAATTGCGAAAATTAGCGAAATTTCGTTATCATAGCGAAATTTCGCCATTATAGCGAAAATTTCGCTATTCTAACGAAAATTTCGCTATAATAGAGAAATTTCATATCTTCTCATGCTTGCTTCCTACATCAATCAGCCTGCATCCAACTTGTTTCATCTTGAATTTCTTCATCCCCGGCTTGATGTAATCGAATATAAATCGTAGAACTCGGTGTAAATCAACTCAACTTCGATATGCTTAGTTTGATATGGTGGGATGGGTTTATAAAACCTGCAAAAACTACCACAATAACCTCGAAATACAATTATTAGTACGAAAAGGGACTGCGTGTCAATTAGCTTAAATATTAGCAGTTAGTACACAAGAAAACAAACCTATCTTAAATAGGGCTCAAAATAGAACTTTTTGAGTGCTTAATCACGCCGACACATTGCTAGCCCCTAGCAATACCAGAAATAATCAAGAAGCAGAGAACAAAAACATATGAGGTCAAAAAGGTTTGTAAATGTAATGCATACCACATGAGAATCACGAAACCTAAGCTTAAGACCATCTCGGGAAGAATGAAACTATACCGCGCTGACGACCAACAAGCTCCCCTCGAGGCATGAACCAGCTCTTCTACAAAAAGCCACGGCTCATTTGACTGTCTCGATCATAAACTACTTAAATCAGACATCCCCCCCGCCCACCCCAACCGAGCTAATGTCATAGAACTTTGTGGTGTTAATAACTTAAATAGATCAAAGACTCACCCTTTACATATCTTGCCGTAGGTGCAATAGCCGAGGTCTGATTTCACCAAAGTCCGTACAGGATTAACCGATTTAATCCCAACCAGTTGAAGGCTTAGTAGATCAAGCCATGAGGATCTTTCAATTACAAACTCTAAAGGTTTCACCCTAGACCCGAACAGATTTCACAGCCTCCAACACCTACAACTCGCTAAACTCCACCCATCCACTGCAGTAACGAACACAAAGTCGACTCCCAAACCAATGAAGGTTTAGGCACGGCTTTAAAGGTTTTCAAGCCATATACCCCTTGACTGTGCTCTAAGTTTCAAGGAAAAGCAAAGCGATTCTATTCTTTCTTTCTCTTTCACTTTTCTTTTCTTTCTTTATTTTGAAGACATATCGCCTTCAATTCACGGGGTCCACAACCTAATAAAGGGAGTAAAACGACATTAGGAAGGGTTTGTGAATGTAAGAGGGTTTTGGTGCCGGGACATAGCCTATCATTGAGACCTAACGTGCTCAGTGTGTGGATAGATAAAGGTGGAAGAGATAGGTTAAATACGACAAGAAGCGAATTAGTCATCCACTTTAACCCTAAGATAGACCCTTCTAACGTTGATACCATTAGGAAAGGCTTAAGATCAACACATTGTAAGGCTAAACCTTATGCATATACAAAAGTTAATTTAAAATAAAATAAAATAATAATAAAAAAATGGGCACAAAAATAGAGAATGCAAATATCGTTATAAAGCTATTATCCTAAAAGGGCTAGCATAAGCTATCATAATAATACTATACATACCGAATTAAAATAAAGAATCGCTAATATTAGCTAATACATACTGCATAAACAAATTCTATACAAGACAAGTAGGCAGTTGATAAACTAAAACAACAAGTATAAAACAAAACAAAAGTAAGATGAATGCCACTTCCAACGCTAACTCTCTCCCCTCCCCCCCAACCAAAGTATAACCGTGTCCGCATGGATTAAGGAAAGGAAAGCTAGAGAAGGAAGTGCGACCACCTCACTCTACAGTGGTAGATGTCGGTGGATCTCAGTCGCACTGGCGCCGTGAGCACATCCAACGAAACGGGCGCATACGCAGACTGACCACGGTAAATGGGTCAGTGTAGGCTCGCCACGCCGGGATCGGCTGAGACCCAGTGGTCCGAATCTAAGAAGTACGGCCCGCCATTCCCGCCGAGAGCAGACCTCTGGGCCGGGCCATCCGTCAGGCCTAAAACCGTCCTGAGCAAAGAGCAAGTGCGGCAGACAAAGATCCACAATGCCCGATAAATCCTTAGAAGTGACAGGATATGCCTCGCGACGCTGTCAGGATGTGAAGGATGGGCCCCGTAGTCCCACGAGGAGCTTCAAAGAGGAACCGACCGGACGAATCCAGAACTCAAGTCCCCAACTCCTCTATTGAACCGGTGCTCACCCTAGGCAGGTCCTCCGCAAAATCATCCTCTACCTCCTCCGCGTATAAAAAGAAATGATAAAGATATAGATGTGGTCCTCGGCTCACTGATAAGATCCGAGGACATCTCTGTCACGCCTACGCGGTCTCTGTGGAACCCCGCATACCCCAGACTCCAGCATAAACCCATCAACAGGGAATAGCTCACCAGCCAGTCCCACGTGACCTTCTCCCGAAGTGTAGCAAAGCGGAATACGATAAGCTCACGGCTAAACCAACCCTCGAATATCCGACACAGTGGCTCGAGAATAGCCTCCTCCGTCGATAATGCCGCATGGGAAATGATTGACCAAGTACGTGGTCCGTGAGGAGCATCTGCGGAGGAAGCTGTCGACGCAAAAGTATAGATCCCATTGCGGGTATCTCGAGAGAGAGCGAACCATCTCTCTAGCGATGGGAGCCGAGGGCCACGCGATACTGCAGGAGTTTCCGTAACTACCGGAAGGCCTAAAGCAAATGCTGATATCGCCAGCCTTGCGTAACTCCGTGACGTACCATCTATACTCGAACTAGATCTCGCATTCCACCTGACGCTCCCTGATGTCATAGTATGATAAATTGTAGTACCACAATGGGATAGGAAAAACCGCCTGCAGTAATGTACACTCAACGAGTACCTGACCAACCGCTGAATCTCTAAATAGCGGGTCCGCTTCACGTCGGTATTATCATAGTATGACTTCCCGTGAAGTCCCCGGCATGACAATTCACGCTCTCAGATCATCATAAATTTAAACACGGTCCGTGATCCTCGACAATATGGGATAACTCGGGCGACAACACCGATCAATACTGGAGGCTGGGCTCTAGCCTAGGATCGCGAAGACTCCCCTGGGGGCCGGGGAGAGCCCGGCCCTTGACAAGGTGACCTCCAGTCGCGATGCACAGTGAAAGGGGATGCAGGTCCCAATCTCATCAAAGATCACTCTGGCAGGCCAGAGCCCCGAGGCTCCTCCTCGGGATGCAGCCAGGGGTGGGACTCAATCACGCCCATCAGAGTCAATACTGTGGAGGTGCCTCTCCTGTGATTCTCGAGTCGAGAATGGCCCGTCATACTGATATGCCAAAGACCATCTCCTCGCGGGGTACAAGTCCGACTCCTGGGCTCAGAACGATGGCTCGCGGTGCGAATCCATGTCTCGTAGAATAGCTCCAACGACTCAGACCGGATTGTGGGAAGGGGCTGATGGCCGAGGCACCTTACCAGCAAAGTAGGCTCGACCGTTAGGGATGGATATGGTGGAATGTGCACTAGGCGACCATCTGGGTGTGGCCTACCGTGTGGTAGAGGCACTGGGCCCGTGAGAAGTGTGTGGATCTATTGTGAGGGCTCTAGCAGAGTCGAAAGAGGGCAAGGGAGGTCAAGCAGAAAGTAGAAACGCAGTAGGAATTGGAGCGGGAGGCGAGGGGCGTGGGAGCCAGCGCAAGGTGAGTGAAAATGAGGGGGCGGGGCTTTGATCGAGCTTGGCAATGAAGTGTCTAGGGCTTGTAAATTTCATATTATAGCTAAATTTAAACCCAAGACTCACCCAAATAAAAAAAAAACAAAATTAAAATTGAAATAACAAAATAAATAAAAAATAAAAAAATATAAACCGAACATTAAAAATAAATAAATAAATAAAAAATTAATTAAAACTAGCAAATAAAATAAAATACTAAAAATAAAATTAACTAAAAAAAATCGATCAAAAAACTAAAATTAGGTGCAAATGTCCTAATGAGACCAAACCGACTCAGTGGCTGGGACTGTCGATCATGGAGGATCAAGGAGGGAAATCTCCTCCCCTTTCCGCAGTTGTGTCAGTAAGATGGGCTTCACCTCGCCCATCGACCTGAACATTTTATTATCCTTGGGTCGAGCAAATCTAATGAGCCATTTGGGTATGCCTCGATGAATGATGAAAACTGGTCCAATCGCGATTCGAAAGCTTCGCTCTAAATAAGATGGAGTTCGGGAATCATACAGGATGACTCGTCCCCTTTTGAAATTCTCACAGGATATCATCCGATCATGCCATTTTTTCGACCTTCCTTTGCAATCTTCGAGTTCAAGTGACACTGGTTTCGTAGTTCCTCTTAACCATTGAGATCAAGGAATCTTTGATCCATTTCTACCGACACGCCAAAAAGTGCTATTTCGAGCCCTATTCGAGATAAGTTTTGAGTGCTTTTTGCGCACTAATCATCTCAATTAAGCCAATTGATGTGTGCGTGTCCACTTAGTTTCACTAATTCCATTCGAGTTTGTTTTTGTAATTTCACGTTTTTGCGCCGCCAGCCCAATTAGTTCAATTTTGATGTCAAGATATGTCGACGTCGAGAATTCACAATGTTTTCAAACTAAAATGTATGGATGTGAAGGAAGAAGGATGCGTAGGATGTAGTAAAGAAAAGTCGAGCGTGATCATACCGATTTTTGCCATGATTTAAAATTTCACTGGATTGCTTAAAATTCCCGCAATCATAGCTTAAATTTTCAACTTGGCCGAAAATTTTCGCTATGTGAAGGTTCTCACAGGGCTAGCTAATTTCATACTAGCGAAATTTGATCGTGCCTAGCGAATTTTCCATTTCAATGGGTTCACACAATTTAGCTAGGTTAGTGAATTATAGCTAGCTTAAATTGACCTGCTCCTGTTTAAATTTCCCACCTCGCTATCTCTCGTGAATTTCATAGAAGCACAATTTTACAAGATAGTGAAATTTTCTTATGCTAGCTAAATTTCCTTTCGCATAAGAGAAATCTCAACCCCGTGTTTTGGAATTCTGATGCCGAATTTGCACTACATTTTGATATATTACCATTTTGTCCCTTGGTGTAATTTCATATTTTAGGTATTTTTGTATTTTCACACTTTGGGCTTGACTATAAGCCCCTTTTAACTTTGTAACTGCATTTAAGTAACATTTCATTTTATAAAGTTTTCCACAAATTTTCATTTTAGTCTCATTTTGCTCTCTTCTCTTTCCTTTTCTTCCTATTTTCAGCCAAACGCACTTTGAGGGGATGACCACTATGATGTCGCTGCTTCTCATAAATTCCTTGAAGAGGAGGGCTAGCCTGGCTTCTCGGGCCGCGCAGGTCAGTCCTCATGCCAATGTTACAAAGTAATCGCATTTATGGTTCTCAAATTTTCCAAACTAGTGGTTTAATGCTACTTAATGTCTTTCCTTTGGTCAATAATTTCACATGTTTTTAGGTTCAAAGGTATTCTTAATGGTGATGCACTCCATATTCTTACTGTTACCATTTGCGCTATGGGAATGAGGTTAAATGCTGGTTTCAAACCGGAATGTGGACTCTCAATGCTTAAGATTGGGTCACTCAAATAGGAGTGGTTTTTAGGTTAGGCTTTTATAGCTAAACAAAGATCCTGCTTTGGCTTTCTAATTATAGTCACCTCGTCTCTAATGCGCAGGAAATAACCCGAGGACACCGTAATACCTCCCATGTTATCAAGCTAAGTGACCTAAGCCTTCAAGGTTACCATTTCACACTTTCATTTAAGCCATTGCGCTTAACCACCGAACAACCAACCTCCCCGTTTTTAACAAACCGGAAAATCCAAACTAAAGCCTCACCATTTAATGTCTCAACCTCCCCTCGCTTTCGACCTTGAGATTCCTCGCTATATCATAAAGAGTTTGACTACTACAAATAGGAGGAACTTAGGAATATAATTTTTGTTGATTCCGCATCACCCTACCGTGGCACGAATCACCTACTTAAATCCATGTTCAGCTTCTTGATTGCCCACCATGCTTTGTACTCAATTTCCACTAGAAGATGGCATGCCTTGCCATATACTAAACGATACGGGGACATTCCAAGAATCGTTTTGGAAACTGTTCTGTAGGCCCACAGTGAATCAAACAATTTGATGGACCAATCTTTTCTGTTTCTATTCACCACCTTCATTAGAATGGTCTTTATCTCCCTGTTGGCAAGCTCTACTTGACCACTGGTTTGAGGATGGTAAGGGGTAGCCACTTTATGTTTAACACCATATTTTAGCCAGTAGGTTTTCGAAAGGTTTGTTAAGGTATGTGAACCCCTATCAAGTAATAATGGCTTTTAAGACCCAAACCCTAGAAAAGATGTTTGCCTTCAAGAATTTGAGCACCACCCTGTGGTCATTGTTTTTGCAAGGGATTGCCTCAACCCATTTAGATACATAGTCTACCCCCACCAATATGTATGCATGCCCATAAGACGTAGGGAAAGGTCCCATAAAATCGATGCCCTAAACATCAAATAGCTCAACTACTAAAATTGGGTTGAGGGGCATCATGTGACGACGAGACAATTTCCCGAGCCTTTGGAATCTATCACAAACTCGGCACATTTGGTGAGCTTCTTTAAAAAGAGAAGGCCAAAAGAGAAACTGTGACTGCTTATCTTCATTGTCATTTTCCGTAGTTAAAGTGATCTCACTACATGCACTCTCATGGCGCGGGCTTAGAATTCCTCGTTTCTTCTTCGCACACACTTCCTAATTATCTAATCCGCACAGATTTAAACAAGAAAGGTTCTTCCTAATAATAGGAATGGATTCGCTTAAGAAATACTTCCTATCTTGTTCTTTCCCAAACACTGAATTTCTCCCTCGTTGCTAGGAAACTGCAACGTGGCATGCTCAAGGAGCATTCTCCAACTCGTGATTAGAGACTTTTCAGAAATCTATCTAATCAATGGAGGTCGTGGGCTATGGTTAATCTAGAAAGATGGTCTACCATAACATTCTCTACCCCCTTTTTGTCCTTAATTTGCAAATTAAATTTCAAGGTGTTAACTCCATCTTGATAAGTCTTCGTTTTTAAAGATTTTGCTTGGTTAGGAGATATTTCAAAGCGGAGTGATATGTAAAAATGACTATATCATACCCAACCAAGTATGCGTGAAATTTGTCTAAGGCATATACCACTGCCAACAATTCTTTCTCTGTAGTAAAGGTAGTTCCTTTCTATGTTTTCTTCTTATTCGTGGTTTTGGTCGGGCATAATAGGACTACACAAGGTTTTCCACCTTCCTTTGTCCAAGAATCGGCCTTCCAATAGCAAGATCACTCACATCACACATCACCCCAAAGGCAACCGCTAACTGGTGCCCTACTATTGGTGCAAGGCTCAAATGGGACCTCACTCTCTTCAAAAAGCTCTTCTCCCGATTTTCAGCCCCATCCCAAGCAAACTTAGCATCTTCTCGAGGAGCGATAAAGGGGCTTTAGCAATCTTCGAAAAGTCCTTGATAAATCTCCGGTAAAGCCGCATGGCCAAGGAATTGCTCTACGTTTTTACATTTGGTTGAGAAGGCAGCTGAAATAAGTCTAATTTTTGCTCATTAACTTTATTCTCGCTGAAATGATACGCCTAGCACAATACTCGTTCACTATAAAATGGCATTTCTCCTGCTTAAGCACTGTGTTCTTTTCAATGCACCTTCACAGATGTTCTTCAAGATTAGCCGTACATTCTTCAAAAATCACCTCCATATACAGCTGATGTCACCCATGTAGACTCTCCCACATGCGCTCCACCATATCACCGAATATACTAAGCATACACTGGAAGGTGGCAGTGGGCATCAGAAGACCAAAAGGCATCCTCTTGTAAGCATATTCCAAATGGACAAGCAGCGTGGTCTTTTCGATCCTCTAGTTATGATCACTATTTGAGTACCTCTAATACCCATCTAAAAAGCAATAACTGGTGCCTAAACTCTCTCTAAGAAGCCGATCACTGAAGGGCAATGGAAAGTAGATCTTTCTGTTAATGCATTGAGCCTCCCAGACCTATGCATACCCTCCAACCGCTGGTAAGCCTGCAGACACATCCTCACCCTTTTCATTTTCAGAAATGGGTCACCCCCGACTTCGGCACCACCTCGGTCATTTACCCACGTGCCATCGATATCGCAATGATACCTGGGCCGTAAACCGTGACTTCAATTCGAACTACCTCCCGTACGGAGATCTGAACCTCCTCCGTGGTCGCCAACAGCCTTTAGACTCTTCTTCTAAATAAATGTGGTGCATCAATGGGTCGATGCCTTTAACCCAAATTTTCCACCTCAAAAGCTCTGCTTGTTCATCTCGAGGAGTCAGAGTAGATCGTCTTCCTAAGTGAGTGTCAATAGTGACGATATTAAGAACTGGACACCGCTGTTTTCTTCCCCAAAATGCATATTTTAAATCCACTATGTGGTTTGAGATCTGTCTGGCTAGATTCATTTTCCTCTTCTCCAACCAATAAAGGTAGAATTTGACATTTTTCCACCCTCGGTGGCTGTGCTCTATGAATGAGGTTCCTGTTTTCAAGGCACCGAGATAACTCCGGGTTAGCACATCTGCACATGCCGCTATTAATTGCTCTTCACATCAACATTATACTTCATGTACTATCCTCAACTGGTCAGATATGTCTTTACTCAAATGCAAGATATCGAGTTCATAAAGTCATGTTCCCAAAGGTGAGTTGCACTCCATTTAAATTTATAATGGCATTCATAAATTTCAAGAATGGCCTTCCCAAAATGATAAGTATGGTCGGGTCCCCATCGTGAATCGGCCTCAGAAAATGGCAACACAAAATCCACTGATAGTAGAATTTGTCCACTTGTATTAGAACATCCTCAATGGTCCCCTTTGGTATTTTAATGTATTCTTATCATACTAGAGACAAAGCAGGATGCAAGTGGGCTTCGAAGTTCCCAAACCAAGTCATTGGTACATGGAATATGGCGCGAGGTTGCCACTAGCTCCTGCCAGAACTTGCCTGGGCTCTCGCCATTCAAAGTTGGATTTGTGCTCCGTTTGTTTTGTTGGATTCCTGACTCTTTTAGAAAGGTTCTGAAAATTTTTAAGACCCTCTCTCAACCGGATGAACTAGTTGGGAAACCAAATCATCCTGGCTCACCACCCGGGCCATTGAATGTATCGCTGGGCTCCTGGACCATTTGTGGTGGTTCTCACTATTCTATCTGATTTGTACTCATGTTTGTTTTTTGACTTCGACTATTCGAGGAAGGTTCCGGTAAATTTCGAGAGCCTCTCTCAACGGCTGAACTCGGCTAAACCGTGATTAGCAAGTTCATTGAATTAAGTTTGCCGAACAATAGTTCGGGTCTTTTGGCACTGGCTTTGTGCTCTGGGCTTCGCCATCGTTGGTTTTGTACTTGATTTGTTTTTGGATTCGACCATCGTAGGAAGGTTTTGAAAAATTTTAGTCTCTCTTCAACCACTAACTGCTGGGAAACCGACTCACCCATCATCGGGTCTGGGCTTTTGAATGAAGTCTGGGTACTTTGTCTGCTTGTGCCAGTTCTAGTCATTCTGTCCGAATCTTGTACATAGTTTGATTTTTTTGGTTTCCTTTACTCAGAAGCGTTCAAAAATTTTAGACTGTTCTCAACCTGACGACCGGCTGGGGAACCGATCAGCCGCTTGTCGCTTTTGTAAGGGTACATTTCTCACACTAGCCTGTGGACTTTGCGGAGTCCTACCATCTGGCCCGCATCAGTGTAGGCTATGTTTAGGTCTAAAATGGGGTTTAGTCTGTGTTATCAGGAGCAATTCCTCGATTCTTAAGAATCGTGGATCTATCCGGTCCAAGGGTGATTAGTTAAGCACCACAATCTAGTGTTTTGCTTTTGAGCCCGTTTCTTCTTTCGAGATGAATGTGATATGGTTGCACAAGAGTGGTAGCATCAATGAGGGAATGAGATGCCAAGGTATGGTTTCTCCCGGCTTCCTTTGCTTTTTGATATCTAATTTGAGAGATTATTGTGGCTCAAAATGTGCGTAATTAACTTTCCGCAGTCTACTGGGTGGACCACAAAGGCGCGATTTGTTTTTTCACGAAAGTGTTCTTAAGACATGTTAGATACTAATTAGTGGGTGATCCAAGTTATGTTTACCTAGGAGACTGCCCGATTCTCCGACCCATATGCTCCTACATACCCAATTCACTAGTAGAGACCGGCTCGGCCTGGGGAGGGGTGCCACCACGAGGTACCTTCCCGATAGGTAACCCGATCCCTAATCTTTAATCTAGCTTCGCAGATCGCTTTTTCCATACCGAGTTTACCAGTTTTTTGTTTCACTGATTTCCCTTTATAAAATAACAACAAAAAGTAAGTGGCGATTCGAAAGAAAAATCGGTTTCTTTCTTTCTGGGACTATTTTCTAAAATTCAAACAACCTACATTTTCTTTTCATTTTAAAAGCGAGCCGTGCCTACTGGATCTAGGTCCACAAATTGGCGACTCCACTGGGATCGAACCTGACCTTAGTTTCATGGGTATGGATCAAGCTTGAACTTGAGTTGTGTATATTGAAGCACATGGTTCTTTGATCAGGAGGCTCTTGGGCTACATAGATGACTGATGATCATACACTCGACTGTATTCGTCGATTTATGATTTGCTGATGTCAGGTGTTCACCTCCTCGTTGGATTATAGCATGCTTTCATTATTGATCGTATCTAGCTATAACATTTGGGATGAGGCTTTAGAGGATCGTAATGTGTGTAGATTTTATGATAGGCTTCTGTTTCTCAGGTATGACATTGTTTGCTACATGATCGCTTCTCCTTCCCTTTCACGACTCGCCGCCAGGTTTACGGGGGCACGTGTGTATCCCCATTCGAATCACTAGTTCTGGGCTCACTATTCCTCACGGATTGCTTATGTTGTCTGGGAGCCATTCCCTAACCTGCCTACCTTTGACCAATCCAGTGGGTTTGGAACATGGCCCAGCATAAGGGCCATCGATGTTCGGGGAGCATTGGCTGAGCGAATACTGGAGCATCCGAGCAATGAAGACTCAGATAGCCCCAGCCAGATTTCTCATTGATACCTCAAGTGCGTGGGCTAGTGTGCTACTTGATTGTTGCTCGATCGTTGATCGATCTTAGACTGTGTATCCTCAGGTGTTAGTCATCTAGCCTTGACTGTCCTTTCTCTTTGTTAGCTTCGTTTCACCACTCTCTAAGCAGGTATTACCATGTCAGAATCTCGCTCCTACATATGGAGCCATTAGCTGTTAACATCACATGTCGCCATTTTAGAGGATTTCATTGTGGGATCAGACATCGGATTGATTTGATTGATAGTCATAGGATCGACGCCCCTTGCTTTTTGTAGGATTGTTGATTGTTATTTAATTGGTTCCCGAGTCGATCCGGACGGAGTAGACTTGTTAGAGATTCATCCACACGCCGCTAGAGCATACATCAACCATGTAGATATGGACCCCGAATACGCCACCGTCACCACTATCGAGATTATCGATACCATGGCATCTCTCCCGGATGCTATATCGACCGAGACAGAGGATTGATGCACCAGCCCAACCATTGCCAATTTCGTGAGCACCCGCATGACTCCCACCGCCTCTCCACCACCACCAATACCACCACCATCCTGACCCACTATACAAAGCAGACTACGCCCACCCCTCCACCACCACCACTCTGTTCAATCAGCCCCAATGGGTCGGAGCATTTGTACCGCATGGTCGACTAAGACCATGCCACATTCTCATTGTAACCCCCGCACCAACTATTGGATGATTAATTGTGCCCGTGATCGATGGATCATGCGAGACCGGTCTCCGCATGTTTCGATGAGCCATAAAGTTGATGATATGATGACCTTCCAAAGGGCAACCTTGCGCCTGAGTTCCACATGCCTGACATCGAGAGGTACACCGGGATGAGCGCATAGATCGGGATTTATGCACAAATGATCATGTTTTCTCTATCACTGAGTGGTGCCGCCACTGGCTGGGTTTGCACTCACATAGACCCTTCGAGGCGTAGGATATGGACTAATTTGGGATGTAGCTTCATCAAATAGTATTTTTTAATACTGTAATGGACGATCCCGAGAGAGTTGGGAGGCCCTCGTGCAGAGGCCATATGAGCTCATTACTCATTCATCCTCGCCGAGAGAGAGAAGATTGCATGCATTATAGATAGATCTCATAAATACAATGATCAGATCAAGATGATTATGCGCAGCCTCACTCATTGGCTAGGGCATCCCACGTGGGCTTCCCACATACGCACTTCTGATCTGTCAGCCCCCACGGCATCGAGGAGGGCATATTCAAGAGGATTACGGGCAAACTCTCCCTTCACTACATGAGCAGCCATGGTCTGACCTAAACCATCGATGTCAAGTACCCATCGGGCATGACAAGACACAGGTCCCCAATTCACATTTCGTTTCAAAGGCAGTTTTCAGACACTCCTTACTAGATGATACAACGAGATCGAAGACAAGCACTGTAGCCCACTCCTCTCAGCCACCGGGCCTACTTATCTACATCCGCCACTACAAACCGCAAGATATGCTACACAGCGCCCCTGAAAGTCATACGACAAAGACCATCAAGAAGATGGAGCACCGCCTCCACCGAGGCCTGGCCAGCTTTACACAACTCGATGCCACCGAGCCGAGCATTCTCGTAGATCAAGCCAAAGGGGGTTTGATTGTTCCACTACCACCCAGACCACCACTGTAGCCTACCCCACCCGGATTCAGACCACCTTCACCGCGCGCCATCATCAAGAGCTGTCATGATATAGTTGTGCAAAGATTTGAGGTATCAAGCTCAGACTTGATTAATCAAAATAGTTGATTTGGGACTTTCCTCGAGTGCCATGCACTGCCTCCCACTCATGACACTGGGATTCCGCACCTTACCCCCCCGGCGGTATACATCTCGATCGAGCTGGGATGAGATATTCATGACGGATACTGCAGGCCCTCACCTAATCCGCTTGTATGCATCAGCTTTAGTTGATACACCCATGGTCAATGTGTCTCCAGTTATTTAGATTGATTCCAGATGATGTTCTATTGCATAACAATATCGCCAAAGATATTTAACATGTTCCTCCCATAGCACCCTTCATTATGTTTCCGGAGGAGTATGGGCCAAAGGTACAAAGATGTCCGTGATTGTTACGAGGGAGGAGGTGGCTTAGCCCCACCGCTGGATAGACCTTACTGAATTGATGCCAGAGATGAGATTCGCAGGGAAGATGATGATTTCACAACTACGCACCACTCAAAGTACGCATTTCCATTTAGAGCCATCACCATCCAAGACACATGTGAGACACATTGATCAAAGCTCTCGGTCATATTAGAGTTGATACCGCTACCACCCCAGGGAGACTGATCCACTTTCTAACAATGGATAGGGCTACATGCATAGTGTTTTCTAACGATGATTTACCACCTAAGGGATCAGACCATGTTCTTCCTTTGTTCATCGATGTTACTTGTTCAGGTAGTAGGGTGTCGTCCGTCCTATTGGACAACAGCTCTGCCCTTAACGTTTGTCCACTGGTTACTAACATTGCCTTGGGATTTCACCATCCAATTTTGGGCCATCCATACTGCATCAATGTGAGCCATGACCTGCCCAAAGGAGTTATGGGTACTTTCACTACACATGTCATGATCGGCCCAATGTGATACTCCATACTCTTCGTGCTTTCTGAGGATCCAACATCCTTTAACCTCTGGGGCCGCCTCGATTCATGAGGTGGTGTTATACCATCTTCACTCACGTAAGGTGAAGTTCATACACGAGGGGCACATTATCACGATACAGTCTGACAAAGATGTTGCTTTACTCTTACCAAAGGTTACAAATCAACAATAATTTTAGGACAACTCAGATTCGAATCGAAGCCTGCTTTTCGACGAGGTCCAGTTGTCATTTCCAGAGGATGACAATAGAGACACTATGACTCTATGTCTTTTGATCAAGACAAGAGCACTTTAAGTACTCAAAGATGATGAAAGGCATGTTCTATATGCACATTGATCAGCTCCACCACAGGGGCCGCGTGAGTTTACTATTACAATTGATCACGACATGCCATATGGATTAGGTTACACTCTTTCTGAGGATGATGCATGACACATGGCGATGTTACGTTGAGATAGGTAAGAGTCAGCTTGTCCTGGTTCCATTCGACACTCCCTTGCCCATACACTTTCAGCCATCGACTAATTTACCGCAGGATCGTGAGCACGCACCCACACAAAAGGAGTCGACCATGTCAAGATATCGAGATTCGACTGATTTGAAAGAGTGGATACCTGGTTTTGGAAGTGGAAAGAAAGATTAAAAATAGGGGAATAACCGTGAATCTTACAAGTATGAAATTTATATGCTTCTCCCATTTCTTTTATGCTTTTCTTTGCCTTTTGTTGTTTATGACTGCTGTTAGTGGCACTAGGGCACCATTTAGGTTTATTTCGCCATTCGAGCCTGGATTGAAATTCGCTTGTTTTGTTATATTCCTAACTTTGAGGAAGTTTTGACAATTTTAGAGCTTTCTTCAACTGGATGAACTGGCTCGGGAAACCGCACGTCCGGCTTCACCGAATTCAGCTTTGTCGAACAAAGCTACTTGGGTCTTCGCACCGCTTGTGCTCTGCTTCTCGGCCATTCTGAGCCTGGATTTGTACTCTTTTTGTTTTGTTGGAATCCTAACTCTTTGAGGAAGGCTATTACAAATTTTGAGATCCTCTCTCAACCGAATGAATTGGTTGGGAAACCAGATCATCCTGCTCTATTAAATTCAGCTTATCGAATGAATAGCTTGGGTCTTGCACCGTTTGTGCTCAGTTTCATCATTCAAAGTCGGATTTGTACTCTTTTTGTTTTGTTGGAATCCTAACTCTTTGAGGAAGGCTATTGAAAATTTTGAGAGCCTCTCTCAACCGAATGAACTAGTTGGGAAACCAGATCAGCCTGGCTCACCGAATTCGCCATGGAACAAATAGCCAGGTATTTCGTGATCAAGCCATGTTTCGTTTCTCACTATGAGTTGAATTTGTACCCCGTTTGTATTTTTTTTTGGATTCCTAACTATTTGAGGAAGGTTTTGACAAATTTTTAGAGCCTCTCTCAACGGCTTAAATCGTCAGGGAAACCAGACACTGCTCATCGACCTGGCCATTGAACAGCTTGGGTCTTTGCACCGCTTTTGTGTTTGGGTTTCCGCCATTTGAGCCTGGATTTGTGACCCATCGGTTTTTCGATTCTCGACTCTTGAGGAAGGTTCACAAATTTCGAGCCTCTCTCAACAAGTCGAATGGTCAGAAACTGGGATCATTGTTCCATCAATTCACTCATTGAACAACAGCTTTGGGTCTTTAGCACCGCTTGTGCTCTGGGCTACTATTCGAGTTGGTTTGTACTTGATTTTTTTTTCGATTCCCACCTCGGGAGAAGTTGCCTTGAAAATTTTAGAGTCTCTCAACCTGGCTGAATCGGGCCGGGAAACCGATCACATTTTTATCGTCTGGGCTGGAATGGAAGTTCGGGGTACTTGTTTTGTTTCCAGGTCTGCCTAGTCATTCAAAGGCCTTTCCGAATTGTACACTGCTTGTTTTTTTTTGTTTTACTTCCGCAAGGAATGTTCTAAAAATTTTCGCACCGTTTCACCTGGACGATCGGGCTGGGGAACTGATCAAACTGGAGCCTTGTCTATGGGTTTGTAAGGGTCAGTCTGATTCATGACCGGTCTGCACTGAGTCCTATCATTCGCTCCATATTAGTGTAAGGCTATGTTTATGGTCTAAAATAAGGTTTAGTTTAGGTTAATGTGGAACCAATCTCCCATTCTAAGAATCAGTTCTATGTCCAAGGGTGATTAGTTACACCAATAATCTAGTGTTTTGTTTGAGCCCGCTTCTTCTGGATGAATAGATATTGCTGCACAAGAGTGGTAACATCAATGAGTGGCTGAGATGCCATGTATGGTTTCTTCGCTTCCTTTGCTTTGATATCTAATTTTGAGAGATTATCAGAGGCTCAAAATGTGCTTAATTAACTTTCCCTCGCATCGCTACTAAAGGACCACAATGTGCACGCACCACATTTGTTTTTCATGGAGTGTTCTGCCATGTTAGATACCAATTAGGTGGTGTGATCCAAGTTATATGTTTAGCCTAAGAGACCGTCCTTGATTCTAACCCATATGCCCTACATACCCAATTCACTAAGAGAGACCAAGTTCTAAAGTCTAGAGGGGTGCCACTCTCATACGAGGTACCTTCCGGAGTAGGGTAACCCGATCCTGACCTAGAAACTAGTTTTTGTAGACCGCTTTTCCACATGATCGAGTCATCAGTTTTTTAATTTTACTTGGTTTACCCTTATAAAAATAACAACAAAAGTAAGTGGTGACTCCAAAGAAAAACCTGCTCTCCTCGAGATCTTATTTTCTAAAATTCGAAAATCAACCCTGACATTTTCTTTATTTAAAGCGAGCCACGCCGTCTCGTGGATCGGTAGGGGTTCACACTGCGGGCCCACTCACAAGGTGATCGGGCTTGCTTCATGGGGCCATCAAGTGACTTGTTCGAGTGTGTCATCGACACAAGAGGACATGGTCGGATGTCGTACGGTGTGTGTGCTCCAACATGTTGATATGTGGGGAATTGTTATGTGCAATGGCCATTACATGGCTTGCTTGTGTGTGTGTCATTGCTTGATTATAGAATGGTATGGGCAATGAATGTTGATATATGCTCGCATTATATATCACATGAATGAGTAAGATATGTGAAATTATACGTGATAGTAGATATAATCGTCCATGATGCATTGTGACATGTACGCAGAAATCGTCCATGGCAATTATCGCATGTGACATGATATAACATGTAATGCAGTATCTTGCATTGTATATGCACTGGGACATCTCATTGAAACGGTGTGAGTGCATGGTTAGTAAATCGACACTGGCTTGCGTTTGATCGTCAATCTTCTACTAACGGGATAACGCCTAATGTAGTCACACTGGCCGAATAAAATGGTAAAGAAAATATGTGGCCTGCATTAGCAAAGAAGGGATAGAACCCTCCCTCTCGAGTGAAAAGGTCGTCAATTATGGTCGATATAGTCTCCGCCGTGAGCTAGTCGTAAAGTGTCCGTAGCTCACAGTGAGCCCGCACCGCTGGGTTCACGCGTATACACAAAAATCCGCCACCCACATAAAGGCACATGGATTTTGAAAATAAAATGATCATTGTGATGTATCATCCAAAAAGCTTTTGGTTTATAAATAAATGAAATTTGTTTTGAAAATGATCATTGGAGTCGATGAGACTCGGGCGTATGGTACATGGTGAGTCGCATATCATTTCATGGCATGGCATGTAGGATTCCATATAGAGTTGACATGTTCTTATTGGAATGTGATTGTAAATGTTGAGTGAACATTGCATGTGCACTTAGGAGGGGAGTAGCCCTCGTAGAGATATTCCCTTACTCGGGCGCGCTCACCCTTTATGGGACAACCCTACCGGGTACAAGTTGATACCTGGGTGATCATGCTCGCACATTACGTGATTAGAAGAAGGTCATTATTGTGGCCTGATACGCCTTTTTTAAAAAAATGGGGGACAAGCTAGTTCTAGCACATGTTTTTGTATAAAAGAATTGTAATTAAATTCTTTTGGACTGTTGCCAAAATAGTCGGGTATGTAATTATGGTAAGAGGGCCGTGATAGGACTTTTACGAGCTGTAATTAAGTATATTAGTCTCATATTTTAACTTAAATATGAATGAATGGGTGGTGAAGGTGTGACGACACCCGAGCCCGGCCCGACCCGGTTGGCGAGTCAGAACCAAAACCCCGGGGACGCTCGTTTAAAGCCATTAATCAAATCCTTTTAGTTAACGCTTTATTAAATCTTAGTTTTCAAAGAGTCGCGACTAACTCGACTGACCCGGGTTACG
This sequence comes from Tetrastigma voinierianum, assembly GCA_016808115.1. Lineage (NCBI taxonomy): Eukaryota > Viridiplantae > Streptophyta > Magnoliopsida > Vitales > Vitaceae > Tetrastigma > Tetrastigma voinierianum. The sequence goes on from JAEQBH010001793.1 coordinate 378,368, forward strand.
GATCCGCCAGAGCCCGGTTTACTCCGACATTTCAAATTATCTTATCAAAACATTTGGTTTATTTTATTCATTTTAAATTTTGTAATTTCGAGGAAGCAATTCATTTTGGCAAGCCCATAAACATTTACAATTAACAAAAGATTCATAATGTTTACATTTAACAAAAATGCCTTACAAAATAATGATCTAGAGTTCAAACTGCTTTACAAATGTCAATGTCTCGAAAGAAACGGAGTAATGCATATGACGGAGCATACCCGTAATTCCTTTCTCACACTGAGCTCCGATCTTGGGTCTTGCTTCAATGTCTATCACTCCTCAGACCTACAAGATTGATAAAATTAATACGCTTAAGCATTTTCATGCTTAGTGGTTCTATACGCTCAGATTCCATTGCCATATAAATCATATTTAGCAAAATAATGTCTTTATACACACTGCAGAACAAAGATACTTATACAAATACACTTTTCAATACCATTGTTCGTTGTTCGCTTGTGGATTCCTACATATAACTATATAATTCGACATCCAGTCTATAGACCAGCTGGTGAATCCCGCCTGCTTGTCACCAAGAGTAATGTGGTTTCACATTCAATATTACCGTCTCACATATGACTATAGAATTCGACATTCACGAAGATTCACTGGTGAACTCGTCCCGTTTGTCATCTCGCAGGTAATGGATTTCGCATTCAATATTACCGTCTCACATATGACTATAGAAGTCGACATTCACGACATATTCAGTTGGTGAATCCTGTCATGTCTGTCATTCAGTAGCAATGTGATTTCGCATTAGACAAATAGGGTTACCTTCATTACGACCAAATATAACCTGGCCATGTTGGCTGTCCAATAATACGCTTCAAAATCAATTTACTTTATGCGAATCACTTACGCTCAAATGCCACTGCATACATGCATATATTTGGCAAATAATTCGAATAACAATGATTCAAATCAATATATATGAATATTTCGCAAATAGAGAACGGGAACAAGTATAGAACAATACTGGAATAAAGAACATTTAGAGAACAAACAAAGAATAAAGAACGGGTATAGAACAGACTGGAATAAAGATCAGTTATAGAACAAACCAATTACGATTCCGCTGCATGTCAATCCTAGGTCGTGCTATCGCCTTCACCCGCACCTAGTCAAATACAATTTATTCACTCTAGTGATTGCCAACAATCATACTAAATGAATATCTCAGGCAAAGCGAAGCTTGTGGAGGGCAGAGGTACGGTACGTTTTTTTACTTAGTCTCACTTTATTCCTCTATATCATTTACTTAGAAATTGGAATCATTCCAATCGGATTATCCAAACTAAAGTTATGGCATTTTCATGCCAACTAGTCGGTTTACCGATTTTACCCGAGGAACAATTTGCAATATTCATTTCCCAGTGCCTTGTCTCCATATTTGACACTGGTTCTTTGTACCCCTTTAAAGCTAAGGTGCTAAGGGTTCTCCTCCAACTGGAATTACCCAAATCGGGAGCACCGAAACTCAAGATATGTCCGAAACAACTCGACTACTCTATGATAACCGATGCAGAATTGGCCCGCACATAATCTCTACTGAGTGAATTGGCCACTTAGAGTCGTAATTTGACAATTCCTATTTCTTTATGTTTGCCCTAATTGAGTTTATTTTAATTATCCACTTAAATCCTCAAATCGGATAATAAAATGAGCAAGTTATGGCTGAAATAATTTAAAACTCGGTCGAATAGGAAAATGCATTGTGGATGAATTCCAAGATATCGTTTAAAATGTCCGTAATGTGTTTTTTCTCCCTTTTCAAATTTTTAATACCCACTCAATTCTATACTATATATACCTCAAACCATTTCAAATTCATCTTATAATCTCTTTTCTACTCAAATCATCATTCAATACATATCTTTCATCAAAACCTTCATGATTTTCTCCCAAAAATAACTCTAATATGGGTCATAACCCATACACCAACCAAATACAAGGATTTATTAGAGTTTGTTCTAACCCAACTCCTTTACTTTGAAATTAAACCATAAATCCAACCTCAAAGGGAGGATTCCATGTTTTTCTTGTACATTTGGGGTTTTACCCACCTTACTCTCAATAATTCTAGGGTTTGTGTGATCTTTCCACAAAACCCTAGACAAAGGAAGAACAATTCTCCAAACCATAGCCTTAGAAATCAAAATACACTTGATCCCCAAGTTGAAAACATACCTTTTTTGATCTTATTCCTTCTCCTCCTCCTTCTTCCTTCTTTTCCTCCCCTCTCTCTCTACGCTTGATCTCTCCAAAATGAGACCAAATTTTTGCTCTTATCCATGTTTTGTTAAGGCCATGTTTGGCCAAAACAAGAAAACCCATTGTTTTGTTTTAGTTTTCATTTTTGCATTTAGTCCTTAGACCCTTCTTTTGCAAAGCAACTTATGTCATATCTTCTAATTTAGCCCTCATTTCTTATTTCAATCCAACTTATTAAATTTTATACTTTGGCATCCTCTCTTTTCATCTATGACACTTAAGTCCTCAAGGGTAAATGACTCAATTTACTCCTTGGCTTATTATAAATTCCGGCATCTAAATTTCCATTTTTTTTGCATTTAACTTTACGAAAATTTCACTTCATGCCTACAAAATACCCTAAACATGTCGAAAATCCACTAAGGTAACACTCCTTGAGACCCAAATCTTTCTTGCTGGGAGAATTACACGCCCTCAAGTGCTTCTAATGCTTTCGCCTAGGTATTTTATAAATATAAATTCGAAGTTTTCGTGAAGTTGAATGCAAAAATGGATACCGGAATTTAATAGCCAGCAGTAAATTAATGACACTATGACTTAAGTGTCATAAGATAAAGACAGGATGCCAGCATTCTAATAAGTTGATTGGAAATAAAGAGAGAAATAGGGTTACCTGAATATGGCATAAGCTGCTTTTGGTGAGTTCATGACGCAAATGCAAATCCAAAACTTAAAACAAAAAATGGGTTTTCTTGTTTTAAGTTTTCATTTTTGCATTTAGGTCCTTAGACTCCTCTTTCTTTTGCAAAGCAACTTATGCCATATTCTAATTTAGCCCCTCATTTCTCTCTCTTATTTCAACTAAATTTATTAAATTTTGTACTTTGGCATCCTCTCTTTTCATCTTATGACACTTAAGTCCTCAAGTGGTAAATGACTAATTTACCCTTGGCTTATTATAAATTCCGGGTATCTAAATTTCCATTTTTTTGCATTTAACTTATGAAAACTTCAATTTATGCCTACAAAATACCCTAAACATGTCGAAAACGACTAGGGTATATTTCGGGGTGTTACAGAAAAGAAGTATCGAGGTGGTGCCAAATAACTCAGTGTCCATGAGTAAATGGTACCGGTCCGGTACCAAGACTTAGGTGCACAATGACCTAAGGTAGAAACTTCCGCAAGTTGACAGCTAGTCAACGGGACCCCCGAAAATTTGGGCATCACAACTTGGTATCAGAACATAGGTATACGAATACCTAGGGCTTGATAGTTATGGTTCTAGGTCATTGGATTCATTGAGTTCTGGTGTCACAATTTGTACATCAGAACATAGGTATGTGATTACTTAGGGATCAATGGGCATGGGTTTAGACCATTGCATTCAATGTGTGCATTTCATGTTTTGTGCCTAATTGTACTACATGATTTGGTGTTGTACGATGTGTGATTTATATACATGGTGAATTGTATATAGGAGAGAAAAAAAAAAGACACTAGGGTTAGAAAACATAACCTTAGGGGTTCGGGCGAGAACGAACAGGATAGTTCGGGATAGTTCGGGATGTTGCGGTCCATTAGTAGTTGGTACATGCACTACTAGTTAGACAAGAAGGGGAATCTTAATTTGTTATTTGACATGTGTAGATGGCAAGTCGAGGAAGAGGACGTAGAGGTAGTGGACGGGGCAATAACGAACCATCACCGACCTTTGATCAATAAGCCTTCATGGAGGCTATTAGTGCTACAACTGCTACCATTGCACAGGTGAGCGTTGTGGCTACCACCATTGCACAAGCTAGTGCAAATGTGGGTCAGGGAGGACCGAGTAACCTCCAGAAGTTTAAGGCACATAATCCTCCAACCTTCAAGGGAGGAAGGGAACAGATGGAAGCCGATCATTGGTTTTGGTAAGTTGGCAAGATTTTAGAAGCTATGAAGACCACCTCCGATGCCACGAGAATAAGGCTAGCTGCATTCCAACTAGAGGGTGAATCCCAAGAATGGTGGGATTGGGTTAAAGCCTCGAGGAACTTGGAGGTAATGACATGGGAAGAATTATGTGAGTTCTTCATGGGCAAATATTTCCCGGCATCTGCACGACATGCAAAAGCTAGGGAGTTCCAAGAGTTGAAACAAGGAACAATGACGGTGCTCAAATATGTGGCTAAGTTCACTGAATTAGCATGTTTCGCGGATGATTATGTGGCCACGAACATGGATAAAGTGAGGAAATTTGAGGATGGTTTGAAATTATCCATCCGGGGTAAAATTGTTGGACTCCTCCTGTAAGATATGGACTCGATGGCTAGGACAGCTATGGTCATAGAGAGGAAAGTGGATGATGCACGGAGCATTCGAGATTCAGGTGCTAGTGTTAAGAGGGGGGAGAGTAAACTCTCTTCCTCTAACTCAGGAAAGAAGTAGAGGACTTCTGCTTTGCGAGGGTTTCAGAGGTAAGGCTGCAACTACTAGGGCCAAGGGCAGAATCAGTCATCCCAAGATAGGAGGCCCTTCAGAGTAGAGAGTGTGTTTCTAGTGTCACCAGTCTATACACTTTAAACAGGATTGCCCTCAAAGGCAGAGATCCTAGAGTTACGGGACACCACAGTCCCAATCATTAGTGGGACATGCATAAACTCAATTTGTTCCTCCCTACTCTGCTATGGGCCAATGAAGGTAGTATCGGTCCCAGGGTGCTGCACAAGCACCTACTATTTCGTAGAAGGGCCACATCGGCTAGGGCATAGGTCAAGGTCGAGGACAGGGCTCACAGGCTGGGGCTTCAGGGACCTAGGGGCATGTCTATGCTATCACACCTCAGACTTAGCTTATAGATCAGTCAGCCATTCAGGGTACTTTTCTACTCTTTCGCTTGTGGGTAAGAGTATTGTTTGATTATAACGCATCTCATTCATTCATTGTTGCATCATGAGTGAAAGATTTGGGCTTAAAGGTTGAAACCTTGGAAAAGCCGTTGTATGTGAATTCTCTACTGGGAACTAGGGTGAGTGTTGGTCAGATTTGTCGGGATTGTGAGCTAGAGATCTCAGGGATTCTACTCATTGTGGACCTAAGGGTCATGGACATGTCGGAGTTTGATGTCATCCTTGGGATGGATTGTTTGACGGCACATCGAGTCATCATTGATTGTGATCATAGAGGGTTGGCGACCTACACAATCGGATGGTACTTAGTTATGTTTCAGGGATAACATAAATGCTTTACCTGTGAGCGTGTACGACTCTAATTGGCATGAGCAGTTGATAGAGTGGATGGCAAGCCTTACCCTGGAAGACGAGGTGAGACGGGATTTTGATCTACCTTGGGTGACTTGTGAGTACGAGGTTCTTTCCGGATGAACTATCGGGATTACCCGTATAGAGATGTAGACTTCGTTATTGAGTTATACCCAGGTACATCGTCTATCTCATGACTCTGCATATAATGGCGCCTATTGAGTTGCAAGAGCTCAAGGTCCAATTATAGGAATTATTGGACAGAGGTTTCATTAAACCGAGCACTTCACCTTGGGGCGCTCCGGTTCTATTTTCCAAGAAGAGGGACAAGACTCATTGGCTGTGTATAGATTATCGGTAGTTGAATAGGGCTACTATCAAGAATAAGTACCCTTTGTCATGGATTGATGATTTGTTTGATCAATTGAGAGGGGCGCGGGTCTACTCCAAGATAGATCTCCGCACCGGCAACCATCAGTTGAGAGTTAGGGAGGCAGATATCCCTAAGACGGCGTTTAGAACACGATATGGGAATTTTGAGTTCATAGTGATGCCGTTTGGATTGACGAATGCCCCAGCGGCATTCATGGATCTCATGCATAGAGTGTTCTAGCCCTACCTAGATCGGTTCATTGTGGTTTTTGTGGATGACATCTTGATCTACTCCAAGTCTAAGAAGGATCATGAGCGTCACTTGAGGGTTGTTCTCCAGACCTTGAGGGAGCATCAGTTGCATGTCAAATTCAGCAAGTGTGAGTTTTTGCTTACTGAGGTGAGATTCTTGGGGCACATGGTATCGACTTCAGGCGTATTCGTGGACCTATAGAAGGTTGAGGCAATTATGAGTTGGGAGAGACCGAAGGCAGTCTTCGAGATAAGCAATTTCTTGGGATTGGCCGAGTATTACAGGAGGTTTATTGAGGACTTCTCTCGGTTATCTGCGCCTATGACGAGATTAACCCGGAAGGAGGTCAAGTTTGAGTGGAATGACTGGTGTGAGAGGGCATTCCAGGAGTTAAAGAGGAGGCTTACTTAAGCTCCTATTCTGATAGTTCTAAAGAGGGGACAAAGGTACATAGTGTATTGTGATGCCTCCAGGACGGACTGGGATGTGTTTTGATGCAGTTTGGGAGGGTGGTGGATTATGGTTCTCGACAGTTGAAAAACCACGAGAAGAGTTACCCTACATATGACATGGAGTTGGCGGCCATTGTCTTTGCCTTAAAGGCTTAGCGCCTACCATATTTATACGCTAGCACCGAGGTGTTTTCGCACTACAAGAGTTTAAAGTACATTTTATACGCCGGGACCTCAACATGAGGCAATGAAGTGGATGGAGTATTCGAGGATTATGACTTCACTTCAGATACTATCTGGGCAACGTGGTGGCTGGAGTGCACTCCGCCAAGTCGTGGGGAGTGTTGGCTAGTATAGTTTCATGGGAATGGCAGATGCTCGAGACTGTGAGATGGTTTGAATTGCAGTACAGTGATCAGACTAAAGGTACATTGGGGAGTTTAGTGGCTACGCCTTCCCTACTGGGCAGAGTGATCGAGTTACAGTGACAAGACATAGAGATATTGTCCATCAAGGACCGAGTACGATTATGTACAGGTGACGAAGGCTGGACCATGCACTCAGATGGTAGTCTTTGGTATAGGAGACGGGTTGTGGTTCCCCCATCAGAATATCTGAGAGAGGAGATCCTTTGGGAGTTCCATTGCTCTCGTTTTATTGTGCATCCAGGTGGCACGAAGATGTATCACAATCTACGTAGCCAATATTACTGGAGTGGGATAAAGAAACACGTAGGAGACTTCGTTTGACAATGTCTCACGTGTTAGCAGATAAAGGCTAGGCACCAGAGGCTAGCAGGATTACTCTAACCATTGGAGGTGGCTGAGTGGAAATGGGAGCACATCGCGATGGATTTTGTAACTCACTGGCCATGGACATTGCGAGCGCATGACGCGGTGTGGGTGATAGTGGACTAGCTCACTAAGTTGACACACTTTTTGGTTGTGCGAATGACCTTAACACTTGAGGAATTCTATCGGTTGTATATACGGAAGATAGTCCAGTTACATGGAGTGCCAATATCCATAGTATCGGATCGGGATCCTAGGTTTACGACTCATTTTTGGGAGAGTTTCCAACGAGCCATGGGGATACGGTTGATGATGAGCACAACTTTTCATCCCTAGATGAACGATAAGTTAGAGAGGACCATCCAGACATTAGTGGACATGCTACGGGCATGTGTCCTAGATCTTAAGGGTACCTGGGAAGAACATTTACCCTTGGTTGAATTCACATACAACAATAGTTATCAAGCGAGCATATAGATGGAACCTTATGAGGCATTATATGGGAGGCCATGTCGATCTCCGGTTTGTTGGACAGAGGTGGGAGAGAGAACCACCACGGGTCCAGAGTTTGTTAGAGACACCTCTGAGAAGGTGGAATTGATACTTAAGTATCTCCTCACGACTGCAGCCGACAGAAGAGCCAGCCGACAATCGACGACCGACCTTGGGTGGTTTGAGGTGATCATATCTTCTTAAAGGTGATGCCTAAGAGAGGAGTGGTTAGGTTCAATAAGCGAGGAAAGCTATCGCCAAGGTATATTGGGCCCTTCGAGGTACTCGAGAGGGTGGGTACGGTTGCATACCGGTTGGCCTTACCGCCAAGCTTATCGAGTGTACATGCGGTATTCCATGTCTCCATGTCAGAAGTACTCCCAAAGATCCGAACTACGGGGTGGATCGTGTGGAGAGCTTTTAGTCACGCAGATGTAACCTTCGAGGAGGGATCCGTGCATATCGTGGATACGCAATCAGGCTTTCAGGAAGCAAGACCATGAGGAAAGAAGCGAAGGTGTTTCGTGGCAACACCATGGAATAGCCGGTGCAAATACTGATCGCAAAGACATCATGCGTACAACCATCCCTTCGCTCAAGGAAGAAAGTATGTTTTAGCCAATGATATTAAATGATCGCCGTATATGCATGAGATCAGGTGCGCCGTGGTGTGGAATTTCGACTAAAATCTTTTTAAGGGGAATGTAAAACCCGAGAAAATCGAATTTTTCCGAAAAATGCATGTTATTAAATTGCCGAATAGCATAAGTCGAAACCCGAAATTTTCTAGATCTCGCATTTATGAAACGAAACTCACCGTCGGATTCATCTCACGAAATCTAGTCACTCAGACGAATTTCGTTGAATTCCGAGAAAGTCGGATTCCCACATTTTTCGGGGTGATGGGTGTCACCCTAGACTAGGATTGTTTACGTAAAATCTGGTCAAAAGAACGACGTTAAGTCTGCCATATAATTCAACTTGAACCGAGGCGAATGAGTAACTCGACCAATCTGACCAGCGTAGGGTGACACGTGGCATGATGTGGGCCACACATCCAACTTAAGCTTAAGTTGGGACAAAAGAGGAATTAAGGCAAAAAGAGCCCATATCCTGGTTTTGATCGTGAGAGAGAGGAGAAGAGAGAAATGGGAGAGCCAAGGCTTCCTCCCATCATCTACGGAGTTCCGTAGGTCGGTTTTCGTCGGGCCAAGAACGAAAGTTCATTGCATCAACGAGGGGTACGCATGAGTACCAGAAAAGAGAGATTTCAACCAAGTTCTAAGAGGAGATTTCGGGGAATCTGCTCGTCTGCAAGGAGGCTTCCCTATCTATGTATCACACACTCAGAGGTAAGGGATTCTTCCTACCTTGGCTTATCACTTTCACGGAAAAGTGAGCTTTTCAGCTTATGGGTTTGTCACGAAGAAAAAATGGGATTTTCGGGTTATGCTCGATGTTTCTTTGCCTAGGTAAACCTTAGTAGGCCTAAGCAAAGGTGTGAATCTTCCACTAAATATTGCTGCTACACTTAGGCGTAGGGAAGGATCGCCTAAGGGTAGGGGTCCACTTAGGCGTAGGGATTCGCTTAGGCTTAGGGGTCCGCCTAGGCTTAGAGGCCCGCCTAGGCGTGGGCAGCTATTCCTAAGCGAACCCGGGAACATGGAATGTGGACTTTCTGGTCCACCTAGCTGAGGAATAAGGCAAAGGTAGGCATGCTTGCGACTACTTGAGGCTTGTGTTCGTGGCTTGTTTCGAGTCAGTCTCGTGGCCTGATATGTGTGTGATTGTGGCGTACTTCGTGGGCCATTGTGTGACTTGTTTGAGTGTGTCATTGCTTGGCTAAGAGTGACATGGTTAGATGTCGATGTGTGTGCTCCAACATGTTAATATGTGGGGAATTGTTGTGTGCAATGGCCATTACATGGCTTTCTTATGTGTGTGTCATTGCCTGATCATAGAATGACATGTTAAATGTGAATGTTGATATATGCTTGCATAATATATTGACATGAATGAAAAGATGTGTGGAAATTATATGCATATAGATATATTGTCCATGATGCATCGTGACATGCATAAGGTAATTTTTCCATGTATCATTCATCGCGGCATGTGACATGTGGTATAACATGCAATGGCATCTTGCATCGTGATATGCACGGGACATCGTGATTGAAATGATGGAGTTCATGGTTAGTAAATCGACACTGCGTTTGGTGTTTGATTGGGTAGGCTCGTTTAAATGGGACAACGTCCAACAAAGTCGCACGGTTGAATAAAATGGTAAAGAAAATATGTGCTAGGTATTAGCAGGAAGGGATAGATCCTCCCTTTGGTGAAAAGCCCGCCAATTATGGTTAGACATAGTCCCCAACGGTGAAAGGCTGTAAAAGTGTCTAGGTTTGTAGAGCCCGCGGTGCGACACCAAAAATCCACTACCCACATAAAGGCGCATGGATTTTGAAAATAAAATGATCATTGTGATGTATCATCCAAAAGCTGTTTATAAATAAATGAAATTTTTCAAAATGATCACTGGATGTCATCCACAACTACGCGATCACACATGGGCTTAGGCTTTGTGTGAGGGAGTCGGTAAGGACTCAGTGCATGGTATGGGTGAGTCGCATCTCATTTCATGGCATGACATGTAGGATTCCATATAGAATAGACATGTTCTTGTTGGAATGTGATTGTAAATGTTGAGTGAACATTGCATGTCGAATCACCACCTCGACCCGAACGGCAAATCCGAACCGGAGCCCGGTTTACTCCGATTGTTTTTATTTATCTTATCAAAACATTTATTTATGTTATTCCATTTTAGAATTTTTAATTACACGGAAGCATTTCATTTTTGGCAAGCCCATAAACATTTACAAATTCGATTTACCATACGCACAAAGACTTTTTAAATATTTCGGAAAAGGGTGGAAAACGATAGGCCCATAAACATTTACATTTATACAAACACATTTTCATTAAAGGCATTCTACGCCCCTTTAAAAAAGAGTACAAAACACTGTTTATGGGTTTAACTTGTTTGGTTACAAAATATCAATGTTTAAAATGCGATGTATGCTCATGTCGGGGTATATACTTATACTCCACACGCTTTCTCTATGACTCTGCGCTTCTTGTTCTTGGCCTTCTCTCCTGTTCACTCGATACCTACGCATAGTTAAAATTACACGCTAAGCATTTTTATGCTTAGTGGTTCTATACAGTTCTCTATCTACCACAACATGCTTTTATCCAATCATGCTTGTTACTCTATTTCAATTATCAATGCATAAACAATACATATTCTTATACATTTGTACATACTTTCATTTATAAACATGCATTTTATATGCAACAATTCATTCACAATTCAATTCATGAGATTTAAGCATATACTCATAAAATGTGTTTGGTTTGTGTTGACTTCAGACCAAAACGCATATACAAATTTATTTGCACAATTACCAAAGGACTATTATCTAATCCCCGGAAACTGCACCATAAAACTTGTTGAGACCAAAAATCTCCTAGAGTTAATCATTTAGGCTGTAAAATGATAATGGTGATCCCGCTTAAGAAGCTGGAAAATATACAAATATAAGGAAAGAGAAAGAAAATCAAATAAGCTGAAATATAGAGAATAAAGAATAATGAATGGTTAAGAAAATAGATGGACACCGAATAGTTATCTTTGTAGAGAGTAACACATCAAGACAATGCTTATCAAGTATCAATAATTAGTAAATGATAAATTTGCCTGTGTATTTTAGGTTTTAAAATCTGGCCCAAGGTGTTTAGCAAAGATGTACCGATCTCTCCAAACTCCACATTTCATTATCTAAATTTAAACCCGATTCTCTCAAGACAGAAATTAAATAACTACTTTTAAAAGGGATTTCCCTTAATCGGTATTTTTCTTTGCAATACTATACCCATTTTATGGATCAGAAACCTTAGCTCCCTGGGTTATCTGGCCAAGCAAGGATATACAACCTGTGGATGCTCTTCCTCAAAATTAGAATAGATCACCCTCTCCTGATTAGATCTCATCTAACACTCTGGATCGCCTCACTATTCGAATCGAGGTGAACTCTCTCATTGTTTAAATTGATAACTCATTCAACTCTTCGATTTCAAGTGAGAAGAGATTTATCGAAGTAAACTTGCAAAGACCATTAGATCCTCAAATAGCGGTGTTAATATACCTTCAAGAAATTGTTCATAACTCTCAGAATGCCTTCTCCGTGTCACTCGCAGGGCCTCCCTTGAAATCGCAGCAATGAGACAAATCTTATAACTGTATAAGAAACTCCGATATTCTGATCAAAACAAGAAAACCCATAACCGTAAGTAAATTCATAAACCGAAATTCAAAAGCCGGGCTGTGAAACTAATACAGTGGGAAGAGAGAGTCCACAATAGCATTAACTTAACGGAAGTCGGGTTCCTCAATTATCGACTACACACTAATGCATTCCTCCATCATAAGAACGATCGTAATTTGAAATCGGGAAAGTCGACTCCATAAATTTGTCTGAACTTCAAACATTCCAGGTAGTAATTTGAAAAGAATTGAATTCAGCATTCAGCTTCTGCTCAAAACGATAACATCCAGATCCAGAAATGAAAACGAAAACTAGAACGATAAATCTAATCTAATTTCTAACTATCAACATTGAAGAAAAGAAAAAGAAAAGAAAAGAAAACTAAAAGGAAAATAAAGAAAATTTAGCCTTCAAATTTCCACCCGTGCACTTCCTGCCTCGTGTCACCGCCTGCCGCTTATCCGTAGCCGCTATTTATGTGGTTTCGCCTTGGGCCTCTAATTCCAATGTAGTATTTGTGGATTCCAAAGTTAGTTCGCCCATGTTCGTTTCATTGGATTAACGCCCGTGCAAGTGCAATTCAACCCTATATCAGATATAGGTTTTGAGGCTTTTGCGCATTAATCATGTCATTTATACCAATTGAAGGTTCTAGTCTTCTTAGTAACACTTATGCTGTATTTAGAGGGTATTTTTGGTTGTTTTGTAGCTTTGCACACTTTGAGTTCAATTCGAATCAAATGACGAATCAGCTTAAGTCGAATTCAAGTCCAGCCATCAACTACCCCAAGATCTGAATGAGAAAACCAAGGCAAAATGAAGAAAATTCAATGCAGTTGAAGACAGGAGGCAATGCAGTGAAGAATCAACAATGCAGGATTTCTAGAGTCGTTAAAATTTCGCTGTGATCGCGAAATTCTCTGAACCTTAGCGACACGCCAAATCGCTGTAATTCACCCAAATCTCCTCGCTAGCACCTGCTCCAGCGAAAAACCCGATTTCGCACCACAACATTCCGCTTAAGCTTAGCCGCAAATTCCCTCGCTTAGCTAGCGAAATTATCCGGCCTTAGCGGGTCTCTTTCCATTTCGCTTAGACTGCTTGATTTCCCCGCTTAGTTAGCTAAATTCCAGCCTAAATAAATTCGATGCCTCGCCATGTTTTGTAATTAATGCAAACCGCTCCAAACTTATGTATTACTTAATTGTCCAATAACTTAGCCAATTCCATAGGTTTTTGGTATTTTCTATACCTCGAGGAGGTCTATATAAACCCCTCTTGTTTTGTAAAGAGTGAGGAGGGCACTGTGAACAACTGCGGGAGAAGATATTTTTGTAAGTTTTATTTTTGTAACAAAGTCTTTATTTTAAGTTTTGGTTTTTATTTCTTTCTCTTCTCTCTTCTTTCTCTTTCCTTTCTACAAGCAAACACCCTCTCGAGGATGACAACTCAAGAGATGCTTCGCTGCTCTCCTTCTTTGAAGAGGAAGAAGCTAGCTTGGTAGGGCATATGCATGTTGTCCTTGTACTAAAAGCCATATGTAGTGTATTTATGGCCCTTTATATTCTCAAAACATGGTCGTATATTAACATTGAATATCACACTTCCATTAATACTTCCATGCTTTAGAATCCAAAGGCATATTCAAAGAGAGAGGTAATCGTGATTCCTTTAGATGGTCTACGAGCCCCTTTAAAATGATATTTATATGTTAGGTTTCAAATTAGGTTGCATAGCATTTAATATGTTATTGATTTGGCCAATACTTCCATGCTTTAGGACTATTGTTCTTTAGATTTATTCTACGAGCCTCTAAGATGATATTGAATGTTAGGTTTAAACTAAAAGGGGCCATAATCCGCATGCTACCCGTATTGACTCAAATAGGAGATGTTTCATGGGTGAGGTTTGCTACAATATAGATCCTGCTATGCCATGGACTATAGGTTGCATATCATAACGCGAGGATAAACCCGAGGACACTTTGCTTGCCCTAACTCGTCAAGTTAGTGACCCAAATCTTCAAAGTTAACTTTTCACCTTTAATTTCAGTTTTTACAGCTTCGCCTTCAACTTCATTCACCTGCTTGAAAACACACCCAAAGAGTCCAAATAGAAAGCCTAATTCATGCACCGATGAACCATTTTGTGATGAAACCCATCCCCGTGTTCGATCCTAGACTGACCATACCCACAAGAGCTTGGACTACTAAGCAGCAGTAGAACTTAGGTGTATATAAATTTTGTTGATTTTAGCTCAGCCTACTATGGCACGAATCATTCATGTCGCGACATTGATCTCTTGTCACGACATCATCCATGTCGCGACATCGATCTCTCGTCGCGACATCAACTTAAGTCTCAACAGCCTTCAACTGATGTCTTCTGATGTCGCGACATCGATCCCTTGTCGCGACATCACTTTATGTCTTGCGTGCTCAATTGGTCTTCCCAATGTCGCGACATCGATATCTTGTCACACATCGCCTCAAGTCTTCTCGCAGCCTCTTCTCAACTAATCGCTCATGATGTCGCGACTTCACCCTTGTCATATTCAGCTTATGTCTTTGGAGGCTTCAACGTTGTTGCGTCGCTGATTTCACCCTCTGCCGCGATAACAACTTCGCGTAACTCAGCTTCATCCTTCCAAACTCCGTCATAGCTTCATGATTGCCGCGACTCTCCATCCCGAATCGCGACATCAACTTTTGTCGCGACATCACGATGCTGTCGCGACATCATTCCCTTAGCTTCTGGTTAATCCTCAAATGCTTATCCTGTGATCTCTTACATGTAATTGGGCTTGTTTATTTCCTTTCACTTAACCTGATGTCGCGACCTCATAATCCGGACTGCAAGCCCAAACTCGCATCAATGAATCAACCATTTGTTTCATTCCCACCCCCACTTCTCGTGATTTTTATTCCACCATTTGCCGTATTTAATTCAGATTTCTTCTTTATACTCCCGCAAATAACAAATTTGATGAGTTTTCAATATATATGCATCTTAATTATTCCTTTTACATTAAAATCAAATTTAAAATGGACTAAAAATGGGGATGACTTTTAAGCTCATCAAACTCCCCCAACTTAAAATTTTTGCTTGGTCTCTCAAGCAACAAAAGAGGCAATTGTTTGTCCTCAAACAAAAAGGACATTTTTCTCATTTGTTCCACAGTCTTTATCATTCAACCCTTATAATCTAGAATTAAAAGATATCACTATTATTTCAAGTTTCAAGTTTCGATAAAAAATAGTACTTGCATACTTATTACAAATTTCTGATAAACTCCGATGTAAACGCTTATTTGTTAAGTCTTGTTTTGTGTGTAAAGTGTTTCACAACTTACCCAGCCTTTGAATTGGATTTAGTTAATCTTCTGGGAGTTTCTCTTAAACTGTTTATTAAAGTCCCATATGCTTGTTTTTCATATTGATCTCCACTAATATAGGTAAATTCAACCTTCAAAATCAATCAGGTCTTTCAGGCTTGTAATGTGAGGCTTGGGTCTGCGGGGTAGATGGATGGAATTTCTTAGGTTCAAATTACCCAAACTCTTCCCTCTTTCTTCTCAACGTTGCCTTTCTATTCCTTTAAACTTCTATAGTTGACTTCCAAGTTTCATTCAAGTATCTTCTGATTTATTTTCTTTAAATTGTTTTTGCTCCAATTTCAATTGTATTTCTCATAGTTGGAACTCTTCTCCGCCACTCTTTCAGGAAAAGTCTAATGTTTTGTCTTTTAGGCTTTCTAACACTCTTAACGAATCCTTTGGGTTAGTAGCTCCCATACCGCTTATATTAGGTACTAGTGTTGAAGCACCCTAAGAACTTAATTGTTCAAGAGAGAATAAGACAAAACTTCTTCCTTTAAGCTTTTCTTTCTCGTTATCCTCCTGCTTTTGATCTTTCTTTCTTCACCTTTTTCTGTATTTATTCTTTATTTCTCCAAAAATAAACTCCCCCAAACTTTGTCTCTTCCTCTCTCTCTGAGTCTTTGGGTAATCAAAGGTTCTTTACTGGAAGATTGTTTATACAGGATGGCTTAGGATTTCAATTTGCTTGTTTCAAGGCAAGGATCGCTTTTGGCTCAAATTCAGAACTATGTATGCGTAAGATATACATAGTGGTGGCCAGAATGGTCTGCTGCTCAAGGATGTGGCCTGTGATCATTGCCGCTTGTCTTACCTAGGATTTCGCTCAATCAATACTCAAATAAGTTCTGTGACTATGGATTTTAATTGAGTTTCCGTAAAATGTTCCTATTTTCAGTCAAAGTTTCAGAGGTGTTGTTGACCGAGGTGTATTATTTTCTTCAAGACTTGCGTTTATTCACTGTCTATTTACATTAGTTTAACCAAGTATTTTGTTACATCGCACAACTAATGATTTTTCTACCTAATCAATATGAACAAAACAATATATATTCCTAATTAAGTTCCCTTTTTATTCATGCCTCTATTCTTTTCTTTAAACAAATTAAACCGAATGTATATTACTCTGATTCCCAACAGAAAATAAACTTGCACAGAAACAAAATTCAAACATCAGGATCAACCAATTTGTAAATCAATAGAAATTTTATTCTCATATCAAAAAGATTTCGATATCGTACAAGTTGTCTCATTTACAATCATTTTTGTGACTAAGTTCAAGAAAACTCTCTACTTCCTGCTCGCAAATCATATATCTTCTCCAGAGCAGGTACCTCCCGCTCCAAAATTTGGCTCATCAGACCTTGAGCTCCTCCAATAATGATTCTGCTAGCTACACGCGTCGCTCAACAAATCAGAGGGCTGCTTCTCCACTTTTTCGAGATTTTATAGATGGGTTCTAATTAACCCTTCTTCTTATTCCATTCCAATCAACCACTCTCTGGATGCCACCACGTTTTATGGAATAAAGAATGGAATTGGTTTGTTTTCCGACTCCATTTATTCCATAAAAACAGCGTTTGCAATCCTTGGTCTCCTTCTTTTTTTTTTTTTTTTTTACTCTCATCCTCCCTTCTCTTTATTCTTTTTGATTGTTTCTCTTCCTTTGTTCCCCCATCCTTTTATAGTGAGTTGCGTCTCTTGGGAAGAACAAGGTCATTTCTTATTTCCTTCAATTTCTATGGGAGATTAATGAGATTCTTCAATTTATGCTCTTTAATTTCAACTGGGATTATTCATCGAGATTTTTGATCGTTTTTCTTGAATGTCTTAACTTTCCTATGATTATGCTCCTTGAAACTGAGAATATTCCACAATTTGGTTAGATCAAGAGATAAGTTTCTGTTTCTGCATTTATGACCATTTATTCTTGCAAAATTGTAAAATTTGGGTGAATTGTAGTTTCATGGATTTTAACTGAGACTAGACACTGAGTTCAATGTCAGGACACTGTTTTTTAAAGTAAGTATATTAACTATTGGACCACTAAATCAGACATTATTTAGTCGGTGTCATGACTCGCATTTTTATGTTGTGACCTGAAAATTTGAGTCACGACAGGGAATGTTCTTCCCTTCTTATATTTCTGTTATGACGAAATTTCATCATTTTGACTTTCTTTTCCACTTCTTATTCTTCATACTCCAGCATTCTTGGTTAACCCTTTTGAATCAGTGTTAGGTCCCAAAACAAAATTAATCCAATTCACAAAGAATATCTAAATTGTCACCACTCAAACGACTACAATTCAATTTATTTTTATCATGCAAGAATTTGACAATTTCTATTATGTCTCATATTCAATAGTTAGGCATTCAACACACGATAAAAAAAAAAAAACTCCCCCAAACTTGCAATCATGCTATATCAAATATAAAATTCTAACAAATATTTCAAATCAAATGCAAGTAAAATAAAAGTCAAGAGAAAAGAATAAGAACTCCCTTTTTTTTTTTGATTCCAATCATGTTATATCTGTTGTCCTGAAATGTGATTTCAGAGGTTCTTCTTTTTGTATATTCTTCTTTCTTTCCTCAAACTCGGCTTCCATTTTTAACTTCAAATTGAACTTCCTTTCTTTTATTCACCAAATGTATCAATGCATCCAAATTTTTATTTCTATAGTCAGACAAATTTTCTGTTCACCATTCATTCCACTCTCTTTGCTTATTATTTCTCTCTCCCCCAAGATTCAGGTGGTCTAATTTTGTATTCAAAGAAGATCCTTCCAAGTAGCATACATATTCTCATCTTCCCCATGTTTGAATTAGTAATTTCTCTTCTTGTCTCGTATGAAAGGAGTGTGAAAGAATCATTGAATAAGCTTCCATCACCTCTTCCCATGTGTTAACAGATTCATATGGTAGTGAGTTAAACCATGTTGCAAGTGTTCATTGGGATTTTCGTGAACGACTAAAGGAATCGGGTTTTCACAACCATGGCGCATCAATGGCTTGAGCTCAAAGTCGTTCACATCTATTGTCGCGGTCTCACTCTAAATATTTATCTTGATGAATGATTTCCATGTCCTCCATAGTATCCCTCGCTTCTTGAGTACTTCACAGAAATCATGATTGACTTCACCGCTTAACTTTCATCCGTCAAGTGGCGGCCGGTTCACTTCTTTGTCTTCAAGCTCTGAGTGTTCTCTCCAGCCTGCCTGCCGGACCAGATCAGATCCCTTTTTCTTATGCTTTAAAGGTCTTCCTAAAATCAAAGTACACTCAGATCAATAGGATTAAACTGGTCAACAAATATTTTCAATATGGTTTGTTAAAGGCTACAATAAATAACCACCGTTGAAAAGCTATTTTGTTCTTTTTCTTTAAAATGTCCAAATTAGTATTTCCCTTCTTTCGCCTGAATATCGATCTATCAAATTCTTTCTCGATCCCAACTGGCGCCATAAAACTTGCTGACTTCAGACTAAAACGCATATACAAATTTATTTGCACAATTACCAAAGGACCATTATCTAATCTCCTAAACCGCACTACAAACTTGTCGGTGACCAAAAATACTTAGAGTGAATCATTTTCAATTTTGGTTTCGCCTGATATAATCCAGTGCAATGTGTCGACAAGTAATAAATGGATATAAGTCCATATATCGATCCCACAGAGATCTCAAGAATTTTAAATCAACTACCCTGACTACTCAAGATCCATACTATTTAGGCTGTAAAATGATAATGGTGATCCTGCTTAAGAAGCTGGAAAATATACAAATATAAGGAAAGATAAAGAAAATCAAATAAGCTGAAATATAGAGAATAAAGAATAATGAATGGTTAAGAAAATAGATGGACACTGAATAGTTATCTTTTAGAGAGAACATCAAGACAATGCTATTGTGAAGTATCAATACCTGTAGTAAACATTGATAAATTTGCTTGTGTATTTTTGTGTTTTAAAATCATTCGCTGTGCTTTTAGCAAGATACCGATCTCTCCAAACCTACATTTCCTATTATCTAATTTTCCCGATTCTTCAAAGACAAGAAATTAAATAACTACTTTTAAAAGGGATTTCCTTAACTGGGTATTTTCTTAATACTTCATACCCATTTTATGGATCAGAACCTTAGCTCCCAAGTTATCGGTTGCTACATATACAACTTCCAGGATGCTCTTCCTCAAAATTAGAATAGATCACCCTCCTTGATTAGACTCAAATAACACCTGATTGGCCTCACTATTCTAATTGAGGTGAACTCTCTGCTTGTTTAAATTGATAACTCATTCAACTCTTTCTTGATTTCAAGTGAGAAGAGATTTATCGAAGTAAACTTGCAAAGCTCATTAGATCTCAAATAGTAGGTTAATATACCTTCAAGAAATTGTTCATAACTCTCAGGAATGCCTTCTCTGTGTCACTCAGAGGGCCTCCTTGAAATCAGAGCAATGAGACAAATCTTATAACGGGTATAAGAAACTGATATTCAGATCAAAAACAGTAAACCCATAACCAGAAGTAAATTCATAAACTGAAATTCAAAGTCAGAACTACTACGTGGGAAGATAGAGTCTAACAATAGCATTAACTTAACGGAAGTCGGGCTCCCACCACCGAATTACACACTACATCATTCTCCGATCATAAGAACGATCGCACTCTGAAACTCGGGAAAGCCTAATCTATAAAATTTGTCCGAACTTCAAACATTCCGTAGTACTCTGAAAAGAATTGAATTCAAAGATTCAGCCGTCAAAACGATAACATCCGCATCCATAAATGAAAACGAAACTAGAACGATAAATCTAATCTAATTTCCTAACCATCAACATTGAAGAAAAAGAAAAAAGAAAAGAAAAGAAACTAAAGGAAAATAAAGAAAATGAGCTCTTCAGCCACCCACTCCTCTCGCCCGTGTCACCACAAGTCGCTTCTTCATCCGGGGTAGTCGCATTTGATGTGGTTTCGACATTCTAATTCCAATGCGTATTTGTGGATTCCAAAGAAGGTCTTACAGCTGTTTCATAAATGCTGACATTGATCTCTTTGTCGCGACATCATTCATGTCGCGATTATCGATCTCTCGTCGCGACATCAACTTCTAAGTCTCAATGTACTTTTAAGTCTCAACGCCTTCAACCGATAGTCGCTGATGTCGCTGAAGACGATCCTTTGTCGCGATCACTTTATGTGTTTGCGTGTTTCACTGGTCTTCTTTCGATGTCGCGACATCGATATCTTGTCGCATCGCCAAGTCTTCGCAGCCTTCAATCGAGTCAGCCATGATGTCGCGATCTCTCAATCTCTTGTCGCGACATCGCCTATGTCTCGAGGCTTCATCAAGCTGTTTTCAGTCGCGACTTCAGTCCCAGGTCGCGGCGCGCCTCCGCTAACTCCAGCTCATCGCTCCAAACCTATCATAGCTTCAAGGCGTATTCTCTGTCTCGACTCTCCATCCCGAAGCCTGATATCAACCCTTGTCGCGACATCACGATGCTGTCGCGACATCATTCCCACTCGTTAATCCTCAACCGCGACCGTGATTCTGCCGCGACCAATTGCTTATTTCCTTCTACTTATCCCGGCTGTCACACTACAACTGGACTGCAAGCCCAAAACTGCATCAATGAATCAACCATTTGTTTCATCTCTGCCAAATTAATTTCTCGTATTTTATTCCACCATTTGTCGATTTTCCATTGCATTTTCTTTCTTTATAATTCCTTCAAATAACAAATTTGGTGAGTTTCTAATATTTCAGATTCAATTATTCCTTTTACATAAAATCAAAACAGTAAAAATGGACTAAAAATAGATGACTTTTAAGCTCATCAGTTTGCAATCTCATTTTCACTCACCAAGGTTTGTTATTTCACTTTGTCTATACAATTTACATTTAACAATTTCGATCTCCCATCATGCCGAATGTCGATTCGTGCACCCCGACATATGTGTTTAGTGCTCAAAAAGTGCTATTTTGAACCCTATTTTTAATAGGTTTTAAGTGCTTTTTGTGTACTAATTGTTATAATTAACCCGATTTACACATTACGGTCCCTACTATTTTAATGATCACATTTTGTGGAAAATTTTGCAGTTTTTACGAGCTAATCATGCCAACATTGTTGAGTCGATCCAAGCACGAAGAATTCTAGTCAAACTTAGCATTTCAAATCAAAGATCAGAAGGAATGAGTGGCAAAATGTGAAGAAAACACCACCGCAGAAGCCCGCAGCAATCGTATTACTAGCCAAAGACTGTGCATCCCGCAGCCTCTGCTCTCCCGCATTTCACGACTTTTTTGTTTTTAAGCACAATTTTGGTTTTTCCTTTCTACCCTTGTTTTATCCACTTATGTTTGATTGGATTGTATTTCACTTGGTTTGTAAGGCCACATAAGCCATTTCGATACACCGTCGAGGAGGGATTTTTTTGTCGAAATAAAATTGTGGCTTCGTTTCTCCCGTTTTTTCTCCCTTTTCCTGCATTTTCCTTTCTACAAAGCCAAACACTTCTCCGAGATGACAACCTCAGAGGATGTTGGTTAGATCCTTCCTCCTTGAAGAGGGACGGTTGGCTAGGTGCTGAGGTAACTCACTCGCTCCCGTTTTAACGCACGTATTTATGGTTGTTTGTGTTCCCGCTTCACTTAGGTTAAAATCTCTTAAGCATGCCTCTTTAATGTGTATTTGCAAGCTTTTGGGTTCAATGGATACTTTCACTAGGATCCATTGAGGCTCATTTAGTTGTCTCCCCGCTAGTTATCGTGGATTAGGTTTTCGAGATGCCACCGTTGGGGAACATTTATGCCCATTTAAATGCTATGTTTCTAAAGTGGAAAATCATAGGGAAGTAGCTTTAAAGTTAAAATGAAGATCCGCCGGGAAATGATTATATGTCAAGTTCCAACGCGAGAAAATACCCGGGGACATGTGGTTACCTTGAAACCCTAAACCAGTGGCCTAACACTTCAAGGGGTTCTATTTTACATTTTTTTCTTGTTTTAGCTTCAGTCAGTGAACACCCAAAACCCCCCTGTTTTAACCAAACCCCAAAATCCAAATTTAATTCACCAGTTTTGATTTCACTCAAATCATTTGTACGAAGAAAACCCATCCCTGTGTTCGACCCTAGACCGTTATATCAAGCAAGATTCACTACTACAAAGAGGAACTTAGGAATATAAATTTTGTTGGATTCCAGATCACCCTAACGGGCACTAATCAAATACGCCGTTGTTTGATGGTGCCAAACCACGCTTGATAAGTTGAAGTGCATTTGTGATCAACATCACAAGTGAAGGTGACCTTTAACCCTTTGAATCCCAATAGCCGAATCGCAAGTGTTCATCAATTTGCAAGAATCGCATCAGGTTTTTTGTTTTTGTTTACGTACT
This sequence comes from Tetrastigma voinierianum, assembly GCA_016808115.1. Taxonomy (NCBI): domain Eukaryota; kingdom Viridiplantae; phylum Streptophyta; class Magnoliopsida; order Vitales; family Vitaceae; genus Tetrastigma; species Tetrastigma voinierianum. Next base: position 401,340 of record JAEQBH010001793.1, read on the forward strand.
CATTGTTATTTTAGCTAAAGATAACCCTTGCAAGCTGTTTGTGCTATTTCTTGAGTCTCGCCAGGTAATGTGTTTATGCACCACACCGGGAAAGATAGAAGATCGTAGATCGCAAAGAATCGAGCACCACCCGAACAAGGCAAGGAAATCATGTGCCAATAGACTGTACTGGATCCCCTACCCGAGGAACAAGCAGAGTCGCCCAGTACCCTGTAAAGAATCCAACAAATTTTTATAGATCACGAGGACCATATTCACCCTCCCCAGTTAAGTTGCCCCTTCCTCGGGGATCATACCTCTCACAAGCATGTAAGAAGAGGCCTTATTTAGTACCCTTACTCCCCATATCATGGTGGTATGGAAAATGAAAACCATACACACACATAAGGGATTTTGAGAGGTTTGCACAACCTTTAAGGAAGGTATGATTGGTTATACTACAACAGCATTTTAATCGACTTAAAGGACAAGGCCAAGATTTGCTTAACCTACCCAGGCCTAGAACCATAAGAAATTAGCTGATCACAAGCGCAGTTTTTAAAAATTCTTCTCATAAGACCAACAATTTGAAGAGACAAATTTACACCTTTGCACCAAGACAAGGAGTTCTACCGTTGTTTGGAAAGATTCATAGAGACCATTAGTGCTCATTCCACAAAGTATGGGTTTCTGATACATGGATGTCAAACCACTTTATGGTGGTATGTCTCCTCGCTATAAACACCATTGGAAACTATGGGGAGATTTTCCGAGTAAGCATCCCTTGATGAAGCCATGGATTTTCTGAACTATGTGGTCAAACTTCAAGGGTCGGGATGAACCAAACCCGAGAGAAATGGAAAGAAAAATGCCTTTAGCCAAACTTCTAGGAGCCGGGATGTATGCACTCAATGTGAGGATGTAGAAATGAAAGCTAGAATTTCAACCTTAGCTAGGAAGGTGGAGGAGCTGAAGGAAAAAGGCTCCATGAAGGCAATGCAAGGACTGAAAACACCGCTGCACTAACCCATCTACCGCCCCAAACCCACGTAATCCAGGAGAACATGACACAAGTGCTCCATCAATGAAGGATTTGATGTCAGAGCATGCAAATATTGTAGGTCAATATAAGCCACCACAACCTAATGCCCAATATGGTAATACCTACAATTCCAATCGAGGAATCACCCAACCTCTCCCGAAACCCAATCCCCCGCCTATGTGCCCCCTGCCAAACTGCTTGTCTGACTCTAATCACAACCACCTCCATCCTCATCTCCAGTAGAACAAGCCATCCTAAATTTGAGTAAGGTGGTGGGTAACTTTGTGGAAGAACAAAAAGGGATCAATGTGCAACTGGCACAAAGGATTGATACTGTAGAGAGCACACTGAATAAGAGAATAGATGGGCTTGAGAGCAATCTTAACCAGAAAATTGACAACCTGCAGTATTCAATCACAAAGATCACCGTTGTCGGAGGTACAGAGCAGTGGCTACTTTCTTCCCAAATACTACAAATCCGAAAGGAGTGCAATGAGGTGGCTCATCTAGTAATTCGTGAATGGATGAGGTCAAGGCTATAATCACCACTGAGGAGTGGAAAAGAGGTTGATCGGCCCATGCCCAAGCTGTTGATGAAACCCGGGGGAAGGAGAAGAAAATGGAGCCGTAACACATTTCTGAAGAGGGACTCGATGAAACACTACATGCCCCCGCCTCCATTTCCAAAAAAGCACTTAGAGCAAGAAGAAGGCATCTCGGCAAGCGGGCATCCTAGAAGTCTAATGCAATTAGAAAGTCAACATACCTCTTTTGGACATAATCATGATCCACCGCCTGTAAAATTTTTTGAAAGATCTTTGCACAATCAAGAGGGATTAGGTATTGAGAAAAAGGCATTTCTTACTGAACAAGTCAGTGCCATAATCCAAAGCAAGAATCCAGTCAAATACAAGGATCCAGGATCTCCCACAATTTCGGTAAATATTGGTGGGACTTGTATAGACAAATCTCTACTTGACCTAGGAGCCAGTGTGAACCCTCTTGCCAAGTAGTACGTGTTTGGCGGCTAGGTTTGGGTGAACTTAAACCTACCAACATAACAACATCATTGGTAGATAGATCGGTGAAGATCCCTAAGGGGTTGAGGATGTCTTGGTGAAAATAGACAAATTCACACTACCCGATGGAATTTTGTAGTTCTCGGCTGTAGGCCCGATTGCGAATAAGACGATCATGTGCCAATCATCCTAGGAAGACCATTTCGCGCTGCCCGATACAATTATCAGTACTTAGAAATGGAGTCATGCAACTTACATTTGGAAATATGACCTTGGAGCTAAACATATTCCATTTGAACAACAAACACGAGAATTTGTCGAGAAGATGAAAAGCAATTAGCGGTAAGTTAGTTCGATTGGTCGACATGCGGGAAGGCGAGAGTGTCAAGTACAAGAAATGGCCGGTAAGTTGAAGCAGAGGTTTTGGTATTGCCATCAGTACTCACTGCAGGGCAATTGCTTAGTTCAAATTCAATCAGTGAGAACCAAGTCAACAAGGGGAAATCTAACACCATGGAATCAGCTCAGGTCACCGAAGGGGTTGAGGAGATCATCCTCCTTGACCCTCCTTGAGTAATTTCGTAACGTTGGGCTGATTTGGTGTTCTCACAAACCAAATTGCAGCTCAACAATTTTTTCTTTTTGTTTTAATTTAGTCAATTTTAAAACTTTCGGTTATTTTTAGAAAGTTTCTTAACTTAGCAGTTTTCTGTTTTTAGTAACTTTGTAATTATAATATAGTATCTTATATTAATTTTTTAATTACAGTATCATATAATAATTTTTATTATAATAATAATTTTTTATTTTATTTCTTATATTATTAATAATTAAGCTAAAATTTTTGAAGTACGGGGTGGGTGAAGCAGAAGTTTAGCCAAATTCGCTACACTAAGCGAATTAAGTGAAAAGACCCTTGGTACCATAAAGGTCTATAAGAGGAGGGGAGGGGTTTTGTTTTCACACCTTTCATTTTCCTCTCGGCCTACTGTAGTGCCACACGAGTTTATTTGCCCTTGCCGCGACCAGGGGCCGTAGAGTCCACTTCTTGCGTGGATTGTTTTGACCACCGATCCGCACCTGCTGGCAGAGCCATCCTTTGTGCTCACACGCCGGCCTCGGTAGCCACGTGCCCTCGGCTCGGCTTGCCTTGCCCTACCACTTAACTTGGTCATCCGCAGTAAAAACCTGTTTGAGGCTCTACGCAGCGCGAGCCACGGTTTTTCGCGGCACGAGTTCTTTGCCCGGCCTGTCTCACCACTAGCTATCCGCGGCCCATTAGCGTGTGCGATCAGCGCACATAGTCCCTGAGCCACACCGGTAGTCGCTGCCCGCTCCTTACGCGCGCATTATCCGATTGCCACCGGTTCCCTGCCCGGTGAGCCACCGGTTCATTTACTGCATTATTAGTGTGACTCGATCGTCGGTAGTGGGCACATACCCGACCTGCCGGTGCCTTTGTTTTTTATTTTTGATCTGACCCGGCATACTCGAGTTCGTCATATTCACAGTTATATGGTTGTTTAGGGGTGGAGTCAGCCGCCCGTAGTCGGTTTAGTACACCCGGCGAGAGGTCCGACCCCGTTACCGGCTCAGTCCGGGGCTTGATCCCGAGAGCCTCGGGGGATTTCGGCGATACGGTTTCTGGATGGGACCGGGCCCGGAATCACTGTGCCTCAGCGGAGATCTAAGAGGGCTCGGCCCTCCAAGCGAGCCCGCACATCAGGCCCAGGTGAGTCATCCTCATCCAGGCCTCAGCCGTCGCCCGACCACATACGTGAGCATCATCGCCTCGGTTGTCGCACCTCGGGGATCGGGAGGCGGGTTGTTTTGTCGGGCACCCCATTCCGGGGAACGTCGCGCTTCATTCGAGAGACTTCCACGGGGAGTCATATTACGACGTCCCGGCACTGTTGGCGGATCCCAGATTCAGGGATTCGATGCGACTGATCGAGCACTACTCCCTGCTACCATTCATGAGGTCGGCGTGTGTACCGGGTAGTTGCCCGATTCTACCATTCGATGACATCCGGGCGCCTAGTCCGCTTGAGCTCAGGTTCACTATCGACGATCGCCCGGGAGTGCTTAGAGCAGCGGACATTTCAGCTTAGCGTTGGGCTGCGAATACGCTAGCCCAGGTGGGAAGGAGTTATCGAAATTTGGTCTCACCGAACACAGAGATGGTCCTTGATCTTGCTCGAGACACCACATTGGGCGGTGCTCTTGGGAAGTGACTCCAGCCTCATATGCTCCTGATCGATCACATATTCAGGACCCGACCCTTTCCCCTAACTAAACGCTACGTACGGTGGAGGGGGCGCGTCTAGGGGCTGCTTTCTGGATCTCGAGAGGGATCTTGGTTTTAGTCCATCTGGTGGTGATGGCCTCCACGATGCATTTTGAAGAAAAGGTCACGAGAAGGGCACGGTTCGGCGGAGAGTCTACCCTTCTTGATGCCCGCGGCTGCTATGCAGTCCTTGAGCATTTAGGTTTTCGGAGGAGCCCCGGATAGAGAGGAGGATCCGATGCCCTCTGGTTCTGTCGATGGAGCGAGTGATGGCCATGCCCGTATCTTTTATCCTCCAGCAGCAGGACCAGGAGGAGGTTCCAGCCCCTGAGCCCGAGGGGTGGAGAGGAGTCCCGGCTCATATGTCCCCCTCCGTCTCCTCACTCCACGATTCCATCGCATCGCGGTGATACACGACCCATGCGCACATCACATCGTTCGGCCGGGTGCGTTCGTTGCATTTCGAGAGGGTGGCCGGGCGTGATGGATGCGATTTATTCGTGCGGCTACCTAGGCGGCCTGGGATCGAGAGTTGGCTCGGTGTCACTCCCATCTTTGCGGCCAGTTATGACTCACTGGGTCTTCTTCGTGAGGATCGGAGAAGGCCAGCGCGTGTGACATCTTTGGATGTGTTGTTCATGGCCCGACAACGATTTGAGACACCACCACCACAACGGTGAGGTGGTTAGGTTTCTTTATGTTTTTGTATAGTTACCGCGACTTTATCAAGCGCCTACTAATTTTTGATTAGGATTTATGTGGTAGCCATAATAGGCGAGTGATACTTTTCTTATGTTTAACTTTGTATTCATGTACTAGCCATTTTGGCTATATCAAAAAGCTATTAGTATATATATCTGATTTTGCATATCATGTTTTTGTGCCTTCACCATGTGTAACTGTTTTTGTCTTCAATTGGACAATTGAATTGCTTCAATTGAGCAATTGAATTGCTGATTGAATGATTGAATTGCCTTTTGTTGGAAAATTGAATCATTATGAGATTCCTTTATGTTAGAACAAATTCCATGTTTGAAATAATTTTTGGTCAGTTAAAGTCCCAACATACTCAACTTGAACATTTCTCCCTTAAGCTAATTCACACACTGCACACCAGATTGTTTCAATAGGTTGTAAATTTGTATACCTCCTTTCACTTTGCATAGCCGGCCTTAGGCATGTTGGCAACCTAGGATAGGTTTGTGTTACCCACATTTGAAGACGATGTAGTCTTCCAAAAAGGAAAAAGAAAAGAAAAGCAAAAGAAAAAGAAAAAGAAAGAAAGAATAAAAATTGCAACGCTTTGCCTTGGCTTAGAGGCACGGTCGGGTATATAAACGAAAGCCTTTAAAGCCCGGTGCCCTAAACCTTCACTGGTTGGGAGTCGTGACTTTGTGTTCGCTACATGGGTGGATGGGTGGAGTTTAGCAAGTTGTAGGTGCTGTAGTCTCGAAATCATTCGAAGTCCGGGGTGAAACCTGAAGAGTTTGTGGTCAGTTGATCCTTTTGGCTTGGTGCCCTAAGCCTTAATTGGTTGGGAGTCATCGGTAGATCCCTGTTACATGGACTTTGGTGAGGTCGATTCCTCAGCATTGCACCTGGCCTTAAAAATAATTGTGGAATAAGAGGGTGGGTCCTGATCTATTTAGGTTGGTTAGCATGCTGGGTCGTGGTTGTGGCAGCTGGGTTGGGAGAGTGCAGTTTGACAGTTTATTGTTGAGAGTTGATAAAATAAACACTTAGATTTTGGTGGAGTTTGGTTGATTCAACGAGATGGAGACTCTCTTTTGATGCTCAATTTTGTGAATTCATTCTCTCATGTTAATTATTGGACCACGACATTGATTATTCTTACTTAAGGTTAGGCATTACTTCTTCGCAGCCTTTTGAGTTGCAACCTTTTGTAATATAATTTTGTTATGTCGTTTGTATGCTCTTTCTTTCTTTCTTTCTTTCTTTCATTGCTAAGGGACTAGCAATGTGTAGGTTAAAGTGTGATTGAGTGCCCCAAAGTGCTATTTTAGAACCCTATTTTTAATAGGTTTGGCGCTTTTTGTATACTAGTGTTATAATTAACGATTTACACATTACGGTCCCTCTTATTTAATGATCACATTTTGGCAAAATTTTGCGATTTTTACGAGCTAATCATGCCAACATTGTTGTTGGAGTCGATCCAAGCACGAAGAATTCTAGTCAAACTCGGCATTTTCAAATCAAAGTTAGAGAAGGAAGAAGGGCAAAATGTGAAGAAAAACACCCTTGCGGGGAAAGCTTCTCCTGCGAGCAACGCCTGCAACTCCGGCCGCGTGCATCCTGCGGCCCCACGTTTATACGCATTTCACGCACTTTTGTTTTTGCTCTGATTTTTGGTTTTTCTCCTTTCTACCCTTGTTTATCCACTTATGTTTTGATTGGATTGTATTTCACTTGGTTTTGTAAGGCTCATAAGCGATTTTGATACTGCTTGTTGAGGAGGGATTTTTCTTTGTAAATAAAATTAGGGCTCCCTAGTTCTCTGTTTTGCTCTCCTTTTCTCTCATTTTTCTCTCCCTTTCTCATTTGCCAAACACTCCTCCGGGGATGCTCAGAGGATGTTTAAGCAGACCTCTTTCCTCCCTTGAGAGAGGGCGGTGTTAGCTAGGGTGTGGAGTGTAACTCATGGAGTTTTTGTTTTTAAGCACGTGTTGTAGTTTAATTTGTGTTACCTTGCTTCTCACTTAGGTTAAAATCTCTTAAGCATGCTCTTTCACTGTCATGTATTTGGCAAGCTTTTTGGGTTCAATGGATACTTTCACTAGATCCATTGAGGGCTCAGGATCAGTTGTCTCTACGCTAGTTATAGGTAGTTAGGGTTTTTGAGATGGTTTTCCCACATTAGGAACAGTTTAGCCTTATTTAAATGCAGTATTTCTAGGGAAAATCATGAGATTAGATTTTAAAATAAATGAAAGATCAGTTGAGAAGCGCTATCATGTCATGTAGCTCCCCCAGAGAAAAAATACAGGGGACATGTGGTTGCCTTGAAACCCTATTAGGTGGCTAACAGCGAGGGGTTACATTCACATTTTTTCTTGTTTTTAGCTTGAGTCGGTAGGCACCCAAAACCCCCTGTTTTTAACCAAACCCAAAATCCAAATTTAATTCACTAGTTTTGATTTCCTCAAATCATTGTGCGAAGAAAGCTCATCCCACGTGTTCGACCCTAGGCCGTATATTGCATTGCTTGACTACGTGATAGGAGGAGACAGGAATATAAATTTTGTTGACCATGCCCCCTACCGTGTACACCCAGTCCAATATGGTCACTTATAAATGTCATACGCCATCAAGATGGATGCCGATTGGTGCATCCCACCAAGTGGGACATTTCTTCAATGCCATACACTATCATGACGGATGTCGATTGGTGCATCCCGCCAAGTGGGACATTGGACATTTTCGGTTTTCCTTCATGACAGATGCTGATTGGTGCATCCCACCATGTTGGTTGTTCGGTATATCGATTCAATTTAAGATGTCAAGAATTAACCAATTCGTTTTCAATTCAATTAATCGCTCACATGCAATTAATTGTCAAACAATTCATATATCACATTTTCAAATTCTTATGCACTTTCGTAATATCATTTCAAAGATATACTCATTTTAGATTTATTTGGTAAACCACCAAAACACTTGAAGTAAGGATAGAGATTCAGTGAACAAACCAATTTATTGATCCCTTGTCTCTTTAGATTCCGGTCCTAGGTCGGTTGTCGTCTTCACCCGTACCTAGTTAAATACAAATTTTCCATTCTTAGTGGTTGAACAAATATCATGCTTAACGAATCTCGTCGGGGTATAGCGAAGTATGGTACATTTTTTTCATTTAGTTTTATTCTTAATTGAACCCACATTGTACCTTTAATAAGGTCCCTAAACAATCGGTGTTCGAATACGGGACTTACTTGGTCTGAAAATATGCAAAAAATAGGGTTAGGGACCATCCCGATGCAGGGTACCACTGATCGTACCGGTACCACCTGATGTAGTGGGTACCGTACCCGCTAATACTAATGCCTGGTACCCCTTGTTCACGCACAATGGGTACAGTACCAACTTTGAGAATGCTTGGTACCACTGCGACCTGATTACACTTGAAGCGCAGTTCTCGGGTGCACTCTTCCAATATACCTACCCAATCAACTACACCCATCAAAACCCACCATGGAATCCACCTAAAACAACTCTAAAAGTGGGCTAGAAACAATAAGAACCCTTTTTTCTTTAAGTTAGGGCCTTTCCTACAGTCAATCACAAAAAAGATGAAGTTAAGGTTTTGTTTTCTTACCTTAGTCTCTTCAAATCTTCTCTTCCATGTTGCTTGGTCTCTTAGAAGCAAGAAATGGGAAACAATCCCACCAAAATCACTCCTTCTTTCAAACCCTAGCTTTTCTCCCATTTTTCCTCTCCTTCTCTCCCAAAAACGGGATTGCTCAAAATGAGCCCCCTTAGATCACTTTTGGTCCTTAAATCTCATTTAAGTGTAAGGCCATGTTTGGCCTACACACAAATTCCATTTCTCCTTTTTGGTCTTCAAACCTTTATTTCCTTAAAGCCTTGTTTGGCTTACCAAAACCCATTTTTGGGTTAAGTTCCCCCAATTTATTATATAGCCCACATTTCATTTTATTTGCACTTCAATCCCCATATTTACACTTAGACATATAAACTCATCTACAATTGACCCTTAGGTCGTCATTTTACAAAATTTCAAATTTGCCTTTTTACACTTGGGTAAATTTTCGGGTTCAATCAATTCTCATTTAGCATATAATATTTGCATTTGGCTTTTAGCCATATAATCATTTAATCAATATTCATTTAACAATTCCCAGAAAATACCCAAGTTGGCTCAATTTATACCCGGAATATATAAGAATTTTTATTATAAAATTCTAGGGTATTTTTGGGGCATTACAACTCTCCCCCATTTAAGAAAATTTCGTCCTCGAAATTTACCTTACTTAAACAATTGCGGATACTGCTACCACATCATCCATTCACTTTCCAAAGTGTCTTTTTCGGTCTTGTTGTTTCTCCACAACACTTTGACTAACATAATCTTCTTGTTCCGCAATTCTTTCACTTCTCAAGCCAAGATTTCTACTGGCTCTTCTTCATATGATAAATCCGGTCTAAGCTCAATTGTCTTTGACGAGACTACGTGCGATGGACCGGATTAGTACCTCCTCAACATCGAGACATGGAAAATATTATGGATATTTTTCCAAGTCCGGAAGTAATGTACTAATCACATGTACCCGCTGGACCCGCACCCCGATCACCTCATATGGACCAATAAACCTAGGGCTCAACTTGCCCTTTTTCCAAATCTCAAACACTTTTTCGCCGATCTCATATCGAATATTTTTTCTTTACATGTCGGCATATGATTTTCATCTATCGGTGGCAATCTTCTTCAGCCTCTCTCTGATAATTTTCACTTTTTCTTCAGTCTCTTGTATCAAGTCGGGGCCAATCACTTTCTTTTTGCTCAATTCCGTCCAACACAACGATGTTCTACATTTTCTTCCATATAAAGCCTCATAGGGCGCCATTCCAATACTTGATTGGAAACTATTGTTGTACACAAATTCAACTAAAGAAATGTGTTGATCCCAACTACCCTCAAAGTCGATCACACAACTCCTTAACATATCTTCCAGAATCTAGATCACTCTCTCAGATTGTCCATCCGTCTGTGGGTGGAACGTTGTACTGAAATTTAGTCAAGTGCCCAAGGCCTCTTGCAATTTTCCCTAAAATCTCAAAGTAAACCTCGGATCTCGGTCTGGAAATAATGGATACAGAATCCCATGTAACGAACTATTTCCTTGATATACGACTTTTCTAGCTTATCGAGTGAATAGTTGGTTCTCAACGACAGGAAGTGAGGTTGACTTGGTCGATCAGGTCCGCCACTACCCAAGCGGAGTCATGCTTTCTCCTTGTCAATGGTAACCCAACAACAAAATCCATGAGTAATTCGGTCCATTTTCACTCCGGTATTCTAATGAACATATAATCGGAAGGAGCAGTGCTGCCTTTACTCTTTGACACACAAAACACTTGGTTACAAACTCACGATACATCTACTTTTCATTCAGGACCACGGTCACGAAACTTTAAATCTTGATATATCTTTGCTGCACGGATGCATAGCAAAATCCTTGTATTGCCTCTTGTAGAATGGCTTTCTTCAATTCACTATCATTGGGTACACAAACCCGATCTTTATAATACAAGGATCCATCTTCCTTCACTGAAAACTCGGTTTCTTTTCCATTTCCAATCTGACTTATTATGGCAGCAATTTTCTCATCTTTCTTTTGTGCCCCTAGCACTCGATTCAACAAATTTGGTCTCACTATCAATTATGTCACTACTGTACCATTGTCTGTCAACGACAATTGAGCATTCAACGCTTCAAGAGTTTGCACTGTCTTTCTACTCAAAGCGTCTGCCATTACATTGGCCTTTCTCTGGTGATAGTCAATCACGTAATCATAATCTTTTATCAATTCCATCCATCTTCGTTGTCTCAAGTTAAGCTCTCGCTATAAGGGCAAATACTTAAGACTCTTATGATCTGTGTAAATGAAACACTTTTCTCCATTACAGTGTCCTCCAGTACTCAGCAAAATAGTGAAGAGTTGATCATGCGTAGGGTAGTTCTTTCATGCGGCTTCAACTATCTTGAGCATAGGCTGCCACTTCACCCTCTTGCATTAGGACACATCAAGTCCATTTAGTGACGCATCACTAAAGATGCATATTCTTTACCCGCAGTCGGTGAGTAGAAGCAGGGGCCTCGGTTAAGTATTTCAGCTTATCAAACTCGCGACATTTTGCTCCATTCATACTTTACATTTTTCTGGAGCAATCTCGTCATAGGGGCTGCAGTCATAGATTACCCTTACGAATCTTTGTATTAACCTACCGGTCCGGCTACGCCTTACGTAACATTTCTTGGTGGCTTCCACTCAACAACCACTTCTATTTTCTTTGGATTCACTCGAATTCCTTCTTTCGATATAATGTGCCCAAGAAAGGACACTTCATTCAACCAATACTCATACTTGCTTAGTTTCGCATACAACTGCTCTTTTCTTAAAGTCTCTAACACTGCCCGAAGGTGTGTGTCGTGATTTTCCTGATATTTTGAATACACAAGAATGTCGTATATGAACACTACGACAAACTAATCCACATACGGTCGAAAAACACGATTCATTAGGTCCATGAAAGCCGCTGGAGCATTTGTCAGACCAAACGGCATTACAAGGAACTCATAATGTCCATATTGCGTTCTAAATGTCGTTTTATGCACATCCACATCTTTAATTCTCAACTGATGATACCTAGATTGCAAGTCAATCTTCGAAAAGATACTTGCACCTTTCAGTTGGTCAAACAAATCATCAATTATGGGTAACGGATACTTATTATTTACTGTCAACTTGTTCAGTTGTCTATAATCAATACATAGCCAAAGTGTACCATCTTTCTTCTTAACAAAAAGCACGGGAGCTCCCCATGGTGATAGACTTGGTCGAATAAACCCTTTTTCTAGCAGTTCTTGTAACTGCAATTTCAATTCCTTTAGCGCCATTGGAGCCATTCGGTACAGTGTAATGGATGTCGACGTGGCACTTGGTATAACGTCAATTGCGAACTCAATTTCCTATTAAGAGTAATCACGGAAACTCTTCTGGAAACTACGTCCAGGAAAGTCACTACTTGATGAGATGCTCGGATACACTAGGCCTTGCCTTTACCGTATCAATCACATAAGCCAAGTAGGCTTCACATCCTTTCTGCACCATTGTTCTCGTAGTGGTTGCGGATATCACATTAGAGAGGTGATTCGACCTTTCGCCGATGAAAATAACCTCATTGTCATTCGGTGTCCTTAAGGTCACTCCTTTCATTCAACAATCCACCATCACTTGGTGTCAGGACAACCAATCCATCCCTAAAATTACATCAAACTCCTTAAAGGATAATTCGATCAATTCCCCAGAAAACTCATACTCTCGTATTTTGATGGAACAATCTCTATACACTCTCCCTTGGTCACCCTCGACCTTAAGGGGACTTATACCACTCATGTTTGTCCTACTAAGACCAACAAGATCCCCGTCATAGTCATGTCATCCTTTATATGCAAATGCAATGTATGTCAAATACCATTTTCAAAATCCTTTTACAAAATCGTTGAGGGCCCTTTTTCTAGAAACGCCTAAACCTAGGCCTACGATACCACTTAAATTGCTTAGCACCCCTTTCCGGTGACGATAGGCGAGATCGAGTAGGTCCGGGATGCTCGTTTATTTCTTTTGATTTACATTTTATTAAATTTGCTTTTTGAAAAGTATCGTGACCCAAATCCTCGGCTCGACCCAAACGACGAATCCGAACCGGAGCCTAGTTTAATTCGACTGTTTTTTTTTATCTTATCGAAACATTTATTTATGTTATTCCACTTTAGAATTTTTAATTATGCAGAAGCATTTCATTTTGGGAAAACCCATAAACATTTACAAATTCAATTTACCATAGACACAAGGCCTTTTTAAATATTTTGAAAACGGTTGCAAACGATAGGCCTATAAACATTTACATTTATACAAACACATTTTCATTAAAGGCATTCTACGCCCCTTCAAAAAAGAGTAATAAACACTGTTTCTAAGTTTAACTCGTTTGATTACAAAATATCAATGTTCAAAATGCGATGTATGCTCATGTAGGGATATATACTTATACGCCACACACTTTCTCTATGACTCTGCGCTTCTTGTTCTTGGCCTTCTTTCATGTTCACTCGATACCTGCACATAGTTAAAACTACACGCTAAGCATTTTTCGCGCTTGAGTGGTTCTATCTGATTCTCTATACACCCACGACATGCTTTTATCCAATCATGGTTTGTTACTCTATTTCAATTATCAATGCATAACAATACATATGCCCCTTACATTTGTACATACTTTCATTTACAAATATGCATTTTCCAATCACGACAATTCATTCTGAAATAATTCATGAGATTTAAGCATATACTCATAAAATGTATTTGGTTTGCAATCTCATTTTCACTCATCAAGGTTTGTTATTTCACTTTGTCTATACAATTAACATTTAACAATTTCGGTCTCCCATCATGTCGGATGTCGATTGGTGCACCCCGACATGTGGTCACTTATAAATGCCATACGCCATCAAGACAGATGTTGATTGATGCATCCCACCAAGTGGGACATTTCTTCAATGCCATACACCATTATGACAAATGCCGATTGGTGCATCCCGCCATGTGGGACATTGACATTTTTTGCCGCCGCGGCGATTCCGATGCCGATTGCATCCCGCCATGTAGTCGCTCGTATATCGATTCAATTCAAGATGTCAAGAATAAAACCAATTGCGATAATTCCATTAATCGCCTCACATGCAATTAATTGTCAAACAAGCCATATATATCACATTTTCACCCATATGCACTTTCGTAATATCATTTCAAAGATATACTATTTTAGATTTATTTGTAAACCACCAAAACACTAAGTAAGGATAGAGATTCAGCTGAACAAAACTACCTTCATCGATCCACATTCCTGGCCTCAGCCGGTTTCGCCACCATACTCTAGTCAAATACAAATTTTCCACTCTGCTGGCTGAACAACATCAGTGCAACGAATCCTCGTGTACTATCACTGACTTAACGGAAAACATGGAAAACAGTGTCATGAGGATCATCGTACCGCATTCACTGATCTGCACCGCATACCACCGTCAGAAGTGGGTACCTATGACCACTAATACAGTACCAATACCACTGCCAAATAATTCGGTACCTATGAGCCATCAACTGGTACCTGGTGACCAACTTTGGTACCGGTACCATCATGTTCCGCCTCGTGAAAATTGTAGATTTCTCCATTTTTCTTCAATATACCTACCCAAATCCTTCCTACATCAAAACCCACCATGGAATCCACCTAAACAACCCAAAAAGCCGGCCATGGAAGCAATAAGAACCCTTTTCTTGCTGTGGCCTTTCCCCAAAATCAAAAATCATAAAAGATGAAGTTAGGTTTTGTTTTCTTACCTTAGTCTCTTCAAACCTTTCTCTTCCATGCCGCTTGGTCTCTGTAGCGCCAAGAAATGAGAAACAATCCCACCAAAATCACTCCTCTGAAAATCGACATAGCACCAAATACATATTTCGAGCCCCGCTTACAGCGCAAAAAAAGCTTTGAGCACTTTTTGTATACTAATCAACTTAAATAACCCAATTGACACATTGAGGTCCTGACTTTGCTACTGATCACATTTGTAGCTATTGTAGCTCATGCCAAGTAATTTCATTTTCGATTCGACCCAAACACGATGGAACCCAGCCTAATTTGAAGATGCATGATCAAGCAGAGGAGATTCGGGAGCAAAAACGCGGTAAGAGAAGGGAAGACACAAATGGGAAATTGTGGTTACTGGGGTACCCGCACCGCAAATTTCGCAGGTTTCAAAATTTCAATGATCGCTTCTCAGACAACATTTGACTACTAATTCATTTGTTTATTTTCACAAATTTGCCCTCCTGATGTAATTTTTGGTTCCTTTATACATTTTTGTAATATCCTGCATCGAAAGCACCTATATAAGCTCACTGTTTTTTGTAACATCAATAATCAACTAATCTTCACCATCAATAAGGACTTGCCGCTAAGTTTCCTTCCCCTCTCCTAACGCTGTGGTGATTTTCTCTCCTCTTTCCTTCATTTTCCTTCATTTTCTCACCATCTAAGCACACCTTGATGGTGACAAATCAAGGCATGCTTGGCTAAAACCTCCTCATCCTTGAAGAGAAAGGCCACTGGGTGAAGGTTTGAAGGTAAAAACACTGTCCTCATGTTCATAACAAAAGCACTTATGCCCTTTTACGTTTCTGCATCTCACGTTTAGGTTTGAATCACCGCATGTACCCTGGAGCGGCCAAGACTTGGCAAGCTTCAAGGTTCGTTGATGCTTCATCAAGCAGATCCACTAATGCCCGCTAGTTGTCATTGATGAGCCCCGCAAAGTTAGATCCGATGGTTTTAACTGCTTTGAAACATAAATGGCTAATAAATGCTATACATTAGGAGAAAAACTTGTAGGCTTTAGGTTTTAGAGCCAACTGAAGACCCGGTTCGGGAAATGACTATAAGTCATCCTCCCCAACGCGAGGAAAAAGACCCGAGGACATGTCGTTGATGCCTGTAATCCAACCCAAAGGGCTCGAGACTTCAATGAGTTCTCTTCCTAATCTTATTTCAATTTATTTTCAATTTTCAACCATTCTCCCACACTGTTTTTACACAACCTCTCAAATCCAAAAAGAGAAATTAATGGCCTCAATTCATCGCACTCTTCTCTCACTAAGGAAAACTAATCCCTGGTTCGACCCTAGACCACTATAATTTAAAGAGCCTCGCTCGGGTAGTATGAACCCTAGGATACAAATTTTGTTTATTTCTAACCCATTGGCATGAATCAAATGACGCCATGCTGGGATGGCAGCCCTGAGTTGAGAAAGAGAAGCGCCGTGGAACTTGTGATCCACATCACAAGTGTTGCTGAATTCTCATTGCTTTTTTATTTTACCAATTTTCCCATTTTCAGTTCATTGCAGGGGAAATTGAAATATTTTTTTCTTATTGTGCATATCTAGTTTTCTCTGTTTTAAGTTTAACTAATCAAAACCCTTTTTGGTAGTCTTGCTTTTCTGTTTCCTACTGTTTGTGTTGCGTTCATAGGGCTTTATGCAACATTGGGATAGGAACACTGTAGGCAAAGGAGGATAAGTGCCAGTAAGAACATGGTTGTGAAATCGGGCTATACAACAACCAGATGGAGCCCCACCGAAGAGCTAGAGCTACTGTGGTGTGCCAAGGGAGCCCAATGCCTGCGTAACAATGAGGGATCACATTACACCCACCAGCCCAGGCACCTCCTTCATTATTCCCCATCGAGGAAGACCGTGACCCATACCGCGCCCTTGTTCCCAACCTCATCGTGGAGTGGAAATGAGAACTTTGGCCACAACTATATCGTAAATTGAGGAAGTATAAACACAAATCTCTCGCAGGCCGAACCGATATGAGCTTTTGAAATCGGAAGGCCTTTCCGACCTAATTTCAAAGACAAGTTTCAAAATATGGCTTATATTATTAAGGCCTAGAACCATCAAGAACTGGGCAGAGCTGCAGGCCGAATTTTTGAAGAAGTTCTTCAATGCACACAAGATCAACAATTTGAAAAGACAAATTTATACCTTTGCAGCTCATGACGTTGAAAAATTTATTAGCGCCGGTGAAAGGTTTGAAAACCATCAAGCAGCATGCCCCTCACCACATTTCGACATGGATGCCGGGTAAACCACTTTACGATGGGATGTCCCCGCCATGAAGCAACCGGCTAGAAACCATGTGTGAGGACTCCTCGTGAAACCTGGATTGAGGCCGATGACCCTCAACTGGCGTTAGTCGAGACCCCGCGGCTCGGGATGGTCTCAAATCCCGCAGAAGCCGCACAGCGGCCAGCCACCGTGAACCAAAGGGGAGGCATATATTCTCTTGCAGAGGATGTGGAATTGAAGGCTAAGATATCCACCTTGGCTAGGAGGGTGGAAGAACTGGAAGGAAAAAGGCTACATGAGATCCAGGCAGTGACTGAAGTCCCTCCACAGGTCAAGATATGCTTCAATTGCCAATCCACTAGTCACCAAGGAGAACATTGCCCAATTGCTCCTTAGTGATTCGATGGTCGAACATGCAAATGTCAGGCTGTAACAGCCACCACCATGCCCAAAGATGGCAACACTCTCCTATAATCCCGAACCGAGGAACCACCCAAACCTCTCCTGGAAGCCTAAACCTAAAGCCTATGTTCCCAAAGTATATAAAGAATAAAGATGGGTCCACCTACACATCAAGAGCCCACCAACCTTTATCCCCTGTTGAGCAAGCTTATCATGAATTCGAGTAAGGTGCTGGGGACTTTTGTAGAGAGGAGAGTTATTAATGCTCTCATTGAACTGTAGAATAGGAAAATGTGGAAGTCTCATTAAACAAAAGGATATAAGGGCTCCACAATAGCCTCAATCAGAAAATTGATACCCTACAGTCATCCATCACAAGACTGGATCAACCCAAGAAGAGTGCAATAGCAAGTGGAGATTCCCTTCCCGTACACCGGCCTCAATCTTGTGGGAGTGTATGTACTAAGCTATGCCATGAGCTTCGCACCAAAGAGTGGACAGTTAGCGCCATTATCACCTTGAGGAGTGGTAAGGGAAATTGAGGCAGCCAAGGCTCAAACCTCGTCGAATGTACTAGAGAAGAAGAGGAAGTGGAGCCAGAACGCATATTCATTAAAGAAGACTCAATAAAGAAAAGCATGCCTTCTCCATTTCCCCAAGCACTAAGAAGCAAAAAGAAGGCATCCAAGCAAGAAGGCATCCTGGAAGTGCTAAGGCAGTTGAAAGTGAACATCCCACTGCTTGACATGATCAAATAGGTTCCAACGTATGCTAAATTTCTAAAGGACCAATACCAAGAAGGGTCGGGTATCGGCTGAAGGCCTTCCCGACTAAACAAGCCATCACCACCATCCAATGCAAACTCAGGAAAATGATAAAGATCCGGCGTCCCCTCACCATCTCAGTCAACATCGAGGGACATGCATGGTATCGCATTGGCCGATCCGGGGATGTTTCGCGGTTAACCTACTACCATACTCGGGCAGGCAAGCGCCAGGGGTTTGGCGGAGCTCTTGAGCCTACCAACATCAATTTATCCTTAGCCGATAGATCGCTGAAAATACTAAAAGGAATAATCGAGATGCCCTCGTGAAGGTAGACAAGTTTTATTACCCGATGGACTTCGTAGTTCTCATACAAAGAAAAAGCATGTGGTGAGGGCACTAACTGGCGCCCATCTACCGGGAGGCCATTTTCGGGCCACTCTTCAAGAATGCCATAATCAATCGGGTTTAATGGAGTCATGCAAAATTTCACATTCGCAACATGACATCGAGCTCAACATTTTCACTGAGCAACAAGCATAAGTCGCCAGGCGACGAGGAGCGTAAATCGAAGAAGTCTACCTCGAGTGTGCGCGTGGAAAACATAGTACCAAAGAACTGCAGGAAGAACTGATGAAGAACAATGAAGCAGTTAATGAAGAACTAACTACACCAGTCACTCCTCTTGCAACAGTGATCCCACCACCACCACCAAAGAGCAGGATGCTTAACACAAAGGAGCAGGTTCGGATTCAATCAGTAAAGACACCTCATCGCGAAGTACGGAGGAGCTTCTCCTCCCGATATCCCCATAAACCTTTTGGCTAACACGCGTGGGAGTGGTTCCTCATAGGAACTGAAACTACTTCACTTGTGATGGAACATTTTTTTACATTATTTTAAGTTTTAATCAAGATTTTTCTTAATATCCTCAAATTTTCAAAATTTTTCCTTTTTTTTTTTCTTTCTTTTGAAAATTTCTCAATTTCAAGTTTAACCCTTCACATCTTATTGATTTTCAATTCTCAGAGGTGCCGTGCTACCGAAGAATATCGAACTCGCGAAATTTCGCAGGTGCACTGTCTATATGCGCCCCCTCCCTGGGCTCACAAGAAACCCTCCGTTTCACGCACCTGCCATAAATTCTCTCCAATATTTTATTTTTTTTTGAACCATTCACTTAATGGGAATTTATGGCCATTTATTAGCCAAGCCTTTTCACTTACCCATCTCCCTATTTAACCCATTTTATCCTCCATTTTCATTTCACTTCTTCCTATTTTTGTTCAAGCTTTCTCCTCTCCCTCTCTCAAGCTTGAAAACCCTCCGTCCTTCTCCCAAGACAAGATGGTGAAGACCCAAGGGCATATCCTTTCCGATCGCTGGTGCGCTGCACCTCCTCCCGCCGCTTAACTCCAAATTCAGAGCTGCCCATTGCTCCAGCCCTGAAGACAACAGACTCGCCTAGCCTCGCTGGGCGCCTTTGTCTAACAATTACAACATCAGGTTCTAAGAAATTCCCCACCACCGCCGCCCCTTCCCCCCGCCCTTGCCGCCATTCAGCGTTGCCGCGTCTGCTCGGGTAATAGGCTCTCCTCGGCCCCAAGACGTAGAAGATATCGTGACCTGTCATTCCACCCCGCCCCGATCCATCACATCCTAGGCCGTACCAAGGGCCCCACCGTCCAAGAGGGTCTCTGACCTCGTGCCTAGGGAGTCGTCCACTGAGACCCCGGCGCCACCATCACCGCCTTTATCAGTGGCATCACTGAGCCCCTGACCTATCCCCTCGCATCCATTATCAAAGCGTTTTACTTCCATTGCGTACCCCATCCCCGAAATGCCGACTACAAAGGCGAGATCTGCACGGGGAGGTTTACTACGATCTCCCAGCATTTTCCAAGGACCCAGAGCTCCAAGGCTCCATGCTCCTCGTGTAGAGATACCACATGGAGTCGTTCATGACGCCGCGTCATTATTTTTATCCTCGAGTAGTCATCATGTTTTATCACACGATGACGTCTAGGCGAGAGGCCAACTCGACGGCCCAGATTTTCCATCGGGACACGGGCCAGTGGATACTCGCCTCCAACATCACAAATGCCTCCTCCATCCGCCGATGGTCCTCTCTAACGCACGCCTATATACGCTAAGGTCCCACCCCACCAAGGAGATGATCCGCTTCTCCATGGACACTAACCGGGACTATATTGCTTAGAGGTAGCTCGCAGTCAAGATGCTATTACTGCACCATATATCGCGGCCTTTAACTGCCCACTCCAGCCATCGCCCGCAGGGAGACGAAACTATTTTCGAGGCTTTGTATCAGACAGGGCTTCTGCTGCCCACCGAGCCGATCATGACATCCTTGTTCCACTTCGAGGATGTGGTCTCAATCGCCGAGTTCACGCCTCTCCTATTCGCACCCCATGCCAAAAAGCTGAGCACACCGGCTTGCCTACGAGCCCTCCCGATTAGAGCCGTCGCGGGCCAGGAGGCCAATCTTATCAAGCCGATTGGTGGCAGCCATGCCCCGTGCCTTCATCTTCCACCGACGCCGAGATCCGCCGTCACGAGATTCCACTCGAGGACCTACCCCTGTATGGGGAAAGACATCGAGGAGCCTCCGGCTCCACCTCCTTCAATTCCGGAATCCGTTCCTCTAGCTCCACCTACCACAGCTTCAGTACCTCCGACTCCGATGCCCTATATCTTTTCAGAGCCCTCGACCCACATGCCCATTGCTCATTCAGATATAGCTGGGCTGAGCACCTCCGCACCGCCTCAGCAGTACATCACCCTCTCCTCCAGGGACTTTTTGACTATCATGGATGCAGTCCGCATGTTCTCCACCACTTCGGCATCATTTGCGGCTGCCCATGCCACCCTCGCAGATAGGATGACTCCTCACGCAAGGTCGCTATTCGATCAAGACCATTTAGCACAAAATCAGGCAATCCTCATGCGTGCATCCAAAAGTCAGCCTCCCCGCAGCCTCTCCTTATGTCCCACCAAGCCATTTCGCCCCTCCCCCGAAAGAAGACTGCTCCACCACTGCACCCCCAGATCCCCGATGTAATCGGGCAAAATATACACTCGCAGCTCACACCAGCATGCACCGGCCCGCCCAGGCCGAGGATGATTCTCTCATCACCACCGACCGGAGGCCCACTTCCTCCACTAACTTTCCATTCTACACCCCATCGTTGCATACGGCATACTCAAGTCAGGGGAGAGCAGTGTTGAAGTGATGTTCATACTGCTAATTTCAGTTCTTTTTGTACTACCTGCTAAGCAAAGCCCATTTTTGTATGTTTAGTGGCTTGCTTTTTGTTTCATTTTGAAAAAGCTGAAAATTTTATGAAATACACTATTGTTATATATACCATACAACTCCATTTTTCTACACTTTTGCAAATCATTCGTTTCATTTTTGGGCAGGATTTGCCTTCCTATGTTGAAAAGTTGAAGCACTGTATGATACCATCAATGCTAGAATAGTTCCATGCATGATTGAGTTGTTGGTCAATTGAAGACCCCAGTATTCAACCCTTGTCTTCCACCATTAGCTACCACATACACAGTGCACATCAGTTTTCTTCAATACGCTGAGAAGCTGCATATCCCCCCCCCCCCCACTTACTTTGCAAAATCGGCCTTAGCTTCGTTGACCACCTATAATAGGTCAAGGTTCCCCATAAAAGAAGGCCAATGAAGTCTTCCAAAAAGAAAAAAAGTAAAAGAAAAAGAAAAAGAGAATAGAAAAGCCGCGACGCTTTGCCTTAAAACCCAAGCACGGTCCGAGGGGTCTATGGCGAAATCCTTTAAAGCCTGGTGCCCTAAACCAACTGTCAGAGTCACCTATACTTAGTGCTTGCTACATGGCGGATGTGGAGTTTAGCGTCAGAGGTGCTGGAATTCAAGTCATTCCAGAGTCGGTGAAACCCAAGAGCTAGCTGGGTCGAAAGATCCTCACTTGATGCCCCAAACTCAGTCGGGTCGGGAGTCACCTGGTGTGGATCCCCATTACACGGACTTTGGTGAGGTCAAGTTCTTAGCATTGCATCCTACAATACAATAGAAGTGTGGAATAAGAGTGGAACCGGATCTATTTTGATTGGTCAAAGGCACGTAGTAGCTTCTTGTCAGGGGAGAGTGCCTAGCAACTTATCGTAAACCGATCACCTAAACACTTAGATTTTGGTGGAAGTTCAGGTTAATTTTCTTGGAATGGACACTGCTATAAAACTTGTTCATGTATGGAATTTTTTCTCCCAAGCTGGTTTTTATGCAGGGTCCTAATTTTTCACACTGAGGGTAAGGCATCACTCTTCCATACACTTTTTGAACAGACACTCCCCTTTTTGCATACAAATAACCTGCATGAACTTCCTTCTTTTTTTTATCATTGATAAGGGACTAGCAATGTGTCGGTTGGGGGGAGTGATTAGTACCAAATAGTTGCTATTTTGAGCCCTATTTATAGCAGGTTTTGAGCACTTTTTGTATACTAATCAACTTAAATAACTCAATTGACACATTGAGGTCCTGACTTTGCTACTGATCACATGACGGATGGGTGAAGGGGAGCAGTGTTGCGAAATTTCGATATAATGACTAATCGCAACTTAAAACCTCCTCATCTCAAAGAGGTGCTGCCACCGGGTGAAGGTTTGAAGGTAAAAAACACTGTCCCTCATGTCTTTTCATAACAAAAGCATTTATGGCCTTTACGCTTCTCGCATCTCATGTTTAGGTTTGAATCATCGTGATGTACCCCGAGTGGCCGCACTGCAAGTTTTCAAGGTTCAAGGATGCTTACTCAGATCCACCGATGCCCGCTAGTTGTCATTTATGAGCTCCTGTAGGTTAGATCCAGTGATGGTTTTAACTACTTTGAAACATAAATGGCTAATAAATGCTATACATTAGGAGAAAAACTTGTAGGGTTTAGGTTTTAGAGCCAAATGAAGATCCGGTTCGGGAAATGACTATAAGTCATCCTCCCCAACGCGAGGAAAAAGACCCGAGGACATGTTGGATGCCTTAGAACCCTAACCCAGTGGCCTGAGACTTCAAGGAGTTCTCTTTCTAATCTTATTTCAATTTATTTTCAGTTTTCAACCATTCTCCCACACTGTTTTTACACAAATCCTGAAATCCAAAGAGAAAACATCATTTTCAATCCACTACACCTCTTTTCTCACGAAGAAAACCCATCCCCGTGTTCGACCCTAGACCACTATACTGTAGTAGCTCTGCTACGGTAGTAGGAACCCTAGGATACAAATTTTGTTGATTCCGGAACCCTACTGTGGCACGAATCACAAACCTTAGCTTTTCTCCCCCTTTTCCTATTTCCTCTCCAAAAACGGATTGCTAAAATGAGCCTCAGACTACTCTCGTCCTTAAATCTCATTTATGTGTAAGGCCATGCTCACAACACACAAATTCCATTTCTCCTTTTGGGTCTTCAAGCCTTTATTTCCTTAAAGCCTTGTTTGGCTTACCAAAACCCATATTTAGGCTAAGTTCTCCCAATTTATTATATAGGCCACATTTCATTTTATTTTCACTTCAATCCCCATATTTACACTTAGACATATAAACTTATCTACAATTGACCCTTAGGTCGTCATTTTACAAATTTCCAAAATGGCCCTTTTTACACTCGTACCCTTTTCTAGTTCAATCAATTCTCATTTAGCATATAATATTTGCATTTGGCTTTTTAGCCATATAATCATTTAATCAATATTCATTTAACAATTCCCTAAATACCTAAGTTGGCTCAATTTATAAATTTAAATATATAATAATTTTATTATAAAATTCTAGGGTATTTTCAGGACGTTACAGTCGTGATTGTGAAGAAGGCAGACATGTGGCCTTAATACCTCTTTTTGTATAAAAAGTGCTTGGGGACAAGCTAGTTCTAGCACATGTTTTTGTATAAAAGAATTGTAATTAAATTCTTTTGGACTTGCAAATGTAGTCGGGTATGTAATTATGGTAAGAGGGTCATGATCGGATTCTTACAGTCAGAATGAAGTGTATTGTCCATATTTAACTTAAATATGAGAATGAATGGTCCCCGTGAAGGGACGTGACGAGGCGTGTGCCGAGTACCGTGTCCATTTAGCAAATGGTACCGGTCCCAGACTTCAAGACTTAAAGCAATGACCTAAGGAAACTTCCATGTTTACCCGCTAGTCAACTAGGACCACTGAAAATTTGGGTCGTCACAAGAAGACATGATCACCCACCTCGAACTCTAGAGGTCGCCGCCGTCTATCGGTGTAGCTCTTCTCCCGGTTTTGAGCCATGAGAAGACTCTTCCTTATCAGATCCACCTTCTTAGAGGTGTTTCTAAAGAATTCCAGACCTGTGATGGTTTTCTCCCCCACCTCTGTCCAATAAACTAGAGATCAACATGGCCTCCCATATAATGCCTTATAGGGTGCCATCTGTATGCTCGCCTGATAACTATTGTTGTAGGTGAATTGCACCAAGGGTAAATGTTGTTCCTAACTATCCTTTAGATTTAGGACGCATGCCCGTAGCATGTCCTCTAACGTCTAGATGGTCATCTCTGATTGACCGTCCGTCTAGGGATGAAAAGTTGTGCTCATCATCAACTGTGTCTCTATGGCTCGTTGGAAACTCTCCTAAAAATGAGCTGTAAATCTGGGATCCCGATCCGATACCATGAACTCTGACACTCCATGTAACCAGACAATCTCTCGTATGTACAACCTGTAGAATTCCTCCAAAGTTAAGGTCATCCGCACAGCCAAAAAGTGTGCCGATTTAGTGAGCTGGTCCACTATCACCCACATAGCGTCATGCCCTTGTGATTGATTAGCGCCTAAATAGTGCTATTTTGAACCCTGATTATTATAGGTTTTGAGCACTTTTTGTGTACTAATCAACTTAAATAACCCAATTGGCACATTAAGGTCCCGACTTTACTACTGAGCGCATTTTCGTGGCTATTTTTGTAGTTTTTGCAAGCTAAAAATACCAACGCCATCGAGACGGCTCAAACACCAAGAATCTGAGCCGAACTCGAAGCTGCATGTACGAAGTCAGAAGGCAATTGGATTTAAAAACAGAGGAAAAGTGGAACAATGCAGAAGTTTTGTAGGGTTGCGAATTTTCCCAACATGCCTTGTTTTCTTTTTTACCAACTTTTCACTGCTTTTTGTAATTTTTTCCCAAACTATCCTCAATGTAATTTTGGTAGTTCATACTTTTTTGTAATTTCTCGACTCGAAAGCAAAGATATGTTCTCGTACTAAGCTCAGAAAATCATTCAATCACTCCTGGCCAATCAATAAAATTGGTGCGAAAGCTTTCAAATTTCTCCGCCTTTGCATTTTCTCTCATTTTCTCCCCTTTCTGCACTTTCTCACCTCGCTAAACACCCCTCGAGGATGACAACCAAGGATGCTCGCTAAACTCTCCTCATCCTTGAAGAGAAGGGTCATCAGCTGAAGGCTCGAGGTAAACCGGTCGGTCTCTCGTTTTCAATGCAGCGCTATTGTCATTTATGTTTCTATATCTCACCTTAGGTTTAAATCCATTTGATGTACCTTGATTGGCAAGTACTTGGCAAGCTTTTAGGGCTCAGTGGATGCTTATTGCTAGATCCACTGAAGCTCGCTTAGTTGCCATTTATTTGCCTCTACAGGTTAGGTCAAAAGATCAGTTTTCACTGCTTTGAAACATTAATGACTAATAAATGTTGTATCTCAAGAGAAAAACCTTTAGGGTTCAGTCTTTATAGCTAAACGAAGATCCGGTTCGAGAAATGACTATAGGTCATCCTCCCCAACGCAAGGAAAAGGACCCAAGGACCTCTCAGTTGCTTTAGAACCCTAAGTCCAATGGCCCGAGACTTCAAGGAGTTCTCTTACATTTTATTTCATTACATTTTAAGCTTTTCAAACCATCAATCCCACTGTTTTTACAAAAACCCCAAATCCAAAGTGAAATCACCATTTTCAATCAATCAGGAACTATTTTGTACAAAGAAACCCATCTCTCGAAGTTCGACCCTAGAGCTACTATATTGCAAGAGCTAGCACACAAAGAAGAAAGGCTTAGGGTTTACAAACTTTGTTGGCTTCTGAGTCGCTTTAGCCAAGGCCTTGCTTACATGCTAATCAATGCCGCTGTCGAGGACGGTGCCTTAATGCAATTGAGAAGCTATTGAACTTGTGATCCACATCACAAGTGTTGGTGAATTCCAATTCCTTTTGACTTTACCATTATTTCCCCTAACAGTTCACTGCTAGGGTAATTTAATTTTTATATTGTCCATATTCAGATTTTCTTTGTTTTAGTTTTAACCAACCATAACCCTTTTTGGTAGCCTTGTTTTTTGTTTCTTGTTGTGTTACGTTGTGTTCATAGGACTTTATGCACCATTGGGATAGGAACACTGCAGGCAGACTAAAGAGAACCAGTGCTTCATAAAAAACAAGGCTGTGAAGTGAGCTTACACAGTAATCAGATGGAACCTCTACTTGTGGAGCAATAGAGCCAACAGGGTGTGCAGGGGAATCCTAATGCCTATAGGTTAATGAGGGACCATATACACCCACTAAGGGTGAGTGCACTCTCATGCATAATACCTCCTGTAGAAGATGTGGTTGTCATGCCTTATTTGGTGCCCCTACTCCCAACTTTCCATGGTATGGAAAATGAAAATCCATACACACACATCCGGGAGTTCGAGGAAGTTTGTACAACTTTCAAGGAGGGTGTAACCGATATGGAGTTGCTAAAGTTGAAAGTCTTTCCCTTAACCTTGAAAGATAAAGCCAAGATTTGGCTTAATTCTCTAAGGCCAAGGACCATCAGGAATTGGGCAGAACTACAGGCAGAGTTTTTGAAGAAGTTCTTCAGTGCACACAGGACCAATAGCTTAAAGAGGTAGTTTTATACATTTGCAGGCCATGATAATGAGAAGTTCTACTAGTGCTGGGAGAGGTACATGGAGACCATCAGTGCATGCCCTCACCATGGTTTTGACACTTGGATGCTAGTCAACCATTTCTACGATGGGATGTCCCATGCCATGAAGCAGTTGTTATAAACCATGTGTGGAGGGGACTTCCTATGTAAGAATCTAGATGAAGCCATGGATTTCCTCAATTATGTGGTTGAAACTTCCAAGGCATGGGATGAGCCTAATCCCAGGGAGGCTGACAGGATGAGGCCACTAGTAAATCAAAGGGAAGGCATGTACTCACTTTCAGAGGACATGGAGATGAAAGCAAACTGGGCCCACCTTACAGGTTGGAAGAGCTTGAAACGAGGAATCAAGATGAGGTAATGAGCAAAGTGGTCGGTGCACCCTATGCCTAACCAACCATGCTTCAATTGTCAGTCCACTGAGCACCAAGGAGAGCACTGCCCAAGTGTTCCTTCAGTGAGGGGCCTGTTGGCTAAACAAGCCAATGTTGTGGGGCAATATAAGCCACCAACCATGACCCCATACAGCAATACCTACAACCCCAACTGGAGGAACTACCTAAACCTCTCTTGGAATCCAAAACCTCCTCCATATGTACCTCCCATACAACAAAGAAGATGGATCCTCATCCCAGAAATGACAACCACCACCATCCTCATCCCTGGGCTTGAATGTGCTATTAGTGAACTTGGCAAGGTGGTGGGAAACTTTAGAGAGGAACAAGGCAATGAATGCCCAGTTAATCGGTGAGAATTTACACAAATGGGTGCACACTCAACAAGAAAATGAACAACCTCCACTCTGAAATCTCCCAAAAACATGACAGCCTACAGTCTGAGATCTCTAAAAAATATGACAACATGCAGTATTCAATCTCAAGATTAACCAACCAGCAGCAAGTGCGGGAAAAGGGGAAATTTCCCTCTTAGACACAACCTAATCCTAGGGGAGTTCATGAAGTGAGCTCTTCCAGTGAGCCAAACTCCAGGATGGATGAAGTCAAGGCAATCATCACATTGAGAAGTGGTAAAGAGCTCAAGAAACCAGTACCCAAAGCAGCAGAAAAAGGCTAGGAGGTTAAAGAGGTGGTGACTAAGTAGACTGCAATGAGAAATAGCACACCCCCACCTTTTCCTCAAGCACTAAAAGCTAAGAAGAAGGCCATCAACCAGGCTGAAATATTAAAAGTGTTGAGGCAAGTAAAAGTCAACATCCTCCTGCTTGATATGATCAAACAAGTCCCCACATATGCCAAATTTTTTAAGGACTTGTGTACAGTGAAGAGAGGTCTAAATGTTGACAAGAAGGCCTTCCTGACTGAACAAGTTATTGCTATCATCCAATGAAAAACTCTAGTGAAGTATAAAGATCCCTACGCCCTACCATCTCTGCTATCGAGGATCAGTGCAGAGAAAGACGGCTGACCTCAGCGGCAAAGGTAAACTCATTTCCCTATCTGATGTGCGCCGGTCGAGAACCGTAAGCCCACTTCCATCACATTGTCTCTTATAGATAGATCCATAAAGATACCAAAGGGGACAAGGAAGATGTTTTATCACAAGTGACAATTTCACTGTCCAATAGATTTATTGCATTTCGCTACAATAAACCGTACTGCAGCAGAGCCAACTATGTGCCCATCATCCCTGGGGGAGGCCATTCTCGTCACTTCCAAATGCTATTATCAATCAGCCGAACAAAGGCAAATACATTCTAAACATGACCTTAGAACTTAACATCTTCCACTCGGGAAAGTAAAAAGCACATGCAACCAAATCTGAGGATGGCCTGTATTTAAGTATGCATAATCGACATTATCCCGCAAGAACAAAGCCGACCAAGAATGCATGCAGATGTGCTAACTGAGGAACTGGTTGAGTGTTCTGAAGAGCAGCAGGAAGCCCAAGACATGAATGTCGCAAGTGTGGGCATTGGAGAAAAAGGAAGAAAGATCATTTTTAATGATCGAGGAAGGAACCAGAACCCCTGCAGAACCGAGCTTAAACCTTTGCCTATGGAATTGAAATATGCCTACCTAGAAGAGCAAGTGCAATACCCAGTTGTCATTTCCTCCCTACTTAGTATTTTCACAAGAAGATAGCTTGTTGGATATCCTCGCAGTTGTCAGCGGCCATAAAGGGAAGATCAACGGGATTTAAAGGGTATTAGAAGCTCAAGAAGCCAGTACCCATCACATCTACCCGGGAGGAGGAGGCAAAATCTATGGCATGGCCACAGAGAAGACCGAACTCATACGCAGGAAGTGGTTCGAGTAAAAGTCCCAAAGCTACCGCAAAGTAGGCATCATTCGCTCCATATCGATAACACTCGGGGTGAGTCCAACCCGTCATGTACCTTCCAAGAAATCAAGGGTAACCACCGTACATAATGAAAAGGGAGAGGAGATGCCCACCCTCGCCTACATGTCGCAGGGTATGTATTGATTACGTTAAGACCTAATGAGGTGACAAGGAAGGATCACTTCCTCTACCCTTCACGGATCGCCTTCTCGAAAGTGATTTCGTGCCACCCCTTCATCGCTCCTAGATGAAGACCGATATTTTCAAATTGAAATCACGTATAAGACCAGAAAAGACCACTTCACATGCCTATTTCGGGCATTGATATGCCTTGGCCAGGAGGACGTCTTTGTCTGCAATGTCCCACACATCCAACATGATGCCCAGATTCTTCATGATTTGGTATGATTGTTATGCATGGATGATATTATTAGCCTATGGAGGGAGTTTCAAGATCATTTAATCAACTTTAGAAACCTGTCCCGCATTATGTATAGAGAAAACTTGGTATTGAATCGGGAAAATGCCATTTTATGGTCAACCAGGGAATTATGCTGGGACATATTATTTCGTATAAAGTGGATCGGTTGACAAGGCGAAAAATCGACATGATTTCCAAATCGCCTCTCCCACAAAATGTGAAGATCATGAGGAAATTCTAGTGGCATACAAAGCTTTTACAGAGGTCACGGACTTCCTTAAATCGCTGCTTCCTTACAAACTATCGGAGAAAGATGCCAACCATTCGGGATAGAAGATCACCAGGCAATAGTCAAGGCCCATTTAACCATCGCGACCAATACAGGGCCTCAACTGGCGCTTACCTTTCGAGGTGATGGAAGATACAACCGATCTCACCATCAAAGTTCCTGACAAAGGGATTATACCACCACGTAGTTGTTGCCAGCAAAGAGTCTGCGCCTGGGATGCGTTTCTGTTTATTTGGTTGGCTCCGGATATAATCATACCACTGATCATCTAACCTTGAAGTACCTGCTCACCAAACATAATGCTAAGGCTAGGCTTATCATATGGGTCCTCCTGCTGCAAGAGTTCAACCTGCAGATCGGGGACAAAAAGGGTGTGGAGAATGTTGTTGCAAATTGCTTATCAAGATTAACAATAACACACAACACTCACAACCCTCCATTCAATGATGAATTCCCTGAGGAGTCCCTACTTCTGGTTGAGAACACACCCCTATGCCCATCGCAATTACTCGCAAATGTGAGAGTTACCAGCAGATTGGAAGGCATAAGACAGGAAGTTCTTCTTTGCCAAAGTCCACTCCTATTATTGGGAAGAACCCTTCTTGTATAAATAATGTGTTGATCAGATAATCAGGAGATGTGTGCCTGAAGCAGAGCAACAAGGAATACTAATCCACTGCCATGAGAATGCATGTGGAGGCCATTTTTGCTTCCCGCAAACCGCTGTGAGCGTGCTACTGCCTGATTTTATCGCCTTCCCTTTTCAAGGATGCCCATACCATGTGCAGGGAATGCGACAAATTCCAAAGATTGGGGAAAATCTCTCGTCGTAACTGTAGACCCTCAATTTTTCCCCTCAACACTTGCATTTATTCTATGGGTGTCACACTCACCCATCGTTCTCATATAACACCATTAAAATTCTTTAGGCTTACCACTTCGAGCCTCTCGGGAGCGGGCTTGTATGTGGTCCGTTGAGTGCGTATGTATTCACTTTAGAGTGTCATCATGGCTTATTTTTTTTAGTTATTATTGGCATCGTGCTATAGGAAGCAAAGGGCCCCTCGAGGTTTAGTCAATCAAAGTTTATTGTAGTATGTCAAATTCGAGCGCGAAATTTTGTTTCGATCATATCTCCCTGTCCGAACTCAGAATTGTTCACGCTTGTTTTGTTGGATTATTTATTTACCAAGAAGGTTTCGTTAAAATTATAATTTTGTCAACCGTTTACCACCTGGCTTGACCGTTCATCAAGGCGCACGTATCACACTCGCTTTTTTTTCGGGGTGATTTCGTGAGAACTCCTCCTTGTTTTGGATCATATCTCCCCTTATCCGCATTCTTCTGGAATGGTGCACCATTTTTTTGTTGGTCTCTTATTCTTCAGGGAAAATTCTGCAAAATTTCATAATTTTCCCCAATCGGCCTGACTGGCTGGCATCTCGGCTCAACCTATTAGCTCCAGCTGCCCAGCGCGAGCGCTCGTTGCGGATTTCGGGAGCCCAAATCCTATATGGTTCGGGCCCATAAGCTCCAGCTCGACCATGGGCAGTATTGTGGGTCCATTTTGGGCCTTTTCTTAGGTTACATGCAGCCCACCATGAATCCATGTGGATACTCAGGATGGCGTCAAGACTCTAAGACATTCACTGCACGGAAAATGAGGAGGGAGTTATCAGTGGAAGCTAATTCCGAGACTGACTGGGCTCTTTCCAGCTTGAAGGTGGAAAACACCAGGTAGGCTCGAGTCGAGGTGGGAATTCCAGATAAAAGGAGAGAAAGATCAAAGTGGAAGGGACCTTGAGGGGCACTTTTCCTGCCCCTGACTTTATTATCACGATTTTTCTGATGCTTAGCTCGGTTTCATTTCTGCCAGGAAGAGGTAAGAAATAGACCCTGATCCACTCTATTCTTTAAGGGACATTCTGACTAAATTTGAGGTTTTCTCAACCATTTGAACCCGTTTCACGCTCATACGTGAGAGCTCAACAACAATTTCTACCGGGCATCCCTTTAGAAAACAACGGGTTATTTCGGTTGGTTCTCACTTATCTGAGCTGAGAATCATGCACCGTTTGTTTTGTTAGTTTCCCTATTCTTTAAGGGATATTCTGACCAAATTTAATGTTTTTCTCTCAACCATTTGAACCTAAGCCACGCTCATACGTGAGAGTTTGCCTACCGCCGCCAAGGGCCCCGCTTTAGAAAACAACTGATTGCTTTTGGTTGGTTCTCACTATCCGAAATGGTGAATCAATCACCGTTTGTTTTGTTAGATTCTGACCTTGAGGAAGGTTTTGACCATTTTGAGAATTATTCCCAACCGGCTCAACTGGTTAGGAAACCGGATCATTTGGTTCATGAAGTTCAGTTTTTTAGAAAAGCAATTTGGGTAGTTTGATTTGTTTGTGTTTCTTCTTGGTCATTCAAAGTTGGAATTGTACTCCATTTGTCTTGTTGAATTCTTGACTTTTTAAGGAAGGTTCTGAAAAGTTTTGAGATCTTTTCTCAACCCGTTAGAACTGGGTTGGAAACCGAACTTCACCCTGGCTTCACTGGGTTAGGTTTTCCTGAACTAAGCAGCTTTGGGTGCTTTGCTTTGCTTGTGCCGGGTTCTTGGTCATTCCTGAGTTGGAATTGCACTCCGTTTGTCTTGTTAGGATTCCTGACTCTGTGAGAAAAGTTTTGACAAGTTTGGAGATCTTTTCAACAGTCTGGACAGGTCGGGAAACCGAACTAGCCTACTCACTGGGTTAGGCTTTCAAACTACGCTTAGTACTTCTGGTTTCGCTTATATTGGTTCTCGGGTCATTTATAGTCGAATTGCACTCGTTTGTTTTGTTGGATTTCCTGACTCTAAGGAGAAATTTTCTGACAAAGTTTCAGAATTTTTCTCAATCGTTTGACTTGTTGGAGAACCGATTCAACCGGGGTTGTGCAAGATGTACCACGGGCAGCCCCTATTTTAGCATGTTTCAGTCCCGAATCTATTATGGCGTGCTCTTAGTTGCCCCAAGGAACCTGTAGGCTGAATTTAGGGTTTGAGTTCAGTTTCGCTTGAATAAAGTGGGGTGAGCGGAAATGTGGGATTTGTAAGTATGGCTCAGTTTCAGGATTTTAAAGGGAATGCAAAGCAAAGTAAGCAAACCACTTACCTCCCAAATTACTTCCTTTCTTTGGTATGGGATCTAATATTTGGTTTTAAAATGCATGATGTGGCGATGTACACTGGGCTCTACCCATTCCCGCCGTGCATGGGCTGTGTGGGACTTCGAAAGTACATGCTCAGCTGCATGTTTCAGCGCGCATACGGTGTTTGATTTTCGACATTTGTGATGCATTCAGCCTGACTAACTCTTATGCAACGCGCTAGGGACCACGTATGTGCTTTAATGTCGGGTAAATGAATTTTCATTTTTGGCTGCTTGTGGCTCGTGCCGCGTCATTGCTATGCTCGCTGGGCTGGAACCTTCGATGTAGCCAGGACCAGCGTGTACACGCTATTGGGCTCTTTCGTCAAGTGTTTTAAGCATGCTAGATACCAATTAGGGCCGGGTCCGACGGTTGTACGTTTGTGCTTCCAGCGTACTATCCGATCCGTGACCCATATGCCCTACATACCCAATTCACTAGCAAAGACCGAGTTCGCCTGTGAGGTGCTACCTCATACGAGGTACCTTCCTGCAGGTAATCCGACACCCACCCGTAAATCTAGTTTTCAAGTAGACCGCTTTTCCATACTGGAGTCATCGGGGTTTTGCTCTACTGCTTCTATAAAATAACAACAACAAGAAGTATGCACTCCAAAGAAAAACTGTCCTACTGAGGACCCGATTAAAATTCGGAAATCAACCCACATTTTCCTTTCATTTAAAAGTTTAGTCGCGCCTACTGTGGATCTGTAGGGTCCAATAAATTGCGACTCTGTTGGGACCGAATCCTGCACCTCTCGGTTTCATAAGAGTGATCAAGCTCAACTGGTCAGGAATATCAAGCACATACTCTCGATCGAGGCCTCAAGCCACGATAATCGATGATCATACACTCTCATCGTATTTGGCCTGCATTTGTGATTTGCTGATGCTTCAGGTGTTCACCGTCGAATTATAAAGATGCTTCTCATTATTAATCGGGTATCTAGCTATACATTTGGGATTAGGCTTAGAGGATTAGAAGTCCGTAGATTTCATGGATAGCTTGCTCTTCAGGCATGATTGCTCGTCGCATGACCGCTCCTTCCCCCGCATGACCGCTTCTCACGCCAGGCTCGCAAGTACGTGTGTTTCCCCATTTTCGAATCACGAAGCCCGTCACATTCCTCGTGGATCGCTATGTCGTCGGGGGAGTTATTCCCAACCGCTTGGTCACCAAGCTAGTGGCTCGGGAATGTGGCTCCAGCATAAGGGCTATATCGACGCATGGGAGCACCAAGTAGATGACTACGCCTCGAGCAATGAAGACCTGTATAGCTCTGAGCTAGATTTCATGGATAAGATGCGTGGCCGTTGTGTCACTTTGATTGTCGACAGTGGATCTCATGTCAGGTATACTTCAAAGGGTACTGGCCATATTAGCCTTAGGACTCGCCTTCTCTTTGTTAGCTTCTGAGCCATCTTACCCCTAAGGTATTACCATGCCGACCCGCCCCGCATGTGTAGCCATTTATCGATTAGATGTTAACATCACATGTCGCCTCATTCCCCCAGAGGATTTCATCGCTGGATCGCATACCTGATCGATCCGGATTGACTCACGGACCCATTCCCCTTTACTTTCCGCACTATTAATTAAGAGCGACTGGCTCCGAGCTTGGTTTCGATCGAGGTAGACTTGTTAGAGATTAAGATCCATACGCGCTAGAACAAACATCAAATCATGCGTAGATATGCACTCGCACGCCATCGTCGACCGCCACTGAGATTACCGATACCATGGCATTTCTCTGGGATGCTATATTTGGACTGGGACAAAGGATTGATGGGCATCAGGCCCAACCATTGCAAATTTCAGGGAGCACCCCGCATGATTCTACCCCACCTCCACCACCACCACCATTATCTGGACCCACTGTACACTGTGACTGGCTACGCTTCCACCTCCACCACCCCCACCATTATCCGGACCCACTCCGCATACAGACTATACAGCCCACCTCCACCACCACCACTCCGGTTCAATCACCCATGTTGAGCTTTCTTTATTCCCTTACATGGTCGCATCATTTCATGCCACATTCTATCAGGACTTGACCGATTATCGATGTCACTCGTGCCCGTATCAGGATCGAAGCGCAGGATCATGTCTCGCATGTTTCTAAATCTGAAAGCAAGCGATCGGGGGATCGATATGATGACCTCCGGCAAATTAAGTACTGAGTTCCTCGATGTCACACTGGCAGTGGCACTGACAGGTGCCCCAGATTCACTGCTGGCTTATACAAATAAATACATGCAGATGCATAGATCGACGAGGCACGATGATCATGCTTTTTCTCCGTCAGCCGAGCCAAGGCCGCCGCTAGGCTCGTGATCATCGGACCCTTCAAGGCATGTGGATACGGGTCGATTCGGGGATGTGAGTTTCATCGCATAAGATTCTTCTAATATTATAGCACGATCCCGAGAGTTGTAGGCCTCAGCAAGAGGCCTGGATGAGTCAATCACTTCATTTATCTCCGATCGGGAGGGAGAAGATAGCACGCATTATGATAGACCCTCGCAGCCGATCGTGATCAACATGATAACGCTGCTTAGCCTTCACTCGACAGCATCTCACGGGTTTCCCACCGCATGCATTCTCGGATCATCGGGTTCAGCCCTTTACGGTATCGAGGTGGGCATATCTAGAGGATTACGCGCATCTTCCCTTCAAACCTAAGGAAGAAGCCGTGGCTCCGGACCTGCACTATCGATGTCAAAGTATCGCATGACAAGACACAGTCCCCACGCCACCGCTTCAAAGGCGCTGCACACTCCTACTGGATGATGTAGAGCGGGATCGCAGGCAAAATTAGCTTACTCCTTTCAGCCACTGGCTTACTTTTACATTCGCCACCACAATAAAGATATGCTACAATGTGCACCCCGGGTACACCGTACGCTACCATCGCCACATGTAGCACCCGCCTCCACCGAGGCCTGCCAGGCAGCTTTATACAACTCGGGGATGCCATCTGAGCCAAGCACTTTAGATCGTCATGGGCCTGATTGCTCCACTACCACCTGCACTCATTCACTACACTTACCCCACTGGATTCAGGCGCTTCTTCAACGTGTTTATCATCGAGAGCCAGGTCATGATACGTATAGTCAGGTCAGCATCGAGGAATTCTATTCAGACTCGACTGGACGTGGTTTGTTGATCTGGGGACTCCTCAAACGACTACAAACCCGCTACCCACTCGCGAATAATCGGAGTCAGACTCCACCCCTGGGTAAGCATTTGATCGAGCATTCAAGAGACGATATTCATGACGGGATGGGATCGGTGAGGCTCCTCACCAATCGCCAGATGCAACCTCGTATTTTGCAGTATACACCTGGGCCACAGGTTCCAAGCCATTCGATCGATCTGCATGATGCCTCTGCAGCATGAAGAACGCCTGTGATATTTCAGAACAGTTCCTCCCATGGAACCCTACTCGCTCTCGCAGGAGCACGGGATGCAAATGTGGAGATGTCCAGATTATTACGAGGAGTGAGGTAGCTGTACTCCACCGCTGATGCACTACGGGCATCGATGCATGGGATGCCGAGTATACGTGGATGACATGATAGCTGAAGTCCCGCGTATGCATCACTTACAAATTTTGATGTAGACTTTTTCGAGAGGGTTGGCTACCAGACAGATCAACTCAAGAAGTGCACCTCAGAACTTCGAAATTTGTCAATACATCTTAAGGGGCCAGATAGGTCGATCCAGAGAAGATAAATGCCATACTCGACATGCCCATTCCGAGGTCGAGAAAGAGATCGAGGCTTTAGGCGCACTACACATCAATGCCATCATAGAATTAACGTAGACATATGTTTCATCTTTCGTCTTCCGAGAAAGAACCGCCTCTACGCTTGAATAATGATCTCCAATGTGCTTAAAAGATTAAGGAATGTTTACTTTCTCCCGCCTTTAGTGCCTCCCACACCTGGGCGGCCCCCGTCATATTTTCTGGGCCTTGGAGAGCACTGGATGCATAACGTCGCCGAAGGATCTGCAGCAGCGAGCCATTTATTATCTAAGAATGTGATGATGGAATACGAGTGCAAATACCTTATGATCGAGTCTGCTTAGCCGTCATTCAGCTACCAGAGACTTGTGCACTATGTGACGTAGTATTCCATACTCGTCACTACTGATCCGCTGAGGTATCTGCTCGATAGCCTCGTTCTAACCGCATCTAGCGAGATGGTCAAGCAGGCTCGACAGAAGTTTGATATTCAAGACGGACACAAAAAATCTATAAAGGGAAGCATTGCTGGTATCATTCGCTTGCCAATATCCGATGATGTATCGATCGGGATTTATGATTTCCCCGACAGCAATTTGTTTCAATGACCAAAGATTATAGATGTACCAGACATGGTGCCGCCAATCACGGTATTTGGTACGTGGTCTATCGATATCACCATTGTAGACTGCCATTCCCAAATCGCTTGATTAGTATTTTCCGATCATCAACGGCTGACTATCAATATACTTGAGTATGAGGGGGCTTGCATTACTGTGGGCTCAGAGACCGGGGCTACTGGATTCAGATTAAACAAATATCCACTGGGATTCCAACTGAAGTTATACAAGAGAATCTGCTGTATCCGAGGACTCGAGATGAGGTCGGGGTCTCCCACCATGCCGGCTTAGACCTACTTAGCTGCCGCATTCGATGAGTCAGACATACGCATTCGCTTAGGGCGTAGAACCGGGCTTTGAGCCGATGTGTTATCCACCTTAGCTTCATGGGTCAGATTCGGAGCGACCGTACACCAATAAATGATCGAGACCAGGTCCCACCCGCCATCATTGCTTTGATCGAGATATTGAGAACTTACGAGCCACTGCGGTATCATGATATTTATCGGGCTTGTCATGTGGCATCAATTCCGAAATGTACCCACACCTAAGGATGTAGAGTACCGAGACAATGCCACCGATTTGTTATCTGCTGGGATGTCTGATAGAGACTCCAACCCGGCTGGCCCATATTATTAGTGGCCCGACCATGCCTCTCGCAAATCAAGTGATGAGAGGTTCATGCCTGAGTCCTATGGCCCACACATGGGAGGCCAAGCATGTTAGCAACGTAAGATCACGAGGACTCCGGGTTACTTTCTGGGTCGACCATGGAGGACAGACATTGGCAGGGCCAGAGCTGCAGATGTCCCGGTGTCAAATGCACTGAGACTTGATACACGTACACCTTCGAGTTGCATGCACTTACATCCTCGTCGTTTTCAAGATGGGTATTGATATTATCAAAAGATCTCACCCAAGTCTTCCAGCCGGGCATGAGTACATCCCACTGGGTTATCGACATTTCACTCAAGTGGGTGGAAGCTACTTTGTTACTGGATCGAATGTCACAGAGTGGCCAAATTCATCGCATCACATTATCCACCGACATGGGTCCCCACATGAGCTGCGATCTCGTGATAGAGAAGCGCATTTCGCAGGCAAAGTGGATAAGACCGTCCAAGGAGTATGGTATTTAGCATCATCGATCATCCTGAGCATAAAGCATAAACCACCCGGGCAAGCTGAGGCCGCAAATAAGAATATCAGAGGATTTTGAGAAAGATGGTCGAGAATTTCTAGTGTGGGACTGGTCGAATCTCCCTTTCGTATCAGGCTTATCATACATCTTTTCATACCTCAACCGGGCTTAAGAGACCCTTACTTTTCAGATATACTGAGTGGTCATCTGAAATCGAGATAGGATCTCGAGAGGTGATTAGAGCATCGATATCTAAGACCGAGCGGCCTGGCCCGCTTATGATCGCCTCAGCCTGATGAGAGGAGATTGAGGCAACAGATCATGTCTGTGCTTATCGCAGGAAAATGACCCGTGCATTTGGAAAAGCGGTCAAGCCCAGAAGTCAAAAGGCGACTCTAGTCTCAAGGTCCTCGTGGATTGATCAACTAATCTCAGAGGTGCTTAATCGACCTGAAGTGCCTTATGTCATCCAAGATCTGACCCAAGAGGGAGCACCAATGACACTGATAAAATCGGCTCACGGCTTTACCAATGGATCAGCTAAAGAAGTTTTATGCGTGAGATCATGGTCAAAGGATGGGTGACCATTACTTTGAGTAGCCATATTCCCTATTACACACCCATACATTGATATATCCTATTGCTAGCCCTTTGAACCTCACGCGGTTTATTATGGCCTATTCTTTCATTCAAATTTCGCATACTCTTTTTTCCGACTGGTCGGGGGCCCGCCTCATGCTTTTCATTATTATCGATGCGGAGCATTATATATCAGGACATTCTTCTCGCTTTGTTCTTTCTCATCATTATGCGTATTTTTTTCTCTCCATTTTGCATTTTCATACCATCTATCTAGTCTAGTTTTTTATCATCTTTATTCGTTTATATACGATGACGTGCTCTCATCCCAGATACCAAATAAACTGTCACACTTTCATTCCGTTTGCATGGTTTGATATATGGATTCTTAGGTCGAGAGGACCATTTAGGGCTCGAAGTTTGTTCTTTCTATTGATCAGGTTAGTATGGCATTCGACCTAATTCGTGGTTCACAAAAAAACAAAAAAATAACAAAGAAAAAAACAAAACAAAACAAAAAAATAAAATAAATAAATAAGGTGTTTGTTTGATATTCGCTACTCATTTGTGCTCGAGAGATTTATTATTCCTCCGAGGGTCGAGTGAAAGTATCAGACGATCTTTCTCCATGGATTTTGGGTAATACATTAGAATGAGGTTCGGGGTCAGTCGCACCAGTCCCCGGATCATTACCCCGTATCACCACTCCCATCTTATGATCATTCTTTGACTCGACGCTCCTAGACGAGTCAGTTCGTCAGTCATTACACATCGCACATTTGTATCCCAGCTTGTTTTTTCCTTTTTTTTTTTTTTTTGCTTTATCCATTCATCATTTTTCTTATCCCTTATAGTCTTCTTCTACTCTTATTGATCGTCGCCTCGCTTCTTAAGCGATGTGTCCTTTCGGGTGCACTTCACTCATTATTTCACATTGTTCATTCTGATGTCATCGAGTCACCTCGCCGCCATGATCCTTTGATATTCGGCATTCCAATGCATGCGGGTCATGCATTTATCGATATTCGGGGCCTTTGTTTCCATCATGTCATTCACCTTCACCCCGGGCCTACATTACTTGGCCCGAGTCGTAAGACCACCCCGAGACCATGAGATCTCGTATGTTTTGCTGGCATTTTATACTCTGGACAAAGTTCACTTCCACCGATCGAGTACCTGATGTCGATTGTGTCTCTCGTCTTAGAGTATCGAGGGTCACATATCATTTCCTCCATTCGCTTTGTTTAATCTCAAATCCATGATTAGACAAGTGATACAGAGAATCGTGGCCATCGATAACATCTTAACTCGACGTCTGACACATCTCACACCTGCATATCTCCATCTTTCAGGTCAGGTTTCGCCTACGCATGTACACCGGCGCCCCCATTTCGCCTAGAGATATTTTGGCATCAAAGTTTGAGATGCTCTAGCATGTACCGGTTTCTTCATAACATGTTTCTAAGGGCCTAGTGGTAAGATTTGCCATATTCACAACTCAATAGGGTGCACACCGCACACACACCCCATATGTCGCCTTCGCTGTCATTGCTTAGATAATCAGTCTTCGTAAATTTATTTGAGTTTTTTATCGAGGCACTTGCATATCGATGCGCACACACCGGGGCATACCCTATATCAAGCAGGATATCGATGTCTGTGGAAATAAAATGGGTGATTTTTCACGAATGAATGATTGTGATGTTTTCACTTCGACTTTGACCGCATGTGCATGGATTTTGACATGGCATTACACTTAGACTGGGCATAACCCCTTTTCTTTCACATGTGGTTACATTTGCGGAGATCGGTTCTACAGGCGCACTTTCTTTCCATCTGTTGGTGTTTGTGTTTTTCTCGTCATTTTATTAGCACTTTACGCTACACTCTGGGCATACCCTTTTTGTCATCAAGGTCAAGATCTTAATCTGCTACATCCTAAGTTCCCATTATGCTCTAGGCTCCCGCTTTAGGTCATCCCTTATCCGGGCTTTAGTCTGCCTGTACTTAGTTTTGGCATCCCCTATCCCTTTTTAATCTGGTGGTTATCCGGTACTCGCCCGGATTCTACCCTTTCTCCCGGTACTCATCCGGGCCCTTCTCTAGTACTCGCCCAGATTTCTATTTTTTCTGATACTCGCTCGGATCCCACCTTCCCAGACTCGCCCGACCTTCTCTGCACGCCTGGATTCCACCTTCTCCGGTACTCACCTAGATTTTCACCTTCCAGACCATCCGGCCCTTCTCCGATACCGCCGGATCCCACCTTTCCTGACTCACCGATCTCTTGGTACTCGCCAGATTTCTATTTTCCCGCACCGCCCAGATTTCCACCTTCCTCGAACTCGCCTGCATTTCCTCACCTCCCAGACCGCATCTATCCCACATTTCCCGGTGACTGGCCCCATCCTACCTTTCCCGCATCACCCGGATTTACCTTCTCCGATACCACTGATCCCACCTTCCTATGACTTAGATCCTACCTTTCTAGTACCGATCCTACCTTTCTAGTACGTCAATTTCTACCTTCCCCTGCATCACCCCATTTCCTCACCTTCCACTTCAGATCCCACATTTCCTTAGTACTCTCCTCGGATCCTACCTTTCCGACACTCACTGGATTTTTACCTCCCTGTGATCGCCTCGACTCCCCATTCTCCTCAGATCACCCGAATTTACCTCCCTGCACTCCCATCCCATTTCCCAGATCACGATCTTACCTTTTCTGCGATCACCGGATTTTACCTTCTCCGACATCACGATCCCACCTCTTCCCAAGACTCTCCCGGATCCTACCTTTTCCGGATTTTACCTTCCCGATCACGATCCTACCTTTTCCTGCGACGACCCATTTTACCTTCCTGATCGCCTGATCCCACCTTCTCCCAGACTTTCAGCCTTGATCCCACCTTCCCGCACTCACCGATCCTCTACCTTTCTAGTATTCACTAATTTCACCTTTCCCAGATTGTCTAGATCCCACCTTATCCGATATCACCCGATTCCATTTCAAGATACTGCACGATCCTACCTTTTTCGGTACTCACCCGGATTCTACCATTTCTGGGTACTTGCCCGGATCCCACCTTTCTGGTACTCACCTGATCCCCATTTTCTGATCACGATTCGTGCTACCAAGAGGGTGGTTGAATCACTAGGTTTGTTTCTTATGTTCCTCTTGCATCATGGTCAAGCTGCATCGCAGCATACTGGTCAGTATCGAACACGGGGATGGGTTTTCATCCTAGGAATGATTCGCATCAGTGCTGAAAATGGTGAGGCTTTTGTTTGGATTTCGGAATTTCGGAGTTCAAACAGCGGGAGCTGTATGTTCACTAACTAACTGTAATGGTTTAAATTGAATCAGGAATGGTAACCTGGCTGCTTCAGTCACTACTTGATAACACGGGGTTATGCAAAAGGTCCCCGTTATATCCTCTGCTATGGTATGACATATAGTCAAAGCCATAACCAGATCTTTGTTTAACTATAAACTAACCCTAGAACCACTCTTATTTGAGTCAACATTGTGTAACATGCATTCAGCCACTCTTCGCTTTAAAACCTTAACACTCAACCTCATTTCAGCGGTCTCTAAAGGCTATCTAAGAACATCGCATCTAACAATAAGTATGCACTGCACCAAAGCATGGCAAGTATCACAAAGTAATACATTAATGTATTAAACCTATTTTGAAAAATGAGCCATAAATACAATACCTAGATTAAACATGAGGACCACCTGAACCGCCCCAAAACCAAGCTTTCAGCCACCTTCCTCTTTCAATATAAGGCTTTAGCCAAGCATCCCTTGAGCTGTCATCCTCAAGGGGGTGTTTGGCAAACCCAAAGAATAAAAGAAAGAGGAGAGAGAAGAGAGAAAAGCAACCCTAAAATGAAAGTCGCTGAATTTTCTTGAAATCAAAAGTCGCTAGTGGTTACAAAATCATCATGATATGGCACCCAAAGTGTGAAAATACAAGAATGCCTAAAACATTATCGATAAGGGACAAGGTGGTAATACACCAAAACGTAGGGGCTCGGCTTTTAGGGAAAATACACAAAATTAATAGGCACGAATT
The DNA here is from genome assembly GCA_016808115.1 of Tetrastigma voinierianum. NCBI lineage: Eukaryota > Viridiplantae > Streptophyta > Magnoliopsida > Vitales > Vitaceae > Tetrastigma > Tetrastigma voinierianum. Next base: position 444,640 of record JAEQBH010001793.1, read on the forward strand.
CGCGATGTGAGAATTCTCGCTAGATAGCTAAAAATTTCATTAGCCTAGCAAATTACACGTAGATAGCTGAAATTGAGAAATTTCGCTATTCATGGGAATTCCTCGCTTAGCTAGCGAAATCGCCAGCCTGTTGTAACATGAGATAGCTAAATTGGTTGACTTCGCTAGGCACGTTGATAGCGAAATTCCGATACAGCTCTGCAGACGCGTAAATTTTCACAGGTGCGAATTTTCAGATCCCAAAATGAATTTCGCAATCATAGCTTAAATTTCCCCGGGTTGCCTGCTTTGCTTCACTACACCATACTTCTTCTTACTACATCCCTTTTCATAACTTTGCCTTCATTTCTTCCTTGAATCTTGATATTTTCATGGCTTCGAAAAATAGTTTCAATCTTCATGGTTCAAAGACATATCTCGATATTGAACTCAACTAGCGCCGAAGGCATGCAAAAACCCAGTAAATAAATCCAAAAATAACCTTGCAATGGCTAAGTGATACTAAGTGGACTTGAACACCCCAATCGCACTCGGATATGATTAGCGGCGCAAAAAAGTACCAAACCCATTCGAATGTGAGCTCAAAATAGCACTCGGGGCACTAATCACCGCCCGGATCCCACCTTCCGTGACTCAACTGATTTTCCCTTCCCCGGTACTCACCCAAATTCTACCTTCCATCTCGATTTCTATTTTCCGGAACTTGCTCGGATTCTACCCTTTCCCGATACTTGCCCGGATTCCACCTTCCTGACACTCGCCGTGATTCTACCTTTTCCAATACTTACCCGGATCCAACCTTTTCCGATACTTGCCCGGACCCTTCTCCAGAGCTTGCCCTGATTTCCTCACCTTCTCCAACACGCCCTATTTCATTGATCTTCTAAAAGACAGGTGACCGAATCACTCATCTTCCTAGGCATCGTACCTGGTTTTCTTTAAGTCCTTCAATCAGAGCGACTCTGTTCCATTAACCTTTAGTACTAGGTAAGGGGACAAAATTGTTGGTCATCTGGGTTCTTCACTAGAATTCATTTCACTGTGATCGCTTACTGCACCCACGATTCACTGCTCATTCACTAACTGAAGAGGGCAATATTTGTAGACCTCAATTTTTACCCTCAACACTTTCATTTATCCAGGGTGTCACACTCACCCATCGTTTCACAGACACCATTAGGCCCTTTTAGGCTTTATTTGTCTCTCGAGCCTCTGGTCACGGTATGTGGTCCGTTGAGTGCGTATGTAGTTAACTTCGCAGTGTCATCATGGCTTATTTTAGTTATTGGCATCGGTTATAGGGAAGCAAGTAAATTTCAGGTTTTAGCTCAATCAAAGTTTATTAGAGTATGCCACCGAGTGCCGATATTGTTTCGGATTATATTCCTTGTCCACTCAGACTGTTCATCGCTTGTTTGTTGAATTCCTTTATCATGGAGGTTTCTGTTAAAAATTTATAATTTTATTGTTCGCTTGACTAATCGGGTTTGACTGTTCATCAAGGCGCACGTATACTACAATCGCTTTTGGGTGCTGTGAGCACCTCCTCGCTTCTGATCATATCTCCTCATCCGCACTTGAAATGGTGCACCATTTTTTTTTTAGCTTGAGTTCTTCATGGAAAATTCGTAGTAAATTTCATATCACCTTCTCAATCAAGTTCAACTGCTGGCATCCGTCTAATCAAGTTGTCCGGGCTACCAGGAGCGTCACAGATTTTCGAGCCCAAATCCTGAGATGAGCCCAAACACAAGCTCTTAGCCTCGACCACAAGTGGCTGTGGGTCCATTTTAAGCCCTTGTCTTGGTTGACAGCCCACCATGAACTATGTGGATACTTAGGTGAAGCAAGTCAAAACCAAGATATTCACTGTACTAAAAACGAGAGAGCTAATAGTGAGTTACTCCAGATCAATGGGCTCTTTCCAAAGCTTGGAAGGGGAAAACACCAGTAAATTTGGTTTGAGGGGGAATTCCATTTGTATGAGAAAGACTAAAGTGGAAGGGACCCTTGAGGGCATTTTCCGCTCGACCGACATTTGCTGATTTTTCTGGATGCTTAGTCAGTTTCTTTTGCGTTTGTGGAAGAGGTAAGTGAAATAGACTCTGATTCACTATTCTTAAGACATTCTTGACTAAATTTGAGGCTTTTCTCAACCATTGAATTTGCCACGCCATAATGTGAGAGCCGCTTCAACAGCTTTCACCAAGTACTCTTGCCAGAAAACAATCGCCTGCTTTTGCCGTTCTCACTTATCCGAAATAACTCATGGTCATTTGTTTTGTTAGTTTCCTATTCTTTAATGGTGATATTCTTAATTTCAATTTTTATGTTTTTCAACCATTTGAACCAAGCTTCACTAGTACGCGGAGAGCCGTTCACAGTTTCGCTGGCAGTCTGCAATAGAGAAAACAAACTGATATTGTTTTGGTTGGTTCTCACCATCCGAATACGAGAAGCAATCACCAGTTGTTTTGTTAAATTCCTGAATCACGAGGAAGGTTCTGAACATTTATAATATCTCTCAACCGTTCAACTGTTAGGAAACCAATTCACTTGTCTGGCGAAGTTCACTTTTTAGAAAAGGCTTTGGGTGGTTTTGATTTGTTTGTGCTGTTTGGTCATTCAGAGCTGAATTGTACCTCATTTGTCTTGTTTTTGGAATTGTTGACTTTGTGAAGTAGTTGGGTTCTTGAAAAGTTTTGAGATCTTTCTTAACCGGCTAGACCGGTTAAAACCAAACCAGCCAGTTCATTAGTTGAAGTTTTCCGAACGCAGCCAGTAGCTGCAGAATACTGTGCTGGCGTCTCTGGTCATTCGGAGTTGGAATTGCACTCCGCTTGTCTGTTATATTCTGACTTTAGAGAAAAGTTCTGACAAGTTTGAGATATTTTCTCAATAGTTCGACAAGTTGAAACCGAACTAGCCTGGGTCATCAATAGTTTTCCTGAATTCACGCTTGGGTACTTTGCTTTGTTTATATTGCCTTGGCATTAGTCGAATTATACCGTTTATTTTATGACTTGATCATGAGGAATTTTCGACAGTTTGTAGAATTTTTCTCAATCAGTTGACTGTTGGAGAAACCTATTCAACCTGGTTACAAAGACAAATCTCATGGGCAGCCCCTTTGTTTCAAAGTATAATGTTTGGCCTGGATCTATTATGGCGTGCTCTTAGTTGCCCCAAGGAACCTGTGAGGCTGAATTTAGGTCTGTTTGTTTCAAGTTTGAACAAAGTAAAGTAGGGAAATGTGGGATTTGTAAAAAGTCAGTTTTGTGGATTTTAAAGGAATGTGTGCAAAGTAAGCAAACCACTACTTCAAACACCTCACTCTTCTTTGGCATGGGACCAATAGTCATTTAAATGCATGATGTATGATGTATTATCGCCCATCTATTCATCGTGCATAAAATAGGACTTCGTAGTACATGCGTTTAGTTGGTATTTGTTTCATGCGACATGTTTGGATTTTGAATACTGTGATGCATTTGCCTTCCTCGACTAACTTTATGCAACGCCACAGTGGACCAAGGTGTACGTGCTTTAATGCTGGGCAATGAATTTCACATGGATGCTTTGTGCCTTTGGGTGTCAAGTGCTTGCTTGCTGTTTGTTGGCTAACCTTTCATGTAGCGCTTTGGCCGTGTGACCAACATTGTGTATGCTATTTGTCTCTCTTTGAAGGTTGGTTTTAAGATAAGGATATCAATTTAATAACTGGGATTCGTTGTATAAGCCAGCCTAGGAGATCATTCTTCGAATTTTGTAACCCATGCTCTACACACCCATAATTCACTAGTAGACCGAAATTCGGGCCTAGAGGGGTGCTACCTCATATGAGGTACTTCGAATAGGTAATCCACCCCCTGACCTAGAAATTCAGTTTTCGCAGTAATCGTTTCTTCCATAATGGAGTCATTAGTTTTTTGTTCTACTTGGCTTTCCCTTTATAAAATAACAAAAGTAAGTGGCGATCTAAAGAAAATGTCCTGTACGAGGATCTGATTTTCTAAAACACCAAATCAACCCACATTTTCCTTTCCTTAAAAGCGAGTCTGCTTACCAGTGGATCTGCAGTATCCACAAAGAACATGAATGTCTCTTAAACCCGATTTCCTCGTAGTGAATTTATTCAATACGTGGGTATCAATTTTTACGGGACCGTTCCCTTCCCTAGATACATCTATATATTATGGGATGATCATGTCAAAATGGCCAGCTAATGTTCTTATAGAAAATGATCATTATGGTAAAATTGACAGATCTTCAAATATAACATCTTCCGTGACTGGGGGGTCCCTAAGGCTATAATTGAAGTGGATGGAGGGGTTCATTACTTTTCGGCAACAAACCTTATAGAGCCTCCAATCAAACATGGTGCTACACATGGCCACCCATGTCATCTCTCACTGGTCGTTGAGCTAGCCAACAAGGAGATCGCAATGGTTTTAACAGCAGAACCCAACCAAAGATCGGTCTTGCCGACTCTTACGGGCATACAAAATAATTCCATAAACCATCTCGGCATGTCTCTTATCGCCAGTGAGGCGCGGCATGTCACCCGTCAGAAACGGATACAAGGTATGGCAAGTGAAGAAGTTGAACTTTAGATATGGGCAAGACGTTTTAAAAGGCCTAATGTTATCAATGAGCCGGAAGAGATGGAGGAACATACTCACTTCCAACTCCCGCAAATTGCAAGATGTTAAAGAGGTAATGATCACTAATAGCTCTAAGACTCGTTATGAGACCAAGTGTTACTTTATACGATCTAAGCTCCACCTTTTCCAAGCAAGCTTAAGTCAAGATGGACTGGCCCTTCACTATCCAAAGATCTATCTCAGAATGGATCAAGACCTACTCCAACTCCAAAGACAGGTGTTCAAGGTTAATGGGCAAAGGTCGAAACCCTATGTAAGGTAACACACAGTGCATAAGGAGGATCCCCTCCTCACCCTCCATAATCAAGAGACTGGCCTTAAACGGGCGACTTCGCAAAGATCTCGTAAGTCACAAAATTTTATTGAATTTGTTTTCTATTTTCAATTTTTTTTATGATTTTCAATTTCTGCTTTTAGCATAATTTTCCTTGCAAACCCCTCATCCACACCTCCCTTTTATAAACCCCTTCTCTCATTTTGATTTGTGCTCAAGTTTCTCCTCCACTTCTCCTTCCCTAGTCCAACCATGGCAAGACTGGAGTACGCCAACTTCCCATTTAGAGTGAAAGATTGAAGGTCAAAGTGCGACCAACCTCATTTATTATAGGTTTTGAGTGCTTTTTGTGTACTAATCATCGTAATTAACCCGATTTGCACATTAAGGTCCCTGCTATTCTACTCATTGCATTTTTGTGGCAAATTTTACAGTTTTTACGAGCTAATCATGCCGAAATTGTTGAGTCGATCCAAGCATGAATAATTCGAGTCAAACTCAAGATCGCAGATCGTACACTGTGCAAGAATATTTAAAATGTATCAGTATCGATACAACAAAATTTGCACGCTTGAGAAATTGCTCCGCCGCCACTATTCACCACCACTGTCACCCTTCCCGAGTTACACGCTTTTGAATTTTTATTACAATTCTTGTTTCTTCCTATTTTTAACCCTTGTAATAGCTTTTGATTTTGGTTTGCCTGGGTAATTTCATATAAAAATTCAGCACCTATATGCTTCCCAACAATAAACAAGGATCATCGCAATATTGTGGAGAGAGGCGGCAGCTCTAACGCTTCATTTTCCCATTTTCTTTCATTTTCTCCTTTCAATGCAAACACTCCTGAGATGACAAATTCAGAGGATGGTTGGTTAGACCTCTTCCTCCTTGGAAGAGAGATACACTGGCAACGGTTTGAAGGTAAAACTTTTGTCTCTGCTTTTCTCAGAATAAAGCTTTAATATTTTGGTTCCCAAATTCACAACTCTAAGTTTAAAGTTTTTTATGGTGATTTCATTAATACTGGTAAAAGAAATTGTTGTATTCTTAGTTTGATACACCTCATATCCATTAGTTAATAATGTTTGCCTGAGGTTAAGGGGTTATATTTTCATTGTAGATGCATCCTCATTGATCAATACTGCAATCTTTTAGGTTCATGGATGCTTTATTATTAGACTCCACCGAGATTCATTAGTCGCCTTTACAATCATTGTAGGATGGGTCAAGGTGATAGATTTAGGGAACCATAAATGCAAATAATGCTTTCTTGGCTAAAAGAAAACATTAGGCTATTTTTTAAAGTTAAATGAAGATCCTGCTCAGAATTGACGAGGTCATCCTCCCCAACGCAGAAAAAGAACCCAGGATATGTCAAGTTGCCTTAAACCCTAAACCAAAGGTCCGACACTTAAAGGGGTTCTATTTGCTACTTTTTCTTATTCTAGTTTCAGCCTATGAACAACCAATACCCCCTGTTTTTACAAAACTTAAAATTGTAATTGAAATTCATTCATTTTGAATCAATCGCAAATCATTCAGACGTAAGAAAACCCATCCCCGTGTTCACCCTAAGGCACTATACCGTTAAAGAGCTTTGCTACGGAAGTATGAGGAATATAAGATAAAAATTTTGTTGATTCATAACACCTACTGTGGCAAGAATCAAATGGTGCTGTTGCCGGGGATGGTGCCTTACTGCAGATGATGAGTTGATGAGTACTTGTAATCCACATTACAAGTATTGGTGACCTTTTAAACCTTTTTGAATTCCATTGTTTAGAATTTCAAGTTTTTTAATATAGCAGTCATTTTATTTTTCAGCTAACACTAATCTTTTTGGCAAGCCCTGTTGTTGCTCTTTGCATTGTCTCTTTTACTTCATGTGTGGTTATGCACTGTCGATAAAGATATATCAGCAGACATAAAGAGTTAGTAAACCAATTGAACAAGGTTGTGAAGTCAGTGTACATAGTGAGCAAATGGATCCTCTACCTGAAGAACAACAAATTCAGCATGGAGCTCCAATAAATCCTACAACATATAGGTCCATGAGGGACCACATACACCCTCCTAGAGTGAGTGCACCTTCCTGCATCATACCACTCCGGCCGAATATGTAAAAGAGCGAGACCCTATTTGGTGCCCCTGCTTCCTACTTTTCATGGAATGGAGAATGAAAATCCATATACTCATATCCGGGAGTTCGAGGAAGTATGCACAACTTTTAAAGAAGGTGTGCCTGACATGGACTTGCTTAAGCTGAAAGCATTCCCACTGACACTGAAAGACAAGGCCAAGATTTGGCTCAATTCACTAAGGCCGAGAACAATTAGAAATTGGGCCAAACTTCAAGCTGAGTATTTGAAGAAATTTTTTCGCGACAACCAAGACCAACAAATTTCTAGTGAGGCAAATCTACACTTACCCTGACTCCATGATAAATGAGAAGGTTTATCATCACTGCTGAGAGGTTCATGGAGACCATCATGCATGTCCACACCATAGGTTTGCATGGATGTCAGAACCATTTCTATGATGGTATGTCTCCAACCATGAAGAAACTACTGAAACCACATGTGTGGAGGGGACTTCGAAAGGGGGGCACCCAGATGAAGCCATGGACTTTTGAACTATATGGCTGAAACTCCCATACTTCGGATGAGCCGAATCCAAGAGAGGCAGAAAGAATGAGGCCTTCGACCCACCAAAGGGGAGGCATTTATGCACTTTCCGAAGACATGGAGATGAAAGCAAAATTGACCACGTTGACTCGAAGGTTGGAGGAGCTTGAAATGAGAAATCAGCATGAAGTACCGGAATGAATCATCAGATTCCCACCGCCCGCTGTTTTGTCGGGCCAAGTAGCTATCCCGGGAGCACTGTCCATTAGTTTCTTCAAAGAGGGACTTAATGCAAGAGCATGCCCATGTCTTGGGCCAAAATAAGCCACCTACAAATGCTCCTTATGGCAACACCTATAACCTTAATTGGAGGAATCATCCGAACCTATCATACAAACCCCCGGTATATGTCTGCAGCGAGCATAGCGAAGAATTTAGCTCCACTCAAAGACAAGAACAAAGAGCCTCCACCTTCTTCTCCCTGCTGGAGTAAAGTAATTTTGAATTTAAGCAAGGTAGTAGGTAACTTTGTGGAGGAACAAAAGGTGTTTAATTCAACTAATCGTAAAATTGAGACTCAGAGAGCTCACTCAACAAGAAATTAGACAAAGATGTCAGAGGAGATCTCCACAAATATGACAACTTGCAAAGTTCCACCCTGTGTTGTCTAGCCAAAGAACAGGTCCCGAAAAAGAGAAATTCCCTTCCCAGACACGCGAAAACCCTAGGGAATGGCGAAATAGGCTCATCCCACGCAAGAATTGACGGTCAAAGCAAGAATGACGTTGAGAAGTGGTACGTGAATCGAGACCGGTCCCATCACCAGCCAAGAAAGCTCCCACAGTGGTTAAACCACTAGAGAAAGAACAATCAGCAGAGGAAGAGGTGAAACATAGTGTACCCCCTCCTTTCCCACAAGCACTTCGAAAAAGGAAAAATTCAGTTAACCAAACTGAAATTTTAGAAGTACTACGACAAGTGAAGGTTAACATCCCTCTTCTCGATATGATCAAGCAAGTCCCCACGTATGCAAAATTTTTGAAGGACCTATGCACAGTGAAAAGAGGCTTTAATGTGAATAAAAAGGCCTTTTTTATCGAGCAAGTGAGTGCCATCATTGAGTGCAAGAATCCTATGAAGTATAAAGATCCGGGGTGTCCTACAATCTTCTTGAACATAGGCGGAACTTGTGTGGAAAAGGCATTGCTAGATTTGGGGGCAAGTGTGAATCTACTGCCTTTTTCCATGTACCACAGCCTTGGCTAGGTGAACTGCCAACCACTATCACCTTGTTCTGTATAGATAGGTCCATCAAAATACCAAAGGGGACAGTTGAGGATGTTTTGATTCAGGTGGAAAAATTCTACTACCCAATGGATTTTGTAGTGCTTAATATCGAACCGATCGCAGTAGGGGCTAACCACTTGCCAATCATCCTGGGAAGGTCATTTTTGGCCACTTCCAATGCGATCATCAATTGTCGAAATGGGGTTATGCAACTCACCTTTGGGAACATGACTTTGGAACTCAATATCTCCACTTGAGTAAAAGCAGAGAACCAAAGGGAGGATGACCGTGAAGAAGTCTGCATAATAGATACAATTCTTGAAGAACAGGCTAATGAGCAGCAAGTGCAAGATGTGCTAACCCATGAGTTATCCGAGTGCCTTGAAGAGCAACAGGAACCTCAATGCATGAGCCTGCTGCAGGGGTGCTGGAAAAAAAATGTGGAAATTCTACCTTTATTGACTGGAGAAGAGGAAAAGGAATCTCAATGTACCGATCTCAAACCCCGTCTCGAGGAATAAAATATGCATTTTTGAAGAAAACAAGCAAGGTCCGGGCCAGGCCATCATCACCGCCGACCACTCCACAGAAGACAATCACGTGACTCTCAAGATGAACAAAAAGCCTAGGTGGTACCTCCGATTTAAAAGGCATTAGCCCAACAATCTGCACCCATCACATATATTTAGAAGAGAGCCAAAGTCGTTAGGCAACCAAAGGAGATTGAAACCACATGCAAGAGGTGTAGTTCGTGATTGAAGTCCCGGGGTTGTCAGTAAGCCATCATTTACCCCATATCTGATAGCACTTGGGTAAGTCCAACCCAAGTGGTGCCCAAGAAGCCGGTGACCACCGTAAAATGAAAAGGGCGAGGATGTTCACCCGCCTACCACCGGTTGAGGGTATGCATAGATTATAGGAGGCTGAATGCAGTAACAAGAAAAGACCACTTCCCACTCCCTTTCATTGATCAGCTTCTTGAGAGAGTTTTTAGAACCCATTCTATCGCTTTTGGATGGGTATTCAGTACTCAGAGAGATCGCACTGTGAGGATCAAGAGAAGACCACATTTACTTGTCCATTTGAACTTATGCATGTGGAGGATGCCTTTCGGGTCTTGCTAACGCCCTTGATGCCACTTTCTAGATATGCTTAGTATATTCAACGATATGGTGGAGTGCATAATGGAAGTATACATGGATGAAATCACTGTATACGGAGGTGATTATGAAGAATGTTTGACTAATCTTGAAGTTGTCTTACAGAGGTGCATTGAAAAGAAACTGATGCTTAACTGGGAGAAATGCCATTTTATGGTGGAACTAAGTGGGATTGTGCTAGCATGTCAGCTTCCGTGAAGGGAAGAAGGACATGGCAAAATCGAACTTATTTCGAAACCGGCTTTCTCCAACAAATGTAAAAAACATTCAGTAATTCCCTTGGCCATGCAGATTTGCGTAAGATTTATCAAGGACTTTTCGAAGATCGCTAAGCCCCTTTATAAGTTGCTGAGAAAGATGTGCTAAATTTTCTTGGAAAGACCGGTCAAGAGCTAGCGAAATGAGGGTCCCATTTGACCACCGCACTAATAGTAAGGGCACCACTGCGCTGGTTTTTAGGTGATGCGATGCAAGCGATCTTGCTATTTGGAGCAAGCTTCTTTCGATAAAGAGAAGGTGGAAAACCTATGTAGTCTATTATGCAAAGCAAAACCTTTGAATGAAGGCACAAAGGAACTAAACTACTACGTAGAAATAATTGTTGCAGTGGTCTGGCGCCTGTGACAAATTTCGAGCATACTGTCGGGTCCTCGACATAGTCAGCTTTACGCATCATCACCGAAATATCTCCTAACCAAGCAAAATGTTAAGGCAAGACTTATCCGATGGGTTCTTCTACTTCAGGAATTTAATTTGCAAATTAAGGACAAAAAGGGGGTAGAGAATGTTGTGGCATACCATCTTTCTAGATTAACCATAAACAATACACTCATAAATTTCAATCAACGAGATAAATTTCCCGACGTGAATTTAATGCACTGGAGAATGCCTCTGTATGCCTACATTGCCAATTTCATAGCAACAGGAGAAATTCCAACTTATTGGAAATAACAAGATAGGAAGTATTTCTTAACAAAGATCCATTCCTATTATTGGTAAGAATCTTCTATTTAAATATCGTGCGACATAATTAGGAAGGCAGCCTAAGAAGAACAACAGGAATTCTCACACGCTTATGAGAGGCTCGTAGGTTACTGCTTCCTTTAAGACAACAACAAGGTGTTATACCGGGTTTCTAATGCCTCTTTTAAAGCTCATCAAAGCCTTGTATGTGATAAATGCCAAAGGCTTGTGTAACACCCCAAAAAAAATTTTAAATGATTTTTTTTTTCATGGAAATTAATTTTTAGGTGTTTTATGGTCCATCATGAATTTATAATAAATTTTGTAATATTTCCTCAATTAAATGAATTGTAAAAATATACTCAGAAGGTCAAATTTCGAAAGCAAAGGATCAAGAATTTAAAAATAATTCAATATCAAATAAATTATGGGAATTTTTATGAAGAAAAGTAAGGTCAAATATATGTTATAAAACAAAATTGAATGAAAAATACATGAATAAAAAACAAATATGTGAACAATGAACTGGTAGGAAAAGCTTTACCACTTACATCATGGGCCAAAGACATTTTACTAATTTTGGCCTTAAAAATTTAAAAACTGTAGGACTAAGTAATGATTAACGATCTTTAAAATATTAGGCCTCAAAAATTACAGAAAACAAAAAGAAAATTGAAGAAACCCTAGGTTCTCCATTCCTAAGACCGAATCATTGGGAAGAAGCAGCAATTTGTTAAACTGTACCTTCTTGAATCAACCTGATTTTTCATGTCGGGAGACTTCAAGGCATATTAAAAAGTGCCATGGTTTTTAATTTTGCTTATGGTCTCAGACATAGTACAATTGACAAATGGTTGTTGTTTGACAAGAATAAAGGCCGGTTGAATTGTCATTAATTGTTCTGAATAAGTGAAGGATGAGCTTAAAAGTCATCTATTTTTAGTCCATTTTCATGATTTAATGTAAAATGAATAATTAAGATGTAAATATGAAGAAATCCTACCAAATTTGTTATTTGCAGGAAGTATAAAAGAAAGAAGAAAATGCAGTAGAAAAATGCAGTAACTGGCGGAGTAAATGCTTAAAAATAGCAGATAAATAAAAGCAACTGCTGAATTTAATTTATAAAGAATATTAATAAATTGCTTATGAGGTCGCGACATCGTGAAAATTAAAGGAAATTTGATGCGTGTCACACAGGATCACAAGATAGGCACTGAGGATTGAGAATAAAAGATAGATAATGCACAACATCGTAATGTCGACGAAAGGTTATTGTCGCACATGGAGGTCGACAGAGAATCACTTGAAGTACGATACGTCAAGATGAGTCAGTTAACTCGGTTGTTGTCGCGATTGCAGGACTCGGTCATGCACACCTGAAGCAATGCATGAGGCCTCCAAAGACATAAGTCGATGTCGCACAAGAGATCGAGGCCACGAGACTTGCTCGCTTGAAAGTCAGAAAGAATTGAACCGTTGTCGCGACGCGAGACGATGTCATGGCACCGCAAACCCCAATTGAAGCCTCTAGAGACTAAAGCCGAAAACCTCGATAAGAGATCGATGTCGCGACACTACTTAAGGACCGCTTCAAAGTCGCAGAGCCATGAAGTGATGTCGCTGACAAGATATTGATGTCGCGGCACTGCGAACGGCCAGCTGATGACCGGAGTCATGAGTCGATGTCAATGGCTAGCGGATCGGCGTCAATGGCAACAGGAGCCACCGCGAAAATCGCAGAAAGAATAGTCGGCGTCGCGATTAAGAGATTGATGTCGCTATTACCGCTGGGCAATCAATGGAAGCTCAGGAAGTTCTGGGATCGATGTCGCTGATAACAAGAGCAACCAAATAAAGAGACAAGTGATGGCGGCGATTAAAGCATGCAAGGATTAAAGGATGTCACGACAATATTATTAAGCTGCGACATAAGAAAACTCCGTTGAAATTCTGCAAGAAGAGAGCTTTATTATTGCCATAAGATGATTGACGCCACCCGGCATGCTTGAATGTCGCAGAAGACTTTCGAGTCGAGGTCGCGACGCGGAGATTGATATTCACATCGTGAACACAAGTCAGCATCGGAAGGATTGTCATGGTCGCCACTGAGACTAATGTTTTGATTATGATGATGTCGCATATGGAGTTTAAGCTCGCCACCCAATATGATGGGCCAAACCCACTTGGAAATCCACAAAAACTGCAGATTGGATTAGGCCCAACTGTGAAACCCTATAAATACGCAGCTACCCAAAATCTCATAAAAGTAGTTTGGCGGCATACGATGAGAGGTTCAGAGTCAAGGTCATTAGCTTTTTTTTAGTTTTTTCTCGCTTTTCTTTTCTCACACATACAGAGATTAGATTAATTTATCGCTTTAGTTTTCGCTTTTATTTTCTGAACTGCTGTTATCGCTTTTAAGTGTAGTTGACACCATTTATTTTTCAATACAATTCGAATGCTGAAGTTCTAGCTGAATTCTCGCTTCCTTCGCCATAATGCAGCTTATTTTATGATCGAGGAATGCTATAGTCTAGACCAGCACTCAGGAACTCGCCTTCCATTAAGTGAATGCTATTGTCGTAAATTATCCTTCAGAAGGTTTCCAAGAATTTAATTTCAGCTATGAATTTACATTCGGTATGGGTTTAATTGCTTTTGACTCAATGACGCCTTTCTTATACCCATGTATATCAATATTGGTCATTTTAATTTCAGGAGGTCCTCCGAAAGACACAGAGATGACAACCTTCGAGCGGCGAACGCTTGAAGGTATATTAACCCGTTATTAGAGATCTAATGAGCTTTGTAAGTTTACTTCATAAACTTCTCTTCTCAATTTGAAATCAAGAATGAGTTGGAGGAGTTATCGCTTTAAAGGGCAGAGTTCACTCTCAATTAATCAGGAAGCCAATCCTTCCGTGTTACCGAGATCTAATCAAGGGAGGGTGATCTATTCTAATTTTGAGAAAGAGTAACCTGGAAAGTGTATATCCCTTGTTTCGACCGATAACTCAGAGCTAAGGCTTGCCAAACAACGCATAAAATGGGTATGAAGTATTGCAAAAGAAAATATCTGCACTAGGAAGTCCCCGTTTAAAAGTAGTTATTTATTCTAGATTCAGAGGACTGTGTAAAAATTAGATAATGAAATGTGGAGTGGAGAGATCCAGTCGTACTACTAAACTACGCATTCTAAACCTGAAATACACAAGTAAAATTAACAAATTGCATTTCTAAACGCCTACGTATTCTAAAATCGAATTATATTTGGCAAATTAATGTTGTTAACAATGTGAATTGACACTTCACAATAGCATTGATCTTAATGTGTACGAAACATGAACACTCCCGCCTATTTATTTTCTTAACTATTCGTGATTAATTATTCTTTAGATTCAGCTTATTCGATTGTTCATTCTTTTATTATATATCAGATAATTTATGCCTTGCCGAACACAATGTCATTTTATAGTCCAAATAGTATGGATGGAGGTAGTCAGGTAGTTGATCTAGAATTTCGAGGACTCGGGACTATATCCGACTTAAATCCAATTTATTACTTGCTCGACTGCACCTCGGGCAGTGATATTGTGCCAAACCAATATTGAAAATGATTTACTCTTAGAGATGCTTGGTCCGGCGCATGCTTTATGGCGCCGTTGTCGATTAAACAATAGTCCTTAGTGTTATCGGAATTTGTATATGTGTTTTGGTCCTGCTAACAAGTTTTATAGCGCCATACGGACAATCAATAGTCCTTGGTAATAACGTCGCAAATTCTGTATATGTGTTTTGGGTCCTGCTAACAAGTTTTATACGCTGCTGTCGGGGGATCGAAAAGAATTCATTAAATCAATATTCGACGAGCAAATAAATACTAATTCTGGACATTTCCGAAGAAAAAGAACAAAATTGTTTTTCAAGCAAAGGGTTATTTTTGAGCCACTAACCTTAACAAACCATATTGAAAATATTGTCACCAAATTAATCAGATAATGTAAGTGTGTTTTGATTTCAGGGACAAAATTTTAATGCATAGGAAACAGAACACTGATCTGATTCCAGCTGACACAGAATTAGAGAGGACACTCAGAAGCTTGAGAAAGATAAAGAAGGCAGAAAACTCAACCATGGCAGATGAAAGGCAGGATCAGGATGAGGTGCATACAGAAGAAGCTAGAAGGCCTCCAATCACTGATACAATGGAGGACTTCTGGAGACCAATTATACAGGAAGAATACTCAATCGACGTACCGTAGTTATTAATAATTTTGAACTCAAGCAAAGATCGATTACAATGGTCCAAAGAAAGATCGGGGCCATCGTCATCCTAATCAAGATCCAAACGAGCACCTAGGAAGATTCCCCGTGATGGCTAATACGCTGAAGTTGAAACGGGGCGAGACCGTGTCATAAACTGTCTATTCTATTCTCTAAGAGATTCAAAGTTTTACATGGTATGAATCTTACCATATGGTTCTCGTTGGATTGGGAGGAGTTAGTAGAGGCCTACTTAGGTAGATTTTTCCCCACCCTTCGGAGAAATCATTGTGTTGCAGCGAGGGGAGAAGATGAAAGCACGTATTAGCTGGGAAAGATTCAAGCGGTTCTTTGAGAGAATATCAATGCATGGGATAGATACGAAGACTCAGATGGACATTGCCATATCATGCACAGCAGATGATATATCAAAAAGGGATCGTGATGCTTCATAATGGGCATTCAAGCGAAAAGTCTTTGAAGAGGCAAAAGAAGAGCTGAATTGAGAACGGCTAAATGTAATGAAAACTCCTTCCGAGCTTTCAAGAGGAAACAGAGGAAGGGATCATGGAAGCTGAGCAAGATAATGACCATGGAAGCGGGATTGGATGCTACAGTATGCACGGAGTTGGACAAGCGGAAAGAAAAGACCACACCTTGCTCATGAAATAGGAGCAATTGAAGAGAGTTATTGAGGGAAGTGCAGGAGATATAACGAAGAACAATTCTATGATCTTTGAAGAGGTTAATTATCTGGGTGAGCCAAAGAGCTACCATTTCAAACCCGATACTAACTTTGCTGGCACATTATCACCAATGAGGAACCATGAGAATTTCTCTTATGGTGGAGGGGCTTCACAAGGCCCCAGGCATGGACAGAACCCTCCACAGGGTTATCAACAGCCATCAAGGTTGACGACGGCAAGGAAATGAACACGAAATGAATGTCGGGCTCGAGAGGAGGGCCCGATCTTTTGAAGAACGAATCTTTGCAGGACCTGTAGGGGATAATAAGAAGTTGTTTAACCTCCATGAACAAAAGTTTGCAGAGTTGGAAGCAAATGCTACCAATTCTCAAATTTTTGAATTTCCTGATCATCTGAGAAGAACTTTGGAGACACAAGAGTAGGGCAGGCTATTACTAACCTGCCTTGAGGAGAAAGATGCCTTCCCAGTGACCTGAGGAGAACCCGGGTGCATGGTTGTGCGGCTTAGGTGTGGGAAGGAGTTAGAAGAGATGAAAGAAAAGATGACGGCAACAAAGAAGTAGCAAGACCGAAGGGAAGAGGAGTGCGGAGAATGAAAAGAAAGAGTAGGAAGAACATCCAAGGATCAAAGCCTGCAGTCCATTTCCCGCGAGGGTGCGAGAAGTCGAGGATGGAGGAGGCGGAGTTTGCAAGGTTCTTGAAAACTTTCAGAATTTGGAGAGATCGGTATACCATTCTTGAGAGTGGTGACTCGGATGCAACTCTATGCAAAATTTACGAGAAGGGACATCACGAGCAAGAAAGAAAAATAGTAGAGGAAGGAATAGTGAATCTCACTTTGCCACTTGCGGTCACGGTAATCAAGAACTGATGAGATGAAGGACCCGGGGAGTTTCACGATTCCTTGCAATTGTTGGAGGAATTGAATTCGAGCTCTACGTGACTGAGGCTAGTATCAATTTGATGCCTCTTTACGTTGCCAGAAACTAAGTTTGGGGAGCTTACTCCCTGCATTGCCTCTTGAATGGTAGACGGATCGATGGTAAAACTGAAGGAGTCATTGAAGATGCAGTCCCTTTGTTGGGAAGTTTGTTTTCAGTAGACTTCATCATTACGGACATGGAAGAAGATTCACAAGTACCCCTGCTATTGGGAAGACCATTCCTAGCTACTGGAGATGCCCTGGTTGATATGCAAAAAGGAGTTCTTATCTTGAGGGTTGGGAAAGAAGGCTGCTTTATTTTTAACTTGATCAAAAGTAGCTAAAATATAGACGAGGAGACCGAGAGAAAGTTGCAATGTAGGCGATTTTGTCTATCACTTCCTTTGATGTTAACAATGATTGTAATACTCCGGTTTTATCAATGAAAAGAGATGAATTCGGTATCTTGAAGATGTCTATTCTGAATTTCCATACGGCGGTTTTTTCATTCTATAGAAACTATGTTGAGCACGAGAAACTAAAGCAGAAGCGACAATGGGAAAATATTATTGACAAGAGGAAATTCATCAAAGAAACAGTGCGAGAAGGGCTAGTTTTGAAGAGTTGCCCATGTCATTTAAAGTATGCTTACTTAGAATTACCAAAAAAACCGTTGATCATTCGACGGATTTCAGTGATGATGAGGAACAAGATTCTTGAAAATATTAAGGAAGCATAAGGAATCGTAGCTTGGTCCATTGAAGAGCAGAAGGGTATCGGTCCATCAATTTGCATGCATAAGATTACGCTAGAAGAGACTTCAAAACCATGTGGAACACCAAGGGGCTGAATCGGTAATGAAGGAAGTAGTCAGAAAGAAGGTACTCAAATTGTTTAATGCTGGTTTTATCTATGTTATTTCAGACAGTCCTTGGGTGAGCCCAGTCCATATGGTTCCAAAGAAAGGGGGGTTTACTGTGATCCGCAATGAAAAAAATGAATTGATTACATGGAAACGATGACGAGGATGGAGGGTATGCATTTGATTACGAGTGAACGACGTAGAAAAGATCATTTCCCTTTGCCGCCATTGATCAAATGTTGAATGAGTTAGCGGGACACCCTCACTTTTGTTTTACGGATGGGTATTCGGGATATAATCGGTGCTATTGCACCCAGAGGATCAAAGAGAGGAGCCACATTCACATGCCCTTATGGCACCTTTGCCCCTTTAGAAGGATGCCGTTTAGTACATGTAATCTCAAACTACATTCAGGAAGGTGTATGATATATTCTCGATTTGGTTGAAGAAGTGATGGAAATTTTCATGGATGATTTTTCTTGTGTATGGATCCGGCTTTGATCAATGTTTTAAACAATGCGAAGCGATTACTTCAAAGATGCCAAGACAAGCGACTAGCAGCGGGTGGGAAAAGAGAGAAATACTTGTTTTATGGTGTGGAGAGGTGGTATTTCTTGGGCTTAAAATTTACGCTCTTTGGACTAGAAGTTGACCGGTCCAGTGTCCATTATCAAAACTCTTGCACCACCTACCACGGTAAAAGGGTAAGAAGCTTTTGGGGCATCTTGAGGATTTTCTGAGATTCATGAACTTTCAAAAATAGCCGGGACCCATTTATCTACGATTCTTTGAAAAGATCTGAGTTCAATTTTGATGACTCACAGGATGCTTTTGAAGAAATCAAGATCGGATTAATTTGCAAGCACATAATGGTACGCACGAGAATGGAATTAGGGATTGAAATAATGTGATGCATTGATTTTGCCATGGGAGGCTGTGTTGGGGTAAAAGAAGAAGTATTCGAGGGCCGTATATGCTAGTAAGACCTTCAATGATGCACAAGAGAACTACTCAACAACTAAAAAGGAGATGCTAGCCATAGTATTTGCTTGTGAAAAATTTCGGCAGTACATTTTAGGATCTCATGTGGTAATTCACACTGATCATGCAGCAATCAAATACTTGATGTCAAAAAAGGAAGCTAAGTCAAGATTGATAAGGTGGGTGCTACTGTTGCAGGAGTTTGATTTGGAAATCAAGGATAAAAAGGGATGTGACAATGTGATAGCTGATCACTTGTCAAGAGTAGAAAAACTGATGATGAAAGAGGAAAATGTGATGTTAACGGAGAACTTCCCGGATATTGTTGTTTAAGGTTTCCTTCCGAGCTTCCACTGGTATCGCGATATTGTGAATTATCGGCTTGTGGAGTAATGCCTTCAGAATTCAGCTACCAACAAAAAAGAAGGAAGCTGACGGCCAATGAGGTATTATATTTGGGATGATCACTATTATTCAAGAGAGATCTTGACATGATAATAAGAAGATGTGTGCGAGGAAAATTAGAGCAGGCAACATTATGAATGGATGACATGCATCGCCATATGGGGGACATTTTTTACGGAGAAAGAGCGACCCTTGAGAATGCTCGATAAGGATTTTATTGGCCCACTATCTTCAGAGATTGTGCTGAGTGGGTTAGATTGTGTGATAGATGTCAAAAGACTGGGAATATCAGCAGCAGAAATGAAATGCCCCTCAAAGGTATTATGGTGGTGCAAATTTTTGATGTATGGGGAATAGATTTTATGGGACCCTTCCCACCATCATTTGGAAACCTATACATCACGCTGAGTGAATTACGTTTCCAAATGGGTGGAAGCAGTAGCTTGTCCAAGGAATGATGCTAATACAGTTGTGAGTTTCTTGCAAAAGAATATTTTGAGTAGATTTGGAACACCCAGAACTATCATTAGTGATGGGGGAACCCACTTTGCAAACAAAATATTTGCAAAACTCATGAGCAGGTATGGGATCAAGCATGTAATGAGTTTAGCTTATCATCCCCAGACCAATGGACAAGCAGAAATTTCCAACAGGGAGATCAAAAGAATACTTGAAAAGGCGTGAGAGCTCAGCCGGGAAGGATTGGTCTTCGAGCTTATTGATGCACTTTGGGCTTGAGGTACATACAAAACCCCCATTGGAATGTCCCCATACAAAGTTGTTTTGAAAGTAAACATTATCATCCCTACCTCTTGAATTAGAATACAAGGCAATGTGGTATCAGAAGTTAAACTTCGATTTTAAGGGGTGCGAGGAAGAAAGATTGCTCAATTATGCGAATTGGAAGAGGAAATGAAGCCTATGACAATGCTAGAATATACAAAGAAGACAAAGAAATGGCATGATCGAGAGAATCTTGAGAAAAGAGTTCGAAGCGGGGAGCAGGTTGTTTAAATTCTAGGTGAAATTGTTTCAGGAAAGTTGAAATCGATTGGAGTGGGCCGTACACTTTGTGGTGTCGAGTACTACGTTTGGGCCGACGCGGGACGTGCGGCGAAGAATTCAAAGTCAATGGACCAGAGGTTAAAGCACTATCTAAACGAGGGAAGAGAGGAAAATGAAGAACTCAATGACCATGAGGGAAAAAGAAGAGCCACCACGAAGCCGACCAAGTCCGATAAGGACTGGCGAAGCAATTTAATGGGAGGCGACCCGTAGGATTTAATTTACGGTTTTAAGTTTTGAAATATTTTCTTTAGTTGCTTAAATTAGGTCGAGTTTATTTTTATAAGGATAGATTTAATTTTCGAAATCAATTGTGGATTTAATTAGATTTTTTCTTGAATATTGCGGTAAGCATGAGTTCAAGACATGAATGGCAAGGTATCACGGGAACAATTCCCGCAACTTGCGGAGAAAGTCACCACATGAGAAAGGGGTAACTTAATCCCTAGCTTAGTGTAGATATACTTTAATTGCTTGTTAAATCTTTGCTTGGAGATGCACGAGAAGAAATGTCTAAAAGGGTTAGGAACAATAAGAAAAAAGTTTTGAGATCATTGAGCTAAGGGCTTGGAAGTAGTGACGAAGGAAAGGTGTGTCGCGCATAAGTGATGTCGCGACAAAACATTGATGTCGTGACCTGTTCGAAAAGGGCATCTTGTGAGTATTGAAGGAAGAAGGTATGTGACCCCTGCTTGTGAAGTCGCTGACAATTAAGTTTCAAAATGGAAAGGATGTCTGCAACATCAAACAATTCTAGAAAACCTTGTATTGTCGCGACATCCTAAGTATGTCGCGACATAAAAAGCGACAGGTGCCAACTACTCACTTTAAAAAGCCCTAAATTCAATGACCTCAAATAAAGACGAAAATTGAAGTCGCGACGTGTTTTTAATGAAGCAATAATTAGCCCTGAAACATTTATTGAATTATAAGTTGTTGGAAACTTTCTGTCACTCAATACAGCTATTACCTTGCTTCCTCATACGAATCTCAACCCACGAGGAAACCTAGCTTTCCAAACCTTAAGAAAAGCTTGTCTTCCATTACTCGATAGCTGGGAATTCCCACTAGTCCTAACCTAGGCGAGATTATGAGGGAACATGAACAAGCGGAAGAAGAAGCTACGCCCGAAGAGCGGTTAGATGAGATTCGTCGGGAACAAGCGGGGAAGGTGCCATCGAAACACCCGAAGCTCAGGCAGCTTCTCGAAGAAAGAGCGGAAAGAGGAAGGGAAGTAAGGAAAGAAAGAAGAAGTAGGAATTTCGTGTCGAGACCAGAGCGTACTCAGTGGAAGAAATATTACATGCTAGCAGGGGGTTTATCACGAGAGAGATTCAAAAATCACATTATGCCTTTCAAGGAGGATGATAGAAGAGAGGGTGGGAGAGTCTGCTGCGCACACCAAAAATCGGGGTATACGACAGTACGAGTTTTATTTAAATTTGGTAGGAAGAGGAAGGATGGAGCGGTTTTTGTTAAGAGGGTGGGTTTCATATGAAATTTAAGGCCATCGCAGACCTACTCTCATGCGAGTGCACAAGCATGGTTTCCAAATTTAAGAAACTTTTGGAAAAACCGGTTTGGAAAGATTGCCAAGAAGCTCACTAATGGTAGGTGCAGCTAAACTGAAGGAAGGCGAAGCAGTGAGCAGGAAGCCTCGAGGAAACGAAGGTATGGTTTTACTTCAGGCTTGTTTGGTTCCGACAAAACATGTAGTACCTGATGAGAGAAACGAGGAGAGGCTGCGTTCTTTGTATGCCATCCTAAAAGGATACAAGATCAATATAGGAGTTGTCATTGAGAATTCTATCATGAGGGTATCATGAAGGGAACAAAAGGGTCTTATTCTCGACCACGATCTTTGTTCTATGTTTGAAGAAATTTGGGGTGAAAGAATATGAGAATCAGTGAAGAAGTACCCGGATCTTCACCACTCCGCCCGGCGAGGGAGTTAGCAAAGGACCGAAGCGAGGAAAGGGGTGCTGGTAGGAAACGGAGGGTAAACCCAGTGAAGAACCGAGAAAAGGAGACTGGGAGGTTGCTGATCCAAGGAGCGAGCACCCGAGAAAACTCACGACAACAATGATTGCATGTTTGAGACAATGAGGGAGGCAGGGATGAAGGCGACCCAATAGACTTCTCCATCCCCTTAGCCAGTTCTCCTCTGTGCAAAACAGAAATTTCGACATGGAGGAGCGAGAACCTGTGAAGCTGGGTTCGATCTTTGGGAAGCTCTCGATGCCATCTGGAGAGAATAGATGAAAGAGAAGAGAGAAGGAGTGGAAACTACGTGAATTCGAGAAGGCATTTATGAAAGAATTGAAAAGAAGAGACCCCGTGATGGGAGGGAAGAGCTAAACGAAAGAAAGAAAGGAGCATGAGGTGGGGCTACAAGCGAAGGCAATGATGAAGAGAAGAGTTGAAGCAGGAAAAGAGGCAGATGGGAAAATTTTACTGAAGCGACAAGGGGAAGAGTTTAAGAAAGAAATGAAGGAAAGAAGTCACACAATACATTCTGAAACTCAAACTGATCATGAAGCTTTTTATAACAACAGGTTTGGCGTGATTCTGACTCTTAACAGCGATAAAGAAAAGAGATACAGACGAAGCCAAATTTGGGGAGCAAATCAAGAGTTCAAGGATTTTTATACAGAGTCTCTCTGAAGGATTTTGAGAAGAAATTGGATGATAGAGACAAGAGTAAAGAGACAGAGAGTCCCTACAGATGAAAAGAATGGGTACAGAGGAGACTTGGATCACGATCAACGATAATCTCTCCAAATTTTTAGGGTCATGATTGAAATGGAGAATACAATGAATGGTTTGGGGAAGGCGGGATGAGTTGAACAAAGGTTGATCTCTCTAATGAGATTTTCATTGAAGAGGAACAAATGGAGAGGGGAAACCAAGAAGAGAAAGGAAGAAGAAGGAATTGAAAATTCCTGAATTCCCGAGCTCATTAAGTGCAGCTAACCTAGATCCCCGACATCTTTGCTCTAACTATTTTCAAAAGAAAAATAGACCTTATCCTTGCCTAACTTTCATTACCATCCTTATCCCATACTGTAGTATCCAACTGTTGCAAAGAATCAGAAATTAAATGAGAAATTTAAATTGAATTGTTGTGTGCTATTTTGAATTTGTTTGATTCAATGTTGTGTTGCTTTGTGGTTGCATGATAGGGAAATTAAAGTAGGAATTAATTACGAATAAGCTAGCGAGATGTAATGAAATTTGAATTAGATGAAGCGACTAGATTAGGAATAATTTGAACGATGGAATAAGGGCCAAATGAATACAGTTGATTGAAACACAAGGTGCAAAGTTACTTAAGTCCTAAGCCGATAAGTCGAAGGTGAGGAAAGTAATACAATAGAAGGAGCAAACATATTTTGAGTTTGTGGTATGAACAAATGAATCAAGGCACTGTTGAATATCAATTAATTTAAATACTCACCAACAAAAATGAGTCAGGTACTCCTAGTTAGTCACAACTGTTCAAACCAAATTCTAGAATTTGTTAGATTATTGGTTGAATTAAATCTAGGTGATCACGGTGACGAGAGATGATCACGAGGCCATTCTTGGATAGTTTGAGCCATTTTAGCCATCCCTACTCATATGCTGATGCATATACCTTAGTTCGAGAAATTGAGCCAACAAGCTTATTTTCAAAAATAACCAATGGAAACTGACCCATTCTAAAAATCAATCCTTAGGTAAAGAACTATGAATTGCAAGAATTGAGGAGGAAGAAAGAAATGAAGTTTAGGGGAGTATATATTTTTGAGGAACTCAAGAAGGGAATGAAAAGAAAAAGGCAAAGAGCATAAAATGCAATAGAAAAGGCTTATAGGGACAAGTTTTATCTTGTGGCTACTCTCTTGAACAATTAAGTTCTTAGGGGTAACCAGCACCTAGTACCTAATGCCATAAATTTATGGGGGCTCTCTTAAAGTTAGCTAAGGTGTTAGAAAGCCTAAAAAGTTAAAACATTGCACTATCCCTGAATGGTGACAAACAAAGGAATTTACCCCAGTGGAATTTCAAGTGATAAATAAGGGGCATACAATTCTGAATTGAAGAAATCAAAGAGATGTCCCAAACATGAAGTTTAGGGGAGTTTATTAGAGAAACTACAATAAAGAAAGGGCAGAAGAGGAGAGAAAAGGTTCAGGGTAATCTTAACCTAAAGATTACACTCCATCCTACCCATTACCCAAGCCCTAACAATACAAGCCCAAAAGACTGATTGATGCGGAAGAATTTGAAATCCTACATTAGTGGAGATCAATATGAAAAACAAACTTATGGGATTTGGAAATATAGAAACAATCAAAACTGTGAAGGACTTTAGGGAGTTAATTGACTCAGTATGAAAATAAGAAAGGAAAATAATCTATTATTCAACAGGATCTAATGATTATGTTGTTTGTAAAACAATTTCAACAGTTTAGTTTTGTATACTATGAAAAGTAGAAACTAACTTTGAACTGGACTTAAAAAGGCTAGATGTCTGAGAGAAAATAATGCATACATTGTATTTCAATTAAATTGAATGCCACTGCAGAACAAACCAAAAAAATGTCCTTAAAAATTTTATTTTATTTTGTTTGAGGACAAACAATTCTTTCTTTTTCTTTGCTTGAGGACAAGCAAAACTTTAAGTTTGGGGAAGTTTGATGGCAAAAGTAAGTCATTTTTAGTCCGTTTTACATTGATTTTAATGTAAAGGAATAATTAAGATACTGAAGCTATGAAGAAACTCACCAAATTTGTTATTTTACTGGCAAGGGAGAGTATAAAAGAAAGAAGAAAATCTGATGAAAAGAAATGCGATGCTTGCGGAGTAAAAATACGAGAAAATAGCGGGCGAAATAAAGCAAATGGCTAACTAATGTTGCGGTTTTAGGGTTTAGGCGGTCGGATATGAGGAATTGCGACATCAGGAAAATTGAAGGAAATTTGATGCGAGTGACCGAGGGGATCTGAATGAGGCTGAGGATTGAGCAAAAACATAAGAGTGATCATTGCGACAACATCGTATTAATAGCGACAAGGTTGATATTGAAGGCAGAGGATGGAAGGTAAGTGACCGAGAGAATGCAGACTTGGAAGAATTTATGACATGTGTTTGGAAGGATGAGTTGAGTTAACGCGTGTTGTCGACGAGAGGACTGAAGTCGCGACACGAAGCAACAAGTGAGGCCTCCAAGACGCCGCGATGTCGCTGACGAGAATCGGTCGCGACATGAGACACCGGTTGAAAGCTATAAAGGAGTGAGCGTTGTCAGCGGCGGTGAAGTTGATGTGGCGACGCCGGGAGTTCCGATTAAACCTCGGAGACTAGTGATGTAAACGAGGTCGATGTCGCGACACTACGAAGGGCAGGTTCAAAGCTGCAGAGTCATGAAGTGAGGTCGCGACAAGATATTGATGTCGCGAGAAATCGAGGCCAACGATTGAGACACGTAGGTCATGAGGCGATGTCGCGACAAGGGATTGATGTCCGCGACAACAAGAGCCATCAGTGGCTATGAGCAATAAGGCGATGTCGCGACAAAGAGATTGATGTCGCGACATGAGGGCGTAAATGGAAGCTTAAGTTCTTAGGCGATGTCGCGACAACCAAGCGACGATTGAAAGTCTGAGTGGCGACCAGATTGAAGCATGCAGTGATCAGTTGATGTCACGACAATAGGTTGTTCTGTATAAGAAAACCGTTGAAATTTTACGAAGAGGTATTGTCGATAAGAGATTGATAGCCAGCGACATCGAGAGCGATGATGGAAGCTTGTAGAAGTTCTTAGGCCGATGTCAGCGACAACGAAACAACCCGGTTGAAATAAGCGAGTGGCGATAAGATTGAAGCATGCGGTGATTAGTTGATGTCCGACAATAGGTTGTTGTTCTGCGACATAAAGAAAACTCCGTTGAAATTCTGAAGAGGAGTGTTGTAGCGACGAGATTGATATTCGACAGAACAAGTTGAATGCTACGAGAAGACTTGGCGAGGTCACGGCGTGAATTGATGTCGCGACATCGGGGAACACACAGGATTGAAGGCTGCGAAGACTTAAGGCGGCGCGACATGAGATCGATCGCGACATGGATGATGTCGCGATAAAGGAGTTGAAATCGCTGACACGAACATTAACATGGAAGGCGACCCACTTGGAAATCCTGGCGCATTGGGATTAGGGCCCAGCGCGGGAAAGAACCTATAAATACGCCTTCTGACTCATAAAAGTAGCTTGGCGGCGAACAGACGAGAGGTCTGGGTAGCTGAAGGCTCATTTTCTTTATTTTTTTCTTTTAGTTTTCTTTTCTTTTCTTTTCTTTTCTTGAAGGTTGATAGTTAGAGATTAGATTAGATTTATCGTTTTAGTTTTCGTTTTATTTTCTGGAACTGGTTGTTATCGTTTTGAAGCGAGAAGGCGAATCTGGAATTCATTTAACTCAAATTACTACGGAATGTTTGGAAGTTCGGACAAATTTAAAGTCGGCTCCTCCGGTTCATAATGCGAGTTATTCTTATGATCGGGGAGGAATGTTGTGAGTGTGTAATTCGATGGTGGGAACCCCGGCTTCCGTTAAGTGAATGCTATTGTCAGAAATTATCCTTCCTGTAGTTGTTTCCAGCAAATTGCGAATTTCAGTTTATGAATTTACTTTCGGGTATGGGTTTAATGTTTTTGATCTGAATATCAGTTTCTTATACCCATTTAAGATTTGTTTCATTGCTCACGATTTCAAGGGAGGTCCTACGGTGACCACGAGGAGATGACAATCTTGGGAGTTATGAACATTTCTTTGAAGGTATATTAACATATTATTAGAGATCTAATGAGCTTTGTAAGTTTACTTGATAAATCCTCTTCTCACTTGAAATCAAGAATGAGTTGAGTGAGTTATCAGTTTAAATAAGCAGAGAGTTCACCTCAATTCGAATTGTGAAGCCAATCCTGTGTTAGCTGAGATCTAATCAAGGAGAGGGTGATCTATTCTAATTTTGAGGAAGAGTAACCTGGAAGTTGTATATCCTTGCTTGACCGATAACTTGGGAGCTAAGGTTCTGATCCATAAAATGGGTATGAGTATTCGCAGAAAAATGCCGAGAATTAGGAAGTCTTGGTAAAAGTAGTTATTTCATTCCCTGTATTCGAGAGGATCAGGTAAAAATTAGATAATGAAATGTGGAGTGTGGAGAGATCAAATTTGTACTACTAAGCATGGGCCGATTCTAAAAATCTGAAATACTACAGAAGTAAAATTAACGATTAACAACGGGAATTGACACTTTACAGCAATAGCATTGATCTTAATGTGTACTCTAGCGATAATTACTCAGTTTCCATTTATTTTCTTAACAATTTAGTATTTCATTATTCTTTAGATTCAGTTTATTCGATTGTTCATTCTTTTATTATATACTTGTATAATTTACAGCTTCTTAAGCTGGAACACAATGTCATTTCATAGTCCAAATAGTATGGAGCTTGAGTAGGTAGTTGATCTAGAATTCTTGAGATCTCTGTGGGATCGATATCTGGACTTAAATCCAATTTATTACTTGTCGACCTGTGCACTTGCAGTATATTAGGCCAAAACCAATATTGAAAATGATTTACTCTAGGAGATGCTTTGGTCCGGTTAACAAGTTTTATGGCGCCGTGCTTAGGGTTCATGATAGTCCTTGGTAATAACGTCGTAGAGATTTGTATATGTGCTGGTCCGGATTGCTGACTAGGTTACAATTGCATTTTGAATCTATAGAATGTGACCTAATAGGTATGAATTAGGTGCAGGTATGTTTAAAATTTAGAGGAAAATGTATTTAGAATGAATTGAAGAGGTGGTAATTAGTGGAATTAAGGGTTGAATCGATTGAATGTGAATTTCTGTTTAAGGTCGACTTGGACAGAATCCTTAGGAGGACCTAATGGACGAATTTTAGGAGCAAATTTGACATGGTAAAAACGGAAAGATATGGATGTTAATGAAATTTTTTCCACGGTTTTGAGTCTTTTCGGCGTCGATAGAAAGATATAGGCAAAATACTAAGCGTCATAATCTGCCAAAAAGCAGTTTAGTGATTAAACATTAGATATAAGAAATTAGTTGTGAAATTGAATATTAAAATTATAATTTTGGGTATTTAGATGTTAAAAGGCAGAATGTTGAAGGTAAGAGAGCTGAAAGTAAAAGGGGATTTTAAAGAAATTATTTAAAAAGCTCGAGTTGGGCGATTAAATAGAAGCGGGTAAGCGACCTAATTGAGTAGGGGATAACACAAGGTATGACTCGTTATGATTTTAGCGTTATCTTTATATTTCTTTTCTTGCATGAATATTGGTATAGCAAACGAGAGTTGGGGGAGGCTCACACGTTCGGGGTGGAATAGCCTGGCCCGAGAGCACGGACTAATAGGGAGGTGAGTAAATTTATATCATCGTACTTGCACCTTCGAAATGTATAACGGTGTTTTCATTGTTTGACTTGATCGTAGTAATTGACTATGATTAAGACCCTTATTCTTGAGCATTCATTGAATTGAATTTGTCATATGCCACAAGTCACGTGTCCTGATGAATATTCATGCTGAGCATGGTTAGCTAACTCTTATTGTATTTGGTGTTATCTCTTGTTGCATCTTTGAGAATGCGGTCGGTATAACTATGGTATTACAATGTCATTGATGGGTATGAATCACGGAAAGCCCTAGCGATGGGGAGGTCATCCAGGCTATGTGCACATGGTACCTACAGTGCGGGACAAGCCGATTGCCTTCCTAGAGAGGTGGTAAAACTCTGGCGTAGAACCCGGCCCGTTCTACGGATCTTTGGTTGGAGATAATGCGATTCCGATTATAAGGTAAAAAGGAATGTACGGACTACAAAATGGTAAACTATGTTTACGTGTTTCTGTTGAAACCTCTAAATCTCATTTGATATTGTTGTTCATATTGCCGTTGTTTGTTGCATAACCTATGTACGGTGATTGATTGATTGAGCATAACCATCCTTGTGAGCTGGCCTTGAGTACTTAGCCTCACAAGTATGGTGATATATTTTTACTCACAAAGTTATCTCACCCCCGTTGATTTCCTCCTTTGGGGTGGAAGCGGAGGAGAATCAGGCATTTCTTGACACTTGGATTCTATTTGGGGGAAACATGTAATGGATTATTATTTTGTTTATATGGTGAATGAGAGTCTAAGTTTCAGGAAGGCTCCATGGTGAATTAACTTGGTTATTGGGTTAATTATTTGGTTAAATAGATAGAATTTTGAATAGTTGAGTTGGATAGAATTTTGCTTTTGATGAAACCTTATTGATATTTTGATGAGACCGTTGAGGTCGTTTTGTGTAGTGGATGACCACGGAGGTCTATTTGTTATGTTATTTGAGATAATATCATGATGTATGAGATTTTTGAGGTTAATTATTAGTAGATTTTTAGATTGATATTGCGAGATAACGAGATTTGTCATTAGTTATAAGAAACGAATAGGTCTTGCCGAATTTTCGGTAGAAATTATGGGACTTAGGCTTGCTACGGGTTTTGGTGGCCTTAAGCCTACCCATTCCCTAGCACCGGTCACAGCCTATAAAAGTGGGATGTGACAGCTCGAGAAATTGTCTCGCCGTCATATGATGCCCCTAAACCCAATTTTAGTAGTCGAGCTATTTGATGTTTGGGGCATTGATTTCATGGGACCTTTCCCTACGTCTTATGGATATGCATACATATTGGTGGGGGTAGACTATGTATCTAAATGGGTTGAGGCAATCCCCTGCAAAACCAATGACCACATGGTGGTGCTCAAATTCTTGAAAGAAAACATCTTTTCCAGGTTTGGGGTGCAAGAAAGCCATTGCTTAGTGATGGGGTTCACATACACGTAACAAACCTTTCGAAAACCTCATGGCTAAATATGAATTGTCAAACACAAGTGGCTACCCTTACCACCCTCAAACAGGTGGTCAAGTAGAGCTTGCAGTGAATAAAGTCATTTAATAAGTGTGAGGAACATCAACAGAAAGATTGAGTCCTCAATTATGATTCAACACAGCGACAGACTTTCAGGACAGTGCAGGGTAGCCACTACTGATTGTGCAGATGTCACTCTAGTGGAAATCGGTGAAGCATGGTGGGAGCGATGAAGGCGGAGCATGGATTTAAAGTAGGGGTTGGGCTCAAAAGATTCCTTGATCTCAATGAGTTGAAGGAACTACGAAATGATGCCTACTTGAACTCGAAGATTGCAAAGGAAAGATCGAAAAAATGGCATGATCAGATGATAACTCATAAGAATTTCAATAAGGGGGATCAAGTCCTCCTGTATGATTCAAAACTCCATCTATTTTCGGGCAAGCTTAAATCGCGTTGGACGGGCCCATTTATCATCCACCAAGCATACTTGAATGGTTCAGTTGACCATCTCAACCCGAAAGACAAGAAAATATTCAAGGTTAATGGGCAACGAGTCAGAACATCTTTGTCGCCATTATGAAGAGGAGGAGATTTCCCTCATAGTCACTCATGAAACCGACATTCCGATAGCGAGTTGGTTTGGTCTCAGCGAGAATATTTGCGACTCAAATTTTGGTTTTTCTTTTGGTCCAATTTTTAGATTATTTTATTTCTGTTATTTTTTATTTATTTTAGTTTTTAATCAAAACCTTTTTTTAAAATGTTAAATTAATATTTTATTTTATTTTATTTTTATTTATTTATTTATTTTGTTTTGTTTTATTTTACGGGATGAAAGCTAGTGCGAGGGCATAAATTTATAATAATAGCGAAATTTATCCACTGCGACTCTTATTTGATGGGGGACCTTCGATTACCTAATTTCTCTATAAAAGCCCCCCATCTCATTTGCACACCTCTCAGAGCACTTGAGCCGACCGGCCCCCTCCCCCATTTCGTCTCCTGCCCATGTGACAACTCTTGTCTCCCTTGTCTTTTCATGACAGCCGGAGTTGTCTTGTGGTCGACTTACTGAGCCACCCGACCTTGAGCCACACCCAGCAGTCCCGCTGAAACAGCCGTATACTCTAAAAGCTAGCTAGCAGCGCACTCCCGTTTCGGCCTTATTTGTTCTCCAACCATGGTTCGCTGCGGGCATCGATTAGGCCCGAGGTTCGAACCCGTGCCCACGCCGGCGATGGCACGGGCACTTCGAGCTGCGGCCTCTGGGCTGGAATCTTGAGGCACCTCTGCGTTAACCGATGCGGCTATGATGAAGTCCAGCCTGCTTTGCAATTCGAGGAGGGGCTCGGTGCGAGCCCCGTTTAAGCCGATATCACACCTGGGTGGGACCTTGCCCCCCCCTCTCCTATGCATCCACGACCACCGGATCTCAGCTCAAGCGTGCGGGACATCGCGAGTCTTTGCGGGTCAGGCCCGAGCCTTCGCCACCTCTAGCGCTCGAGTTCATACGCCTCGGCTATCCCGGCCGCCGGATTAAGGCGTCCATTTATTTAGGCTGCGACCCAGATGCCGGGAACATGGTGTCGTGCGAGGACTTCCACGAAGAGTCTTATTACGACATACCAGCACTAGCCGCGGACCCACGGTTCAGAGATTCGATGCACAGAGGTACTCATTGATGCCGTTTATGACCTCGAGGCAGTTTTTCTATCCCCGGGTGGTACTTGAGTTTTATCATACTATGACATCGAGTGTCGGTCAAATAAACCGGTTCGGCATAGATGGTGGATCACGGGGTTCTGCGAGTTGCGGATATCCGCGACTACTTTAGGCACGCCCGGTGGATTACAGCAAACTCCGCAATTAGCCGGCGGTGTACCGACCCGTCGCAGAGATGGTTCGCTCTCCCGCGAGAATCACTGCTGTTAGGATATACTTTTTTACCGGAAGCTTCCTCCGCAGATGCTCCTCACGGACCACGTACTTTGAGTCCAATCTGTTCCCACTTCAGCATTATTTATAGCGTAGAAGAGCTATTCTCGAGGCTCTGTACCCAGTATATCAGGTGGGTTACGGTTCCAGCCCCGTGAGCTTGTCATGACCGCTTTGCTGCAGCCGAGGAGAAGGTCCGTAAGGACTGGCTCAGGTGAGGCTATTCCCTATTGATGTCAAGGTTGCTATGGGTCTTGGGCATGCGGGGTTCCCGAGGAGCCACGTATAGAGCGTCGGCAGAGTTGTCCTCAGATCTTACCTCGGGAGTGGACACTGTCTATGCCACTTTCCTTTCTCTTACATCCCGAGGGGTCGGGGATGATTATCTGGGAGGGACTGCTTAGGGGTGGCTTAGGTATCTCGGTTCAAATTCATCAGCCCCAGTTCTTTACGAGTCTACTGACTCTTCCTGAGGCGGGCCGAAAGATCCTCCGTCGCGGGAGCCGCAGCATCGCCCACCGCCCAGGGATTTGTGGATGTCATGGATCTTCCATCCGCACACTTACTACTGCTACTGAATCTTTAGCGACTGCTCAGACAGCACTTGCCGAGCGGATGGCCCGAGTTGAGGTCACTCTCGCGCAAAATCAGGCCATACTTCTTCAGATGCGGTACCTCGCGGTCTCACGATCATGAGTGTGAGGCCTATCTGACTACTACTCATGATCGGTCGGTTGTTTCCGGCTTGACCCGGCCTCGTTGGATGTGCTCGCGATGCCATGATGTAACTGCAATCCACCGGTTTCTATACCACAGTGAGGTGAGGTCGCACTTCTTCTCTAACTTTCCAATCCATACCAGTGAGGACACAGTTATACTTTGGTTGGGGGGGAGAGCTAGCGTCGAAAGTGGCATTTATAGTACTTATGTTTGGTTTCGTTTATACTTGTTTTGTCTTAGTTTTATCAACTGCCTACTTGTCTTGTATAGGACTATTTTGTATGTATGTATTAGCCAATAGTAGGCAATGGTTTATTTTGCTTAGTATGTATTGTGTTCAGCTATGATAAGCTTGTACTATCCCTTTTGGTTATATAAAAAACTTTATAGCAGTATTTGCATTTTCTACTTTTGCACCCACATTTTTTTTATTATTATACTTAACTTTTGTATATGCATAATGTTTAGCCTTGCAGTATGTTGAACTTAAGCCTTTCCTAATAGTGTCAACGTTAGAAGTCTATCTTAGAGTTAAGTGGATGACTAGTCAACTTCTTGTCTGTATTTAGCATCTCTTCCATACAGCTATCCACTGCGAGCACGTTAGGTCTCCATGATAGGCTAAGAAACAGCACAACCCCCCCTACGTTGAAAATCCTAACCTAGTGTTGTTTACTCCATGATTAGATTATGGACCCCCGTACGCTAGAAGGCGATGTGTCTTCAAGAAATAAAAAGAAGAGAAAAAGAAAAAGCAAAAAGAAAAGAAAAGAATTGAATAGTGTTGCTTTGCCTTGAAACCCGAGCACGGTCCATGGGGTATATGGCGAAAGCCTTTAAAACTGGTGCCCCCTAAGCCAGGCGGTTGGGGAGCCCTTGGAGTTAGTGTTCGTACACGGGTGGATGGGAAGTTTAGTAAGTTATGGGTGTTGAGTCTCGAAATCATTCGGAGTCTGGGGTGAAACCTGAAGAGTTTGTGGTCGAAAGATCCTTATGACTTGGTGCCCTAAGCCTTAATTGGTTGGGATTCATCGGTGGATCCCCGTTACATGGACTTTGGTGAGGTCGATTCCTCAGCATTGCACCCTACAACCTGAGGATTTTTGGAATAAAGTGGGTCTGATCTATTTAGGTTGGTTAGCATGCTAGGTTGTGTGATAGCTTGGTTGGGGGGAGAGTGCAGTTTAGCATTTTATTGTTGAGAGCGGTAGAGCAAACACTTAGGTTTTGGTGGAAGTCTCTGGTTGATTCACTAAGAAGGAGGCTCTTTGATACTCAATTTTGTATGGCATTCATTCTCTCGAGATAGTTATTGGGTAAGGGTTTTAGTGATTCTCATCGAGGGTTAGGCATTACTCATTCACAACCTTTTTGAAATATAATATTTTTTGTGAACATCATTTTTGTTATTGTTTTGTATGCTCTCTTTTTCTTTCTTTCTTTCATTGCTAAGGGGATCCCAGCAATGTATGGGTTGAAGTGTGATTAGTGCTAAAAGTCTTATTTTTGAACCTATTTGTATAGGTTTTTAGAGTGCTTTTATTGTACTAATCATCGTAATTAACAGGTGCACATTAAAGGTCCACCGCTATTCTCTTGATCGCATTTTATGGCAGAAGTGCACTACTTACGGTTTTTGCGAAACTGAGTATGCCAAAATTGTTGAGTCGATCCAAGCACAAAGAATTCGAGTCAAACTCAGCATTGCATATCAGAGACCAGAAGGAAAGAAGAGCATAAAATGCAACAAAATGGAGCACAACAAAAATTTGGCACGTTTGAGAAATTGCTCCTGCCTGCCCCTTTGTTCACCTCGACCAGTTCTTTGCACAACGATTGCAGCTTTTGCCTTTTTGTTATAATTTTTTGTTTCTTCCTATTTTAACCCTTGTAATAGCTTTTGGTTTTGGTTTGTTTGGTAATTTCATATACACTGAGCACCTATATAAGCCTCAGTATGTACAAACTTTCAAGGACTTCATATTGTCTGGAGGGGGGCGGCCCGGTTTCCCGCTGTTTCCTTTTCTCCCGTTTTCTTTGTTTTCTTTCCTTTCGAGCACGCCAAAACACTCCTCTGAGGATGATAACTCAGAGGATGGTTGGCTAGACCTCTCCCTCCTTGAAGAGGAGGGCTACTAGGCAACGGTTTTAAGGTAAACTTTTGGTTCCCCTGTTTTTCACGTAGCAGGTTTTGACATTTTGGTTCCCAAATTTGGAACTCTAGGTTTAAAGCTTCTTGATGTACTTTCTTTACATTGATACTTGGCAAGCTTTTAGGGTTCGAGTGTATTCTTAGCTTTAGATACAACGATATCCGTGGATTTCTATTCTGAGTCCCGGAGGTGGGTTAAGGGGGTAATATTTTCCTTTGTAGATGCATCCTCATTGATCAATACTTGGTAATCTTTTGGGGTTCGGTGGATTCTTGTTATTAGATCGCGAGTTGAATAGTTATACTTTTCTGAATCATTGTAGGATGGGTCAAGGTGATACTCTCATTTTCCTTTGTTGGAACCATAAATGCTAAAGAAATGCTTTCTATCAAAAGGAAAATTATTAGGGTTTAGTTTTTAAAGTTAAATGAAGATCGGGTTGGGAATTGACTATAGGTCATCCTCCCACGACCACGAGGAAGAAAGACCGGGGACATGTTGGTTGCCTTAAAACCTAAAGCATTGAACACTTAAAGGGGTTCTATTTTACATTTTTTTCTTATTCTAGTTTCATCTTATGAACAACCAATACCCCCTGTTTTTACAAAACCTTAAAATCCAAATTGAAATTCACCATTTTTGAATCACTGCAAATCATTTGTACGAAGAAAACCCATCCCTGTGTTTGACCCTAGAGCCACTATACTGCAGTAGCTTTGCTACGGTAGTAGGAGGAATTTAGGATAAAAATTTTGTTGATTCATAGCACTGCGACAGAATCATGAGGCGGGTCTTCTTTCCCCCCCTATCGAGGCGGCTGATCTGGACACACTTCTCTGCTTGAAGGCTGCCTCAGGCCTCATGACCAGTTGTCGTCTTTTGCCTCGTTGCTACTCATTGCCACTCGGGGCGAGTCCTTCCGCATGGGTTACGCCTCTGTTCGCTGCTTGCCTCCCATCCCATGAATGCTGTTGCCTGCAGGAGGTACCATCTTGGGATTGGCCCCACTCCTCCCCTCTACACCATCTGGGCCATCCGGAGAAAATCGAGGGGCGGACCTCCTAGCCCGGTCTTCTGAAACGGCCTTAGAGCGGTCACTACCCAAATTAAGGCCTTGGGCTCCCGCTGGGACACATCCCGACCTCATTCGTCCGTGACCATTTTCCACTCTGACCTATTCCCTTGGAATGCCAATTTACGTGCGAGGGATTTGCACAATGAGGTTCATTATGATCTCCCGGCCTTTGCTGAAGACCCGGAGCTCCGAGATTCGATGCTCCTAGTGCAGAGGTACTTCATAGAGCCATTCATGACACCATGTCGATTTTTCTATCCTCGAGTGGTATTCGATTTCTACCACACGATGACATCCAGGCAAGAGCCTAATCCGATAACTATCTGATGAGCTTAAAAGTCATCTATTTTTAGTCCATTTTTATGTTGATTTTAATGTAAACAGGAATAATTAAGATGCAGAAATATGAAGAAACTCACCAAATTTGTTATTTGCAGGAAGTATAAAAGAAGAAAGAAAATGCGGTGAAAAAATGCGATGGCAGCGGAGTAAAAATACGAGAAAATAGCGAGGCGAAAATAAAAGCAATGGCTAGCTTAATGTTTGCAGTTTGGGGTTTACGATCCAGTTATGAGTCATAACATCGGAAAATTGAAGGAAATTTGATGCGGGTCGCGACGGGGATCTCACGAGATAGAGCGGTAGAGATTTAGCGAAACATAAGAAGTGATGTTGCGACAACATCGTAATGTCTCGACAAAGGTTGATGTCGGGACAAGGGATGGAGGTCGTGACAAGAGAATCGACTTGAAGCTATGACATGTTTGGAAGGATGAACTGAGTTAACTGAAGTTGTTGTCGCGACAGAGGACTAAAGTCGCCAGAAAACAACTTGAAGTGAGGCCTCAGACCTTAAGCTGATGTCGCGACAAGAGATCGAGGTCACTACATGAGACCTGTTCAGTTGAAAGCTGTAAAGAATTGAACTGTTGTCGCGACATGAGATTGATGTCGTGACATCGAGAACTGATTGAAGCCTCCCGAGACTAAAGGCGTGTCCGACAAGAGATGCGTGCCGACACTCACGAAGGAGGACAGTTAATTTGCGAGAACCATGAAGTGATGTCGCGACAAGATATTGATGTCGACATGAGGAGCGAACGATTGAGACTGTGGAGTCATGAGGCGATGTAGCGACAAAGGGATTGATGTCACTACAGCGGGGAGCCATCAGAGTGAAAACTTCTGCGGAGCGATAAGTTGATGTCGCGACGAGATTGATGTCGCGACATCAAGAGCAATCAATGGAAGCTTGTAAGTTCTTAGACTGATGTCGCGACAACAAGAGCAACCAGTTGAAAGATACAAGTGGCGACAAGATTGAAGCATTCAGTGATAAGTTGATGTCACGACAATAGGTTGTTGTTGCGACATAAGAAAACTCCGTTGAAATTTACAAGAAGAGGAGTTGTTGTCGCGACAAGAGATTGATGTCGCGACACTCGAAGACAAGTTGAATCTTTGCGAAGACTTGGTGAGGTCGCGACGTGGTTGATGTCGCGACATCGGGAACACAAGTTGAAATTTGCGAAGACTTAAGGTACGATGTCATGACGTGAGATCGATGTCGTGACATGGATGATGTCACGACGAGGAGTTGAAGTCGCGACTGAACATTATGGAGCCAACCCATAAATCCTAAGCGCATTGGGATTAGGGCCCATTTGGCAGAGCCCTATAAATCTGTGACTACCCGGCTCATAAAAAGTAGCTTGGCGGCGAAACGGGACCGAGAAGATCACGGGTAGGCTTTGAAGGCTCATTTTCTTTATTTTTTCTTTTAGTTTTCTTTTCTTTTCTTTTCTTTTCTTGAAGGTTGATAGTTAGAGATTAGATTAGATTTATCGTTTTAGTTTTCGTTTTATTTTTAAAGGCTGGATTTGTTATCGTTTTGAAGACGAAGGCGAATGCGAAATTTCATTTTCTTCAAATTACTACGGAATGTTTGAAGTTCGAGACAAATTTTGGAATTCGGCTCCTCCGGTTTCATAATACGGTTATTCTTATGATTCAGGAATGCTTTAGTGTGTAATTCGACAATTGAGGAACTTGACTTCCATTAAGTGAATGCTATTGTCGAAGTATCCTTCGTAGTTGTTTCGACAAATTAAAATTCCGGTTTATGAATTTACTTTTCGGGTATGGGTTTAATGTTTTTTGATCTGAATATCTGAGTTTCTTATGCAGTTAAGAATTGTTTCATTGCCGATTTCAGGAGGGTCCTACGGTGACACGAGGAGATGTTCAATCTGGGAGTTATGAACATTTATTTGAAGGTATATTAACTTTTGTTATTAGAGATCCTAATGAGCTTGTAAAGTTTACTTGATAAAATCCTCTTCTCACTTGGAAATCAGAATGAGTTGAGTGAGTTATCGGTTTAAATAAACGAGTTCCACCTCAATTCGAATTGTGAGCCAATCCTGTGTTAGGCGAGATCTAATCAAGAGGGTGATCTATTCTAATTTGGGAAAGGATTACTGAAGTTGTATATCCTTGCTTGTGGGTAACTTGGGAGCTGGGTTTGGAGTCCATAAAAATGGGTATGAAGTATTGCAAAGAAAAGTATCAAGAATTAGGAAAGTCCTGTTAAAAAGTAGTTATTTCATTCCACGTATTCCAGAGGATCGGGTAAAGTGAATAATGAAATGCTGGAGTGTGTGGAGATATCAGTGTACTACTAAACGCCTTGGACATATTCTAAAAATACGAAATACCTGAGTAAAATTAACGGTGTTAACAACGGGAATTGACAACCGCGTAGCATTGATCTTAATGTGTACTCTCAGCGATAATTACTCAGTTTCCATTTATTTTCTTAACTTTAATATTTCATTATTCTTTAGATTGATTTATTCGATTGTTCATTGTTTTATTATATACTTGTATGTTCTGACTTCTTTAAATTTGGAACCGCGATGTCATTTTATAGTCAAACCAGTATGGAGCTTGAGGTAGTCCAAGGTAGTTGATCTAGAATTCTTGATATCTCTGTTGGGATGAGTTATGGGACAGATCCAGTTCATTACTTTTAATCGACACATTGCACTTGATATTGGGCCAGGCAATATTAGAAATGATTTACTCTAGGAGATGCTTTGGTCTGGTTAACAAGTTTTATGGCGCCGTTGCCGGGGATTAAACAATAGTCCTTGGTAATAACGTCGTAAATTTGTATATGTGTTTTGGTCTGGTTAACAAGTTTTATGGCGCCGTTGCCGGGGATCGAAAGAATTCAGTAAATCAATATTCAGGCTGAAAGAATACTAATTTGGACATTTTGAAAAGAACAAAATAGTTTTGACAGTGGTTGGCGCAGAGCCACTAACCTTTAACAAAACCATATTGAAAATATTTGTTGACTAAACTAATCCTATTAATGTAAGTGTGTTTGATTTCGGGGACAGAGAATTTCAATGCATAGGAAACGGAGACGATCGATTCCAGGCCGACACGAATTAGAGAGGACACTTTCCCGGAAGCTTGAGAAGATAAAGAGGCGAAAGCTGACCATGGCGGATGAAGGCGGGATCGGGATGAGGTGCATCTGAGAAAGAAGCGAGGGCCTCAATCAAGCGATACAATGGAGGACTTACGGAATAATATACAGGGGAAGAATACTCGGCAATCAGACATTTGTGGTTGATGCTAATAATTTTGAAGCTGAAGCCCGGCGCGATTCTGATGGTCCAGTGACATCGGAGTTCTTGGTCATCCAGCTGAAGATCCAAACGAGCACACAGGAAGATTCCCTCCAGATGGCTATCTGAGTGAAGTTGAATGGGGTGAGACCAGTCATAAAGCGCATCTATTCCCATTCTCTCTCTAAGAGGAGTGCAATGGCCTAATTGTATGAATCTTTCGTATAGTTGTTGATACTTTGGGAGGAGTTAGTAGAGGCCTACTTAGGTAGATTCTCCCAAACCCTCCTGCCCACGAAAGAAGGAGGAAATCATTGTGTTTCAGTGGCCGGGGGGAAGATGAAAGCAAGTATGTAACTATGAAAGATTCAAGCGGTTCTTGGGAAGATGTCAATGCATGGGATAGATCTGAAGACTCGGATGGACATTGTATATCATGTGCCTTGAATGATATATCAAAGGGATCATTGATGCTTCATGCGCTTAGGAGCATTCAAGCGAAAAAGAAGAGTCTTTGAGAAGAGGCAAAGAAGTGATTGAAGACACGGCTAAAATGTAATATGAAAACTCCTTAGGCTTTCAAGAGGAAACCATGAGAGGAAAGGGATCATGGGTAAAGCCAGATGACCATGGAAGTAAGTTGGATGCCGTTATCAAAGTTGGTTCTGAGAAGAGAACCACTACTTTGCTCATGAAATAGACATTGAAGAGAGTTATTGAAGGGAAGTCTTGGAGAATGCGAAGAACAATTCTATGATCTTGAAGAGGTTAATTATACGGGTGACGAAACTACCGTTTACCAAATGATACTAACACTTTGACACATTATCACCAAACAACGAGGAACCTGTGGAAGGCATTTCTCTTATGGTAGAGGGGCTTCACAAGGCCCGAGAGCATGGAGCGAGAACCCTCACGAGAGAAGGGTTATCATGACCACCAGGTTCGAGCGGCGGCGGCCAGTGAACCTGAAATGAATATCGAAATTCGAGGAGGAAGGCCCGATCTTTTGAAGAGCAGAATCTTTGCTGATTCATGGGGATAATAAGAAATTTTGTTTAACCTCCATGAACAAAAGTTTGCGAGGATTGAAGCAAATGCACACCAATTCTCAAATTTTTGAACACCAATGCATCCACGAAGAACACGGAACCTGGTAAGTCGGTGGCCACCCAACCTGAATCCAGGAGAAAAGATGCCTTCGAGTGACACAAGGGAAGGGCCAAAAGGCGCATGGGTGCGGCTTAGGAGTGGGAAGGAGTTAGAAGAGGATGAAAGAAAAGATGACAGCGACAAAGTGGCAAGACGAGAAGGAAAGTGCTGGGAGAATGAAAAAGAAAGAGTAGGAAGAACATCCGAGGATCAAAGCTGGTCCCATTTCCACGGAGGCTGCGAGAAGTCAAGGATGGAGGAGCCGGTTGCAAGGTTCTTGAAAACTTTCCGGAAAACGGGTCGATATGCCATTCTTGAAGTGGTGACTGGGTGCCTTTACATCTGAGCCACGAAGGACATATTGAAGCGAGAAAAGAAAAATAGTAAGGAAGGAATAGTGAATCTCCTTTGCCACTTAACGGTACGTGTCGAGAAAAGAACTACCGAGTAACGATGAAGGACCCGGGAGTTTCCTGATTCCTTGTATTATTGGAGGAGTGAATTCGAGGGGAAGCTCGTGACTCGGAGCTAGTATCGATTGATCTCCTCTTTTCTACATTTGCGAAGAAACTAAGTTTGGGAGCTTACTCCATTCTTTGTTACTCTTCAAATGGCAGAACCAGTCGATGGTAAAACTGAAGAGTCATTGAAGATGTCGCTGATGTGTTGGGAAGTTTGTTTTCCCAGTGAACTTCATCATTACGGACATGGAAGATTCACAAGTACCTGCTATTGGAGACCATTCCTAGCTCACAGGCTGCCTTGAGATTGATATGCAAAAGGAGTTCTTATCTTGAGGGTTGGGAGAAAGAGGCTCTTTGTTTTAACTTGATCAAAAGTATGCAAAATATAGACGAGGGGACAAGAAGTTGCAATGTAGCTGATTTTGTCTATACTTCCAATCCTGATGTTAACAATGATTGTAATACTCCAGTTTTTATCAATGAAAAGAGATGAATTCGATTATACGAAGATGTCTGATAAATTTCCATCTGAGTAGTTTTCATTCTATAGAAAGCGTGTTGAACTGAAACTTAAAACGAAGCGACAATGGGAAAATATGTTGACAAGATGAAATTCATCGAAACAATCTGAAGGGCTAGTTTTGAAAGGTTCCATGTCATTTTAAAGTATGCCTTAAATTACCAAAGAAAAACCGTGATCATTTCAGCCGGTTCGGTGATGAGGAACAAAGGTGCTGAAAGTAAGGAAGCATAAGGAATCGCTAGCTTGGTCCATTGAAATTTGAAGGGTATCGGTCGATCAATTTGCATGCATAAGATTACGCTAGAAGACTTCAAAACCATCACGTGGAACACCAAAGGCCGAATCGGTGATGAAGGAAGTAGTCGAGAAAGGAGGTACTCAAAATTGTTGAATCTTTGGTTTATCTATGCTATTTGAGCCAGTCCTTGGGTGAGCCGATCCATGTGATTAAAGAAAGGGGTTTCACGTGATCGCGATGAAAAATGAATTGATTCCAAACGAGAATAGTGACGAGGATGGAGGGTATGCATTGATTACGGCTGAACACGGCCACCGAGAAAAGATCATTTCCCTTTGCCCCTTCATTGATCGGATGTTGGACGGGTTAGCGGGGACACCCTCGCTTTGTTTTACGGATGGGTATCGGGATATAATCAGATTGCTATTGCACCCAGAGGATCGAAAAGACCACATTCATGCCCTTATGGCACCTTGCCTTTAGAAGGATGCCATTTGGGCTATGTAATCTCCGAGCTACATTCAATGAGGTGTATGATGTCTATATTCTCAGTTTGGTTGAAGAGAAGTGATGGAAATTTTCATGGATGATTTCTTGTGTATGGATCGACTTTGATCAATGTTTAAACAATGCAGAGCGGTGCACTTCAAAGATGCAAGACAAGCGGCTAGCGAATTGGGAAAAATGCCATTTATGGTGACGAAGGTATTGTTCTTGGGCATAAAATTTGCACTCTTTGGACTAGAAGTTGACAGTCCAGGTATCCATTATCAAAACTCTTGCACCTACCACTGATGGGGTAAAGAAGCTTTTGGGGCATCTTTGGATTTTCTGGAGATTCATCAAAGACTTTCAAAAATAGCAGGACCACTATGCGGTGCGGAAAAGATCCCTGAGTTCGAATTTTGATGACTCCTATACGAGGATGCTTTTGAAGAAATCAAGATCGGATTAATTCTGAAGCACCTATAATGGCTGCACTAGAATGGAATCGAGTTTGAAATAATGTGTGATGCAGTGATTTTGCCATGGGAGAATTTGTGTTGGGGGCAAAGAAAGAAAGTATTCAGGGCCATATAATATGCTAGTAAGACCTTCAATGATACCTGGAGAGCTACTCAGCAACTAAAAAGGAGATGCTAGCCATAGTTTTTGCTTGTGAAAAATTTCGGCGGTACATTTAGGATCTCATGTGGTAATTCCCACGCGATCATGCGACAATCAAATACTTGATGTCAAAAGGAATGAGTCCAAGATTGATAAGGTGGGTGCTCTTTATTGCGGGAGTTTGATTTGGAAATCAAGGATAAAAAGGGATGTGACAATGTGATAATTTGTGATCACTTGTCAAAATTAGAAAAAGCGTTGATGAAGAGAAAATGTGATGTTAACGAGAACTTCCCAGGATGAGCAATTGTTTAAGGTTCCTTCCAACTTCACGGTTGCGATATTGTGAATTATACGGCTTGTGGAGGTAATGCCTTGAATTCGAAATTTGCAGCGAGAAGGGAAGCTTAGGGCGACCGAGGTATTATATTTGGGATGATCCATTATTGAGAGAGGTCTTGACATGATAATAAGAAGAT
Organism: Tetrastigma voinierianum; assembly: GCA_016808115.1. Lineage (NCBI taxonomy): Eukaryota > Viridiplantae > Streptophyta > Magnoliopsida > Vitales > Vitaceae > Tetrastigma > Tetrastigma voinierianum. The sequence continues at coordinate 488,246 of JAEQBH010001793.1, forward strand.
GTGTGCGAGGAAAATTGAACAAGGCAACATTATGAATGGATGCCATGCATCACCATGGGGACATTTTTTACGGAGAAAGAAAGCTCATGGATATTCCGATCGGGTTTTATTGACTGGTATCTTCGAGGAGATTTGTCTTGAGTGGGATGGGTGTGTGATAGATGTCAAAGATTGGGAATATCGCGGGAATGAAATGCCCCTCAAGATGTAGTACAAATTTTTTGATGTATGGGGAATAGATTTCCATGGGACCCTTCCACCATCATTTGAAACCTATACATGCTGCTTGCTTGAGTAGATTACGTTCCAAATGGGTGGAAACGATGTGTCAAGGAATGATGCTAATACGGAGTTGTGAGTTTCTTGCAAAGAATATTTTGAAGGCAGATTTGGAACACCAGAACTATCATTGGTGATGGGGAACCCACTGCAAAACTCATGAAGAGAGAGAGAGAGAGAGAGGAGAGAGAGAGGAGAGAGAGAGGAGAGAGAGAGAGTATGGGTTGAAGCATGTAATGAGTTTAGCTTATCATCCCCGAACCAGTGAATGAGGAAATTTCCAACGGGGGATCAAAAAGAATACTTGAAAAGGCGTGAGCCTCAAGCGGGGGAAGTTAGTCTTCCAAACGATGATGCACTTTGGGCTTGGGACTGCATACAAAACTCCCCATGGAATGTCCCCATACGAGTTGTTTTGGTAAACCATGTCATCACCTCTTGAATTGGAGATACAAGGCAATGCATGGGCCATGTGAAGTTAAACTTACCGATTTTAAAAGGCTGCAAAGGGAGAAGAAAGATTGCTCCAAGCATGCGAGTGGAAGAAGAAGCGAGAAATGAAGCCTATGATAATGCTAGGGCTATACAAAGACAAGACAAAAGAAATGGCATGATCAGAGAATCTTGAAAAAGTTCGGAGTAGGGGAGCAGGGGTTAGTTGTTTAATTCTAGGCGAAATTGTTTCAGGGAAAGTTGAAATCGGTGGAGTGGGCCATACACTGTGGTGTCAAGTACTACATTTGGAGACGGTGACACGAGGGTAAATCTTGCGAAAAGAATTCAAAGTCAATGGACGGAAGGTTAAAGCACTATCCTAAGCACAGGAAGAGGAAAATGAAGAACTCAAGGCGGTCATGAGGAAAAAGAAAGAAATTACCCTGCAACCGACAAGTCAGTAGGACTGGCGAAGCGACTAATGGGAGGCAACCCATAAGGATTTAATTTACGGTTTTAAGTTTTGAAATGTTTTTCTTTTAGTTGCTTAAATTAGGTCGATTTATTTTATAAGGATAGATTTAATTTCGAAATCAATTGTAGTTTAATTAGATTTTTCTTGAATATTGGGTAACACGCAGGTTCAAAGACATGAATGGCAGAGCTATCAGGGAACAATTCCAGCAACTTGCAGAAAATTCACCACATGAGAAAAGGGGAGTAACTTAATCCCTAACCCAATTCTGTAGATATACTTTAATTGCTTGTTAAATCTTTGCTTGGAGATGCACGAAGAAATGTCTAAAAGGGTTTAGGAACAATAAGAGAAAAAAGTTTTTGAGATCATTGAGTTAAGGGCTTAGGGCGCGACAGAAAGGTTATGTCGCGACATAAGTGATGTGGCGACAAAACATTGATGTCATGACCTGTTCTGAAATGGCATCTTGTGAGTATTGAAGGAATAAGGTATATGTCGCGACACCACTGTGAAGTCGCGACAGAGAATTAAGTTTCAAAATGGAAAAGGATGTCGCAACATCAAACAATTCCTAGAAACCTTGTATTGTCGCGACATCCCTAAGTATGTCGCGACAACGACAGGTGCCAACTACTCACTTTAAAAAAGCCACTAGAATTCAATGACCTCAAATGAAACTAGCGAAAATTGAAGTCGCGACGTGTTTCTGTAAAACAATAATTAGCCTGAAACATTGATTGAATTTGCAGCTGTTGGGGCTTTCTCATATTCCTCCAACCCACATAGCTGTGCTTCTTCCTCATACGAATCTCAACCCCGAAAACCCTAGCTTTCAAACCTTACAAAAAGCTTGTCTTCCGTTTCATGGCTGAAATTCCCATTTCAATTAACACAGAGGCAAAGATTATGAGGGAACATGAACAGCAAGAAAGAAGAAACTCGCCAAGAAGAAACGGTTAGATGAGATTACGTCGGGAAGAACAAGCGGGAGAGGTGCCATCGAAACACGAACTCCGAAGCGACACTTCTCAAAGAAAGAGCGAAAAAGGAAAGGAAAGATGAAGAAGAAGTAGAAGATTTAGGTGTCGAATGAGAGCGTACTCCCAGTGGAAGGAAATATTATGCTAACAAGGGGTTTGTCGCGAGAGGAGATTCAAAAATCTGTTATGCCTTTCAAGGAGGAGATGATAGAGCAATGAGAGAGGGTGGGGAGAGTCATAACAAAAATCCCAGGTTATCTGACACTGGTACGAGAGAGTTTTATTCAAAATTTGGGTAGGAAGGAAGGATGGAGGCGGTTTTGTTAGAGAGTGCGGGTTTTCATATGAGGCTAAGGCCATCAACGAGGCCCTATAGCATGTGGTGCACAAGCATGGTTCCAAATTTAAGAAACTTTTGGAAAAACCGGATTTTGGAAGATTGCGAAGCTTCGCTAATGGTAAGGTGCAAGTGAAACGAGAAGAAGGCGAGAACAATGAGCGAGGGAAGCCTCGCGAGGAAGCGAAGGTATGGTTTTACTTCATGGCTTTTGTTTTGGTTCCAACAAAACATGTGCACGGTGAAACGAGGAGAGCTATGTTCTTTGTATGCCATCCTAAGGATACAGATCAATATAGAATTTGTCATTGAGGAATATCATGAGGTATCATGAAGGGAACAAAGAGGTCTTATTCCTCACCGAATACAATCATTGTTCTATGTTTGAAGGCTGGGGTGAAAGGAATATGGGAATCAGAAGAAGAAGTACCCAGATATTCACCACTCCTTCTGACAGGAGTTAGCAAACGACCAAGAAACAAGAAGAAAAAGGGGGTGCTGGTAGAGAACAGAGATGAAGCCCAAGCTGAAGAACCAGAAAAGGAGACTTAGAGGGTTCTAATGATCAGGAGGTGAGCACTTGGAAAATACGACAACAATGATTACATGTTTGCGAACTGATGAAGGGCGGGATGAAGCGGCCCAATAGACTTCTCCATCTCCCTTAGCGGTTCTCCTCACGTGCGAGACAAATTTCCAACATGGAGAAGCTCAGGGAGAGCCTGAGAAACCGGAGTTCGATCTTGGAAGCTCTCAATGCCATGCGAGAAGAGAATAGATGAAAGAGAAGGTGGAAACTACGACGAGGAATTCGAGAGAAGGCATTTATGAAAGGGTGAAAAGAGAGACCGTGATGGGAGGGAAGGCTAAACGAGAAAGAAAGGAGCATGAGGTGGAGCTACGTGAGAGGCTGCTTGAGTGGAGAGAGAGTTGAAGACGAAGAGGAGCAGATGGGAAAAATTTTGAAAGCGACAAGGGGAAAGTTTAAGAAACAAATGAAGGAAAGAGATCACAATACAATTTTAGAAACTCAAACTCGGTCATGAAGCTTTATAACAACCAGTTTGAGTGTGATTCTCGACTCTGCTTTCTTATTAAAGAAAAGAGATCTGAGCAAGCCAAATTTGGGGAGCAAATCAAAGGATTCAAGTTTTACCTGATCTCTACGAAGGATTTTGAAGAAATTGGATGATAGAGACAAGAAGCAAGAAAAGAGTTTCTGGTAGAAAGAATGGTAGAGAACTTGGATCTGTCAGCAGATAATCTCAATTTTAAAGGTCATGGCTGAAATGGAGAATACAATGAATGGTTTTTGGGGGAAGGCGGGATGAGTTGAACAAAAGGTTGATCTCTCTAATGAGATTTTCATTGAAGAACAAATGGAGAGGAAACGAGAAAGAGAAAGAAAGGAAAGAAAGAATTGAAATTCTGAATTCCCGACTCATTTAGGTACACTTAATTTTAAAATCCCCCAACATCTTTGCTCACAATTTATTTTAAAGAAAAATAGACCTTATCCACTTCTTTCATTACCATCCTTATCCCATCTTTGCCAGTATCCAAGCATTTATAGCGATCGGAAATAAAATGAGAAATTTAAATTGAATTGTTGTGTGCTATTTTGAATTTGTTTGATTCAATGTTGTGTTGCTTTGTGGTTGCATGATAGGGAAATTAAAGTAGGAATTAGTACCAGAATAAAAACTGCTGAGATGTAATGAGCTGAATTGAATGAAGCAGTTAGATTAGGGAATGGTGAAATGTAGAATAAGGGCGAATGAATCTAGTTTGGTTAAAACCTGACAAGGTGCAAAAGTTACTTAAGTATATTGATAAGTCGGAATTGAGGAAAGTAATACAATAGAGAGAAGACGAAACATATTTTTGAGTTTGTGGTATGAACAATAAGTCAAGGCACGTTGGATATCAATTAATTTAAATACTCACCAACAAAAAATGAGTGAGTACTCCTATGGTTAGTCCACTATTTGTTAAAACCAAATTCTAGAATTTGTTAGATTATTAGTTGAGGCTAAATCCTAAATGATACGGTGACAAGAAGATAATCTGAGGCCATTCTTTGATAGTTTTAGCCATTTTAGCCATCCTACTCATATCTTTGATGCATATACCTTAGTTAGGAAATTGAGCCAACAAGCTTATTTTCAAAAATAACCAATGGAAACCCGGCCCATTCTAAAGAAATCAATCTACGATAAAAGAACCTATGATTGCAGGGAATTCAAGGAGGAAGAAAGAAATGAAGTTTGAAGTATATATTTTGAGGAACTCAAAAGGGAATAGAAAGAAAAGCGAAAGAAGCGAAAATGCGATAGAAAAGAACTATAGGGATAAGTTTTATCTTGTGCTTCATTGTCTTGAGCAATTAAGTTCTTAGGGGTGTTTCAACTTTACACAGTACCCCTAATGCCATCACGGTATGAATACTAACCCAAAGTTCGGTAAGAGTGTTAAAGCTAAAAGTTAAAACATTGCACTATCCACGAATGGTGACAAACAAAAGGAATTTACCACAGTGGAGATTTCAAGTGATAAATAAAGGGCATACAGTGCAGATTGGAAGAAATCAAGAAATGTCCCAAACATGAAGTTTAGGGAGTTTGTGGAAACTACAATAAAGAAAGGGCGAAGAGGAGAAAAGGTTCGGGGTAATCTTAACTTTAAAAATTCCTTCCATCCACCCACATTACGAAACTGATACAAGCCAAGGGCGATTGATGCGGAAAATTTGAAATCACCTACATTAGTGGAGATCGATATGAAAAACAAACTTATGGGATTTGGAAATATAGAAACAATCAAAGCATGAAGGACTTTAGGGAGTTAATTGACTCAGTATGAAAATAAGAAAGGAAAATAATCTATTATTCAACATGATCTAATGATTATGTTGTTTGTAAAACAATTTCAACAGTTTAGTTTTGTATACTATGAAAAGTAGAAACTAACTTTAATTTGGACTTAAGCTAGATGTACGAGAAAATAATGCATACATTGTATTTCAATTAAATTGAATACCCTTTACTTGAGAACAAACAGAAAAATGTCCTTAAAAATTTTCTTTTATTTTGTTGAGGACGAGCAATTCTTTCTTTCTTTGCTTGAGAGACAACGAAACTTTAAGTTAGGGGGTTTGATGAGCTTAAAGTCATATATTTTAGTCCATTTACATTGATTTTAATGTAAAGGAATAATTAGTGCGAAATATGAAAAACTCACCAAATTTATTATTTGCGGAAGTATAAAAGAAAAGAAAAATGCAGTGAAAAATACGATGGCGGCGGAGTAAAAATGCGAGGAAAATAGCGGGGCGAGAAATAAAAGCATTTGGCTAACTAATGTTGCGGGTTTTGGGGGTTTACACAGTCCAATTATGGGGTATGATATCATGGGAAAATTGAAGGAAATTTGATGCGAGGTCGCGACGGGGATAACAGATAAACGGTGAGGATTGACGAAACATAAGAAGTGATCTTGCGACGACATCGTGTGTCGCAGCAAGGTTGATGTAGCGACAAAGGGATGGAAGGTCGTGACAGAGAATCGACTTGGAAGCTATGACATGTTTGGAAGGATGAGCTGAGTGAACTGAAGTTGTTGTCGTGACGGAGATTTGAAGTCAGCGACAGAAGCAACGAGTGAGGGCCTCAGACATAGGCGATGTCGCCAGCCGAGAGATCAGTCGCGACATAGAGACACCTTTCGATTGAAATTTGTAAGGAGTGAGTTTGTTATCGCGACGTGAGATTGATGTCGACATCGGGAACTGATTAAATGTCTCAAGAAGTAAGAAAGCTGATGTCGACGAATCGATGTCACGACACTCGAAGGACCCGGTTGAAGGCTGCGAGAACTATGATGATGTCGCGATAAGATATTGATCTTGCGACGCCGAGCGAACGATTGAGACACGTGAGTCATGAGCTGATGTCGCGACAAGGTTGATGTCCGCGACGCGGGGACCGTCAAGTGAAAGCTGCGAGCGATAAGTTGATGTCGCGGCGAAGTTGATGTCGCGACATGGTATCAATGGAAGCTTGTAAGTTCTTGGGCGATGTCAGCGACAACAAAGCAACCGGTTGAAAGATACGAAGTGGCGACAAGATTGAAGCGTACGGTGATCGATTGATGTCCGCGACAATAGGTTGTTGTTCTGCGACATAAAGAAAACTCCGTTGAAATTTCTGAAGAGGTTGTTGTATGACGAGAAGATTGATGTCGCGACATCAAGGAGCAATCAATGGAAGCATAAGTTCTTGGGCGATGCCGTGACAAGCGAGCAACCGGGTTGAAGATACAGTGGCGGCCAAGATTGAGCATGCGTGATCGGTTGATGTATCCGCGACAATAGGTTGTTGTTGCGACATAAGAAAACTCGGATTGAAATTTCTGAAGAACATTTGTCGCGACGAGATTGATGTCGCGACACGAAGACAAGTTGAATCTTTGCGAAGACTTGGCGGTCGTAGCGTGAAGTTGATGTTGCGACATCAGGAACACAAGTTGAAGGCTGCAGAAGACTTAAGCTGATGTCGCGATGTGAGATCGATGTCGTGACATGGATGATGTCACGACAAGGGAGTTGAAGTCGCGACCTGAACATTAACATGGGCCCAGCCCATGAAATCCTGGCGCATTGGGATTGAGGCCCGTGAAACCACTGTAAATGCGCGACTACCCGGCTCATAAAGACAGCCACACACACTACCACGGCAGGCGAGCAGGGCGAAGATGCGGGTGGCGAAGGCTAAAATTTTCTTTATTTTTCTTTAGTTTTCTTTCTTTCTTTTCTTTTCTTTTCTTGAAGGTTGATAGTTAGAGATTAGATTCAGGGTTATCGTTTTAGTTTAGTTTTATTTTACGGGCGGTTGTTATCGTTTTGGCTTGAAATTTGAATCTGAGAATTCATTTTCTTTTCAATTACTACGGAATGTTTGAAGTTGAAGACGGAATTTTTTTGGGTCGGCTCCTCCGATTTCATAATGCGGTTATTCTTATATGATAAGAGGAATCTTTGTAGTGTGTAGTCGATGGTGGAGCCCGGCTTCCGATGAGTAGTCTTATTGTCGAAATTATCACTTCTGTAGTTGTTTCAGCGAGAATTAAATTTAGTTGATTACTTTCCCGGTTATGGGTTTAATGTTTTTGATCTGAATATCAGTTTCTTATACCGTTAATTGTTTCATTACTCACGATTTCAAGGAGGTCCTCACGGGTAACGAGATGACAATCACAGGGTTATGAACATTTATTTGAAGGTATATTAACTTTGTTATTAGAGATCCTAATAAGGCTTTGTAAGTTTGCCAATCCTCTTCTCACTTGAAATCCAAGAATGAGTTGAGTGAGTTATCCCGATTTAAATAGCGAGAGGAAGTTCACCTCGATTCGAATGTGAAGCCAATCTGTGTTAGGTTGGGATCTAATCCCGAGAGGTGATCTATTCTAATTTTGAGGAAGAGTAACTGGAAGTTGTATATCCTTGGCAATAGATAACTTGGGAGCTGGTTTACAATCCATAAAATGGGTATGAAGTATTGCAAAGAAAAATACGAATTAGGAAGTCCACTGTTAAAAGTAGTTATTTCGTTCCTGTATTCGAGAGGATCGGGTAAAAATTAGATAATGAAATGTGGGTGTGGAAGTCAATTTGTCTTCTAAACGCCTTGGGCCCGATTCACAAAAATCTGAAATACACAAGTAAAATTAGCAGTGTTAACAACGGGAATTGACACTTCCTGATAGCATTGATCTTAATGTGTACTCTAGTGATAAATACTCGGTTTCCGTTTATTTTCTTAACTGCCATTTCTATTCTTTAGATTCGAGTTTATTCGATTGTTCATTTCTTTTATTATATACTTGTATAATTTCACGGCTTCTTAAGCTGAAACGATGTCATTTTATAGTCCGAATAGTATGGAGCTTGAGTAGTCGGGGTAGTTGATCTAGAATTCTTGAGATCTACGTAGGATCAATACTCTGGACTTAAATCGATTTATTACTTATGCGACACATTGCACTTGCAGTATATTAGGCCAAAACCAATGTGAAAATGATTTACTCCCAGGAGATGCTTTGGTCGGGTTAACCTAAAGTTTTATGGCGCCGTTCTTGCAGTTAAACAATAGTCCCTTGGTAATAACGTCGTAAGAGATTTGTATATGTGTTTGGTGGGTTAACAAGTTTTATGGCGCCGTTAAGTGTTAAACAATAGTCCTTAGTGTCTTGTCGTAGAGATTTGTATATGTGTGTTTTAGTCGGGTTAGCTTTATGTTCCGCCATCGATGGTCGACCATGGATACTTGGACCTCGAGACATAAGCGGTACTTTCAATCGCTGGTGGCCACAAGCGGCTTGTGGAGTGTAAATAGTGGCCCACGTCCACCGGCTAGGGAAATGGTTCGTGCGCTGTATCAGGGACACGGCAGTGGGGCCTCTCTTATTCAGAAGGCAGCTTCCACCGGGTATGCTCCTCATAGACCATATACTGTAGTATAATCTTTTCTCGCTTGGTGCTTTAGTACGAGAGGAGAGGAGCCGTGCGGAGGCTACATCACGGGTATCTCAGAGGTTTTAGTTCGGCCAGAGGCAAGCTTATTATGACAAGGTTCATCGTCGGAACCTCACGATTAGTCACGCCCCTCACATTCGAGACCCATGCGGGTTTTTAAGCACATCGGCTTCCTGGCCGAGGCGCGTGGCGTCGTAGGGTGTGAGGCCATCCTTATGGTTGATCGATGGCGGATTATGCACCGTTCTTATCACCTCTTCCTCCGGATCCAGCGAGGCGATAGATTGACATTCCTTAGAGGAGGCGGCCCGGCTCAGGCGATGCATCAGGAGCGCCCCTCGGGTTTCGGCATCTCCCTCTCCGGCTCAGGCCCCTTGGCCCCGTGCCCTGGCTCCTACGGATGTTCTTTGGGCCAGGAAACATAGCTTAGCTTCATGATATATCACTATTTCGACTTGGGACTTCCTGGCCATCATGGATCACGATCTACACATTCTCCGCGCCCGGCATCATTTGCATTGCCCGTACTTAGCCTTAGCGAGAGGATGACCGCCGCTGAAGGCTACCATGGCTCGAGACCCGGCGCGTACTCGCATAGAATAAAGCCATCCTCATGCAAATTCAGAGTCACTTGAGCACACTGCGATGTCCCCCATCGGTGCTGCAGGCCTCTTCTCCCCTCTCAAACCAGACCCGGCACCAGCTACCCGATCGGCTATACGGACTCTCGATGTGCTAGCGACAACGGTGGTCAGCAGCCACTCCACGACACCTCGGCCTAAGGCAGAGGGGATGAGCTCTCCACCGACTCCATTGAGGAGGTAGCACTTCCTTCTCTAAATTTTCTAGTGAGCCCAGCTAGGACAATGCTCCTTAGTTTAGTTTGGAGGAGAGTTAGTAAAGGAAGTGACTTTTACACTTTTGATTTCACTGTCCTTTTAAGCAAAGCCCATTTTGTATGTTTAGTGGCTTGTTGTTTGTTCCTTTTTGTTGAAGAATTTGTTGTCTATTTTGCAAAGGCGAAAACATAGTGACATGTCTGGAGTTTATACATACCATCTGACTCATTTTCTCAATTCAAATTACCCATTTTTGCACCTTTTTTTTTTTTTGGTTTTACTAACTTTGCATGTTGAAAAATGCGACAACGCGATGCCATTGATGCTAGATTAGTTCATGCATGATTAAGTAGTTGATGGTTGGAAATCTTATAGTGTTATTATTCTTCCACGCTTTACCTAATAACCACACCACGGTGCACCTCAGTTTTTCTTGATGGCGGCTTGCCTAGCCCCACTTTATGAAACTACTAGTTTTTGTTGACCACACAGCCAATAGGTTAGGAACCCCGAGAAAGAGACCAATGAAGTCTTCCAAATGAAAAAGAAAAGAAAATGAAAAAGAAAGAATAGAAAAGCCGCGGCTTGCGCAGAAGCAGAGCAAGGTTCGAGTTATACGTGAAAGTCTTTACTTTGATGCCCTAAACCCGATTGGTTGGGAGCCACGACTTAGTCTTTCGCTACATGGGTGGATAGGTGAGGTTTCGCGAGTTGTAGGTGTTGGAGTTTCGAAATCACTCGAAGTCCGGGGAAAAACCTGAAGAGTTGGTGGTCGAAAGATCCTTATGACTTGATGCCCTAAACCTTAGTTGGTTGGGAGTCATTGGTGGATCCACGTTACATGGACTTTGGTGAGGTCGATTCCTCAGCATTGCATCCTACAACATGAAAAGAAGCGTGGAATAGGAGTGGCTCCTGATTTATTTAGGTCGATCAATGTTCTAAGTCTTGACAATAGTTTTGTTAGGGGGAGAGTGCAGTTTAGTAATTTATTGTTGAAAACTGATCATACGAACACTTAGATTTTGGTGGAAGTTTCAGGTCAATTCCCTTGAGTTGGATACTCTTCTAAAACTTGATTCTGTATGACATTCATTCTCCCAAGATGGTTATTGTGCAGGGTCTTTGTGATTCATACTGAGGGTTAGACATTACTTATCCATTTACTTTTTGAAAACACCATTTTTGTGAACATAAATCCTGTTATCATTTTTTGTGGCTCTTTTTCCTTCTTTCATTGCTAAGGGACTAGCAATGTGTCGGTTGAAATTGATTAGTGCCCCGAATAATGCTATTTTTGAACCACATTTATTATAGGTTTTGAGCACTTTTTATTGTACTAATCAACCCAAATAGCGAATTGGCACATTAATGTCGGAGCTTTACTCTGATGCATTTTTAGGTAGCTATTTTGTAGTTTTGAGGCTAAAACTACGATGCCATCAAGGCGGCTCAAACACGAGAATCGGCCGAACTCAAAGATACATGTCTGCAGTCGGAAAGCGGTGGAGGCTAGCAGAGGAAAAGTGGAGCAATCGGTTTGCGGGGTTAAATTTTCGCAACTGCGAAATTTTGCGGGTTCGCGAATTTACAACTTCCATACATTTGCTTTGACCAACCTTTATTTGCTTTTTTGTAATTTTTTCCCCAGCTTACCTCGATGTAATTTTGGTATTTCATACTTTTGTAATTTCCTTGACTGGCGGTATATAAGCCTCGATTAAGCTACGTAAAATCAGTCCCGATCACTTTGTCGATCAATAAAATTGGCGCAAAAAGCTTTCAGTTCTCCCACCATTGTGATTTTCTCTCATTTTATCCCCCTTTCTTGCACTTTCTGCTTTGCGAACACCCACCCGAGGATGACGACTCAAGGATGTAATAAACCTCCAAATCCTTGAATGAGGTCATTGAACGAGTTTAGGAGTAAGGCGATGTCCTCTATTTTGAGTAGGCGGAGTTATTATCATTTATGTTTATGTATCTCACCTTAGCTTTAAATCCATTGATGTACTACGGTTAAGCGATTACTTGGCAGCTTTTAGGGCTCGATGGATGCTTATTGCTAGATCCTTGAAGCTCGCTTAGTTACAGCTATTTGCCTCTGCGGAGTTAGGTCGAAGGGTCGATTTTCCTTGCTTTGAAACATTAATGACCAATAAATGTTGTATCTGAAAAACCTTTAGGGTTGATCTTTATAGCTAAGCGAAGGTCGATTAGGGAGAATGACTATAGGTCATCCTCCCCAGCAGCGAGGAAAGGACAGAGGACCTCTCGGTTGCTTTAGAACCTAAGTCGATAGCTGCGACTTTAAGGAGTTCTTTTACATTTTGCTCATTACATTTCGACTTTTCAAACCATCAATCCCCTTTGTTTTACAAAACCCCAAATCAAAGTGAAATCACCATTTTCAATCAGCGTGAATCATTTTGCTGAAAACCCATCCGAGTTCAACCTAGAGCCGCTATCTTTGCTTGATAGGCTAAAATTTCTGCCGATAGAAGGATAGGTTTACAAATTTTGTTGGTTCGAAGCTGCCTAGCTACACGTTTACATGCGAATCAGTGATGTCCGTGGAAAGCGAGTCACAAAGTCCATTGTGACGTGCTCCTCCTTCCACTCAGCTACTTGCAATGGCTGGAGTAATCCTGTTGGCCTCTAGTGCTTAGCCTTTACCTGCTGACACGTGAGACATCGTCAAACGAAATCTCCAACATGTTTCTTCATCCCACTCCAGTAATACTGGTGACGTAGATTGTGATACATCTTCGTGCTACCTGGATGCACAGTCAAACGAGAGTAATGGAACTCCTTGAGTATCTCCTCTCTCAAATCTTCTAACTAGGAAACCACAACCCGTCCCCTATACCGTAGACTACCATCTATGTGCATGGCCCAACCTGTTAGTAATAGTGCTTTAGGCCTATCGTATGGACATGGTATTTTGATTATTTATGAGAATTAATTATTATGATGATTTGCATGTTTATTATATATAATGTCCTTGAATAATATTATTAATTATTGTAAATACCCTGTCGGTTATTGTTATGGGAATATGATGAATTAAGATTAGTATAAAGTTTGATTGATATTCATGGGATGATATGTGTGAGATACAAAATCAAATTTATATCTATTTATTTGAGACAATATTAAGGACAGACCGATCTTGAGATTAATACATGGATCAAAGTCATGAGTTAATCTCTAATAGTTGTGTCATTAAATCCTTTGACTGAGATCGCTATAGTTCTCGGCTTATAAGAGAATATTGTGTTTTGATATAATCAAACATTGTCTTTAATCGAATGACTATAAAGGTTATACTTGAACATAATAAAAATTATGTAGTGAGATATGAGCGATTAAAATGAAATTTGTCCCTCTTATTATAAGAGATATCTCAGGTCCCCTACGACAATTGAGACTGAGAAATGCATGGCCGTGCTCAAATGAATTAATGGAGATGATGTCATTTGTTTAGTCAGTCTAATTGGGTTTTGGTAATCAAAGATACTAGAGCGATATAAGGTTGACTTTGTCATGCCTTATATTCTATCAGATATCATGAGACAAAGGATTATGTCTGTGGAACATATTAGGTTGTCTCGGATCATGAGCTTTTCATTTAGCAGGTAGTCATAATGTCTTTGCTTTAGAAGTAGCATGACTTGTAGGATCAAAATGTGATTTAGGCCTCGCAATGTTGTTGAACCTATAAGTCATAGTAAGAGCGAATAATAGCAGTTATGGTTTTCACTCTCCTATAGTAATTTAAAATGATGAGATTATTTTAAATTACAAATAACACTAATTAGTTGTTATTTAAATTCGAATTTAATTTTGAGAAAGTTTAAATTTGTGAAACGGTTATGTCTTGAACGGTTATGTTTTGTGAATTTAAATTCGAATTTAATTTTGAGAAAGTTTAAATTCGTGAAACAGTTATGTCTTGAACGGTTATGTTTTGTGAATTTAAATTGTTATTTAAATTCGAATTTAATTTTGAAAGTTTAAATTTGGCCAAACGGTTATGTATTGAACGGTTATGTTTGGCATTTAAAATGTTATTATTTAAAAAGAGTTTTAAATATATAATAATATAAAATTAGATTTTTTGACTTAAGCCTAAGCAGAGACTTATATATATAACATATATATATATGTGTGTGTGTGTGTGTGTGTGTGTGTGTGTTATGTGGAGACATATATATATATATATGTGAGACATATATATATTTTATAGTAGTTGTCTTTTACTCTGAGAACAACAAAAACAGAGAGAAAGAAAAGAAAAACCCTAATTTCATTTTGAGAAGACGAACCTGAACTATCATTCAACAAGATCGTTTATTATTTGTTCGTGTGTGGATACTTGTAGAGTGTGGTCACTTTTTAGAAAGGCAGCACCTTTGAAGATCCGAATAAACCATGACGCAGACTTTGAAAGCTTGACGAATCGATCTATAAGAGGTAAGTTTCGTTTACCCTTCCTTCGGTTTTTATGAAACGCATGTGATCCTTGGTCGGTTAAGGGATAAAAATTTTTAAATTCCGCTGCATTTATGTTCCAATTACATTGGATGTGTAACCAACACGACATACCGACATTGCTGACCGTGCGGGTCTTGTTGGGTGATATGCTGGTCCTGTCGCGTGATTACTGCGCAGTAGGAAGGCGCGCCCACTAAAGCTCCCAAGGTACCTTAAGCCTAATCCAGCATCTTATGATCGAACAATCCATAGTCTCAAGCATCTACCACTCCCGGGAAGCTATACTAGCCAACACTCCTGTGACTGGGGTGAGGTCGTCGTACCATTTCCTTGCAGGATGGTGTCTGATGTAAAATCATAATCCTCCATATACTTCATCCACCTCGTTTGCCTCATGTTGAGGGTCTGCTGTCTAAAATGTGCCAGGCTCTTGTGGTACAGAAAGCACTATGAAGCGATCGTCGTATTAATGAGTGGGCGCTGGCGCTTTGGCCCAGACAATGGCTGCCGACTCCATGTCATGTGTGGGAGTAGCTCTGCTTTCGTGGTTTAACCATAGGAGACATAAGCAACCACCCTCCCCGCATCCAAAACACATCAGTTCGTCCCGTGGAGCATCCTGTCTACTTTGTGTACCTCTGTCCCCTCTCTAGGACTATCAGAATAGGAGCTGAAGTAAGCCTCCTCTTTAGTTCCTGGAATGCTCTTTTGCACAAGTCATTCCACTCAAACTTAACCTCCTTCCGGGTCAACCTCGTCATAGGTGCATTTGTAGAAGTCTTAATGAACCTCTGTAATACCTGAGCAATCCCCGAAAATGCATATCTTAAATGACTTGGTCTCCCGACTCTGACTACCTCGACCTTCTACTGGGTCCACAGAATACCCCCAAGCCGATACCCGTGCCCCGAGAATCTTACCTCCAATAAACCAAAAATTCACACTTGTTGAATTTGGCGCCTGTAATGTTCTATCAAGATGCAGGCTTGATCGCCGCAAAGTGACCCTTATGATCCTTCTTAGACTTGGAGTAGATCAAGATGTCATCCACGAAAACCACAACGAGCCGATCTAGGTAGGGCTGGAACACCCTATGCATAAGATCCATGAATGCCTCTGGAGCATTCATTAATCCAATCGGCATCATTGTGAACTTGAAATGCCCATATCGCGTTCTAAATGTCGTCTTAGGGATATCTCCCTCCTTAACTCTCAACTGATGGTAGCCGGTGTGGAGATCTCTCTTTGAGTGGGCCGCCCCTCGATTGAGAAGCTGACGATCATCGATCCACGACCTGAGGTACCTATTCTTGATAGTAGCCCTATTTAATTGCCAATAATCTATACACAGCCGAAGGAGATGTATCCCTCTTCTTGTAAAGCGAGACGAGGCGCCCCCAGGTGGGAGTGCTCGATCTAATGAACCTTGTCCAATAATTTCACGTAGTGGACCTTGGCTCTGCTGACTCAACGGGCGCCATTACATCTGAGTCATAGAAATAGGCGATGTACTAGGGTGCAACTCAATAATGAAGTCTACATCCCTATAAAGAGCTAATCCCGATAATTCATTCGGGAAAAACCGAAATCTTGCACTCACAAGCCGCTCGAGTGGGCCAAATCTGTCTCGCGTCGTCTACAGGGTAAAAGGCTTACAGCCGCTACCGATTGCTGGTACACCTGAGTCTTGCGGATCGGGGTAAGTTTCATGCTCATTCAGCGAAGCGTAACACAATTACCATCCAGTGTGTTGGTAGTAACCCTCCTACGATCACGATCAATGACGACTTAATGTGCCATCAACTAGTCCATCCCGAGGATGACATCAAACTCCGACGTGTCCATGACCCTTAGGTCCATAGTGAGTAGAATCCTTGAGATCTTTAACTCACAGTCCCAACATATCTTATCAACACTCACCCTAGTTCCTAGGGGAGAATTCACATGCAAAGGCTCTTCCAAGGTCTCAACCTCTAAGCCCAAATCTTTCACCTATGATGCATCAATGAATGAATGAGATGCACCAGAATCAAACAATACTCTTGCTCATAAACAAAAGAGTAGAAAAGTACCCTGAATAACCTATTAATATGCAAGCTCAGTATGAGGTGTGTTGGCGTAGACACGCCCTTGGGTCCTTGAAGTCTCGGCCTGTGAGCCTTGCCCTTGACCTCTACCTCGACCCATTTACTCGGCCCATGCAGCCCATTTGCGAAATAGTAGGTGCCTGTGCAATACCCTAGGACTGATACTATCTTCCCTAGCCCATGGCGGGGTAAGGAGGAATAAATTACATTTGTGCATGCCTCACTGATGATTGAGACTATGGTGTCCCATAACTCCGGGATCCCTGCCTTTGAGGGCAATCCCGTCTCAAGTGTCCAGGATGGTGTCACTGGAAACACGCTCTCTACCTTGGCTAGCCAGGAGCCCTGAAGTGTCTCTCATCTTGGGATGACAAATCCTGGCCTTGGCCTTGGTAGCCGCGACCCTGTCTCTGAAACCCTCATGAAGTAGAAGTCCTCTGCTTCTTTCCTGAGCTAGAAAAAAGAGTTGACTCTCCTTCCTCTTATCACTAGCACCCGCATCCCGGATGCTTCGTGTGTCATCCACTTCCCTCTTTATGGTCATAGATGTCCTGATCATCGAGTCCATATCTTGTAGGAGGAGTCCCATAATTTTACCCTGGATGGATAATTTCAAACCATCTTCAAATTTCCTTACTTTAGCCATGTCCATGGCCACATAATTATCCGTGAATCGTGCTAATTCAGTTAACCTAGCCACGTATTCGAGCACTATCATCGTTCCTTGTTTCAAATCTAAGAACTCCCAAGCTTTTACATGTCGTGCAGATGCCAAGAAATACTTGTCTATGAAGAGCTCACGAAACTCTTCCCATGTCATTGCCTCCAAGTTCCTTAAGACTTTGACCCAATCCCACCATACTTGGGATTCAGCCTTTAGCTGGAATGCGGCTAGCCTTATCCTTGTGGTGTCGGAGGTGATCTCCATAGCCTCCAAGATCTTTCCGACTTGTTGGAAACAATGATCAGCCACCATCGGATCCCCTCCTCCCTTGAAGGTTGGAGGATGGTGTGCCTTAAACCTCAGGAGGTTACTGGAGTCCTCCCACATTTGGGCTGCCTTGCTGTATTGTAATGGTGGTAGCCCTGGCTTCTTGCTCAATGGTATGATCGCGGCACTAATAGCCTCCACGTGAAGGCTTGTTGGTCAAAGACGGTTGATGTTGACAGCTAATCATTCATCTGTTTTTGTTTGATAACAGATTGGGTTGTTTCTTGTCAGCTTGATTGCCGCTGCGCGTTGCTACTGAACATCGACTGGTTGTCGTTGGTTCATTGAATGCCGGACATATTTCTTTCTGGTTATTACCGCTTGCGATTTACCGTATAATCTTGATTGTCGTATTAACAATCTGACTGCGTGCGTGTTAACCGTACCCATTGACTAATGTTAGCGATAATACGATGACGAGGTTCGGATCGACTGTTTATCGTCGTTTGGTGATAACTCGTTGGTTGATTGCAAACCAGTTCGTGATAACGACCGACATCGATATGATATCTTGGATGTCTTTGCTGAGCGATGACAACATCAATACTAGTGTTTGGTGTTCCATGTGGACCGTCATTATCAGGTTATCTGTTGATTAAACGATCAGAATATTTTCCGTGACCGTTAAGACGAATGACCTCTTTGTTAATATAGCGAATATTGAATGAAATTAATTACAGTTATATACAAACTGCATGTTGGTGACGATCGTTGGGATATCAAGAATATGAGTATTATTAATCCGTAGTGTTCATCTGGTGTATACAAATGTCTGTAAAGAACGTTTTAATCAGTCTTTATCTTGACCTCCGCTGGTGCTATCAATTATATTATATTTGTTGATAGCAGCTGATTGATGATCTTTGTATGTAAACAGATAAAATCGATAACCTTTGTACTGATCATCGTGTTCTGTCTTTGGTGATCAGTCTTTGTACTGAATATGTGATGTCACGGTTGTCAACGATCTTTCGAAATAATTCGTTGACCGCGATATTCCATGACCACTCAATGAATCTTTATTCAAAATAATGCGCGTAGGCGTGCGATAATACGTATTGTATTGGACCTTTGACCGCTCTGATTATGTTGTTATAGGATATTCGCCGGGAGATCATCGCGCCGCATGCCAACGTGCGCCTTTTATTCGTAGATAAATCTGGGTTATTATTAACCACCAATCGTTTAATCGATTGTGATTATCAACCGTATCGCGACGTCGATATCTTGTATTAATTAATGTTAATGCTTGCTGTCGTATCGTACGTGAATACCGCCGATTTATCCGTAGATGCTGATTAAATATCTTTTCTGACCATATCGTTAATATTGTCAATATGCGTATCATCGCGTTCTTCGTAAAGTGATGACGATGCTTTGATGTTGACGTTGTAACCACATCATCATTGACATTGAATCACGCGTGATCCGACGCTCATCGGTCGGATACGCTCGATCGATCGCGTGACTGAAGTAACGCCAATAAATCGAATGGCTATTTCAATCGGTTGCCGTGCTCAGTGGTTTCAGTGGCCTCGCTCGACGATGGTTCTTCTGGTGATAACGTTATCGCCGGCGTTATTGTCGCGTTCGCCGTCGAACTCAACTAGACGCGCCGTAACGAACTCGTTCGAAATTCGTTCTGAAGATGGTTGGATGAAGTAAGCGAACCGTCCGATTTTCTTCTAAATAATACCAACAACGTCTTCCGATGATAATGGATGGAAGATGGCCATCACCGATGGACGACTCTGTTGGACGTTAATCGTTCTTTGGTGGCGATCGGTGAACAGCTTTGCACTAGTTGTTGGTGAACTTTGTTTCTTTGACCTCAGAAAATGACTCTGGGAGCAAGGTGCGGGAGGATGTATATGCTTATTTGCTGTTCGCTCTCTCGATCAAACCAGGAAAAATGGGCCTTTCCTTGCCCTAATTCCTTTTTTGTTCTAACTTAAGTTTAAGTTAGCTGCGTGGCCCACGTCGTGCCACGTGTCCACCCTCATTCAAGTCCGATTTTGGCCCGAAGCTACTCATTATGTCCCAGTTCAAGTTAAAATCATATCCCATGAACTTAACTCAACTCATTTCCCAACTTCCGAGATCTCCATAAACAATCTTGTACTTGGGAGTCACTCGACACTCATCACCCCGAAAAAAGTGAAAATCAAACTATCTTGGAATTCGACGAAATTTGTCTAGGTAACTAGATTTTCTTGAAAGCGAATCAAAGAGTGAGGTCCCATTTTGTTATGCGAGAAAATTTCGGGTTTTGACATGTCTTATTAGATAATTTCTTGTTTTGCCATTTTTCAGAAAAATTCGATTTTACTCGGGTTTTACAAATCACTGCCTAGTCTTCTCGAGAAGAACTCACTGTTTTCTCAAGAATATTATTCACTTCTCTATTAGAGATTTTAGCTTGCCCATTTGTTTGAGGGTGGTACGTCAAAGTGATTATGTGCTTGACTCTACATTTCAATAAAAGTGGCTCAAAATGTTTGTGTTTGTTGCAAAAGTGGGTTCCCTCATCTCTTATGATGGCTCGAGGGGTCCCAAATATTGTTAATATGTTCTTCTTTAGAAACTTCAATACCACCTTCACATCATTTGTGGGGCTTTCAATGGCTTCAACCCATTTGGACACATAATCAACCACCAACAATATGTATTGATTGTTGTAGGATGAGTGATTAGTGCACAAAAAGTGCTATTTTGAGCCCTATTCAAGATAGGTTTTGAGTGCTTTTTGCGTACTAATCATATCAATTAAGCCAATTGATGTGTTCAAGTCCACTTAGTTCCACTGATGCCATTCCGAGTTTGTTTTTGGTGATTTCGCAGGTCTTTGCGTACCTCAGCCATTATGTTCAAGTTTGATGACAGGGTTATTGTCTTTGAATGCGGAGGATTTGTGTTTTCAACCGCAAAAATGAAGGAATATATGAAGTGGATTTTAAAGGAAGGAGGATGCAGTGGGGATGCAGTAGAAAAGCTGGATGTAGTAGGCAAAGCATAAATTTTCGCTATGATTGCGAAAGATTTAGCTGAGATGTAATTTTGCAATCATAGAAAAATTTAAGCAATCCTAGCGGTGAGGAATTTTTAAGCTAGGCTAGCGAGAAATTTCGCTACAACTAAATTTCACGTGCCTGCGAAAATTTGAATTATTATCTCACACAAATTTACTAGAGATTTGCGAAATTTCGCTAACAACGAATTCATTGTTGATAATGAAATTTCTCAATTTAAGCTATACGTAGAGACTAGCTATCTCTTTGTAGAGATTTCGCTAATTGTGATTTCCTGCATATGAAATTAACGCCTAATGATTTTAGTATTCTTGATCCCAAACTGACCCGTTTTATGTATTACCATTTTGGCCTGTAAGCAATATTTAGAGCAATTTGTATTTTCACACTTTGGGTTGTACTATATAAACCCCCACAAACTTGTAACCTCAGGCAATTTTTCATTTTTATAAAGTTTCCCGCAGCTTTCATTTTAGGGTTTCATTTGCTATCTTCTCTCTCTTCTTTCTTTCATTTTTCTCGGTACCCGAAACCTCTCCCCTTGAGGATGTGACTCAAGGGATCTTGAAGCTAGCGCCATGTATGAAGAGGGTTGCTAGCTTGGTTTTGGGGCTACTGCAGGTTGTCCTCTTGTTTTAAATGATACAAGTATTGCATTTATGGTTCCATACCTTCCAAACTAGGGTTTAATGCCATTTAATGTTGTTCCTTTGGTCAATACTTGCCATGCTTTAGGAGTTCGATGCATGTAATGCTAGACCTGTGATATCCTTTAGATGCCATTCTGAGCCATTGAAATGAGGTTGAGTGCTAGGTTTTTTAAAGCGAATGGGACTTTGAATGTGGCAACTGTCTTGACTCAAATAGGAGTGGTTCTAGGGTTAGGTTTTATAGCTAAACAAAGATCCGATTTTGGCTTTGACTATATGTCACTTGCCATAATCAGAAATGACCGAGGACACTTCATTACCCCATGTTATCAAGCTGATGACCTAAACCTTCAAGGTTACCATTTCACACTTCACTTTCCAGCCATTACAATTAGTCGATAAAAAACAACTTCCCTTTATTTTGAACCCAAATCCGAGAAATCAACAAGCCTCGCGTTTCCAAACAACGTGCCGTCATTCATAGGATGAAAACCCATCCCGTGTTAGGCCCTAGACCGCTATCTTCGTGATGCGCTTGACTACGGCGTTAGGAGAACTGGGATACAAATATTGTTGATTCCGAATCACCCTACCGTGGCACGAATCAATGAGGGAAATGGCCTCATGAAATCAATTCCCCATACCTCAAAGAGCTCAACCTCCAAGATGGAGTTAAAGGGCATCACATTTCTCCTTGATATGTTACCTGTCTTTTGGCACTTATAACATGCCATTACGAATGTATCATCCTTGAACAAAAATTGGGCCAATAGAAACCACCACGCAACACTGCGGTATTTACTTCACTCGTGTTGAGCTTTCACACTCGAAGAATAATGATGAAGAATGGCTTGCATCTCATCTTTAGGAACACATCTTCTAATCAATTGATTGGCATAATGCTTATACAACACCTGATCTTCCAAAAAAAAAGTTTCACGACTAAGAAGAACCTTATCTTTTGTTGGGATGACCAATTTGAAGGTATGACTTTGGTAGCAAGATAATTAACAATGTCCATAAACTAGGGGGTTGATTCAACATGAGAGATAGATAAGAGTTGTTCATCAGGAAAATTCTCGTTAATTTGAACTTTTTGAAGCACATCTCATTTCGACAACTCTAGTCTAGAGAGATGATCAACCAATAGGTTCTCCATACCTTTCTTATCTCTAACTTCCAAATCGAACTCTTGAAGAAGTAGGACCCAACGAATAAGTCTTGGTTTCACATCATTTTTTGCCATAAGATATTTTATCGTCGAGTGATCGGTGTAGACAACCACCTTGTTCCCAATTAAATGGGACCGAATTTGTCAACATGGAGACATAATGGCGAACAACTCCTTTAGTGCATAATTTGGTTAGGAATCATTGAGGATTACGACTGCATAGTAATGCCCAGATAACATGAATACCTTTTTCTTCTGTCCCCAAAACCGCCCCCACAGCATAATCAATTACATCACACATCAATTCGAATTGCAATTCCCAATTCGGTGCTACCACAATAGGCACTGAAATAAGCTTTTCTTTTACAATGGAGAACACTTGCACGCAATCTTCATCAAAATTGAAATGAGCTCCTTGAATAAGAAGATTTGAAAGAGGTTTTGAAATCTGGGAAAAATCTTTAGTGAACCTCCTGTAGAATCCGGCATGCCCCAAAAAGCTTTTGATTCCTTTCATTGAAGTTGAAGGGGGAAGTTTCTCAATAGTCTCAATCTTAGCTTTGTCAACTTCAATGCCCTTCTACGAGTCTTATGGCCTACTTTATTTTCCTTCCTTCACTAGAAAGTGATATTTCTCCCAATTGAGCACCAAATTTGTCCCTTCACATCTAACCAATACAAATTCCAAGTTTGCAAGACAATTATCAAATGAAGTACCTACCATAGAGAAGTCATCCATGAACACTTCAATTGTCCTTTCTACCATGTCTGAAAATATGGCCATCATGCACCTTTGAAACGTACCCGGAGCATTACATAGCCCAAACGACATCCTTTAAAACGCAAAAGTACCATAGGGGCAGGTGAAGGTGGTCTTTTGTTGATCTTCTGAAGCTATAGCAATCTGGTTGTAACCTTAATATCTATCAAGGAAACAATAGAATTCATGGCGGCTAATCGATCCAACATTTTATCAATGAATGGTAAGGGGAAGTGATCATTCCTTGTAGCTTTGTTCAACTTTCTGTAGTCAATGCATATACATCATCCACTCATTGTTCTTGTGGGAGCCAGATCATTATTCTCATTTTTTATTATCGCCATCCCTCGTTTCTTATGAACCACCTAAACTGGAATGATCCATGTGCTATTAGAGATAGGATAAATGACTTCAGCATCAAGCCACTTCAATACTTCCTTTTTCACTACTTCTTTCATTGTTGGGTTCAACCTTCTTTGTGCTACCATAGTTGGTTTGCTATCATCCTCTAACATGATGCAATGCATACACATTGAAGGTCGAATACCTTTGATGTTTGTTAAAAACCAACCGATTGTTCTCTTGTGCTCACGGAGTACCCTCAACAAGTCTCTTCTTCGGTTTTAGAAAGCAAAGAGGAGATGATAACCGGTAATGTGGAGGAGACATCAAGATAAGCATATCTTAGGTAGGTTGAGAGTGGATTCTCTTCCAGAATTGGGGGTTGCTTGATGAGTCCTAAACTCATCTATTTTTAATCCATTTTTCTAGCTTATTTTTAGTATTTTCATATCTGTTTTAAAGCTAATATATGGAATATTCACAAACTTTGTGTTTTGCAGGTTTTAATTCAAAAAGGAGAAAATTTTAGCAAGAGAGAAAAGAAAAAGAGCAATTGCAGCAGTCTCTGTCATGACAAAGCTCTGTATGTTGTGACAAACGTCCAAGTAATTGGCAGAAGGAACTATGTCGCAACAAAAGACAACGTATCACAACAGAAAATGGGGAGAATATGACAAGTTCGTTGAGACAAAGAAGATTTATGTTGCGACAAGGTTTCTTGTTAACAGGATGTCAACACCAGGAAGTTTATATCGTGACAAGGAAGCTTCTATCGCAACAAATGAAATAGGAAGAAAGCATAAATTCGGTCGAGACAAGGAATCTTCTATCACGACAAGAAATTAAAGAGCAATACAGGAAGAAGCGCATATGGTATGTTGCGACATAAGAAAACACTTAAGACAGAATCTATGTCACTGTGGAAGTCTCATACATCGCGACGTGGTGTGCGACATGGAAAAATCCTATTGGGGCGAGGAAAGAAATCGAAGAAAGACCTCTATCGCGACAAGATAATCTATGTCGCGACACGGTATGAAGAAGTTTCTGTAGCGATAAGGTAATTTATGTTGCGACATTGAAAGACAAGATTTCTGGTTTTGACAGAGAAATAAGGTCACGACAAGTAATGTTTATTTAGTGAACTGACCTGGTTGCAACAAAAGAATTCAAGGTTGCGACATACTTCAAGCCAAAGAGATGATTTGATGTTGCGACAGGGATCTTAAGGTCACGGCATAGAGATAAGATGAACACTGATAAACATGGTCGCGACAGACTTTTCTATGTCAAGACAAGGATTTCAACACAATGAGGAAAAGTCCTGTCGCAACACAACAAACTAGGTCGCGACAAAACAAACTGGGTCACGACACAAAGATGAGCTGAATGCAGAAAAATCTTGTCACGACATGACAAATTGGGTCGCGACACAAATACAAGCTTAATACATAAAATTCTTGTGCATTGACATGGCCCGGAGTCTGACGACCAAAGCGATGACAACACCCGCGAAGCCATGCAACATCACTGCGAAGAACATAGCGAAATCCAAGGTAAGTGGTAACAAGACTGCAATGGCGACAAACTTTCGAGTGCCTTGAAAAGTTGACAACACAAGAAACTAGGATTTGCAACAAAGGCCAAAACATAAATGTTGCCGCGACGCAAAGCTTCGATCGCGACATAATTTGGAAGAAGTTGCATGAAAAGTTGGCCAGCGACTAAGCGTTCATCAATGTCGCGGTATAACTATTGAACCACACCTGAGTTGTGCAACATAGAGCGGATAGAACGGCGGACCTTGCAAGGCCAGTTTCCCTAAGAGGAGCCAAGAGCGATCATCTTGACGAGGAAACTCTGTCCTTGACAAGAATACAAATGTTGAAGAATAGAATGTTGTTGCGACCAGAAAGCAGATGTCATATTGAATCCAAACTAAGAAACCTGAGCAGTCCTGACAGAGACCCATTTTACTTCTTTGTAATGAAACACCGCAACAAAGATTAAGCTTCATCCCAACGGAATTCAGTCCTTGATAGAATGCAAGCGATCGGAAATTTGGGAATTCTATTGGAAAGCCTTGAGTGGGGCTAATTTTGGGGCTCTATAAATAGAAAAGATTTGAGGAAAGTGAGGAAGTCTAGAGGCGTGAAAACTAGAGCATCTGGGAGCTGAAGACTCTTTTGTATTTTATTTTTCTTTATTTTTTTTTATTTTCTTTATTTTCTTTTCTTCTCTTCGTAGATTAGATTAGATTTGGCGTAGGATTTTAATTCTTTACTAGATTTGAAGCAATGGATTGTTGAGAAGTTGAATTATATTGAATTTCATTTACGATTACTGTATGAATTTGATGAACTCCAAACAAAAGCTGGAATTTATTTCTTCATTTGATTGCGTGTCTGAGTGGAAATTTCTTTGTCAGTATTCAGTGTTCCTTTGTAATCAGTTTTTCGAGAAAAACAACTTGGATTTGAAATATATGATGTCGATTATGGTCTTTTACGCCTGATTAGAAGAAATTTGTAGGTTGAGATTCTGCCGAATTTATTTGAATGGTGATGTTAAATGTAGTGAATTGTTCCTAATATTAGTAACTTGTACCCGTAAGAGTATCGTTTAATGCAGCTCACGATTTCACAGGCCCCTAGGTGACATAGAGATGGAGATTCTTGAGCATAGAGAGATTACTTTGGGGTATGCTAGACTAATATTGAAGAACTAATGAGCTCTGAAAGTTTACTTAGATAAATCCTCAATTTACTCATGGTTTGAGAATTAGTTGAGTGATCTATCAATTTAGTCAATTAGAGATCTCTCCTTGGTCTGGAGGAATGATCTTGATCCCGTGTTAGCCGAGATCTAATCAAGGAAAGGGAGAACTCTGAGACCTCATGTTTGAGACATAATTCATTTTGTAGAAATCTAGCAATTGCCCTGTCTTGGGAAGCAAGAAATCTGCAGTCATAAGAAATGGGTATGAAGTATTGGAAAAGAAAAATACCCAAATCTTGTAGAGAAATTCTAATTACAAGTAATTGATTAGAATCATGATTCAGAAATGAACATGAATATCTACTTAGTGAAATGTTTGGTTAGAAGAGAAATCCAAACCATATTACCTTGCCTCTTTGACAAATTCAAATTTCAATTCATTATAGAATAGAATTAGATAAGGTGCAGGAATTGATAATTTCAAAGCAGTGAAAATTCCAGTGTCTACTTCCAACAATAATTTGGTTTAGTCCAGTCATGTTTTGGATTTTAAATTTTCCTTTTATTTTAGATTTAAACATTCAAATAGTTAAGTTCCTAGTTTGGTTACTCAAATTTCTATAAAATGGAGGTTCAAATAGTGTGGAACTTGAGTAGTTTGGGTAGTTGATTTTTTTTTTTTAATTCTTTTCAATCTCTGTGGGAACGATATCCAGACTTATAGGTCCACTTTTATTATGGCAGACAACACATTACTTGGTTTAAGACGAACTCGTCTTGAATGAATTCATTGACAAATCTATTTTTCTTATGAGCATACAAGTTAATTTTTGTCAAACAAGTTTATGGTGCCTTTACTGGGGATTAGCTTATGATCCTTTTGTAATGTTTTTATAAATTTGTATCTATATAGTTATGGTCTTCAATCATTGCTCAATAGAGGGAATGGGAGGGCTCGGGCTAGCTCCCAAATCTTCAAAGTGTTTCCTTCTATTTGGTCCGAAGGAATCCATCCACAACAAATAGTTCTTTACTTCCTCATCTTCCAATGTATCCATGTTTTCCTGTAGTAAGCTAGTCTCCAAGGGGTCAATTGAACCCACTTGAATACTATAGCCTCTATAACATCCACACTTAAACAACTATGATTTTCATGCGGATGTTTGATAACACTGAAGACATTGAAGGCTGGCCACTTCTTCACACTCTCGTCTCAATTCACCCTTTCGCACATCAATTCTCAAAAGCTCTACCCATGGCTAAGAACGATCTTCCGCTGATGGCCGCATTCTCTTTATCTTCTTCCATGTCAGAATTAGAGAGAAGTTTACAGAAAGATAAATTTATCCACTTTCACCAAGACCTTCTATCATACCACGCGATCTACGAGATATATCTGCTAATTGAAAAGTTATTGTCGTTGGACTGGCTTCCCCCAAATTTATCTTTTTGAAAATAGAGAGCAGCATGAGATTTATACTCGCACCCAAATCCCAAAGACCTCTCTCAAAGATAGAGTTCCCTAAAACACAAGAAATGGTGAAGCTACCTAGATCTTTAAGCTTAGGAGGCAACTTCTTTTTCAATATAGCGCTACACTATTCCGATAAAGGCACGGTTTCATATTCTCCAAATTTCCTCTTCTTAGCAAGAATATTCGTCATGAATTTAACATATCCCAACATTTGCTCAAGTGCATCGGCAAATGGATCATATGCGGGAGTTTTGGAAGGACTTCATGAATCCTTGGTAATCACATCAATCCTCCTAAATTTTAGTGGTATGAGATTTTCGGGTGCCTTTGAAGGTGCTACACCATTCTCTTGGTAGGCTCATTTTCAATTGATTCTTCCAAAGAATTCTTCGCTTTGTCCCCTTCTTGCTCATTATCACCCACTTGTATTGAACTTTCCACTATTTTCCCACTTCTATAGATGATAGCCTTACAATGTTCCTTTCCATCTCCTCTCATGTTCATTTCTGATAAACTAGGCAAAGTGCCTTATTATCTCTCATTCATCCCTCTTGCCATTTGCCCCATTTGAACTTGCAAATTTATGATTTTGGTAGATTGATTATTGAGGGAAGTTCTTGCTTCATTTACAAATTGGGCTTGAGACTTTTGCCATTCCACTTGCGACTTTTTCATTTCCATTTGCCATTCTGCCAATTCGGCCATTATGTCCTCTAAACTAGACTTCTTTTCTTAAGGAAATGGAGGTTTACATTGCTTCGCATGCATTATGTTCAAATTATTTCTCCATGAAAAATTCGGTTGATTCCTCCACCTCAGATTATAGGTATTGGAGAATGGGTTGAATTGGGGTTGCGGTTGCGGAAATTTGCCCAAGTAATGAGCTTATTCCATGGTTAATTGCCCAAATGGGTTGCCCACTTGACATTCTGAACTTAGATGAGGGCTGTTGCAAAATTCACATAAGGGAGTGCATGCTTGAACTACATTAGCCGACACTTGCATGTTTTGAAAGTCAGGTAGCTTGAGTTGTTTATTAACAAAGACAATTAAATAAAGGGCGGATGAATATACTTTATACTCATTTTATCCTTATATTTTGCTTATATTTTTAGTATTTTTATTATATAAATAAGTGATCTAATGCTCTAAATGTTCAATTTTGTGATTAGGTCAACCATGAGGCAATATGGAGCAAAAACAAAGAGATAAAACCCAAAAATCAGCAAACTACACATGCAACAACAATTACTGTGTTTTGATGTTTTTAGCTACAAGATGATCCAAAATGGCTACAATAATTATATGGATGGATATGAGACTTCCCATTCTTTCCAAAGAGACGTTAGTCAATTAATCTGACTAAATGGTCGCTATGACCGTAGTTTAAGGAAAAGAGGTATGAGAGCCTAAAAGTGACAAGTTGAGACTTTGTACATTCAGTCTTTATAATAATTTATAAAGTGTTATTTCTGACCATTTCTAGATTCTAAACTTCAAGAGATTTCCAACAGTACCAAGAACACCCAAATCGAAGTTCGAATGACAAAGTTATGACCTGGCCAGCCTATGAAAAACCGGGGAGTCGTAGGAAACGCTGCGAGTGTTGCAGAGCTCAAAAATACAACAGAGCCCAACATCGCGACATACCAAGCGATGTCACGACGTTTCGAGGTTGGTTTTGGGTGGATTTTCAGCCCATTTTGAGCCCATAATTGAGGGTTTTACAACCTTAAACCCTATAAACATAAGGGGAGATGGATTTTAGAGGAGAACAAGCTCCCTTTGGGTGGAAACACCCTAGGGTTTGTTCTTGGAGAGCTTCTAGGGTTTGTTCTTGGAAGAGGAAGAACACTTGAGGAAGTTAGAAGAGCAATGGCGGAGAAGCCAAGAAGGGAGTCACTCAAATTTGTTTTCTCTCTTTTCCAATTCCATTTTTCTTTCTTTTGATGGTTGTATTTACTTTTCCACTTATGTTTTAGATAGTTTTCTTAGGTTTAGATGTAAATAAAGACATGTCTGTATAATCTCTCCTAATTTATATTGATTGATTTTTTATTTCATATTTATGTTGAGAATTTCATTTGGATCTTAATGCTTGTGGGTATTTGGCCAATATTTGCATGATTTATGGTTTGATTCAAGATATGAGAAGTGAGAGTTAAAATTAGACCATGGATGATTTACCATCTAATTATCACGAGATAGAGATATGTAAGAGACAGTGGCATTAAGATTTCTAGGGTTCAATGCATCCTTAGTTATGGTTCGAGCAGAGACGTAGGTAATCTTTCTGTTAAGATGTGCACCCAGAGTATCCCCATCAACATTAGTGAAATATCCATCTTCATGAAGAAATTAATTAATTGGGTTAAGAGGTTCATACATCATAGGTGAAATCTATGCCCTAAGGCTTTAGTCTTTATAGAGTCATCTTTGCATGCTTAGTTACTTAATTTAAATCTGTTATATATTTTCAACCATCCGAATAGAGTATAAGCTAGACTAGAGTCGGTAATTAGTAAACCGATTCTCCGTGGGATGATACTTTTAATTTTCACACTATATTACTTGAGGCTACGTGTGCACTTGCGCATATAATCGTACACATTTTACATAGCACAAATCAGCCTATCACCAAGTTGAAGAATACATCAACTTCATACATCCCCATTGGTTTATTTGAGGTTGCTCTTTCACTTGGCCATTGACAATTGTCATAGCCATTCTCTAGCAAATGATATGCCTCATCTTCACTTTGCTCGTAAGTACCCCACCAACTGAAGCATCTAAAATAAATTTGTTGTCCCATTCAACCATTGTAGAAATGGTAACCAGATCCACTGCATGCTATGATGCGAGCACTTATGTAAGAGATCTTTGTATTTGTCCCATGCCTAATAAAACGATTCTTCCTGAAGTTGTGCAAAGTTATTGATCTCTATTCTCATTATGCCATCTTTGTAGGAAGGAAAAACTTTGCAAAAAATTTTTGGACCAACTCATCTTGTGTAGTGATGGAGTTCGGCGGCTCGGAGTTTAACTAGTGCTTCACCTTGTCCTTTAGAGAGAAAGGAAATAATCAAAGGCGAATAACATCTTTACTACACCATTATACTTAACAGTGTCACACACTTCCAAGAAGTTGGAAATACGAGTGTTAGGATCTTCTTATGGAAAACCCATGAACTGTATGTTTTGAATTAGTTGAAGAGTAATGGGCTTGAGTTCAAAATTATTTGCTTGAATAGTTAGTCCCCCGAATAATCTCGTGGGACCCATGGTAAGTATGTCTCTCAAAGCTCTAGGTGATTGTGTCATCGGGGTTGCACTTGGAGAGCCACTGTCCCCACTTCTAGAGTTCACATCCCTTTCTTCTTATACCTTTAAGGTTTTCCATGGGTTGTTGCAACGAATTTACTACTTCTCTATTTTCTTTTCGGATTCTTCTTACATTTCTCTCTAACCCTGGATTGTAAGGAATAAGGTTATCGCAACCAAGCTTTCGCATAAACACTACTTTGTACCTACAAGCACAAGAGTCGAGAGGAACGATATGTCAAAAACTAAAGTAAGCAAAGAAAACTAGAAAAAATATACGAAGTAAAGTAAAGGTATTTGGTAACAATATTAGTTCTAACGCCAACTCCCCGGCAAGTGCTAAAAACTTGTTGACTTTAAACTTGTAACATAAAATTTAGCTCACAAGTTCTATTGCCAAAAATGTGTATGTGATGAAAAGTGTATGGGGTATACAAGAACTACACACCTACGTGCGTAAGTATATGTGTCGTAACAAGCAACACAATGACAAGCAGAGTATCGTCCCACATAGTTAGTTACCAATTATTATAATTATGATACCCTAAACTTTATCCGAACTATGTAAACAGCGAAATGAAAATTTTCTACACAATTGCATAAGAAAAATTATTCGAAAGCCGAGTCAAGCAATGGAGAACTATATGAAAATAAAGGAACCTAGGGTTTTGGGTTTCATTAGACAAATTCCTATGAAAGCATCTAGGTGAGTAAGGTCTACAATGTTTGGTTCAATTATCAAATATGGATTTCAAAATGATCGAATTATTCTTTCTCAAGAAATAGCTAGCTAACCCGAGCAAAGGCTTTACTGTATTTCTACCTCAAACCATCATAACCCGGGTTGCATTAAGCACAAGAAATCAATAATATCACATACAATCCACAAATATCTCTATCTTGTGTGAAAGCATGGTGTTTTATACATGATCAAACCTATCATTCTCTTTTCAGACTCATATGTGATCAATCAAAAGCAAGTAGTTAAAACCATATAAAACACTTGATAAGAAAGAACCAAACATCAAGAATTTACAACCTAAAAACCAAATCCATAGTTCAGGGTCAAACTACTCCCAAAACCCTATAAAAGTCTAGAACAACATAGTAGGAGTTACAATGGATGAATATGAGAAAAACATAGAGTAAATGAGAAGAATAAAACTAAGACTGGTGGACGACTGTTGCTCCTCCGTATGCTTATGATTTTTGGCCGAATCCCCATTTTTACCCTAACCCTCTTCCTTTTATACTCCCCCAAAATACAAGTGAGATCAAGGCCAAAAGGCATCACTGACTTTCGCTTCATGCTATAAATATGGAAAATTCCAGTTGTGCGATGATCCAAGAAAACAAGACAAAATGGACATCAGAGACCTCAATTTGTCCCATGACTCTTGCTTGCATCCTAAGGGTGTCAATTGCACCTAGTTTGATTGACATGTTTAGCTTTATCAGTTTTTGAACCTCACGTGAGCTCACCTATGGTTCGATTCTACATTCGGTCCATTTTGAATGGCCATCATGGAAAATCCTTGGGTCGTACTTTGCTATAGTATAGAAATGAGGCCTTCATAAAAGTTTCAGTTCAGGTGGAGTTCATTATGGGAACACTTTCCAATTCGGAGCGCTTGAGCTTGTTTTGGTCATATCTCCCTCATTCGGACTCGAAATCATGCACCGTTTCTTTTTTTGGTTTCCTTACTCTTTGAGAAATGTTTTGAAAAAAGTTGAGAATCTTTCTCAACTGGATCCACCAGTTGGGAACTGGCTCAACCATTTCATCGGATTTCAGTTAGAGTTCATTATGGGAACAATTTCCAATTCAGAGCGCCCGAGCTTGTTTTGGTCATATCTCCCTCATCCGCACTCTAAATCATGCACAATTTATTTTTTTGGATTCCTTACTCTTTCAAAATTGTGATGACAAAATTTGAGAGTTTTTCTCAATCAGCTCGATGGGTTGGGAACTAGATTAAATAGCCACAAAGTTTTTTAGGGCTAGTATGATTTCGTATAATCGGTTTCCATAACCTTTGTGGGTTCAGCCCATTCAATCTAGATCAGTCCAGCACGGCTCGTGGGTCCAGTTTTCGCCATTTTTCGTTGTTTCACAGGCCCACCTGAATCCATTTGGATTTCGTGGTTAAGTAAGGTAACTGTGGTCAACCGTTGGACCTAAGTAATGTGAGGGAGCTTATAATCGAAGTCCGAGACTGATTCGTAGTTCCCAGAATAAGGCAAAATGGAGTAAAGTTTAAAGTCTATTAAGGGAAAAAATACATAAAAAACCGTGAAAGCAAAGGAACTAAAGAGGGGTGAAGCAAAAGAAGGAAAGGAGGAGGGGGGTTGGAAAAAGAAAAAATGAGGGGATGAGAGGAAGAAAGAAAAAGAGAAGGATAGATTCTCTATATCCAGGTTTGAGTGGTCCCTCTCATTTGAAGAGGAGTTCCTAAAGTTTTGAAGGAGGTGATACCTGGTTTTTGAGGCAGAGAAGAAAGAAGACAAAGGGGGAGCAGTCATATATCTTATAGGTATGAACATTGTATGCTTCTCCCGGTTTTTTTTATGAAGAATTGCCTGGTTTCATTGCTGCATATATCTATCAGGTATTTGTTTCTTTCGGGGCATGGAATAAAAATCTGTCGATGTTGTTACTTAGTCCACTGGTCATGTTCTAGATTAGTTATGATTAGGGATAGGATAGCTAGCCCTTGATTCATGGGTGTTGAGGTCACTATTATCATTGGTTGTGATTTTGGATGGAGGTCTTGGTAGTCTATTTGTTCGCTAAAGGAAGGGACCCTTGATGAGTGCAAAACTCATCTATGTTTTGAGTTCATTTCACATGCTATTTTATGCATTTTATATCCATATTCATGTAAAACTCATAAAATTTCCTCTAAACTTGGTTTTAGGATTATTGATGAAAAGCAAGTGATTTGCAAGAAATGAGCAATATATTTCAAAGAAGACAACTGAGTCTCACAACGCGCCTCGTTGAAGATAAATTTTTCTGTACCATATGGACATCAAATGGTTCAAATTCCCTCATGGCTGCATTCTACATTCAAAGAGCTTTCCAACGAGTACTCACACGCCCAAATCCGAGTTAAAATGAAGAAGTTATGGCCCCGACAAGTTGGAGAATAAAAACAAATTGTTGTCCAGAAACTTAGTCGCGACCAGAAATCATGGTCGCGATTCGTAAAACTCGGGTCGCGACCGCAAAAATTGTGGCGACCAAAGGTGCTGTTTTGTGACCAAAACGCCTCGGAGAACCTAAAAGGCCGAAATTGATATTTTGACCTAAATTTCCGCCTCCATTTCACCCTAGGACCATATATATACTGCTTTTGAGGTAAAGAGGGCGCTGGAAGATCGAGAGCCTCTCCTACTGTGGTTTCTCTAGATCGGCCATTTTCCAGCTTTTCTACGTATTTTAATTTGTTTTAGATTTCATAGTGCTTTAGAGCGTATTTTTATTTCTATTAGAAGAGATTTTGTGTCAGATAATTAGATTCAGATTTCACTAAGGTTCATACAAAGATTGAAGCTAAAAATCTGGATTTTCTCTCATGGGTTTTCTCTCTAAACAACCCATTTTCTTAGTTTTTGCTGCATATTTTTATTTTTAATAAATCTTAGAGTAGTTTTAGAGCAGATTTTTATTTCTATTGAAGAGATTTCGGTGATGTACTCATATATTCAATTTATTTACTGTTGAGGCGAAGATTTAAGCTCAAACTGATTTTTCTTTCGTTTCTTGATTTTCATTTTCTTACTTTTGTTTGATTGGTGATGATTGGAATCCAGTAATGGAACATTAACACCCTCTAGAGGTGGATTAATTGTTGAACATTCAGATTTGCGCTTTTTCGCTATTTTTGCGGGGTTTGAAAACTGAATTTATATAATTGGTACTGTTCATATAATGAACTGTTTGGAATATTAGTAGCTTATACCTAAAAAAGAGCTGTATCTTTGCTCTGATTTCCAAGAGGCCCTCTGAAAGGACACACGTAGATGAGATTCCCGAGAGTAAAGAGCTGCAACTTAGGCATGTTAGACTAATATATTGGAACTAATTAACTCTAAAAAATTACTTTGATAGGATCACTAATTTACTCATGGTGTGAGTGATTAATTAGATGATGTATCAATTTAGTTGATCGTAGGTTTCTCCTTGGGTCCGATGAAAGGATCTTGATCCCGTGTTAAAGGGCAAAGATCTAATCAAGGAGATAGAAAATTTTATTAGATTTGAAGGACGAGATACCAATTATATCGAGAAGGCTTGCATGTCCTCGTTTATCGGCAAGAATTCTTCACCCCAGAAATGGCTGTGAAGTATTGAAAAAGAAAACAATCAAATCTTAAAGAGTGCCAAATTTTACAAGTAGCTATTTAGGACCCATTTGTCCCGAAAAGGACTATGGATTCTAACTAGTGAAATGTATGATGTAATGGAGAAATCCAAGCTATACTACATTGCTCTGACAACCCAAGATTCAACTTACAATTGTTACGCTTCAAGGAAATGCAAACTGCTTTGGTAAATAATTATCCTATCCCTAGTGACTCTCTTCATACCTTAGAATTAAGTAGTTGTTTATTTGGTAGATTTTTAGATTGGGTTTTAAATCAGTTTTTGTTTCAATTAAATTGATTTTATCTCCACATCCTATTGATCGCCTAAATAGTGAAGAGCCCTTGCAATTCGGGGTGATCAAATTCCAATTAGAGAGAACCTCCAACTCTCAAGGATATCCCACTCCTAGAGTCCAATTTTATTACTTGTATGACCCACTTGGGTGAAAGGGGTCGAGTGTCGTGATACTCTTTCATTTCGCCGAGTACACTTACTTTGTTTCAAATCGCTGAGATACCATTCACTCCCGTGACCATATTTTCACATATACATTATTTGGTCTCTTACAACCCTATATGCATTTCAGATTGGATTTTGAAACTCCCATTTTGTCTTTTTGGGTTGGAATAGCCACCTTGCCTATAAGATATTGAATTCCATAGCATTCATTTTAATATAATGAGGTGGCATGGTTGCAACCTCGTTTTAGAGCACTTTGCATTGTTTAGCTCGGTTCCTACTCACCCGGACTCAGAATCATACACCGTTTCATTTTTTGGGTTCCTTAATCTTTGAGGAATGTTTTGAAAAAAATTGGGATTTTTTCTCAACCAGCTCGACCAATTGGGAACCGGATCAGCTAGTTTATAATTTTTTTTTCCAAGGGTAGCAATTAGAGCACTTTGCCTTGTTTAGGTCGATTCTCACTCATCCAAACTCGGAATCATACACCGTTTCTTTTTTTTTTTTGGGTTCCTTACTCTTTGAGGATTGTTCTTACAATATTTGGGACTCGGATCAACCAGTACATCACTTTTTGTTTTTTTAGGGGTAGCAGTTAGAGCACTTTGTCTTGTTTAGGTTGGTTCTCTCTCATCCGAACTTGGAATCATACACTGTTCCTTTTTTTGGGTTTCTTACTCTTTAAGGAATGTTCATAAATTTTTTTTAGATTTTTTATCAAGAGGCCCGACCGGTTGGGAATCGAATCAGCTACCATCTAAGCTTTTTAGTAGTCTCGATTTCGCCTTAATCGAGCCTATAAACTTTATGGTTTAACCTGCCTGGGCCTGCATCAATGTAGGCTATGTTTGGGTACTCGAAATGTCTGACCATGTTAACATGGGTCTATTTTGGATTCATAAGAATCATGAGCTACGTGGGTAAAAAGTGGTTAGAGAGCACTAGTGATTGAGATTCAATGTATGGTTTCTCATGGTTTCACTTGTTTTTTACAATTGATTTTAAAGGATTGATATATGCTCAAAATATGTGACTAACCTTCCCTTGCAGCACATGGCTAGGAACCATAGGTATATGCCTTCGATTATAATTTGTCTATATTAAATGTATATTGAATGCCACCCAGGTTTGTGTGAATCATACCATATATTTAGCCTCAGGTCAAATGATCTTCGACCCTCATACTCCAACATACCCAGTTCGTTATTAGAGATCATGTTTCGGGCCTATAGGGGTGCTACCTTGTATGGGGTACCTTCCCGGTGGATAACCTGATCCATAGACCCAGAAATCTAGTTTCGTGGACTGCTTTGTCCAAACGTAGAGTCATTTAGGGTTTTTTTGTTCTTACTTAATTTTTCCCCATTTTAAAAATAAAAATAAATAAAAAATTAAGTGGCGACTCCAAAATAAAACCATTCCTCATGAGGGACGGATTTTCCAAAACTCGAACATACTTTTTTTTAGCGAGTCACGCCTAGTCTGCGGATCGGTCGAGGTTCACGTATACGCTGTAGTCATAGATCATCACGCCTGGCAATAGATTCTCACGCTACTGGGTCGATGGAGGTCATCACGCTAAAACGTGATGATCCCCCATGCGATAGCGTGAAGGACTCCACGCTGTGGTGTGAAACCTCCTAAGCTGCAATAGAGTCCCTCTCCTTTCTTCCTCTCAAAACTAGTCCAAACGGAATCTAAATTTTATGAGCTAATGCTCTATGGAAAGCTCTCCAAGTCCGGATTGTGCTCCTGCTGCTGAATTCAATGAATGATCTTCAATTCTACTCAAATTTGCACCGTTTGCAACGTTGATTGACCTAAATACAAAATTGGATAAAGAGAGCTATCAGGGGCTTATTCGAACTATAGACAACTCAAAAATTGACAAAAACATGGAGGTAAAATGAGTATATAGGATACTCATCAATCCGTCTAAGAATAGGAAAAGGCATAAATAGAGTTCCAAGAAAGTACATACACCAAAACAAACCATAACAAATGCATTTAAACCAGTTTGACTACTAAAGATGAAGATATAACCAGTTTTCAATGTTTCTAATTAACTACATGGTTAGAAGAAACATTAAAATAAATAGTGAGTTGGACAAAAACTAAGCTTTGGGCTTTGAGTATTTCATGGACCAAGAACCCAAAATTAGACTCCATTGTGCTCTTGTTGGCTAAATTCACATTAGGCTTGGGTTGCTCGAGTGCATCAATACATTCATTAAACAATTACGAAAAATTCAATGACACTAATTAAAAACAGGAAAATTTCGGTATCTCACTTAAATTTTATCTCATACCACATTTTCATTCAAAAAATTAATCGAATAAGAGAACAATAAAACATAAGAAATTTCTTGAAAACTAGATGATGAGAGGCCCTCCCGGAGAAAAAGGAGATCAAACAAGTAGGAAAGCAAGTGCAAGCATGGCTGCCATCAGAAGCTGATAACCAGACACCGACATCCCATTCTAAGCAGAACTGGGTGCTGGTGCCATGGGGTTGGACGGTGCCTCTACTGCATTAGCAAAGCCGGGCGTTGACGGCTTGGGGGTACTGAATGGGGCTGGCGCCGGAGAAGCCGACTCATCCAGTACAGTGATGACCAGCTTCTGTCCATAGCTGGCGCAATGGTCGGCTACGCCACAAATATATATACGACTTCCTTCCAGGGGTAGACAGTGTAATCACATCATTTCCGCTGGTAAGACCTTCATTCGGCGGCGGTACAGTGCAGTTCGCGAAGGAGGTGCCGTTGACTTTGAACACATTGTGCCATCCGGCGGTGTATTGAAGACTGAATATATATATATATAGGAATTGGCATTAGTATTTTTCACTATTTGAATTGTTAAACATTCAACTCTTCTAAAAACTCCTAGAAACTCAAGTTTATGGGATTTTGGTTTAATATAAATATCATGCTTTCATACCCTAACAAAAAGCACGAAAGCAAGGAAGTCCGCTTGGGTCCTCCCTCATCTGCGACCTCATACCCTCACGTGGAGAGTTCTACATACCAAATAGAGTACTTGATTAACTTTTAAATACTGAGAGCTGGCTAGCTAAGATAGGACATTTTGCCAAACCAACCTTTGATACTATGTTAAGCAACCAACTCTTCTAAAAGCTAAAGTTAGTAGGATTTAGGTTTAAGATGAATATCATGCTTCTTAACATGGATTGAAAGAAACTACAAGAGAAAAATATAGAGTATAAGCTACAATCTTACCTAGTTTATCACCGACCCGAAATACTTTGTTCTAGGCCCAAGCTTGGGTTTTTTTTCCTTAAATTTTGGCAAGAAAGTTTATCCCAAAAAGGAATATTATTGAATTCTTAAAACCCTTGTTATGAATCTTTCCAAAAATAGTATAATGTCTGGGAGGATTGGGCAGTTGTTTATTTTTTCAGGGATGGATTTGATTATCTGGTGGAGAAAGGGGAATAGTGATCCTCCCCAGGAGTCATTTTGGCCCAGGAGCGCTCCCTCCAGGGATTCTGAGATTACACACTATTTTGATGTAGAAACAGTGTCTCTTTATCATTAGGTGACCAGTTTCAATGCATTGGTGTGGACCTAGTTAATTAACTTTTCTCTGAACCCATTGGAGTGGGTTTAGTTTACATCAGAGGGTGTGATGATGAGCATTGATTAGTGTTTCAGGAAGGGTTTAGATCTGGATTGGCAATATGTTTTAAGGTTTCCTTAATGCAAGGAGAACAATCAAAAACATTAAATGATTAAACATAAATGGGAAAAAAAGCAAGCAAAAAATAAAATGTGAATCTTTTATACTATATTAAAACCATGACAAATCATGAACTGCCTATTGGTGTCAACTTTTATTTAAAGCCATAATGCTATCAAAAGGTAATGGTACTTCAAGAATATTCCCAAGCTAGAAAGTTCTTCCTTGGAGCCTTTGGGTGTTGATCTACTAAAAGGAAATGCTAAGTTAGATATTCCTTTCAA
Source organism: Tetrastigma voinierianum (assembly GCA_016808115.1). Lineage (NCBI taxonomy): Eukaryota > Viridiplantae > Streptophyta > Magnoliopsida > Vitales > Vitaceae > Tetrastigma > Tetrastigma voinierianum. Next base: position 527,989 of record JAEQBH010001793.1, read on the forward strand.
AGCTCCATTGTTTTTGTTTTCTATGGAACATATCACTTGTATTTTTAGTGGATATAGATCTTCGTTATTTTTGTCAAAAATAAAGAAAGTGCGCTTAATGCTTGATTTGTACGTATGGCATGCAAATTGGTTGGAATTTTTTTATGTTTCATTCAGTCGTGTGGCATTTGAATCGCTTGGGTTTTTTCTCCTGTAGGGATAATCATCCATCCTCCTGCTGAACATTATTTGAACTATGCTGAGAGATCAAACATCAACCTTGTGAAAAAATTTAGAAGCATGAAAATCGATGTGGAGGAATCAATACTTGAAAATGGAGGTTTGGATCACAGGGTACAATCATTTAACAGATTATTTGATTCCGTGTACCATAAATTAATGATTTTCATTTGAAAATTTTAAGAATTCTCAAAACTACTGTTTCAGTTTGTTTTGTAGAACCTGCACAATTTATTGTACAGCTGGAACTAAAATACTTTTCTTTCTAATGATCAACATATATAATTGTATAAACTTCCTGTGAATATATAATTGTGGACTCCCTTTTGTCTGTACGACATAATACACTAACTTTTTTTATGCTGAACTTGACCCAGGCTTGCATTAAGCCGATTCACTTCCTGCATTTTGCATCGTCATTTTTTGTATTTGGAAATGTCTATAGTAAATTTTATCTGGCATAAAAAATTTCACTCGAGAAATAATTGAATAAAAGAACAATAAAACAAATAAATTTCTGGAAACCTAGATGATCGTAGACACTCCCAGAGAAAAAGCAGATCAAACAAGTAGGAAAGCAACTGCAACCATGGCTGCCATCAGAAGCTGATACCCAGACGCCGAGATCCCGTAAGCAGAACTGGGTGCTGGTGCTATGGGGTTGGACGGCGCTGCTACTTCAGTAGCAGAGCCTGGTGTTGAAGGTATGGGGGTGGAGGGGGCTGGCGAAGGAGACGACACCTCATCCAATACAGTGATGACCAGCTTCTGCCCATAGCTGGCGCAATGGTCGCTTACGCCACAAATGTACCATTTCCTTCCCGGAGTGGACAGCGTTATCACATCATTGCCGCTGGTAAGACCTTCATTCGGCGGCGGTATAGTGCAGTTCACGAAGGCGGTACCATTGACTTTGAAGACATTGTGCCGTCCCGCGGGGTATTTGAAGACTGAATGTATGGGAATTGACATTAGTATTTTTAGCAGCTTGAAGCCAAGAAGTCAGAAAGAGAAAATAAAGTGATAGCTAGCTTGAGCTAATAATACATTACCTAGTTTATCACCAACCCAAAATACTTTGTCCTTGGCCCAAGCTTGGTAGTCGAAATTAATGGTCCAACCTGAGTCATCTCCAACAGTAAACTCAGTTGCCATGGCCACTGCGGGAAGAACAATAGCGAAGACTGCAAGGGCAATATTCATCTGTTTAGACGCCATTGGGGCTGATTACGTGCTGTAATTCTTGTATCAGCTAATTCAATTCAATTCAATTGTTTCTTGAACGGTTGATGTACATCCTTGGCTCTAAAGGGTCTATTTATAGCCAGCTTATGTATAGATTCAGAATATTAATTGTTGGAAGAGTCTAAAATGGAGCAGGCTGGATCGGCAGGTCACGAAGCGTTGCCGCGGAAAAAGCTTTGGTTTTGTACAGATTATTTATTCTATGACTAATATTAATATTATATGGAAGGAGAAATATTATTAAGTATTAACCCATATTTCTCTTCTCTTGACCGTTTTCTTCGGTCCAGACATACAAACAAACTCAAACTTTGAATGGTCAGCGTCCAGCTTCGAAAGAGCAAGTGGAAGTGGAAAAGTGAATCTTCGGGCCGGCTGCTTTGTGGACAGGTGGACATGCACAACCCATACAGTGTTAGGTGAATTTGCTCCAAGCCGAACTTTGCAAGCCTTCATTAGCTTTTCGGGAGGCCTACGCCGATACAACCTGTCTACCTGAAACCATCCCTTGATCGTAGGTCTTGACACAAGATTAGAATTTTAGCTCTTCTATAATAGTATTTCACTTATGGCCAGAGACTCCCGAAGGAGGTTTTCTTCACCCTCTACCTAAGTTGCACTAGAAAGGCCTAGAGTCAATTGGAGGGAATTGTGAAGCTTCACAAAGTATTCAAGGCATAAATTTAGTGTTTTTAACTTCATCACTCTCATGGAGTCTTCCGATATATATATGCTTTCTTCATGTTAAATGTTGTGATTCGTGCAACAAAGATGATAAAAATAGGAGTAAAGAAAAACAAAAGAAAACACATATTTTATGTGGTTCAATAGTGTGTTTACATCCACTTTTCATTATTACCGAAATAGGGTTATATAGGAACGTATTTATAATAACCTTGGATATAGCCAAATTACAAAAATACCCCATATACTCTAAATATATCATACCGTACCATCGAGGCGTCTCCCATCTAGCATCTAGATATATTAATCAAGTCCAAGCAATGCTTGAACTTTTATGTGGTAACAGGCTTTGTCAACATGTCTGCTACATTCTTAGAAGTATGAATCTTCTCAAGCAACAACTCACTAGAAGATACCAACTCCCTGATCTTGTGAAATTTCACATCTATGTGTTTAGTCAATGCATGATACACCTGGTTCTTTGCCAAAAAGATGGCACTTTGACTGTCATAATGCAACTGAACTCCACCTTACTAAATACCCATCTCCTTGACCAATCCTGCAAGCCACAATGCTTCCTGCGCCTCAGCCACGCTATATACTCAATCCTAATGGTAGATAATGCAACTAGGGACTGTACCATAGACTTCCGACAAATAGGTCCTCCACTAAGAGTGAACACATAACCTATGGTGAACCACCTTTGATCCAAATCCCTTGCATAATCCGCATCCACATATCCCACAACTAAAGGATCACTTTGCAGTCTATTGAACATGATGTCATAGTCTATAGTCCCTCTCAAGTATTTGAAGATCCACTTGACTACATCCCAATGCGATCGTCCTAGATTCGATAGAAACTTGCTTACCGCACTAACAGCTTATGCCAAATCTAGTCTTATACAAACCATAACATACACAAGAATTTAATTACATTCTGTATATATGACCTTTGACATGTCCTATACATTATCATTTGTCTTTGGGCACTCTGTAATAGACAATCTGAAATGGTTCGCCAAAGGTGTACATACTGGTTTTGCATTCTTCATGCTAAACCTCTTTTCCTAACATAGCCACTCTGAGACAACTGTAATCTCCCTAGAGCTCTGTCTCTACGAATCTCCATCCCAAAAATCTTATTGGTTGTACCCAAATCTTTCACGTCAAATTCTCTACTCAACAAAATCTTCAATTTGTTGACCTCACTCATACTCTTTGCATCAATCAACATATCATCCACATAAAGCAATAGAAAATAAATTAACCATCATCAAGACTCTTCACATAAACACAACAAATATACTACATTCGTATCCAATTCGGGACTGGTGTAGGATTCCAATCTTTTTATCATTTCCTTAGGGACTACTTCAACCCATATAGTGGGTTCTTCAATTTACAAACCAAGCGTTCTTACCCATGTTGAGTGAACCCTTCTGGTTGTACCATGTAGATAGTCTCCTCCAACTCACCATGAAAGAAAGTTATCTTTACATCCATCTGCTCCAACTCCATATCAAAATACACTACCAAACTCAACACTGTCTGATAGAGGTATGTCTGACCACAGTGGAAAATATCTCATCATAGTAATATTAGAGAAGTGCTCTAAAGGCAATCACCCATAAAGACTTTATCAGACAAGCCTTAGCGTTACTATTAAAATAAGATTCTATTATTCATTCATACGCTTAATCGATATAGATCTCTAATCAATTAATGAAGTCCATGATGCATAACATAGCACGGAGGAAATCGTGATGAGATCATGATAATAAGATTCGTATCATGTGCAATTATTTTAGTATCTAAATTATCCTTAGTCATATGATTAACGACCGACATTGTTAATCCGGGATGCATTCAGTATATGTCTACCCTTGATTGACTTAATTAGTGGGTCTTATAAATTATGATCATGAGTTGAGTAGAGTTGACATGTGGAGGCTTTCTAAGAGTAGCTAAGTACATCGAAGACCTGCCATGAGACAATCATATGAATTATCTATTTAAATGTAGATGTTTGTCTCATCATAACAATGGTGCATGTATCCTTAGACTCAGGTACTTAAGGATATCTCTGATGTTGATTCAAGATTTTTGACCTTGATCCATGTTGCCTCTTAAAGGCTACTCTTTGGGTGATAGTCGGGTATACCTTGAGGTATTTGAAGGTAACTAAGAAGCCAACAAAGGATTCGCCATTATCAAATAAAGAGAGAGAGTATTCCTATGGACTCTTGTCAGGATCATTACTCGAAAATCTCTAGCCAGAGTTGAAATGTCATGAAGAGTATCATCAGGGGCATAACTGATGAGTAGTGAGTTCGAGGACAAGATCTAATATCACTTGGGCTAGATGTGGCATAACCAGTCTAGTGGGAGCTACACTTTGTCCATGCATTGAACTCCAGGTATAGAATGTGAAAGGAGTGTAATCAAGGCGAGCAATTATCTATGGAAGGGTTAAAAGTTAGACCACCGACTCTCTAGTCAATTGGGGGTCATGATGTGTTACTAGACACCGCTCATGACTTGCTTGACTCAATAATTGAATCAAGTGGCCAACATAACTGAGAACCTAATGGGTCACACACTTAGAAGAGTGAGGGGTTGATATAAAACGGATTTAGATATGATCCAAATATGAGGGAGATCAATCTCAAGAATGGAATGTCACGGGATTAGTGGAATCCAGGATCAAAAGCCCTCACAGAGAGATTAAGTGGGCTTAGGCTTGTTCATGGGCTTAAGGCCTATGAGGAAACACGTCATAACACATAGGGATGTGTGTAGCCTATCATCTCTTAAAGAGAGGGGTACTTTAGACATTTCATGAGCTAAGGTTTTCCTATAAAAGGACCTTTGTGGAAAACCCTAACAAGACTAAGTCATTTTCCTCACTCCTCTTAAGAAGGGTGTTCAAGAGAAAAAGAGAGAGTGTTCTTCAAGAAGAACAGCTCCTCTTGGTGAGATAGGGTTTTGGCTTCCCTCTTCAGATCAAGACTTTGCTAGCACCGGGTCTTCCTTCAAGACTATTGCCTTAGAGGTTATCGACTCCCACTCTTCGTGTGGATATTGTTAGAGGTGGACCTAGGACTTGGTTCGCTTCGGTCTTTGTTGCCCCATCCATTTGATCGGTTTTTGAAAATGACACAAGGTGAAATCGCACCCTCCTATTTGGTTTTGAACTGAATTTGATGCTTCAAGGGGTCCTTGGATGGCTTTTGAAGTTTTTTTTTGTTGTTTCCACTGTTTTGGCAACTATTACCACCATAAAAAAACCATCAAGTCAACTCCATGATTCTGTGAGTAACCCTTTGCTACAAGGCGAGCCTTGAACTTTTCACCCTCATTTTCTGAAATTGCTTCTTTCTTCTTGTACACCCACTTGCACCCTATAACCTTTCTTCCCTTTAAGAAGTTCCACCAACTCCTATGTTTGGTTCTTATATAGAGATTGCATCTCCTCCTCCATGGCACCCATCCATCTACCTTTCTCTTTGTTATGTAACGCCTCCTGGAAGTTAATAAGATCCCCACTACTAGTGATTAGTGTATAAGAAACCAAATCCTTAAAACCATACGTGGTAGGTGGCTTGATAGTGCACTTGTCTCTACATGTGGCTATACTATATGTGACACCCCAACCTGGCACCTCTGTGTTAGGAAAGGGTGTCATGAAATCGTGACTTTAAACCCGATTAATCGAAGGTTTAAAACATTCTTAAAATATAATCATATAATTTAACATATATTACAAAACCATACTATAATACTCCCACTATTTTAGGCGTTCAAATATCACTTACATATTATTTACAAATCCTTTCTATTGCACTAAAAGTTTATATATACAACATATTGCTCAGAGTAACACGTTAAATAGAAACACTGTAGGTGAGCACCTATCGTTGAGATGGCCCTTGATATTGATATGGAATGTCCTGTTCTCTAGCTACCTCCTTGGTACCTACAAGGATAAACACCCGTGCTAAGCATAAAGCTTAGTGAGGATCCTTACGCATGGATGACCATTAACCATGATCATCACATTCTAATACTCATGCAACTTGCTATGTGTGTGTATATATATATATATATATATATATATATATATATATATATATATATATATATATATATATATATATATATAATAAACTTGTAAGTTACAATAATTCATGAATCATCATTACTCAAATAATTTAAGTCATTATGTTAGTCTCCATGTGCTATGCTAACTTCCCCGTGTTTATGATTCATGTTTCATTTATCAATATCACTTTATCTCTTTACATGTTTCATGCCCGCATATTCCAAATAAAATTTGATATGGAAAGAATCGCATTGCACTGAGGGTATTATCACTGTACAAGACAATGATCTCTATCTCGTGCTTTATCAGATGACCCAAACGGGTCCATGTCATCAACTCCAAACAGGTCATTTATATTTGTATGTCGCAGCAATCGGGGATTCTAATAGGCATGCCCATCTATCCATCTACTGGTCATAAGCATGCAATCAGTTTTATTACGTTTTCAATACATATCCCATATACATGAATAGCTATTGTTATCATATATGCATATGAGATTCACTATCCATTATTCCCATCTTCATAAAGAGTACTTTCACACATCTCTTATCATCATATGAATATATTCTATGCTTCTTTATATAGCAACTATACCTGTATTATCTTTTCTTCACATGGCTAGAATTCATGTCCTTTATTATTCCATTCCATCTATTCCATATTATTTAGCATTAAATCATATAACTTTTAGGTCAATTTCTTTATCTCACTTAGCTAAGTTATACTGACTTATTTTCATACAAAACCATCTCCACTAATACTTTAGGAGTATATACAAGACATTTGGGTGTCTCAAAATCCTATAGGAAAGAACATGAAAATCATTTCCCAAAACAAGGTCCGACTTCACTTATTTTCTAGGTATAATGAGTTCAAAATATCAACATGCTTCCTTCATTCACATTGTTTCTCTATGAATTTATTTTACTCAGAATTGGAATCACTCCAGTTGGATCATCCAAACTCAATTATTTTAATGCCACATTGGTATGTTTGCCCAATTTACACTGGTAACCGACTGTGAGACTTGATTTCAGGGATCTTAACTCCATAATTTGACACTGGTTCCTTCTACTCATTTACAGCTACGGTGCTAAGAGTTCTTCTCAAATTTAAATCATCCAATATGGAGCACCAAAACTCAAGATATGTCCTAATCCACCGGGACTGCTCTGTTTTCAAAACAGAACCAGTAACTGGTCTTTAGACCCAACTTCAAGGGTCCTTAACTCATACTAATACTTTAGGCTCTTCTTGGAAAATGTGGTCACAAGTCTTAGGTTTCCTCTCCAACTGGAATTTCCTAAATCTGAAAGTAATTTCTGTGCTAAGTTATGGCCAACATTCACTTAGTGGTTTCGAAATTTTTATAAAGATCTCCCTAAAACCCCAACATTTTATACCAAAACTCCTCAATTGAGGACCACAAACCAAATAACAATTACCAACAACACAAACCACAATGAATTGATCTTCAAGGGAGTCCCGTACCTATTTCTTAGTCACCCCAAGCTCTAACTCACCTTTCTTTCTTCACTTCTCCCTTTCTTCTCCCTTATCTTCTTCCTTCTTCTGTCTTCTTACTTGAACAAGGCTAGATCAAGGAAATGAGAGAAATAAAACCATAATTTTGGCTCTTCTCCTCCACACTCGTAAATGCCCTTGCCCCAAATAAGAAAATGTCTAATCTCTAGCACCATGTTTGGTCTTATCCCAAATTTGGCCTAAATTTCCATTTTTGCTATGTGGTCCTTCCTTTTCAATCTATTTGCACTTCAAATTATCACAATTCTTACACTAGCATATCCTCTTATTGTTTTATGACCTTTGAGTCCTTAATCTGAGAAATTACCATTTTACCCTTGACTCTTAGATTAATTCCGACTTTCTTTTTCACTCTTAGCACTTAAATTTCAAAAAAAAAATACAAATTTTACTTTTCTTATACTACAAAAATGTAATAAAACTACTAGGGTCTAATTCGAGATGTTACACTATAAGGCTGCTGATCTTTTATACTAGCTCTCCCTTCATTCCGAGTACCATCCCAGCATTCTGAGTAATTAGCTCTCCTCTTGTCTCTAGCTTTACCTTTATCACACTCACGATTGTCATGATTTTTCAGAGCCTCGGCTTCTTTCAAGATTTTCGCAACATGGTTTTCTCATCAAAATCACATCTTTACTTATCACCACCTTGTTCGCTCGATCCTATATAGCTTGGAAGACTTTAACCCCTTTTTTATATCCTAGAAAGATGCACTATCTAGACTTTGCATCAAGCTTCGATCTCTACTCTCCAGCAATATGTGCATAGGTTGGACATTCGAACACTCTCGACCCCGAGTAGTCTACCTCGTTACGTGTCCATACCTCCTCTGCAACTTTTCCATCTAATGTAGCCCTTGGTTACCTGTTGATCAAGTATCATGTCATGCTCACTACTGCTACCCAAAACTTCTTCTCTAGCCTTTCATTTTGTTGTGGTGTCTTTCGAACTATGAAGTGCCTCTTAATTACATGCTCCTCGCACAATTCTAAGAATCTTGAATTTGTGTACTCTATATCATTGTCTAACTTAAGGAATTTGATCTTCCTTCCTGTTTGGTCTTCCACAATAGCTTTCCATAGCTTAAACTTAGAAAAAGTTTATGACTTGTGCCGCATAAAGGACACCCAAACCTTTCATGAGTAGTCATCAATAAAACTCACAAAATATACAATATCTCCTAAAGATGTTGTCTATATTGGCCCTCAAACGTCTGTATGAACATAATCAAGAATCCCCTTTGTCTTGTGTGTGGTTGTCTTGAACTGCACCTTATTTTGTTTCCCAAAAACACAATATTTATAGAACTCATGCTTTCATGTTTTGATATCCTTCTGTAGTTTTCTCTTATGAAGCTCTATCATCCCATGATCACCCATATGCCCTAACCACATATGCCACAATATTATTGTCTAACTCAGGCTCTACGATTGCACCTCCACCTACAATTGTGGTACCCATGAGTTTGTAGATATTCCTTGCCAGCTTCTGCCCCTTCGTCATTGCCTAGACACTTTTGCTCACTTTCATTACTCCATTAGCAGATTTGTAATTAAAACCATTACCGTCTAGAGTCCCCAATAAAATCGGATTCTTCCTCAGATCAGGAACATGTCTAACATCACACAATGTTCTAATGACACCATCAAACATCTTAACTTCAATATTCCTTATTCCGACAACCTTGCATGTAGCATCATTACCCATCATAACATAACCAGAGTTTACTAATATGTGTCAAACTAGTCTTTATTGGGCTTCATATGATAAGAACATGTTGAATCCATAATCCAAGAATCCATAAAATGATCTTAACTAGATGAAACTGAAAGCATATCACCATCACCTCTATCTCTGAGTCTCCTTCTACTACATTCATAGACTTTGATGAACCCTCTTTGTTTTCTGTGTTCCCTTTATACCATTCTAGACATTCTCATTTTATGTGCCCCTTTTTCCTGCACTTGTAACATTAAATATCCTTCATTCTCCTTGATTTAGATCAAGATTTGTTTCTACTCGACTCACTCCGAGACTTGTTTCTCTCACACTCCTAATACCCTTGGCCATAAGCCCTTTCTTGAACTCCTATCATCGCTTTTCTCTCTCATTAGTTAGCAGTAAGACCCATGATCTCCTCCAATTCTAGGGCTTCTTTCCCCACACAGTAATAACTAGATTGCAAGACTCCGGTAGAGAATTCAGTAAAATCAATGCCATGTCTTTCTTTTTGAACTTCACATCAACTCGATTAAAATCACTAATGATATGATTAAACACGTTTATGTGTTAATCTAGTGTTTACCTCTCTACCATCTTTAGACCACATAACTTCTTCTTAAGAAGTAGCTTGTTTGTCAATGACTTTGACATGTATCAACTCTCCAACTTCAACTAAATTGTTGCCTGAGATTCCTCATCCATGACATGGTACATCACCTCATCGGCTATGTACATCCTGATAGTCGACGCAACCCTTATTTCTTAGTCCTTTGAATCTGTGGCATTCATTCCTTCAAGGTGTTTTCCACTCAACGCCTTCACCAAACTTTGCTACACCAATACATCCTTAACTCTCCTCTACCACAATCCGAAGTTCCTAGATCCGTCAAACTTCACTATGTTTGTAGGGGAGATCGTCACCATTATAGCCTATGTTATGATTCAGGTTGGTGTGATTTGTTCAACAAGGATGATAAAAATTCGAGTAAAGAAAAACAAAAGAAAACACAGATTTTACGTGGTTCAGCAAGGTGATTAGTGTCCAAAAAGTGCTATTTTGAACCCTGTTTATTTCAGGTTTTGAAAAGTGCTTTTTGTATACTAATTATTCTAATTAACCCGATTTACATTAAGGTCCCTTTACTATTCTACCGACGTATTTTGTGGCGCTTTGCGCTTTTGGCGAAGCTAATCATGCCAACATTGTTGAGTCGATCCAAACATGAAGAATTCGAGTCAAACCCCAACACCATATCGTATGACCAAGAGGAAAGAAGAGAAGAAAATAGAAAAATAGCAAGCTGCAGGATGGGATGCAGGGAACAGTCGCCAATGGAACAGTAGCCGCAGAATCCAAGAGCACAAGCATTTCGCTTATGAAAATTTTAGTTAGCGAAATTTCGCTACCAGCGAAATATCGCTCCTAAATAAATTTTCCATTTTCGCTATCTCTGTGATTTTCATCAAATTTAGCGAAATTTCGCTAGTTAGCTTAAATTTTCTATGCTAGCTTAAAATTCCCCGCATAGCGCTAAAATGGCTGCCCCGTTTTTGATATTTTTATTCCAAACGACCACGCTTTGATCAATTACCATTTCATTCTTAATGTAATCTCATTTTAGGTATTTTTGTCATTTACACATTAAAGCATATAAGTTCCCTAAAACTTTTGTAACCCTAACTTTAATCTTTCAAGACATACGCAGCCTTTCTCTTTAGGTTTACGCTTTTCTCTTCTCTCCTCTTTCTCACTTTATTTGGTGCTAAATACCTCCAAGGATGAGCGGCTAAAACCCTTCCTCCTTGAAGCAGAAGGCTGCTCGGGGTAGGATCTGAAGGTTGCTGGTGGTTCCCTATTTTTCACGCAGCAGCGACATTCTCGTTCCTAATCTCCAACTCTAGGTTTCTAAAGCTGATGTACTTTCTTTGGTCAATACTTGCAAGCTTTTGTGGTTTAGTGTATTCTTTGCTAGATACACTAATATCCATTAGTTGCCATTTACTTAGCCACGAGGTAGGTTAAGGGATTAGATTTTCACCGTAAGTGCATCCACTTGATCAATACTTGGTATCTTTTAGGTCTGATTCTTATTATTAGATCCAATCGAGATTCATTGGGCTACCCTTTACGAATCATCAGATGAGTCAAGATAGATTTTCACTGTAGGAACCATAAAATGCTAAATAAATGCTTTCTATCAAAAGGGAAATTATTAGGGTTTAGGTTATAATGTCATATGAAGATCCGGTTCGGGAAATGACTATATGTCATGTTCCCCAATGCGAGGAAAAAGACCCGAGGACATGTTAGCTGCCTTAAAACCCTAAACCAGTGGCCCAAAACTTCAAGGAGTTCTATTTTACATTTTATTTTATTTATTTTCAGTTTGCAAACCACCAACCCCCTGTTTTTACCCAAACCTTAAAATCCAAACTAAATTCACCATTTTGACTTCACTTAAATCATTTGTACGAAGAAAACCCATCCTCGTGTTCGACCCTAGACCGCTATACTGCAGTAGCTTGACTAAGGCAGTAGGAGGAACATAGGATATAAATTTTGTTGATTCCGGATCACCCTACTGTGGCACGAATCACAAGGTGCCTACATTCACGAGAATGACGACTCAAACTTTTCACTATCACCTAAATAAGGTTACATAGGAAAGTATTTATAATAACCCTAGATATGACCAAATTATAAAAATACCCCTATGCTCTATGCTTCGTTCTTATTCGTATGCTGAATTTTATTCCCAAGCGTAGGAATTAAGGTTGTCTAGCATTGTAATACTGTGGGAGTCCACTGTGGAGGATTCGGGCCTGATCCCCAGGAGCTTATTCTCCAAAAGACGGTATTTGAAAAGGAAATTACTGGGTCAGTGGTTTGCTGATCGGTGCAATTACAAATAGACTATTTTAAAACAAGAAGATGATTGATGGGGTTCTAGGTTTCCACTACTATCATCAAGTAATTCCCTAATTCTTAGTTTACAAACTCATCTAAGAGCCATTGATGAATGGTCTTCGACAGAAGATTTTTCTTTAAACACTCTCTTGGAATGAAAAACGATCGAGGGATGTTAAACACTTGTTCAATAATTAATTTAGACTCTTAGCTTGCATTTTTAATCAAGTACAACGTGTACCAAGGATCTCTCGTTCACACGTTGTCAAGAGAATGCCCAACTAAGGTTTTATAAAGTTTCTCTACAAGTTCTTAACATCACACAATCCCATTGAAGTATAAAAAGCAGGAATTTGGTGGGTTATTACCTTAATCGCAGGAGTTTCCTACCATTAGAACCCCAACATAAGAGATTAGAACTTCATCGGAATTATAAAACAAATCATAATTGATGAGAGACGATTCATAAAAGAGAATTGAGAAAATCAAACTTCACCAGAAACCAACATTCAAACACGAAATACCGAAAGAGAAATCGAGTCATGGTAGGATCTAACCGAAGGTTACATGAACTTAAAATCCAAAATCTGCAGAAAAGTGAAGTCTCAACCCTACTTGGCAAACCCTAGCCTAAACTATGAGAAAGAACACTCTTTTTTATGAAAACCAAACCCTATGAATCAAAAGCTGCCTTCTCCACCTTCCCTTTGGCTTTTATACCCTTTTTCCTTGTGATCTCGAGTTGATGGCTGAAGGACGATCGTACCCTTGCATTAGAATCGTATTCCTGCTCAATTCCTGTAAATCTTACATGTCGGTACCGGTATAGGTAAGTGCTATAATCGTACAAAGTTAGCTAATTGGTGCTTTTCAGATGGGTGTAATCTAAGACATGTTAGAGTCAGACGGCATGTTACTACTAAGCTTTTCGTATGGGTGTACCGGTACAGGTTAGAGCGGTACCGGTACACCTGCCTCTGCACTTGTTTCCCAGCATTGTTGCACTTCCCGAAACTTCACCAAGTGGTTGCCATCATCCTCAATGATCCATATTCGCTTTCTGGACACGAACCCTTGTAACAATTATGTATGAAACCTGAAAAACCTGTACAAGTCCAAAACATGAAAACAATTAAAAGTACCTATTCTTATGAAAATGTGAGCAAAGTATGACCTGAAGGTGCTAATTCCGATATAATTATTGCTCTTTTGTGTATTCAACACACTTCATTCCGTATCTTGCAGTCCCTAGCAAGATTTAAAACTCGTGACACCTAATTAGTTATGAATCTCAACAAATGTGCTAGGTGCGCTTAGCTTGCAAGTTTCTCAAAAAGGGCAAAATTAAACATAGTACTCAACCCTCGACATAGTGTGCACCCGTTTGACTCAATTAAAACCAAAACCACAATCTCAAGCAATGAACATAACAACAAACTATCACAAAACCAAGCTATTCATATAAAGGACCATGGAATTGAGAAAAGAAAAGCTGCCATGCAAGCACTGAACTGAAATGAACGATATTATAGAGGCAAATACCATATAACCACGCAACTACTATGCATAAAAGTCAAGAGCAATAACTAACACAACCTAAATCAAAGAGGTCTTTGGGCGGCTCAGGAATGACCAAAGGCTACACAAATAGGGCAATATGAACAAAGTGGGTGTTGGCATGACATGGCTGAGGTCTCTACCCAATTTCCAACACCACCCTAATCTAGCCTACTATGCTTTACTCAATGGCTTCCCCTTCGTCTATCGCACACCACCTCATCGACGCTAGCTGCCTAGCTCTCCTCCGGTCTCCCTCCAAGTCGAGGAGGGGCATCTCCCACTCGTGTGCTCCTCTCAGATATGGCCTTCGAGACCGAGAGCCTATGGTCAAGCTGTTTCTGTTTCCCCAAAATGCATTTGAACCACCCTTTGATTCGACGCTCCATTCTTTTTCTAAGGGGATGTGCCTACAGCGTAGGTGTCAGAGGAGACGAAGAGGCCCCGAATAGCCACGGGGATGCGGGAAGGTCAGGGGTCTCAGAGATGCAACTGCCTCGCCTCCGTTTCATTTGTAATGGCCCCAACTTAGGAAGAACTCTTTTCCTTAACCGCTCCCTCATCCCCGCGTGCTTCCACAAGATTTCCGCCACTAGAGATGGGAATGGGAATGTGCCTACTTCGCCTGGGACCGCGTAAAGTCCCTCATAACGCACCATATGACCAAGGCATAGTCAATAAGCTTCCCGGTCATCACCTCATATAAAAACTGAATTTCTTTGCTTGGATATTTCTCGTTGCCCTTTGGCCCGATTCTATCATGAATAATCTTATTCATCAACGCATATTCCGGCTTGAGCTTCCCTGGCATAAATTCCTTGCGTATAAAACCACTCATGGCCACAGGATGAGTGCACATGGCCTCAGCAAACAAATGGGCGTCGAAATTAGTAATGGCCCTAAGGGGGTAAGGTCGATCCGAAGCGGCAGGGCGAATATACTGTAACGAGTGAGCTATCAAATCAGGAGTGATCTTCAACTGACCCATCACAGTGGTCTCTAATAAGATATCTACCTGTTGATTTTCTCTCAAATTAGTATAAAACTCCCGAACCAAGGTAGGTAGATATCCTTGAACTTCAGTACACACAAACTGCAAATTCTGCTCTTGAATAATGGCCCTGATGGGATGGGTGAACAAAAATGTCCACCTCACACCCTCTCGCAATAAAATCCGTCGATCGATCAGCCCACTTTTCTTGTTCTAAATCAGAAGCTCAACAAACATGGCCTCTCGAAGCATCTCCTCATCATCACTGACAATTCTCCTTACTCCTCGTAAGATGAATATCTTCGCTTCCTTCGCCTTTACGCTTGTGAGGCGTCGATTTCTTTCTTCACAAATTTACCCATAGAGAGCAGCGCTGCCCTTCCAAGAAATTTTAGATCTTGCCATAGATATGTCAAGAATAGCAATAATGGCAAGGATGACCCAAACACATAAAATGATATCCCAAAATCCTGTCTCCAGAAGTACCGAGTTGGTCCCGTGCAAATCAGATAAAAATTTCCTCCCCATAACATCAGCCGAATAAACCCTCAACCACCAAGAATAGAACACCACCAACCCAAACCAACCAAGAAAATCCATGTCTAATAATGAAGTATCACAGAAACAACGCTCTCAAGGAATTGCAGGGGCTTACCACGTCTGTACCGTGGACTGAGAAGAGTCTGAATCAGAACGATGGAATCACTGGCAAGAACGTGCAAACTCGGATTCGCTTTGTGTGAGAGGATAAAAAGGGCTAGGGTTGTCTTATATGGTGATGGGAGGATAGGGGAGTGAAAACAATGACAAAAAGGGGTTTAAAACCCTAATTGCCCAAAATACGCCCGACGGTACCGGTACCGATTAGTGCGGTACCGGTACAGGTTGCCCTCTGCCACTTTTTGCACTAGTGGTACCGGTACAGGTATCCCATTTTTCTTTTTTTTTTTTCTTTTTGTAAGTTGGGAACAGTAGTGCCGATGTAAAATATATCCTTTTCAAATGCCTTCTATCCCAGATTTCACTGCATGCTCATTTCTTCCCGTCTACATTCCGCTCTAAACTCGACCATGTTCACGTGAGTTAACAATTACTCTTCTCACACTTTCACACCTACCATGGGGCCCACTGTATATCTAGCGATCAGGGTTCCTAATGTTTGAACCAAATTGGAAACTCAAGGCTCAAAATAGGTGCAAGGGGTAAGTCAAAATGATTTCACAAAGTGTAACACGTATGACGCCCAATCATTTTCCGCCATGCATGATGTTCTCGTAGAATTTCCGATGCATGTAGTTAACATGGCATGCCAAATGCACGTGGGGTAGCACTAGCGGTGCAAAACAAGAGTATGAATGTAAGGTCCGTGGTTCAGGGTAGGAATTAGGAATAGAATTCGGAGTAATAAGGTCCATAATATGAACATAGAGATTTCAGGCATGGCGTTGTTATCAGGTAAATGCATCAAAATGACGTGGAGTGTGTATAAAATCATGCGGCTACATACATTGCAAGTCAAGTACTATACCCAAAAGAGCCACAATTCTCAAAATTTTCCATATTAATCGAACATGTAATCGTTTATAGTCGTTCAACCTAAAGCAGATGCCCACCCCATAGTCGGGTTCAACCTGTATGCCCACCTCATTAACAAACAAGCATTGTCCTCACGCACATAGGGTACACCTCAAAATCGTATCATTTTTTTTTAGTAAAGCA
The DNA here is from genome assembly GCA_016808115.1 of Tetrastigma voinierianum. Lineage (NCBI taxonomy): Eukaryota > Viridiplantae > Streptophyta > Magnoliopsida > Vitales > Vitaceae > Tetrastigma > Tetrastigma voinierianum. The sequence continues at coordinate 544,689 of JAEQBH010001793.1, forward strand.
ATTGAAATAAAGAAAGCAAAAGAAATGCAAGAGAAAAAAAAAGAAAAAGAAAATAAAAAACTATACAACAAGGTCAGTAGAATTTACGATGACGAGTATCCCGGGCAGAGCTGGATCTACCGTGTCCTCACTACTTCCGCCGTCAGTGCTTTTGAGAAATGGCTTTAGGTACGTCCATTAACTTTAAAGGGATTTCCCATTTTCTGATTTCAATCTCCACTAATTCATTCGTAAACTACTTTGACAAACGAACGCTACCCACCGAGAGTAGAGTTTACCCGAAACACGCGGCAACCGTGAGCTGTAAAGCAGCACTCGTTAGGTTCAAAAGTTTTCCGCGCGAATGGTCTTATCATGGAATAGCTCGAGCCTCTTTGTAAACCGAGCCTCATACGACTCACGCCTCAATTCCTCAAGCTCGCCCATCCGCAACAAACGCTTAATTGGCTGACCAAATTAAAATTAAAAGTCGAATTAATTAATATGCCCGTGCTCCATTTCTTACCGGCATCTACAAGCCTTTCCATAAACAAGCCTATAGGAGACATACAAAGAATAGTTTTAGCAAGACGTGTCTGTAAAGAGCATCAGCAAGTCGGTTTAATTCAATCTTGCGATTCGGGGCAAACCGCTTTTTCCAAACGTGTTCGGGATCTCCTATTAGCTAACTCGGCTCGACCATCGGGTTTGCAGGTGGTATGCTATTGGAACTTTGTGGGTGACTCCATACTTTTTTTAACAAATTCTCAAAAGATCGATTACAAAAATGGAGTCCACCATCACTAATAATTGCACGAGGTACTCCAAAGCAAGAAAAAATGTGTTCTTTTATAAATTTCAAAACAACCTTGTGGTCATTAATTCTCGTTGGAATAGCCTCCACCCACTTTGACGCATAATCAACAGCCATAAAAATGTAAAGGTACCCACAAGAAGGGGGAAAAGGCCCCATGAAGTCTATACCCCAACAATCGAAGATCTCAATGATTAAAATCGGGGTAAGAGGCATCATGTTTCTCGCTTTCATGGACCTCCCAATTGTCGGGTATCGAAAGCAATGTTTTGAAAAATTCAAAACAATCTTTAAACAGTGTAGGCCAATAAAAACCAGCTTGCAAAATTTTATCTGCTTTTTCCTTGCAGAGAAATGCCCTCCACAAACTTCTGAATTGCAAAAGGTGAGTATCCCAATTTGATCATCATTGGGTACACATCTTCTCATCAATTGGTATGGACAATATTTAAACAGATATGGATCATCAAAATAATATTTTTAATGTCCACCAAAATTTCCTTTTCAAGAAGCTATCGGGTGGAATTTGACTAGTCACCAGATAATTTACTATGTTCGCGTACCATGGGCAATGAACAAGAGCAAAAATCTGCTCATCAGGAAAACTGTCGCCTATGGGTATGCCATGAGAACTGGATTCCAGAACTAACTGAGATATATGGTCAGCTACCACATTCTCGACCCCCTTTTTATCTTTAATGGTCAGGTTGAATTTTTGGCACAGTAGGATCCACCTAGTCAACTGAGGCTTGGTATCCTGCTTAGAGAGCAAGTACTTCAATGGCCGCGTGATCCTGGGTGGAAAATGGTTGGCAGGAGACCCTACAATGCACGACATGAACTTTTCTAAGGCAGCAAAGACACGGCAAAACTCTTTTTCGTTGGTTGTGTAGTTTTGCTTGAGCGAATCTAGAGCCTGCCGCATAGTAGATCACAAAAGCCTTTTTATCTTCCCTTTATCCTAAAACAGCCCCTATAGCATAATCACTGGCGTCACACATAATCTCAAATGGAAGGTTCCAATTAGGAGATCACATGATAGGAGGCGACACTAACATAGTTTTGAGTTTATCAAAGGCAGCCTCACAAGCCTGTGACCATGCGAAAGGGACATCCCTGGCAAGCAAATTGCATAAGGGACGCGCAATAGCACTAAAATCTTTTATGAATCTCCTATAGAATCCAACATGTCCCAAGAATGACCTTATGTCTCTAACACACTTAGGAGTAGGTAAGTTATAGATCAGCTCAACTTTGGCCTTATCCACCTCGATTCCATTTTTGGAGACTATGTGACCTAAGACAATCCCTTGTGTCACCATGAAGTGACACTTTTCCCAATTTAACACGAGGTTCTTCTCTTGACATCTCTCCAAAACCTACGAGGTTCTCCAAGCATCCCTCGTATGAGTCACCAAAAACTGAGAAATCATCCATGAAAATTTCCAAAATGATTTCAATCATATCACTGAAAATCCCCATCATGCACTGTTGGAAGGTTCCGGGTGCATTACATAATCCAAAGAGCATTTTCCTAAAGGCAAAAGTGGCAAAAGGATAGGTGAAACGTAGTTTCTCTCGACTCTAAAGCTATCTCACTCTGATTAAAATTCGAGTACCCATCGAGAAAACAATAAAATTCATGCCCTGCAACTCTCTCTAGCATTTGATTAACAAACGGCAGAGGAAAGTGCTCCTTCCTAATACCCGCATTGAGCTTCCTATAATCTATGCACACCCTCCAACCGGAGGTGACAGTGGGAATAGCTCATTATTTTCATTTACGACCACAGTGACTCTAGATTTCTTAGGGACTACCTGGGTTGGGCTAACCCACTTGCTATCTGCAATAGGGGAAATAAAACCTACGTCCAAGAGTTTTAAGACTTCTTTCTTGACCACTTCTTTCATTATCGGGTCTGGCCGCTCCCTGCGGGTCGTCTGTGAGGGTTTAACATCCTCTTGCAAGTGAATCCTATGTGTGCAGATCAAAGGGCTAATTCCCTTAATATCTGTAATTGTCCATCCTAGGGTAGTTCGGTGGGTTCTCAATATCTCCAAAAGTTTATTTTCTTGGTCTAACTCTAAGGAAGAAGATATGATTACCGAAAACGTTTCTTCTACCCCTAAGAATGCATATTTGAGGTGTGATGGTAAAGGTTTCAACTCTAAGCGAAGAGCCCTTCCGAAGGTAATGCCCGTCCTCAATTGCGGCAATGGTTCAAATTTAGGTGCCCACCCATTCACTTCCGATACCTCATTGTGCCCAATTATGGAGCGTAGAACTCCATTCTCATGTGGTCACTCCTCATCCCAACTCGCTTACTAAACACGACATGAGAGGGTCATCATGTGAGACATTATCTAAGTATTTCTGCACCACATAATCAACCATGTTTACCTCACAAACATCTTCCTCATCTCCCATTCCCTTGATAACATTAAAGATATTCAAATTAATATGTTACCAAAATGATAGCTATTGGGGTTCCCTACAAAGGTATGATGGCATTAGCAGTTGCCAAGAATGGTCTACCAAGAATCACTGGGAACTGAGTTGCTTGGTTCACCACAAGTTGAGTGTCAAGCACGACAAAATCCACCGGAAAATAGAACTTATCCACTTGTACCAATACATCCTTCACTATCCCTAGGAATCTTCACACTACGGCCGCCTAATCGAGGTGATATCGGGTCGCTCTAATTCTTCCTAACCCCAGTCACATACCGACAGGCAACAAATTAACACTTGCCCCTAAATCCACTAAAGCGTGTCCTAACTTTGAATTCCCTACCACTATGGAAATAGTAGGGCTTCCTGGGTCTTTGTATTTTGGGGGCAAATTGTTTCTAATCAATGAGGTAGATTGCTCAGTCATAAATGTCTCCTTGTTGACACCTAGTTTTCTTTTTACCGTGCACAAATCTTTTAGAAACTTGGCATATGAAGGAATTTGCTTAATGGCATCTAGTAAAGGAATGTTCAATTTCACTTATTTGAACAAGTCATAGATCTCAGAATAATTATTCACTCTCTTCGGGGGCCTCAACCTACGGTGGTACTGAGCCTGAGGGATACGGGGTAGCCTCGTCTCGCCCGCTCACCATCAATCACACCGTCCTAAGAACATGAGGTTTGTCCGACACCTCATCATCTCCAACCTGTCTACTTTGTAACTCTTGTATTGGTTCCCTTGGGTTGAATGGCGACACTCACCTTACCACTTCGAAGAGTGGTGACAACCTTGCAATGTTCGAAGGTCTCTCACTTGGACCTGAAACTCCAACACTATTATGACCTTGGGGATTTTGGATGGTTTGAGAAGGAGTTTCTTTTTTTCTTGTTGAAAATTGCCCATAAGAGGTTAGCGAGTGGATTTGGGATCTCAAGCATCATTCAAGGCGCTTCAAAATTCCGTGGTTTCAGGATTGTCAACTGCACGAACCGCGGTCAGGCCAATATCCTCCAAACTTCCCTTTGGCGCGAGGCTGATAAGGCCGTGGGTTTGGATTCCCTGATTTGGACGGATGGAACCTTGATTAGGGTTCACAAGAAATCCCGGGGACCTGACTGAAATGGAGATGGGATTTGAAAACCCTTGGTTTTGATAAGTGGACCTTGATTGTTTGCAAGTTATGCGGGCCTCCTCATTTCTCCTAACCAAAATTAGGGTGCTTACCCATCCTGGATTATATGTTTAATACATGGAGAATTGAAAGGTTTCCTTGGTAGTTAAGGGCACTATTTGTTTCATTTGAATTGCCCTTAACTTGAGGAAGGCTTTGGGCGCGATTAGTCGAGGCGGGGTCATCGCAAATGATGCATGGCTCCTCCACTTTGGGTCCAATAGGTATTGAAGGTACTTGAGGCACAATAGTTACCTCGTTCACCTTTTTCAACTCTATACCTTCCAACTTCCTTGTTAAATTGGCGATTTTTGCTTGCAAATCATCATTCTCTCTTAAGTGATGGATTCCTCCCCCTGTAGGTGTACTATGCACTTTAGCAAAGGTTCGGTTTAAGGTATTAGTTTCCCTATGTCGAGCATTTTCACAGGTCAAAGATTTGAATTGCCCAGCACTTTTCTCATAAAACTCTCCCGCACACATCATTTGATGTATTATTTATTATTCAAGGATAGCCCTTGATGAAAATATCGCACGCATTTGTCCCACATCCAAACCATGATGAGATAGCATGGAGTGGTATCCTTCAGATCTTCCCATACCACGGCAAAAGGTTCACCCGGGTTTTTCTTAAAATTTTGAATTGATTCGCATGAGAGCATTGTACGCGGGAGGGAAAAGTTATGAATTCATTTCTAGTGTCCTCCCATGTAAAGAGATTGAATTGGGTGCAAGCGAATGAAAACCGTATTCGCCTTCTCCTTTAGAGCAAAAGGGAATATAACCATACATATTATGTGAAGAGGTGATCCAGTGGATAGAAATGCACTGCAAACATCCTCAAAGTCTCTCATGAATGAATAGGGGTTCTCAGAATTGACCCCTTGATAAACAGGTAGAAGACGGATCATCTCCGACATCATGAGGAATTGATTCGCCTCTTCAAGAAGGCGAATACATGAGTTTGTTGTGGTTCTTTGAGGTTGCAAAATCTCTCGGAGAGTTCTTTCCACATTAGGCAAAGGAGCAGGGGGAACTCGATATTGATTCCGCTGAAAGTTAACATTTCCCCCTCCTATTACTGGTGTTGCTGGGAGTGCAACGCCGTCTCCATGTTGTGGAGGTTCATGGAGTCCTTGTGGGTTGGGTCAGTATCCTCGAGCATTTTGATTAAACAGAGAAGTGTCACTCCCTGAAGGTCCATTCGAGGGCGTAGGATCTTCTGAAACAATGGACTTAATATGGGTTCTCAGAATTTCAGAGGTACAATTTTACAAGTCGGTATGTTGCTCGTTGCGCCCAAACCGACATGCACTAACCTACCTCTTCCAAGCGCATTAACCCGCTAGATTCCCTGCTACAAAACAAATTAAAAGTGTAGAACGTGACTAGATTTGCAGGCAATGCAATTGCAATACCCTTAGCTCTCAGATCAATCGATTGATCACACCGCGACGGCGCCAAAAATGCTTCGTTCTTATTCGTATGTTGAATTTTATTCCCAAGTGTAGGAATTAAGGTTGTCTAGCATTGTAATATTGTGGAGTCCATGTGTCATCTCCACAGTGGGAAGTATTTTTAGTTGATCCTGTGAGCTATTCTCCAAAATGATGTATTTGAAAAGGAAATTATGGGTTGTGGGTTGGTTGATTGAGTAATTAATCAAATAGACTATTTTAAAACAAGAAAGATGATTATAGTTCTTAGGTTTCCACTCACTATTGATAAAGTAATTCCCACCTCTTAGTTTACAAACTCATCTAAGAGCCATTGATGAATGGTCTTCGACGGAAGATTTTTCTTTAATCACTCTTTTGGAATGAAAAACGATCGAGGGATGTTAAACACTTGTTCAATAATTAATTCAGACTCTTAGCTTGCATTTTTAATCAAGTACAACATGTACCGAGGATCTCTCATTCACACTTTGTCAAGAGAATGCCCAACTAAGGTTTTATAAAGTTTCTCTACAAGTGCTTAACATCACACAATCCCATTGAAGTATAAAAGAGGAATTGAGGGTTATTACCTTGATCAAGGTGAGTTTCCACAATTGGAACCCCAACATAAGAGACAACTCACTGGAATTATAAAAAAATCATAATTGGATGAGGATTTATCTATAAAAAGAGAGAATCGAGAAAATCAAACTCATTACAAACCAAATATTCAAAACACGAAATAATCGGAAAAGAGAAACGAGTCAGGTGATCTAACTGAAAGGTTACATGAACTTGAAATCCAAAATCGGCAGAAAAGTGAAGTCTTCAACCCTATTCTATAAACCCTAGCCTAAACTATGAGAAAGAACACTATTTTTTATGAAAACCAAACCCTAGGAATCAAAAGCTGCCTTCTCCACCTTTCCTTTGGCTTTTATACCCTTTTTCCTCAGGATCTCGAAGTTGATGGCTGAAGGACGCATTGTACTTTGCATTAGAATCGTATTCAAGCCAATTCCCTGTGAAATCTTACATGTCGGTACCTGGTACAGTTGGTTAATGGTGTTTTCAGATGGGTGCACTTAAGACAGTTAGAGTCGCACTGTAAGACAGTTGGCTAAAAGGGTGTTTTTCTCTCAGATGGGTGTACCGGCATGTGTTAGAGTGGTACCCAAGACACCTGCCTCCGCGATTGCTTTCCCAGCATCATACCTCTAAACTTCACCAAGCGGTTGTCATCATCCTCAGCGATCCATATTCTCTCTCTGGACATGAACCCTTGTAACAATTATGTATGAAACCTGAAAAACCTGTACAAGTCTAAGAACACGAAAGCAATTAAAAGTACCTATTCTTATGCAAAATGTGAGCAAAGTATGACCTTAAGGTGCTAAATTCCGATATAATTATTGCTCTTTTGTGTATTCAACACTCTAAATCTGCACTCCCCCTAAACAAAAGAGGTTATGCATCCCCACATGCCACAACATTAAAAAAGAATTTTATAGAAAAAGTTCACTAAATACGAGAAATAATGGACAATTTTATCGGTTTAAATGCTTTGTATTCCTTTTGTGTAGATTGCCTTAATATTGAGATTTGAGTCAAATTACATAGAGTCTCTTTCACATCTATGTTCTAGAATAGTTTTGTATACACTATTGAAAACATAAAAGCAAAAATAACATATTTACCAAGGCAAAAAAAAAAAAGACAAAAGACAAAACAAAACAAACAAATGGCTTTTATCTTCTACTACTATGTATTACCTATTAAGAACGGAAAATAGGTTGCTTTCAAAGGACAACTTTTAGTTATTTTCACTTGTTTTTAGGTTGTTTTAGAAAAAAAAAAATTAATTATGAAAGTATAAATAATTATTATAAAATGAAACACTCAAAATAAAAATATTTTTAAAATATTAAAAGCATACAGTTTACATTATTCTAAACAAACAACATGAAAGTGAAATATGACTTAGCAATTAAACCAACAGGGAAGTGAATTGGTTTTCACTACAAAAAAACCTCTATTTAGAGATGAACAATTCCGTCTCTAATCCGTCTGGAAACGGAATTCCAGATGATTAGAGACAGAATTTTCAGTGTTCAAAACGCTAGTATGTGATTCCATTCGTCTCTAATAAGAGACGGAAAGATTTCATTTGTAATCAAAGAAGAATTAGAGACGGATTTTCTATCTCTAAATAGAGGTGGATTATTATCCGTCTCTAATTCCCAAGGACCAATTTCGTCTCTAATCAAAGACAAATTTTGTTCAGTCTTTGATCAAAGACCGAATAAGTCCGTGTCTAATCACACACTGAAATAATCCGTCTCTAATCAGACACAGAATTTTCAGTCTCAAATTCCATCTCTGATCAGAGATCGAATTTTTCCATCTCAGATTAGAGACCGAAATTTTTCACTGCCGCCTCGCATCTCGAGACGGAAAATTTCGATCTATTTCTAATCAAATATGGAAAAATCCTCGCCTCTTATTATGTCTATATACTAATATTTTTACTGATGTCTCTGACTTTTCATACTGGTCTTGTTATTGTCAGTTAATTATATGCAATCAATTAGATGTAGTTTAGTAGTTAAATTAATAGATATCATTAAATAAGTTGAAATACACAATACTTGTAATTAATTATAAAACCAATAGTATTCTTAAATAACAAAATGGTAATATTAGTGTCAAATATAGCTATTGATCATTATCACCAGTCGGTTACTAAGGGGTACCAAAAAAAAAAAAACGAATTAACTCTGTGGCTTATCTCGCTTCTTGCATTTGTCTTTGCATCTCCTGGAATTTTTGGTCATGCTCCTACATTTGTCTCTGCATCTCCTCCTTCATTTTTTGGTTTTGCTTTTGTATTTTTTCATTATGCTCTAGCATTTTTTGGTGTTGGTGTGACGCCCCATTTCCCGGGGTCCTGATGACCACCGTCAACCTGCGAAAACCTGTGTGTCTCATATCATGAGACCCATACATGAGTAAAAATGGCCACGTTGAGCCCATACATCAATACTCACCAAAAATTTAACCAACTATATTACAATAGTTGATTAGTGCCCAAAAAGTGCTATTTTGAACCCTATTTTTAATAGGTTTTGAGCGCTTTTTGTGTACTAATTGTTGTAATTAACCCAATTTACATATTAAGGTCCCTATTATTCCACTCGACGCATTTTCAGGGTAATTTTTGCAGTTTTGTGAGATAATCATGCCAAAGTGTTGAGTCGATCCAAGCACCTAAGAATTCGAGTCAAACTCACATCATGGATCGAGACTAAGAGGAAAGAAGAGAAGAAAAGTGAAGAAAAATGAAGCAGAAGAAAATGGAAGAGAAGCAAATAGAACAAAGGCCAAACGGAACAAGAGTCGTAGGAGAAACCCTCGACTTTTCGCTAGGGCTAGCGAAAATTAATCGTGGATAGCGAAATTTCTCACTGCTATCTCGTGAATTTCGCTAGCTAAATGTCACTATTCCTAGAGAAATATGCATTTTCGCTACTCACAAGAATTTCGTTGTTAGCGAAAATTTCGCTAGCTAGCTAAATTGCTAACGCTCAGTGAAAATTCATGATTTCGCTATCTCTTGGTGGTTCTTCTCGCTTAACTAGCGTAAATTTCAGCATTAGCGAAATCCACCTGGCTCTGTCATGCTTTACTAATGCCAGCCGACTTCATTTTTTGGTGTATTACTCTTGCCCTTGAATTTAAATTTCCAAAATGTTAGGCTTTCTTGTATTTTCACACATTCGTCAGGGCTATAAGGTTACACCTTATAAGCTCAGAACCCTAACTTTAATCTTTCGAGAAATATCTTATGCAATTTTCATTTTCTTTTCAGTTTTCTCTTCTCTCCTCTTTCTCTCCCTTTCTTGGTTGCCAAACACCCTCCAAGGATGACTGAGGATGAGCTGCTAAAACCACTTCCTTCAAGTAAAAGGTCACTGGGTGAGATCTTTAGGTTGTCGGTGGTTCCGTTTCATGCAAAGTGCTTGTCATTTTTTGGTTCTCAAATCTTCAACTCTAGGTTTTTAGCTTTTTGATTTACTCTTTCAATACTTGCAAGCTTTTGTGTGGTTTAGTGTATACTTAGCTTTAGATACACTAATATCCATTAGTCGCCTTTACGAGCCACCGAGGTAGGTTAAAGGGTTAGGATTTCAACCGGGAGTTATTGAATAGCATCAATGTCACACTGCCAATACTCTATGCTTTAGATCCAAGGCATATTCAAGGAGAGGTGATCGTGGATTCTTACGGTCTTTACGAGCCTCTAAATGATATTTATATGTTAGGTTTCTCAAATTAGGGTTGCATAGCATTTAATGTTATTGATTTGGCCAATACTTTCCATGCTTTAGGATCCAGTGCATATTCAGTGAGAGAGGTACTGTGATTCTTTAGATGGTCTTTACGAGCCTCTGAGATGATATTAAATGTTAGGGTTTTAAAACAGTAAAAGGGGCCACAACTGCATGTTACCTGTGTTGACTCAAATAGGAGTTGTTTCAAGAGTGAGGTTTGCTAGTTAAACATAGATCCGGTTATGCCATGGACTATAGGTTGCATGTCATAACGCGAGGAAATTAAATCTGGGACCTCTCAAGCAATTTAGGATCTGCACTCCAGCCGCCCACCGCTTCAAGGGAGTTCTTTTATTTTTCTTCATTTTATTTTCAGTTGCAAACCATCCACTTCCCTGTTTTTAACCAAACCCCAAAATCCAAATTTAATTCACCAGTTTTGATTTCACTCAAATCATTTGTACGAAGAAAACCCATCCCTGTGTTCGACCCTAGACCGCTATGCTGCAGTAGCTTGACTACGGCAGTAGGAGGAACTACGGATACAAATTTTGTTGATTCCGCTCACCCTACCGTGGCACGAATCAAATGCATGCCTGCTGGGACGGTGCCTTGCAGTAAGTGAGGCTGCAAGAACACTTGTGATCCTCATCACAAGTACTGGTGAATTGCTTTTATATTTTACTGTCATTTTCTTTTTCTTTCATAAAAAAAAAAAAAAAAAAAAAAAGTGCTGCAGGATCATTTCTGTGTTGTTTTTGTGTGGCCTTATTTCAACTGCAGGATTGCATTTTCCAGTGGTTTTAATTGAGAGAAAATGGAATCCCCATATGGAGAGCAATACAATGAGGGTAACTCCAGAGCTACATGACAATGAGGGACTATAGTGGACCTTCCATGTACCAAAGGCAACAACCTCGGAGGCACCCAAGTGAATATAGGTCCATGAGGGACTACAGAGACCAATGGATGAGTTCACCATATGGTGGTACTTACAACCATAGTTGGGGGAATCACACCAATTCCTCATGGAACCAAGACCCTCCACAATATGATCATCCCGAACTCCATTTTATACTCAATCTCCTGTAAAGAAGAACAACCACCACCTTATCCCTTTGTTGAACAAGCCATCCCGAATTTGAGCAAACAAGTGGATACCATAGAGGAGCAAAGGGTAGTGACTGGTCTGGTGCCACCAAGAAACTCGAGACAATTGAGAGCCTGTCAAGGAATGGATGGGTTCCAAAGTAAAATTGATCACAAATTGGACATCTGCGAATCCATCTCAAAGCTCACTCAATCGCTTTGTTCATTAAGAGGAGGAGAATTTGAGGATGAGTGCTTGATCAAACAATTTTGGTCAGAAAGGTGATAAACTCGCAGCCTGTGGAGGAGTTGAAAGTGGAATCAGCAAGCTCGAGGAACTCCGCAGATGCCCTAGAATCAAGTGTTGCTTTTGGTCATGGAGGAAAGAAGAAGAAATTCACGCTCTGCTGGGACCGAGAAGAGCAAAGGATATGAAATGCGAAGGACCCAAGAGCCCATCATCCAACTAAACCCCCATAGATTCGACACCACGCCACGCCCAAGATACCAAATACCCACCGCAAGTAGCCCCAACACTCAAGTATATATTCTACCTTCACCTCGCATTCACAAACCCACACCTGCAACAAAATCAACACATGCAGCACCTGCTCCTAACCATAAGTCCAACCCATCACTGCATGCCATGCAGAACTTTAGGAAATTAGTGGCCATTGCACAAGCTTTTGCCACTACATCAAAGAAGATGGCAACTGCCTACATTGCATGGCATAGTGGTTGGTTTGGGTGCGGGTTCGGGTTTGGAGCACCCGAACCTCGGCATTTCTAAGCTTCCCTCCCCCTTTTTGTTTATTTCTTTTTCTTGTTTTGTTTTATCTTATTTTTGTGTTAATTTATGTTTTTAAATTAATTTTTGCTTTTCTCGCAATCTTCCTAATTTTTCTTGTGTTAATTTTGCGCTTGTGTGCAAATTTTGAAGCATAAATGCAAATTTCGAAACCTCGAATGAAGAAATCAACAATCAGAGTACTAACTTTCGCAACACTGCGAAAAATTTCGCAATTGTAGCGAATCAAGAAGTTCGCTATATAGCTGTAATTGGGCAAAATTTCATAGCTAAATTTCGCTTAGCTTAGCTAAATTCTGTGTGAGTAAATAAATGCAAAAATTCGCTAAGAACAAAGGTTCAGCGAAAATTGCGGTCTAGTTTAAAATTGAAAATTTCGCTAAGATTGCGAAATTTTCGCAATCCCAGCGAAATTTTCGCAATCCTAGCGAAAATCCCCACAGTTTTGACCTCCAATTTTGTTTCGCGCATAACTTTTTCATCCGAACTCCGTTTTAAGCGTTCTTGGTACCGTTGGAAAGCTTAGAGAGTGTAGAATCCAAATATGGCCAGAAAGAACATTTTTGAATTTTTTGTGAAAGTGTAATTTTAAAAATGGTCCAACTGGTCACTTTTTTCCTCTCTTTTCTTCTCCTAACTTGTTTATTTGAAGCCCAAACGGAGTGAATAAGGTGTCGATGGAAAGCTTGTGAGGTCTCATATCCAGAAATGATCACATCTTATCATGGAGGTAACACTTCCTTCTCTAATTTTCCATTCGAGCCCCATTTCTAATAATCGAGATGTTTGGGTTGGGGGAGAGTTATTAAAGGAAGTGGATTTTGCATTTATGCTTTCATTATTATTTTGTGCAAGCCCCATTTTCATGGGACAAGCTCAAAGGGCTTGCCGGGTCCCTTTTATAAAGTCAAGTATACTAAACAGCTACTTTTTTTCAAAATCGACCCATTTGTACCCAAACTTTTATGGTTTTGCCTAACCCGTGGTTTGGAAAATCAGAAGTTTTGTCTAATTCTATTGATGTTGGGACAGTTCTATGCTTAGTCGAGTGAATGATTAGTTGAATTCTTATTGATTTCGACCTTTTCTTCCAATCTTTAGCTAACTACACAAAGCACATTAGGATTTCAATGATAAATAAAAACTCCGTGCACGCTCCCCACTCAGACAACCTACCCTAGTTTCATTGACCGCCTTTAATAGGTTAAGGACCCCTGTGGAAAAAGAAAAAGAAGAAAAAGAAAAAGAAATGAAAAAGAAAAAGAAAAAGAAAAGAAAAAGAATAAAAATTGCAATGCTTTGCCTTGAAACCCGAGCACAGTCCGAGGGGTATATGGCGAAAGCCTTAAAGCCCTGGGTGTCTCTAAACCTTCACTCGGGTCAGGAGTCGCCGACTTTGTGTTCTACATGGGTGGACGTAGCGGAGTTTAGCAAGCTGTAGGTGCTTTAATTCTAAGTCATTCAAGTCCGGTGAAGCCCGTAGAGGAGTTTGTGGTCGATTGATCCTTTGGCTTGATGCCCTTAAACCTTAATTGGTCGGGAGTCATCGGTGGACCTCACATACGTACTTTGATGAAGTCGAAGTTTTTAGCATTGCACCCTACAACACAAAAAGAATCAGGAATAAGAGTGCGGGTCCCACCATTTAGGTTGGTTAGCATGCTAGGTTGTGGCAGTAGCTTGGTTGGGGGGAGAGTACAGTTTGGCAGCTTATTGTTGAGAGCTAATCAAATAAACACTTAGATTTTGGTGGAAGTTTCTAGTTGATTCACCGAGATGGAGGCTCTTTTGATACTCAATTTTGTATGGTATTTATTCTTCATGATAGCACTGGACACGTACTTCGATGATTCTTACTTAGGGTTCAAAGAGATTACTTCTTCACAACCTTGAACTACAACCTTTTGTGCACATAATTTTGTTATCTTTGTATGCTTCCTTTCTTTTCTTTCTTCATTGCTAAGGACTAGCAATGTGTAGGGTCGGGGTGATTAGTGCCCAAAAGTGCTATTTTGAACCCTATTTTTATTGTGGTTTTGAGCTTTTTTGTGTACTCAATTGTCAGAATTAAACCCACCTCATATATTAAGGTCCCTATTATTCCACCGATCGCATTTTGTGGTACTTTTGCAGTTTTTGTGAGATATCATGCTAAAGTGTTGAGTCGATCCAAGCACGAAGAATTCGAGTCAAACTCAACATCATGGATCGTAGGGACTAAGAGGAAAGAAGAGAAGAAAAGTGAAGAAAAAATGAAGGTGAAGAAATGGAAGAGAAGCAGTGAACAAAGGGCCAATGGAACAGCAGTCGAGGAGAAACCTGGACTCTTCGCTAGGCTACGAAAATTCATCGCGGATACGAAATTTCATTCGCTATCTCGTGAATTTCTGAAGAAGCGAAATGTCACTTTGCCCTAGCGAAATTAGCGCATTTTCGCATCACAAGAATTTCGCTGTTAGCCAAATTTCGCTAGCTAGCCGAATCTGCCACTGCCTAGCTAAAAATTCATGATTTCGCTTATCTTCTTGGTGGTTTCGCTTAATTAGCTTAAATTTTTGAGCATTACTAAATCCACTGCCTTGTCATGCTTTTGTAATTAATGCCAACCGACTTCATTTTTGGTGTATTAATTCCCTTGCCCTTGAAATTAGCCAAAATGTTAGGCTTTCTTTGTGCTTTTCACACATTTGGGTTATTATACAAGCTACCTTATAAGTTTGTAACCCTAACTTTTAATCTTTCAAGAACATTCTAAGTGCAATTTTCATTTTCTTTCGCTCTTCTCTCCTCTTTCCCTTTCTTGGTTGCCAAACACCCTCCAGGATGACAACTTGGAGTGATGAGCGGCTAAACCACTTCCTTCTTGGAAGTAAAAGGCTGTCATGATCTTTAGGTTGTCGTGGTTCCCTGCCATGCAAAGAAGTTTTGTCATTTTGGTTCCCAAATCTTCAACTCTAGGTTTTTAGCTCTTGATTTATTTTCTTTCTACTACTTGCAAGCTTTTAGGTTTAGTGTATACTTAGCTTTAGATACACTAATATCCATTAGTTGCCCTTTACGAGCCACCGAGGTAAAGTTAAAGGGTTAGATTTCAAACTCGATAGTTGAATAGCATTGAATGTCATTAATTGGCCAATACTTCCACGCTTAGATCCAAAGGCATATTCAAATGAGAGAGGTACCGTGATTCTTGGGATGGTCTCTACGAGTTCTAAAATGATATTTATATGTTAGGTTTCTCAAATTAGGGTTGCATAGCATTTAATGTTATTGATTTGGCCAATACTCTCCATGCTTTAGGATCCAGTGCATATTCAGTGAGAGAGGTACTGTGATTCTTTAGATGGTCTTTACGAGCCTCTGAGATGATATTAAATGTTAGGGTTTTAAAACAGTAAAAGGGGCCACAACTGCATGTTACCTGTGTTGACTCAAATAGGAGTTGTTTCAAGGGTGAGGTTTTCTAGTTAAACATAGATCCGGTTATGCCATGGACTATAGGTTGCATGTCATAACGCGAGGAAATTAACCCGGGGACCTCTCAGTTAGCCTAGGATCTTAAACTCAGTGGCCCACTGCTTCAAGGAGTTCTTTTTCTTATTTTTCTTCATTTTATTTTCAGTTGCAAACCATCCACTTCCCTGTTTTTAACCAAACCCCAAAATCCAAATTTAATTCACTAGTTTTGCTTTCACTCAAATCATTTGTACGAAGAAAACCCATCCTTGTTCGACCCTTTGGATCCGCTATGTCGCAGCAGAAATACCACGGCAAAGAGGAGGAACCACGGATACAAATTTTGTTGATTCCGCTCACCCTACCGTGGCACGAATCAATAGTTCAAAAGCAAATTACACTCTTAATACAAAACATATATTAAACTAGTCAGTTCTAATTATATACACAAGACGTGAATCAAGGCCACAGTCCGGCCCGCTTCATAATCCCGCCCTCTAAGGAGCGCCATCTGCCTGAATACCTAAAAGGGGGATCCCACGACCGGGGTGAGCAATGGCCAGTAGTTGAATTCTCCTATGAGGGCTACTCCCCACCTAAAATGCATATCACTACATCCACATTCCATACAATTCACAATGCATACATGGAATGATTTATATCATGCATGAAAATGGTTTCCATGCCCATACCCCGAGTCACCCACCAACTCCCTCACACATGCCTATGCCAAGTGTGAAAATCGTCACTGGTAATGCCAATGACACCCAACTACCGAGCCCTTACCGACTCACCAACACCCAAGCCAATTTTCCAATGGGTAACCATCCAGAGTCAATCACGACTCCTATCAATCAACTCTAGGTCTAAGTGATGAACATGACCGTGTGTTTTCTCTTAGGCAATAGAACTTTTCGGACTACACCGCGGGTCTCTAACACCCATACATAACTTTTCGAATAGTACCGCGGGTCCGTGAAAAACCTTTTCGGATAATATCGCGGGTCTCTCACACTCATACAGGACCTTTCGGATAATACCATGGGTCTCCTACACCCAAGTTCCAAGGACGCCCAACACACATCAATTATTTCTCATTCTATAATTTGAACTATGAATCTTCATTGGACATAATCCCAAAGACAAACTCAACCCACATTCACCAAGAATGGTGAATAACCATACCGTGCACCCACACCCTACTCGACGCGATGTCACCGTGCACATGAATGCAATGATGCCAATTCATACATCCAATTCCAATGGCTCACACATAATTATATATCATATAATTCAAACATCATGGTAACACATTAAATTACATGCATTAACAATTATTTTCTGCACACATTTCAAGCCATTCATTTTAAGCAATATTATGCAAACAACACACATGGACAATTTCAGTCCAGCCATTAGCCCGGACTGTTTTAACAGTCCCCAAATAGTACGTGGGTTGTCCATGGACAACCCCCTCATCAAGCATTGGTTCCACTTCTTTGGAACCGAAATCAATGGCCATTTCCGACCTCACAACACCCAAAACCACAATTTGCATGTTATTCAAATATCAAGAAATTTCACATGGACACTATCCATCCAAAATGAATTCTTTTGGACTGTGCAACATGGTCCCATGTTCACTGCAATCGCCCAAGGGCGCCCCACTTTCTAAAGATGCAAATTCCCTTCTTTCGGGATCGAAAATGATCGTCATTCGACCATTAGCCCAAACGCCATTTCCATGGCATTTTAATCAAGAAGCAACCGAGTAGAAGAAGACCCTTACCTTTTGAGCGCGATCATCACAACCAACCCACGCACTGCAGCAACTAATCTCATCGACGAGAACCTATAGTCAATCTGAGTCCAGAGAAGAGAGTTGATCGACCAATTTGTCGTCTCATCTGCAGACACCCAAACAGAGGTCTTCTATCGGTCTTGTCGTTTGACTTGCACTTTGATAGCGGTTTAGTTGCGCTCATTTATCTTTATCCCCGAATTCGCATAACGCCATGACACGCACCCTGAAATCCGTCATATCTATATTGCATCTCACCCGGCGGATCGGCCCGGAAGACAACATCGCTCGGTTCCCACGAACTATCAGAGCATCCCAGGATTCCAATGGTGAAGTCCGTTTTGTCATCCGAGATCTAGAAAAATTCCAGATTTTGATCAAAATTATCATTTTACCATTTTTCAGAAAATTAGGATTTTCTCGGGGTTTCACAATTGGTCCTGCAAATCCTTAAACTGATCATGTAAATATCTTACTTCTCTTTCCCGCACATGCCGTAATTCGATCCTCTAACTCATGGCTATGACCCGCTTCGCAAGTGAAGTGCCACTAAAAGAGGCAATGTTGCAAAGATATTGATATTTTAGAGTCAATACCAGAACTCATTTTCACTCCCCGACATTTTTAACCAAAATTTTATTGTCATCAACTGAAAGGTTCAAACGATCCCTCCTCCATTGATATCCGATTCAAAGCACAATGGGCGATAGGAATCAACAAAATTTGTATCCTAGGTTTTCTACTCGCCGTAGCTACACGCAAAGATAGTGGTCTAGGTCAACATGGGGATGGGTTTTCTAATGAGAAGAAATGGGCTTGATTGAAAATGGTATTTTCGATTTTTAGGTTTTCGTTAAAAACAAAGATGGGTCATTGGTTAAAACTGAATATAATCGGAAATAAAATTGGGAAAAGAGAACTCCTTGAAGTCTCGCCACTAGTAGGATCCTAAGGCATTCAACATGTCCTCGGGTTTTTTCCTCGTGTCGATGATGACATATAGTCATTTCCTCGAACCTGATCTTCATTCGCATTAAACCTAAACCCTAAAAACTTTCCTTCTTGAAACATGGCATTTAATAAGCATAAATGTCCCAATAAATAACACATCTCATAAAACTACCCACAAGAACTAATAGAGACAACTAATCGGATAACAGGGACTCCAAAGATAAGCATCCAATCGTAACCAAAGCTTCAAGCAAATACACGCTGCTGAAGGTCTAGAAGATTTTAACCTGCGGTAAGCATGTGAACGTAAACAATTCATAAATGCGGGCATAAAAACAAGAGAACATAGCTTTACCTCGCCAACCTTTCACCTGCTGGCCCACCTCTTCAAGGATGAAGAGGTTTTAGCCAAGCATGCCTTGATTTGTCATCATCAAGGCGTGTTTGGATGGTGAGAAAATGAAAAGAAAATGAAAAAAAATGGGAGAGAAGAAGAAAAGCGAGAAAACTGGAACCAAAAGTCTCTCTGAAAGATTTATTGATTTGCTACAAGGTTAACTGAGCTTATATAGTGCTCAGTAACAAAGGAAATTACATAAACATATGAAGACATCAAAATTACATCAAGGGTAAAATTGAAAATATACAAACCCAGGGTCGCTCTCGACCGAAACGGGAAGCAGAAAGAAATTCACAAGATGTGTAAATTTCGCGTTAGCAGGCGAAATTTCCTCACATGCGAAATTTCGCACCATGCGCTAAATTCTTACACCTGCCTCTCCATGCACTTGGTTTCTGCATTTCTATCTTTCCAAATTTGAAGTAGATCAACCCGAATCCTTTATGCATGGATTGATTCGACGAAATTGGTATCAAGTGCCTGCTAAAACTACAAAAATAGCCACATAATGCGATTAGTAATAAAAAAGGGACCTTAACATGCTAATTGGGTTAATTAAAATGATTAGTACACAAAAAGCACCTAAAACCTATAATAAATAGGGTTCAAAATAGCACTATTCGTACTAATCACACCCTCAACCTACATCGCTAGTCCCTTAGCAATAAAAACAAGAAGGAAGATTATGCAAATTGTGTGTATGCTCAAAAAGGGGATGGTATGTTCAAAAAGTGTATAATTAGGAAATGCCCCGCCCTCGCATGAAAATCGGGATCCCGCATAAAACCGGGAGAATAAGTGCCATGGCTGTGTCAAGTCGACCTCGTCCAACCCAAGGACCAACCTAAAACTTCTACCCGTAGAGTCTAAGTGTTTAAGGATCGCTTACCAATAAGCCGCTAGTTCTATCTCTAAAATTTGTTTTCTCCCTCAACGCTACACAGCCAAGTTCTGAAAGAGGTGTCTTTTTTTTTTCTTTTCATTTATTCCCTTGGTCTCTCATCGTTTCAATTTTAAGTGGCTCTTTTGACATGTGGCTAATATAAGTCATTCCCATCTCTTATCCTCTAACTATTCATGTGACATGTGTCACATGATACATTGGGATAGGCCCTAGTCACACCACATGCTTCTCATATTATGTGTACCTCTCACAAGCTTTCACACGACACCTGATACTCGGTGCCTCGAAAGACGTGAAATTCCGATTGTCTCGGAATTCGATGAAATTCGACGTGGTAGTTAGATTCCGTGAGAGGATTCCAATGGTGAAGTCCGTTTTGTCATCCGAGATCTAGAAAAATTCCAGATTTTGATCAAAATTATCATTTTACCATTTTTCGTAAAAATTGGGGATTTTCTGGTTTCACAATCAGTCCCGCAACCTAAACTGATCATGTAACATCTTACTCTTCCCGCACATGCCGCACTGGGATCCTCTAACTCATGGCTATGACTGTCTTCATGAAGTGCCACTAAAAGAGGCAATGTTGCAGTATATTGATATTTTAGAGTCAATACCGTATAGTCTCGATTTCTTCACTCCCCCGACATTTTTAACCAAAATTTTATTGTCATCAACTAGAAAAGGTTCAAACGATCCCTCCTCTGGTTGGGATATCTGATTCGTGCCACAGTCGGCGTATAGGAATCAACAAAATTTGTATCCTAGGTTTTCTACTGCCGTAGCTAGGCTACTGCAGTGATAATGTCAGTGGTCGAATAATGGGATGGGTTTTCTAATTGAGAGAAGAAATGCTGAAGGCTGATTGAAAAATTATATTTTCTTGGATTTTTAGGTTTTTGTTAAAAACAAAGATGGGTCAGTTGGTTGCAACCGAATATAACTTGAAATAAAATTGGGAAAAGAGAACTCCTAAGTCCCGCCACTAGCAGATCCTAAGGCATTCAACATGTCCCCAAGCTTTTTTCCTCAGGTCGGGGGATGATGACATAGTCATTTCCTGAACCGGATCTTCATTTGGCATTAAACCAAACCCTAAAACCTTCTTCTGAAACATGGCATTTAATAAGCATAAATGTCCCTGACAGTCAGAACACATCTCATAAAACTACCTTACAATAACTAATAGGAGACAACTAACTGGATAACAGGGGATCTAAAGATAAGCATCCACTGTAACCAAAAAAGCTTGCCAAATACACGTCAGTGAGGGTAAGTCTAGAAGATTTTAACCTAAGGTAAGATGCAGAACGTAGTCAATCTACATAAATGCTGCATAAAAAAACAAGAGAACATGCGCGCACTCACAACCTTCACCCAGTGGCCCACCTCTTCAAGGATGAAGAGGTTTTAGCCAAGCATGCCTTGATTTGTCATCATCAAGGCGTGTTTGGATGGTGAGAAACAAAGAAAAATGAAAACGGGAGAGAGTTAAGAAAGCGAAAACCGGGAACCAAAAGTCTCTGAAAGATTTATCGATTTGTTAGCAAGGTTAACTGAGCTTATATAGTGCTCAGTAACAAAGAAATTACATAAACATAGCGAAGACACTGTTCATCAAGGGTAAAATTGGAAAATATACAAACGTGGGTCGTTTCGACCGAAATGGGAAGCGCGTAAGAATTGCCGCATGTAAATTACATAGCGTGCGAAATTTCGCTGGCTTATGCTTAAAATTTCTCGCACTACGCGCTAAATTCTTTACACTGCTTCCTCCATGCACTTGGTTTCTGCATTTCTATCTTTCCAAATTTGAAGTAGATCAACCCGAATCCTTTATGCATGGATTGATTCGACGAAATTGGTATCAAGTGCTCGCAAACTACAAAATAAATTTACATAATGCGATTAGTAATAAAAAAGGGACCTTAACATGCTAATTGGGTTAATTAAAATGATTAGTACACAAAAAGCACCTAAAACCTATAATAAATAGGGTTCAAAATAGCACTATTTGGGTACTAATCACACCCCCCAACCTACACATTGCTAGTCCCTTAGCAATAAAAACAAGAAGGAAGATTATGCAAATTGTGTGTATGCTCAAAAAGGGGATGGTATGTTCAAAAAGTGTATAATTAGGAAATGCCCTCGTGCCTCAAAGATGAAAAAATTGGGATCCTGCATAAAAACCAGTTTGGGAGAATAAGTGCCATACAGGTCAAGTGTCAGGACCTTGTCCAACCCAAGGAAATCAACCTAAAACTTTCACCAGAGTCTAAGTGTTTAAGTGATCAGTTTTTACCAATAAGCTGCTAAGCTCCTATCTCTAAAATTTGTTTTCTCCCCTCACTGCCAGATACCAGGCCAAAATGAAAGAGGTGTCTTTTTTTTTTCTTTTCATTTATTCCCTTTTTGTCCTCATTGTTTGACTTTAAGGGCTCTTTGACATGTGGCTTAATATAAGTCATTCATCTCTTATCCTCTAACTATTCATGTGACATGTGTCACATGGATACATGTATTAGGTGGCCCTAGTCACACCACATGCTTCTCATATTATGTGTACTCTCACAAGCTTTCACATCGACACTCATACTTCCTAAGTGTCTGAAAGACGTGAAATCTCGCCGATTGTCTCTAATTCGATGAAATTCGACGTGCAGTTAGATTCGTGAGAGATTCCAATGGTGAAGTCCGTTTTGTCATCCGAGATCTAGAAAAAAAATTCCAGATTTTGATCAAAATTATCATTTTACCATTTTTCAGAAAATTAGGATTTTCTCGGGGTTTCACAATTGGTCCTGCAAATCCTTAAACTGATCATGTAACATCTTACTCTCTTCCTGCACATGCTGCAATTGATCCTCTAACTCATGGCTATGACTCCGTCTCGCGAAGCTACCTAAAAGAGGCAATGTTGCAGTATATTGATATTTTAGAGTCAATACCGTATAGTCTCGATTTCTTCACTCCCTCGACATTTTTAACCAAAATTTTATTGTCATCAACTAGAAAAGGTTCAAACGATCCCTCCTCCGGGTCGATATCTGGATTCGCGCTACACGGCAGATAGGAATCAACAAAATTTGTATCCTAGGTTTCTACGCCGTAGCCAGTTACCGCGTGATATTCCAGGGCCTAACACGGGACGGGTTTTCTTAACGAGAGAAGAAATGCAATGATTGAAATGGTTTTCTCTTGGATTTTTAGGTTTTTGTTAAACAGCATGGGCCGTTGGTTGTAAACTCGAATATAACTTGAAATAAAATTGGGAAAAGAGAACTCAAGTCTCTGCCACTAGCGTAGATCCCCAAGGCATTCAACATGTTCCTGGTTTTTCTCGTGTCAGATGATGACATATAGTCATTTCCTGAACCGGATCTTCATTTGGCATTAAAACCTAAACCCTAAAACTTTCCTTCTTAAAACATGGCATTTAATAAGCATAAATGTCCCTGACTTTAACACATCTCATAAAACTACCCTACAGGAACTAATACTGGGAGACAAATCCAAATCGATACTGTGGGATCTAAAGATAAGCATCCACTGTAACCAAAAAAAGCTTGCCAAATACACGTCAGTGAAGGTAGGTCTAGGAAGATTTTAACCTAAGGTAAGATGCAGGAACGTAAACACCCATAAATGCGGGCATAAAAAAAAACAAGAGAACATGCGCTTAATTCACAACCTTCACTCCATGGGCCCACCCTTCAAGGATGAAGAGGTTTTAGTTGCCAAGCATGCCTTGATTTGTCATCACATCAAGGCGTGTTTGGATGGTGAGAAATGAGTTAAAGTTTGCTGGCAAGAATAAGTTTCAGAAAAACCAAGCAACCAAAAAGTCTCTCTGAAAGATTTATTGATTTGCTACAAGGTTAACTGAGCTTATATAGTGCTCAGTAACAAAGGAAATTACATAAACATATGAAGACATCAAAATTACATCAAGGGTAAAATTGGAAAATATACAAAACTGGTCGTTTCTAATCGAAACGGGAAGTGTATTACCGCGCATGTGTAAATTTTCGCTACAGTTGTGCGAAATTTCGCGCTATGCGAAATTTCGCACCATGCGCTAAATTCTTTACACTGCTTCCTCCATGCACTTGGTTTCTGCATTTCTATCTTTCCAAATTTGAAGTAGATCAACCCGAATCCTTTATGCATGGATTGATTCGACGAAATTGGCATCGCTTGCCCGCAAAACTACAAAAATAGCCACTATAATGCGATTGAAGTAATAAAAAAAGGGACCTTAACATTAATCGTTAATTAAAATGATTAGCGGGCCAATGTAAAAAGCACCTAAAACCTATAATAAATAGGGTTCAAAATAGCACTATTTCGTACTAACTCACACACTCCCAACCTACACATCATACCCCTTAGCAATAAAAACAAGAAGGAAGATTATGCAAATCAGGTGTGGCTCAAAAAGGATGGTATGTCTGCAAAGTGTATAATTAGGAAATGCTCCCATTTCCTCGCGATGAAAATCGATCCCGTATAAAACCAAGCCAGGAGAATAAGTGCCATACAGTCAAGTGTCGTGGACCTCGGTCTAACCTAAGTGAAATCAACCTAAAACTTTCACCCAGAGTCTAAGTGGTTAAGTGATCGCTTACCAATAAGCTGCTAAGCTCCTATTCTAAAATTTGTTTTCTCCCCTCACTGCCAGATACCAGGCCAAAATGAAAGAGGTGTCTTTTTTTTTTCTTTTCATTTATTCCCTTTTTGTCCTCATTGTTTGACTTTAAGGGCTCTTTGACATGTGGCTTAATATAAGTCATTCATCTCTTATCCTCTAACTATTCATGTGACATGTGTCACATGGATACATGTATTAGGTGGCCCTAGTCACACCACATGCTTCTCATATTATGTGTACCTCTCACAAGCTTTCACACGACACCTGATACT
Source organism: Tetrastigma voinierianum (assembly GCA_016808115.1). Lineage (NCBI taxonomy): Eukaryota > Viridiplantae > Streptophyta > Magnoliopsida > Vitales > Vitaceae > Tetrastigma > Tetrastigma voinierianum. Next base: position 569,214 of record JAEQBH010001793.1, read on the forward strand.
CGGTGCCTCGAAAGACGTGAAATTCCGATTGTCTCGGAATTCGATGAAATTAATGTGTATGAGATTCGTGAGAGGATTCCAATGGTGAAGTCCGTTTTGTCATCCGAGATCTAGTACCCGATTTTGATCAAAATTATCATTTTACCATTTTTCAGAAAATTAGGATTTTCTCGGGGTTTCACAATTGGTCCTGCAAATCCTTAAACTGATCATGTAACATCTTACTCTCTTCCTGCACATGCTGCAATTGATCCTCTAACTCATGGCTATGACCTGTCTCAAGTGAAGTGCCACTAAAAGAGGCAATGTTGCAGTATATTGATATTTTAGAGTCAATACCGTATAGTCTCGATTTCTTCACTCCCCCGACATTTTTAACCAAAATTTTATTGTCATCAACTAGAAAAGGTTCAAACGATCCCTCCTCTGGTTGGGATATCTGATTCGTGCCACAGTCGGCGTATAGGAATCAACAAAATTTGTATCCTAGGTTTTCTACTGCCGTAGCTAGCCACCAAAGATAAAGGGTCTAGGTCGAACACTGGGATGGGTTTTCTTAATGAGTATAAGAAATGCGCTTGATTGAAATGGTATTTTCTCTTGATTTTTAGGGTTTTTGTTAAAACAAAGATGGGTTGTCAAGTTGCAAACTGAATATAACTTGAAATAGAATTGGGAAAAGAGAACCTCCTCAAGTCTCGCCACTAGTGGATCCCAAGGCATTCAACATGTCCTCGGGTTTTTTCCTCGTGTCGGATGATGACATATAGTCATTTCGAACCGGATTCATTCGCATTAAAACCTAAACCCTAAAACTTTCCTTGAAACATGGCATTTAATAAGCATAAATGTCCCTAATGTCAGAACACATCTCATAAAACTACCCTACAAAGAATTCAATAGAGACAACTAACTGATAATAGGATCTAAACATAAGCATCCACTAACCAAAAAGCTTGCCAAATACACTGCCAAAATAAGGTAGGTCTGTAAGATTTTAACCCATAAGATGTGGAACTGCAAAACACCCATAAATGCGAGCATAAAAAAAACAAGAGAACATGCAGTTTACCTCACAACCTTCACCCACGCCCACCTCTTCAAGGACGGCAGGCTTTAGTTAAGCATGCCTTGATTTTCTGTCATCATCATGCGTGTTTGGATGGCGAAATGAAAAGAAAATGAAAAAATGGGAGAGAAGAAATAGAAAACTGAACTAAAAGTCCTCCTCAAAGATTTATTGATTTGTTATAAGGTTAATCGAGCTATATATGCTCAGAACAAAGGAAATTACATAAACATAAGGAAGATACCAAAATTACATCAAGGGTAAATTGAAAATATACAAAACGGGGTCTGCTTCAATCAAAATAAAGCGTAAGAAATTCGCGCATGTGTAAATTTTCGCTGCTAAGAAAGTAAATTTCATGCTATGCGGAATTTCACTACGCGCTTAAATTCTTTTACACCGTCTCCAGCACTTATTTCGTGATTTCTATCTTTCCAATTTGAAGTAGATCAACCCGAATCCTTTGCGATGGATTATCTGAACAAATTATCAAAACATGAAACTACAAAAATAGCCACATAATGCGATTAGTAATGTAAAAAGGGACCTTATACACTACACTAAAAATGATTAGTACAAAAAGCACCTAAACCTATAATAAATGTGGTTCAAAATAATACACCATTCGTACTAATCACACCCCCAACCTACACATTGCTAGTCCCTTAGCAATAAAAACAAGAAGGAAGATTATGCAAATTGTGTGTATGCTCAAAAAGGGGATGGTATGTTCAAAAAGTGTATAATTAGGAAATGCCCTGCCCTCAGTATGAAAAATTGGGATCCTGCATAAAAACCAGTTTGGGAGAATAAGTGCCATACAGGTCAAGTGTCAGGACCTTGTCCAACCCAAGGAAATCAACCTAAACTTTCACCAGAGTCTAAGTGTTTAAGTGATCGCTTACCAATAAGCCGCTAAGCCGCTCCCCCCCTCTCTCTCTCACAACGCCCTGAGCCCCTTGGCCCGACCGATCGGGCGAATCCAAACCAGTCCCGGGGCGCAGACCATATCTGGGACTCTTTACTTTTTTTTTTTTTTTTTTTTTTTCATAGCTTAACTTATACCTGTGAGTATACAAATAATTTTTGTAATAACCAAAAGTCATTCACATATACAAAGGAACTACCACCGGAGTGGTATCCATTAAAATCTCTACACATATGCTAAGTCCCAATTACTTATACAATTACTTATACATGTACATATCTAATACAACATCGATATTATGGAAAAACAAAGGTCGGTGAGCACCTATCTCTCGAGATGGCCCGTATCACGCGGAATGTCCCTGGCCCTCTTTATCTCCTCTGATTCACACGATTGAACACCCCGCAAGGCTTTACGCCTTAGTGGGAACATATAGACAAGAACGACTAATAACAAAAATCGTCATCACTATCTTTTACATTTACTTACTTACGACATAACGGTTTATTCTATGTGACTCTAACTCATCTCATATTATACATGTAGATTTTATTCTTTCGCATTCCTTATCATTATTATCTTGTTCATATTACTTCCCCGTGTCGTCTTTGCTGTGTCAGAACTCATATCTACTACATGTATTATAGATCAAATCATATTTAAAGTAAACTTATACGTGATACAATGGCAATCCGTAATGCATCAAGTCATATTAAATTCATACAGAGTCAAATCAAACTAATAAATTACATATTAGGACTCTTATCATTATCACGGCCAAGCCATTAATCAACTCCTTTGAAATTACATTTCATGATCTGGGATGCCCGTTAAATCCTTTTAGTTTTCGTTTTATTAAATTTTCATTTTCAAAGTGTCGCACCGGATCTCTACTGACCCTGCCATGGATCTAAGTCGGAGTCTTGGCTTATTCGACGCTTTCAATCAAAACATTTGTTTCGCCTTATTAAATTTTATTTTTCAAAGTGTCGCGACCGAATCCTCGACTCTGACCCGATCGGGCGGGATCCAAGTTTGAGCCCTATTAATTCGACATTTTCAATTATCTTTCCAAAATGTTGTTTATGTTATTCCATTTTAGACCTTTAATTGCTTAAAGCACTTCTTTTCTAGCAATCCCATGACCATTACAAATTCAAAAGACTCCTATAACATCTACACTTAATAACATGCATTTTCAAATAACAGTTTTGTATCCACATATACTCATGCTATTCATTTTTGCATGCTTTCAATATAAAAATCATTTACCATATCATATCATGCATTCTCAATGCAACAATTCATTTCACAATCAATTCATGAGATTTAAGCATATTCATACCAATCTCATTACACTCGTCAATGTTGGCTATTTCACCTTGACTATTCGATTCACAATTTCTGGCGGATTCCGCTTTGATGAATCCCACCCTTATTATCATTCGTAATGTGTCATACATTTAACGATTCTATCTCCCCATCATGGCGATGCCGTTTTGGTGCATCCCGACACGGGTATCACTTATTCGTTCTCCCATCATGACGGTGATGTCAGCGGTGCATCCCGTACGTATCATTTATTCGCCTCCCATCATGACGGATGTCGTTTGGTGCATCCCGACACGTGGTATCACTTATTCGGTTCTCCCATCATGACGGATGTCGTTTGGTGCATCCCACAACGCGGTACTTATTTGGTTCTCCCATCATGACGATGCCGCTTTGGTGCATCCCGGTCACGTGGTATCACTTATTCTGCCTTCCCATCACGACGATGCCGTCGGTGCATCCCGACACGCTTGTATCAATTATTCGTTTCTCCCATCATGACGGATACCGCTTCGTGTCCCGGCATGTGGTATCAATTAAATGCCATACGCCATCAAGACGATGCCGATCGTGCATCCCGCCAAGTGGGACATTTCTTCAATGCCATACGCCATCATGATCGCGATGTCGATCGCATCCCGCCAAGTGGGACATTGGAAAATTTTCCGGGTGCCTTCGTGACGGATGCCGATTTGTGCATCCCGTCAGGCGGTTCATTTGATATATCAATTAATTAACATTTATGACGGATTCCGTTTAATGAATCCCGTCTTTATCATCATTCATAATCATTCGGTTTTCAAATATCACATTTCAATTCCATATCTACTCGTATTCATATTTATGATGGATTCCTTTGATGAATTTCGCCCTTATTATCGTTGCTCACCTTCATCTCGGTTTTTAAATACCGCTACTCAATTCCATAATCATTTTCGTATTATCTTTTCAAAGATATACTCAATCTATGTACTTATTTCATAAACTCATTCCCGTACTCATTCACGTATACTCATTCATGTATACTCATTCATAAATAGTCATTCACATATTCATTCACGTATACTCATTCATGTATACTCATTCATAAATACTCATTCATATATTCCTATCATTTGTTATCATCTCCTGGTTATATGTGATAGTAATCATATATAACTTAACTACATTATGTGTTCATGACTTATTTCCTTTCTTGGTCATATTCATGTTTCAGTTCATTTTCATTTTCTTTCCATATCACATTCATGTTTCATGAACACATCTATACATATTTCCTTTTTTACATTTTCCTTGATTCATGCCTATTAAATATGGCACTTCATATACTTATAAAGTATGATGTCTATGAAATCACACCTCATTCTTATATTCTTATTCCTCTATGAATCTACTTTATTTAGGAATTGGAATCAATCCAATCGGATCATCCAAACTAAAGTTATGGCATTTTCATGCCAAACTAGTCGGTTTACCCGGATTACACTAGAACAGTTTGTATTACTAATTTTTCCGGGATCTTAACTTCATATTTGGCACTATCTCTTTGTACTCTTTTAAAGCTAAGGTGATAAGGGTTCTTTTCCAATTTGAATCACCCAATTCGGAGCACCGAAACTCAAGTTACGTCCGAAACAACCCGGACTACTCTATGTTCAAAGCTGGAACCAGAATTTGGCTTGCACATGGCCCCAATTTGAGCGAATTTTTAGGCCAATTAGGATCAGAATTTGACGATTCCTATTTCTTTAGGTTTGATTCGTCTTGAAGTCTATTTTAATTGGCCACTTGAATTACTCAAATCAGATAAGAAATGAGTAAGTTATGGCTAAAATACAAAAACTGGTCGAAACTGGGAAAGCAGAACATGGTGTACCGGTACACCACTATTCATGTACCGGTACACTTTTGCTTCTAGTGGGGTGTACTGGTACACTACTGTTCATGTACCGGTACACCTTCCGAAATTTGCCCAGAATGTGTATTTCTTCTTTTCTCCCTCTCTTTTTCCTATATTTCTTTTGATACCCAATTCAATCTCCATACTTCATATACACCTCAAAACCATTTCATATTCATTTTATAACCTCTTTTCTATTCAATTCCTCTTTCAATACTTATCTTTACTTCAAAAATCTACCATGAATTACTCTCAAAGAACTCTAATATGGGTTATGACCCATACACAAACCAAATACAAGGATTTAGGTTTGTTCAACTCCAACTCTTTACCTTGTAATTAATCAATGAATCCAACCTCAAAAGGGAGGATTCCATGTTTTCTTTACATTTGGGGTTTTACCCACCTTACCCCATTAATCTGCTAGGATGAAATCCTATCAAACCCTAGAAAGAAATCAATTACCAACAAGAAACTCATGTTGGGATGAACTTTTAGCAAACCCTAGGTTTGGGGCAAACCATTAACCAAACAAAACCAAGGATCCATACCAAAAATCCAAGTTCCATACTCAAGGTTAGTAGTTCCATAAAAATATCATAGAATCCATACCTTGGCTTGCTTGGCTCCCCTCCTCCTCTTCTTCTCTTCTTCTTCACTTCCTTCTTCTTCCTCTCACGCTTTTCTCCTTCCAAATGAGACCAATTCTGTCTTTAATCCATGTTTGTTAAGGCCATGTCTGCCAAGACATGAAACCCATTTTTGCTTTTTAAGTTTCCTTATTTGCCTTGTCCCAGTTCTTCCCTTTTTGCAATTCAACTATGCCATATTCTAATTTGACCCACTAATCTTTCCTCAAATTCCACAATTTCATATAATCTTATGCTTTTATGGCTTTTATGTCCCCAAGTGGTAAAAGACCACTTTACCCTTGTCTCTAGTATTCATTTCGGGTCTCTAATTTTTTTATTTCCGAAAATTCATATTTAGCTTATAATATACCCTAAACAAGTCCGAAAACTACTAGGGTATATTTCGGGGTGTCACACCCCCCCTCCCTCAACCAAGCTACTTCCAATGCCTTAGAATGTTGACCAGCCTGAATAGATCTTGGATCTACTCTTATTTCACACCTATTCTGTATTATAGGATGCAATGCTGAGAACTCGACCTCACCAAAGTCCGTGTAACGGGGATCCACCGATGACTCCCAACCAACTAAGGTTTAGGGCATCAAGTCAAAAGGATCATTCGACCACAAACTCTTCAGGCTTCACCCCGGACTCCGAATGATTTCGAATTTCCAGCACTTACAACTCGCTAAACTCTACCCATCCACCCATGTAGCAAGCACTAAGTCAGGCTCCCAACCAGTCGGGGTTTAGTGGCACCAGCTTTTAAAGGTTTTCATCGCTGACCCCTGACGTGCTCTGTTTCAAGGCAAAGTGTCGCGACTTTTCATTCTCTTTTTCTTTTTCTTTTTCTTTGGAAGACTTCATTGGTCTTCTTTTACGGGGAACCTAAACCTATTACAGGTGGTCACCAAAGCTAAGGCTGGTTTTGCAAAGTAAGGGGGGTATGCAGCTTCTCAACCTATTGATGAAAACGGACGTGCACTGTGTGTGATTAGCTAACGGTGGAAGAGAAAGGTTGACTATTAGGGGACTTCTACAGACCAACTACTCGTAAATGCATGGAATTAGTCTAGCAAACGTGGTATCATGTAGTGCTTTGACTTTTCAACTTATAAGAAAGGCAAGACCACAAAAAAACTGGGCTAAATGGTTGCAAAAAAGAAGAAAACTGGAGCTGTGTGATATATATGCCAGTGTATTTACAAAATTTTCAGCTTTTTCAGAAATGAACAAAAGCAAGCCACTAATCATACAAAATGGGCTTTGCTTAAACATGCAGTATAAACATGAAATCGCCAGTATAAAAATCATAAAGAAATGATACTAAAAGTAAGAAAATCACTTCCTTCACTAACTCTCCCCCACAAGAATGTCATTGTCCCGTAATGGGGTGTGGATTGGAAAGTTAGAGAAGGGAGTGGTACCTCCAGTAGAAGATGCAAGAAACGGTTTGAAGCAGGGAAGGGAAAATTCGCAGGATGAACAGTGTACCCTACGAAGGGTATTTGGAGGCAAAGAGTTGAATCTCCCAGCCCCACTGCAACTCAAGACACAGGACCAAAAATTGTAATTAAACTAACTCGTAAAAGAGTGAATTTGCAGGAGAAAAACAGCTAAACAGATAGACACGAAAAGGTCATTCGTGGAGCTAAAAACTAACTAAAAACAAGTTATGCAATCAAATTGTAACAAACCTAAATGGCTTCGAGATAATTTAAAGCCACCCCCAATTGTGTAGCCCGACGGCTGGGTCACTGAGGGTCAAGAAGGAGGAGCCCTTCACGCCCGCAGCGGGAGGTGTGCCGCAGCTGCCTCATGCTCGCCTCCTTCTTTGTTAGGCATTCGCTCTAGTGGCGAGGTGGAATGAGTGATGCGTGAGGGCAATCGATGCAAATTTGGTTTCTCACACCGCTCTTCATTGTTCTTCAACCATTCCTCCTACAATTTGTTAGCATTGTGCTTTCCTACCCTTGTGCCACTCATGCATTTCATCCGTCTTGCTCCTCATCCTTCCTGGCTAACTTGAGTCAAGGTTCAAAGAAAATGTCGAGCCCGGGCACATGTTGCCGAAGGTGAGATGCATGACTCCATTCCGGCAGTTGATTATGGCATTCGATGTGGCCAAAAATGGCCTCCCAATATGATGGGCACTTGATTAATGCCCTCTGCCACTGGCTCTGTGTCAAGAACCACGAAGTCCACCGTATAGTAGAACTTATCTACCTTTACCAAGACATCCTCAACTATCCCCTTTGGTATTTTCACTGATCGATCGGCTAAGGATAGGGTGATGTTGGTAAGCTTCAGCTCCCCCAAACCCAACTGCTTATACATTAAGTATGGCAATAGGTTGACACTGGCTCCCAAATCTAGTAGTGCCTTGTCTATGCAGGTCCCTCCAATGTTGACTGAGATGGTGGGGGATCTTGGATCTTTGTATTTCACCAAGGTTTTGCACTGGATGATGGAGCTGACTTGTTCAGTCAGGAAGGCCTTTTTTTCAATGCCTAACCCTTTCTTGACTGTGCACAGGTCCTTTAAAATTTTTTACAGGTGGGGACTTGTTTGATCATGTCAAGCGGAGGAATGCTTGACCTTCACCTGCCTTAGCACTCTAGGATGCCTCGCTTGCTCGATGCCTTCGTTGCTTCTTGAAGGTCGGGAAACGGAGGAGGCATGCTTTTCTTCATTGAATCTTCTTTAATAAATATGTGTTCTGGCTCCACTTCCTCTTCTTCTCTATTCTTTTCAACAGGTTTAAGCACTGGTTGATCAACCTGTTTGCCACTTCTCAAAGTGATAATGGCCTTAACTTCATCCATTTTTGGTGCAAGCTTACTGGAAGAACCTATCTCATGGATTCCTCTAGGATTAGGCAATGTCCGAGAAGGGAATCTTCCTTGCTCCGCACCTCGCCGATCGACACCAGGATGGATGACCGCAGGTTACTCAATTTTCGACATACGCCGCCTCCATCTATTCTTTTGTTCAAGGAGCCTTCCACATTTTCAATTTTCTGATTCAACTGAGCATTGATGGCTTTCTGCTCCTCTACAAAATTTCCCACCACCTTGCTCAAATTTAGGATGGCTTGCTCAACAGGAGAAGAGGTGGGTGGTCGCCGTCGCCGTCGAGGTGGACCCATGATGTTGCCTGCCGTTATGCTCCCGGGGAACATATGTCGGGTACGAGGCTCTGTGAGAGGCTCAGGTGGTTTCTCCAAATGGATTATATGTGTTTCCATATTGGGCATCAGCAGGTGGCCTATTTTGGCCAACAACATTTGCATGTTCTTGCATCAAATCCCTCACTGAGGGAGAAATTGGACAAACGCTCTCCGGGTGACCATCGGATTGGATGTATGAAGCATAGTCACCAGAGGACTTCTGGCCACGGTCTCTGACCTCATGTAGCTTTTTTTCTTCTAGTTCTTCCACCCTTCTAACCAGGGTGGATATCTTAGCCTTCAAATCCACATCCTCGGACAATGAGTACATGCCCCCTCCGAAAATCGAAGGGCCTGTGTCTCTGCTGGGCTTCTAAGGTTTAGCTCATCCCAAGCTTTAGAGGTCTCAGCAACATAGTTGAGGAAGTCCATGGCCTCATCCGGATTTTTGCTCAGGAAGTCCCCTCCACACATGGTTTCTAGCAGCTGCTTCATAGCAGGGGACATCCCATCATAAAAATGATTCACCAGCATCCACGTATCAAATCCATGGTATGGGCATGCACTGATGGTTTCCATGTATCTCTCCCAAAGATCAAAAGTTTTCACCGTTCGAGTCGCAAAGGTGTAAATTTGTCTCTCAAGTTATTGGACTTGTGTGCACCGAAGAATTTCTTCAAATTCCGCCTGACCTCCGCCCATTCCCGATGGGCTCCCAGCCTCAAAGTAATAAGCCATATTTTGGTTTTGTCCTTGAGGGTCAATGGGAAGGCCTTTAGCTTCAACAACTCCATGTCAATTGCACCCTCTTTAAAAGTTATGCACACTTCCTCAAACTCCCTGGTGTGGGTGTATGGATTCTCATTTTCCATACCATGAAAGGTTGGGAGCAGGGGCACCAGGTAGGGTCTCACAAATTTCTCACTAGGAATTATGCATGAGGGCACTCACCCGGGTGGGTGTATGCGATCCTCATGGATCGATAGGTATCGATTTATCGCACCCCATGTTGCTTTGTTGCTCCTCGTGTGGAGGCTCCATCCGACATTATGAAGACTAACTTTAATGCCCATGTTCCTAGGTTTCCCACCGTAGCTAGCTACCGGCAAAGATAGTGGTCTAGGTCAAACATCAGATGGGTTTTCTTCGTGAGAGAAGAAATGCGCTGATTGAAAATTGTATTTTCTTGATTTTCGTGCTTTGTTAAAACAATGTGGGTTGTTGGTTGCAAACTGAATATAACTTGAAATAAAATTGGGAAAAGAGAACTCCTTGAAGTCTCGGGCCACTGGTGTAGGATTCTAAGGCATTCAACATGTCCCTGGGTCTTTTTCCTCGTGTTGGGGATGATGACATATAGTCATTTCCTGAACCGGATCTTCATTTGGCATTAAAACCTAAACCCTAAAACTTTCCTTCTTGAAACATGGCATTTAATAAGCATAAATGTCCCTGAAAGTCAGAACATGTCTCATAAAACTACCCTACAAGAACTACGGAGACAATCAACCTGGATAAATGTGGGATCTAAAGATAAGCATCCACCGAACCAAAAAGCTTCTGCCAACACGTTGAAGGTAGGTCTAGAAGATTTTAACCTAAGGTAAGATGCAGGAATGTAAACACCCATAAATGAAACCAAGAGAATATGCAGTTTACCTCACAACCTTCACCCGGTGGCCCTCCTCTTCAAGGATGAAGAGGTTTTAGCCAAGCATGCCTTGATTCACATCATCAAGGCGTGCTCGATGGCGAAATGAAAGAAAATGTGGGAGAGAAGAGTGCTGGAAAACTGAACTAAAAAGTCTCTTTGAAAGAGCTGATTGATTTGTTATGTTTGACTGGAAGCTTATATAGTGCTCAAGAACAAAGGAACTTAAGCATAAACATATGAAGACATCAAAGCATCAAGGGTAAAATTGGAAAATATACAAAACGGGGTCGTTCTGGGCCAAAAATGGGAAGCAGAAGAAATTCGCGCATGTGTAAAATTTTCGCGCATGAGCGAATTTTCACATAGTGTGCAAAATTTCGCACCGTACACGAAATTGCTCTGCATTGCTTCCTCCCTACACTTGGTTTTTGCATTTCTATCTTTCCAATTTTGAAGTAGATCAACCCGAATCCTTTATGCATGGATTGATTGGACGAAATTGGTATCAAGTGCCTGCTAAAACTACAAAAATAGCCACATAATGTGATTAGTAATAAAAGGACCTTAATACGCGAATCAATTAGAATGATTAGTACACAAAAAGCACCCAAACCTATAATAAATAGGGTTCAAAATAACACTATTTGGGTACTAATCAATATCTCCTCTCGTAGTCGAATGAAATCATCTTGCACTCAACAACACATCACATTAGAATTTATAATTTTAGTAATGAAAGAATTAACTATTAATATAATAAAACATTAAATTTTAATTAAGATGCGAAGATTCAAAGCTTCGCTTTTCTCATTGACGAATGAGCCATCACCCTTTATGATCATAATAAACAACTCGTAGTACGTAGGTTTCTTTCCCAAACTTTGTTCTTGTGAATTCAAAACAAAAAATGTATATAATGTGATCACACAATTAAAATATTATTGTAAAAAAATTGCTTATCTTAAAAACCTAACCATGCATTTGGCATGTGAAGAATGTGTGATAGATCCTCCAATATGAGTGGCAGGTTCACCGACTTGCTATTTTAGTTTGTTTTGTCATGCTCTTTCTATGTACTCATGCTTATTGAATCCATCATTCCATGCGCTGTTTCTTCCAAAGAATCCTGACTATGCCACTTATTTTTGGATCCCACCGAAAATATTTCTATAAATTTGAAAAAATCAAATAGTTAGTACAAACTCATTTTATATTTTAAAAATTACAATATATTTGAAAGAAATGTTGCCTAAAAATCCTCAAAATACAAACCCTTAGTGTTCTGATGAATGTTCTTCCAAGTATACCCATCTTTGTGAAGTCACTGCTCGAAAGTCTTAGTGATCATCTATGAGCATTTTTCGTGAGGCAACAACCTATGATAAAAATTACTTTCTTTTTAATTTCAATGTTGAAAAGAGTTAATAATACCAAAAAAATAAAGAAATCATTTTCTTGGTAATGATATTAATCGTGATTAGATTGGGTAATTAAATGCAATTCACTTAAAATTCTACTGAAAATGACTTGAACATATATTTTTATCCAGACCTATATACACTGTGGACAAGTGTCTATGTTTGAACCTTCTTATGCTAGTTAAGTGATTAAAGTAATTAATGGGATAGCTCCAAATTTTATCAAGTCTAAGAAAAATTTCGAGGATGATGTGCTTTGACTATCGCATCTAAACAAAAACCAAAAAGAAAAAAATAAAGTAGACTCTTTGCCCAACCAGAAATGGAGCATGAGTGGGAAAGACAAGTTGGTCAAGCATAGAGCACATGGGCTGCAACTATTACCTTTATTCGTGTCTCAGTACTGAAGGACTAAGGGAGGGACCACCAGCCCACCAATAGGACTCCTCTTTTGTTCACATTTACCACTACTTACTTAGCTGACATTATTTAAATTCTCACCCCAATTAATTACCACCAACATGCACTTAAATAAGATAGTTAATTTTGCTAATCAAACGTTTAGTTAACTGCAGTTATAAGGCTAACTTAAGGTAATCGCGGATTTAGTGTGCTGGTCAATCTTGTTTTTTTAAATGCAATTTTATCAATAGCTAATGAAGCCACTTTTATTTAGGTTAATTTTATATATATATATATATATATATATATATATATATATATATATATATATATATATATATATATATATATATATATATATATATATAGCCAATAAAAAGAAAGGATTTATATCACACTATTAGTCTTTTTACTTTTTTGATTACTTAAAATTGTGAGTATTCTAGTGTATTGGTACATGGCAATCAATTAAATGTGATCAATTATGACTATCTTTCATTAAAGCACTTGAGTGGTAACTCAATTAAGTAGATCATGGATAGTAATGCTTATGTGATATTAATACAATACCTACTTATCAGTCTCCATATTAGAAGAAAATTAAGTTGATGAAAGCTTACTCTTTCCTGTCAAGCACTCCAACTTCTGTAGTCAATCTTACATCATTAGTGTCATTTCAACATTTATAGATTCAGCAATAGATGTTGATGTAGAGGCAATTTCAAATTGTTGTGGTGCTTGTGTTGACGAAGGAGGTGATGGTTGTATTGAAGGAAGTTGTGACCATATCGTGGGAGCCATGTCTTGGGTCTCTGGTACATGATTTATCTCATCAACATACTCTCTCCAAGCTCCCATCATATATACTCTACCTCCAAGTCACCCTCCTCTTCCTTTACCTCTACTCATCTGCACATATGATGGTTAGTAAACCAACCACCCAATAGGTTCATCAACAAGCATAAAGTGTTAATCTACAAGCATAAAGTCACTATTGTATCTTATATTGAAAGTGGCAATTATGCTACAGTAGAAAGGAAAAAAACAGGTCAATATCGGTGGATTATACAAGAGTTCATGCAAGAACAGTGAATGCATCTTCCTTTATTTAGTTTAAGGATCTGTACATGCATCTTAAGAAATAGACATAACACTCACACTTCCGGATAGCCTCATTTTTATCAAGAAGGAAGAAAAACAAAAAGCTGGGTCAGCTAAGATACAAAAATGTTAAGAAAATTTCCAAGCAATTGATACCGATAGGGTTAGATTTCAATATTATCTTAACTTAGTGTCCTTTTCATGCTCGTGGCCTTTCAAGGTTTTTTTTTTTTTTTGGAAACGGTCATGGTTTTATTCGGTGATTAGTGCCTAAAAAGTATTTGAACTCTATTTATTATAGGTTTTGCGTTTGTAATAACATGCTAATTAACCCACGGTACATTAAGGTCCCTACTATTTTAATGATCGTGATTTTGTGGCAAATTTTGCGCTTTTGCGAGCTAATTATGCCAAAATTGTTGATTCGATCCAAGTACTTAAGAATCTGAATTAAATCATAATATTGCAGTAGACAGACGTGGTAGATGAAATGCAGGCTCATCAGGTAGCTCGACACACGCCCCAACACTGCCTCCCGCTACCTGCTTCCTCGTCTACGCTACACTCAAGCTTTGCTTTTGCTTTTGGTTTTTTTTTCCTTTTGGTTTTTCCATTTTACCCACAGTAATAACCTTAGATTTTGGTTTTTGTAACTTCCCTTACAGCGAGCATCTATAAGTCTCGGTTTGTACAAATCAAGCAGAGACTTGAATTTGAATGCGATGACGGGGAGGCGGTTTCATGACTTCCTTTTCCTTTTCTTTCCTTTTCTTTTCCATTTTCTCGGCTGCCAAACACTCCTGCGAAGGACGACATAACTGAGAGGATGTTCGGCTGGGCCTCTCCTCCTTGAGAGGACGGCTGTTAGCTAAGTGTGGGAGGTAACTCACGAGTTCCCATTTTTAACCGCACGTATGGTTGTTTGTGTTCTGCTTCTCACTTGGGTTAAAATCTCTTAAGCATGCTTCTCTTTAATGTGTTTGGAAGCTTTTTTGGGTTGATGGATACTTTACGCTAGATCCCATTGAGGCTCGGTTAATTATCTCACTAGTTATGGAGTAAGGTAGGGTTTTAGAGACGTGTTTTCAGCACATTAGGGACATTTATGCCCATTTAAATGCTATGTTTCAAAGGAAAATCATAGGGTTTAGTTTTTAAAGCTAAATGAAGATCAGTTCTAGGAAGCCATTTATATGTCATCCTCCCGACTCGAGGAAAAAAAATACCGGGACGTGGTTGTAAAACCCTAAACCGAGTGGCCTAACACTTGAGGGTTCTATTTCTGGTTTTTTTCTTGTTTTTCGTTTTAGTCGGTGAACACCCAAAACCTGTTTTTACGAGTCTTAAAAATCAGGTGAATTCACCATTTTTGGCATCATGTGCCAGTCATTTGTGCAGAAGAAAACCCGTCTTGTGTTCGGCCTAGACATTTATCTTTGCGGTAAGCTTGACTACGGCAATAGGAGGAACTTAGGATATAAATTTTGTTGATTTCGGATCACCCTCTTGTGCGGGGAATCCGTGGCGCAGATGCTTAGAGGATGGTGCCACTAGTGCAGTGGTATTTGTGAAACACTTGTGATCCTCATCACAAGTACTAGTAAGTACTTTTATATTTTTCTGTCATTTTCTTCGATTATAAAAATAAAAATAAAAATTTACTACGCGGGACATTTTTTTGTGTTGTCTTTTGTGCCTTATTTCTCTTGCGGGTTGAATATTCGAATTAGGTTAAAGTCACGAAAACCATGATTCGATCTGAGGTCGAGTCGGAAGAGTGAGAAAATGGAACTTTGAAGAAACAATCTGATGGAGGGTAACCCTAGAGCTTTTATGACGTGAGGATTATGGACCTTCCATGGCGGTGGCAACAACTGTAGAGAGAAATTCAAACCACAGGTCACATGAGAGAGAATGAGACCCGATGGATGAGTGGCAGCATGGTGTTCCCTCGGCTTATGCGCCTCCTCCCACATCTAATATACCTCTTGGTCTCGACCTCGACCACCACCGGCCCGATCTCCCCGATTGGTAGTAATTCCTAGACCATACGAGGCGGTGGGTGATCTTGTGGTAGAGCAGAGTGATACTGATTAATTGAAAATCCATCTTGAGGAGGAATTCCATGGACGAAAGGTTAGATGGGAGTGAGAACAAATGATTTTGAGCATGAATGGAATGACCTGCGAGATTCCATTGAGAGACTGGTGATGCGGCAATGTCCGCTCTGGAGGTTATCGGGAGTGGCTTTCTATGGTAGAGGAGCGGAGTGCCTACGACCACGAAAGAAAACCCGGGTGGAAAAATTTGAATCCTCGGTTAGTGTTTGCTATGCGCCTATGGGAGAATAAGGAAAGCGACCTCCCCATTGTTGGCGAGGAGGGGCGAGTGAAGCAAGCGTTGGATGAGCCAGAAAGAGCTTATTTGAAACCATTTCCCGTAGGTGAACCCCACTTTGCCAACTTTGTCAAGCCACCAAAGCCCACTACCAATAGCTATCAGCGACCAAGTGTATGTCACGCACGCATCCCAATCAAACCTGAAAACCCCTGAAGCACCCTGCAAGGCCACCCCGTCAAGCACTTTAATTCTCGAAACCTCAACTAGTGGCGGCAGCAGGAGTTTTTATGCACCTCGAAAGAAGATGGCGATTTGCTCACATCGCATGGCACAGTGGTTGGTTCGGGTGCTGGTTCGGATTTGGAGCACACGAACCTAGCATTTACGAGCTCAGCGGTTCCGGTGACCTCGAGCTGAGAAGTGGTTTGGGGGGCTGCGGTCTCCCACGCCTGTTTTCATTTTTCTTAGCTTGTTTTATTTTATTGTATTTATTTGATTCGTTAAATTTTTTCTTCTTAGGTTTTATCTAATTTTTAGTTGTTTATGTTTTTGAACAATTTTACTTTTCTGCAATTTTTCTTAATTTTTCTTGCATTAATTTTTCGAGTTTTTGTCTGAATTTTGGAAACTGGATTGAAAATCAACAAGCGTGATTTTCGCAACAAAGCGAGAATTTCGCAATTCTAGCGAAATGCGAAAATTTCGCTATAGATGAAAAATTTCGCTAGCTAGCGGAAATTTGGCTAGCCTATGAAAATTTTGTGAGGCAATGAAATTGAAAAATTTGACAGGCAGGTGCATTTCGCTAGGCTAGCGAAGTACCGATGTCTTGAATGCCGCAGTCATTTCCTTTTTTTTTTTTTTTTTTTATATTTTTATTATATAAAAAAGCGTTTAATTTTAAGTATATATTATTTTTATTTTAAAAAAATTATTTTATTTTTATATATATTACTTTTATTTCAAAAAAATAAAAAATAAAAAAATAAAATAATTATTATTTTATATATATATATATATATATATATATATATATATATATATATATATATATATATATATATATATATATATATATATTAAAAAATTTCTTTAAATAAAAAACGTTTTTAATATAAAAAAATTTATTTTTATTTTATTTTAATTATTATTGACTTTTTATTTGAAAAATCAGGCAGTATTAGACATAAGCGAAATTTTTCGTATGAAATGCCTAATTTTTGCTAGCTGGGGCTAAATTTTCGCTACTAGCTAAAAATTCTTCGCTATTGGGTCCCACTTTCGCCTCCCAATTCGTTTTCGCTTCATAACTTTTTCGATCCGAACTCGTTTTAAGGTTTTGGTACCGCTGGAGCTTGTATGTAGAATCCAAATATGGCCAGAAAGAATATTTTCAGACATACGAAAGTGTAATTTTAAAATGCCTAACCGGGTCACTTTTTCTCTCTTTTTCTTCTCTTTAACTTGTTTGTTTGAAGCCCAAACTGAGTGGGAATAACGTGTCGTACGGGAAAGTCATGCTCACCTATTCAGCAATGATCACATCTCATCAAGGAGGTAACACTTCCTTCTCAATTTTCCAATCCGAGCCCCATTTACACCGAGATGCTCGTCGGGGAGAGTTAGCAAAGGAAGCGGGCTTTGTATTTATGTTTTGTTATTATTTGGTCTAAGCCTATTTTTGATGTTTAGTGGCTTGCTG
Organism: Tetrastigma voinierianum; assembly: GCA_016808115.1. Taxonomy (NCBI): domain Eukaryota; kingdom Viridiplantae; phylum Streptophyta; class Magnoliopsida; order Vitales; family Vitaceae; genus Tetrastigma; species Tetrastigma voinierianum. Next base: position 586,861 of record JAEQBH010001793.1, read on the forward strand.
GTCCTTCTTTCTATAAAGTCGTTATACTTACGTACCATTTTTCAAAATTGACCCGTTTTGCAAACTGGTACTTGTGTGTTTTGCTTCAACTGGTTTCAAAATTGAAACTTTGTCCAATTATATTGATGTTAGATTGGTTCCATGCATACTGGAGTGGATGATTCGTTAAATTCTTGTCGCTTCAACCTTTTTCTTCCACCTTAGCTAACCACACAATGCACACAGTTTCAATAATAGGTCGAAAACCGCACAACCTCATTTACTCTCAGATAACCTACTCCTAGTTTCCATTGGACCACCTTTAATAGGTTATGAATCTCCTATGGAAAAAGAAAAGAAGAAAAACGAGAAAAAGAAAAGAAAAGAAAAAGAAAAGAAAAAGAATAAAAATTGCAACACTTTGCCTTGAAACTCGAGCACGGTCCGAGGGGTATATGGCGAAGCCTTTGAAATCTGGGTGTCTCTAAACCTTCAATCGGGCTGGGAGTCACGTACTTAGTGTTCAAGTTATAATGGGTGGACGGGTGGAGTTTAGCAAGTTGTAGGTGCCGGAGTCTCAAATCATTCAAGTCTCCAGAAACCTCGTAGCTCAGGGTCGAAAGTATCCTTATGACTTGGTGCCCTAAGCCTCTTAATCGTCGGGAGTCATCGGTAGATCCCCTCGTTACATGGACTTTGGTGAGGTCGATTCTCAAGATTGCACTCTACAACGCAAAAAGAATTGTGGAATAAGAGGTGGTCCTGATCTACTTAGGTTGGTTAGCATGCTAGGTCGGGTTGTAGCTAGGTCGGGGGAGAGGCAACACAAATTTATCACAAGGAAATTAATCAAATAAAACACTTAGATTTTAAAGGAAGTTTCTCGGCTGAGTCACCGAAGCTCTTTGACACTCAATTCAGACATGGCATTCATTCTCTCATGATAGTTATTGACACATTTGATGATTTTTCCTTGGGGTTAGGCATTACCATTCACAACCTTTTGAACTCCGCAACCTTTTGTAACGTAATTTTATCGTTTTGTATGCTCTTTCTTTCTTTTCTTACATTGCTAAGGGACTAGCAATGAAGGTCAGTGTGATTAGCCCAAAAAGTTATTTTTGAAATTCTATTTATTATAGGTTTTGAGGCTTTTGTGTACTAATCATGCTAATTAACCCGATTTGCACATTAAGGTCCCTACTATTTTAATGATCGATTTTGTGGCAAATTTTGTGCTTTTATAGCTAATTATGCCAAAATTAGTGAGTCGATCTAAGCACAAAGAATTCAAGTCAAACTCAACATTGCAGATCAAAGATCATAAGGAAAGAAGAGCAAAATGTTAAGAAAACACCACCGCAGCCCCGCGAGTTAATCGTTCCCAGCCCCAACACCGTTCCTCCCGCTACCCATTCCCTCGCTTTCACGCTACACCCGTTTGCTTGCTTGGTTTTTTTCCATTTTACCCTCAATAACCTTCCGATTTTGGTGTTTTGTAACTTCCCACCAGCATCTATATAAGTCTCGCTTGTACAAGTCAACGCATTCTGAATTTCTGATATAGCGCAGCGGCGCTCCTGCACTCTTCCTTTTCCTTTTCTTTCCTTTCCATTTTTCCGCCGCCAAACACTCCTATGAGGATGACAACTCGCAGGATGTTCTAGCCAGACCTCTCCTCCCGAAGAGGACGGCCGTTGGCTAGGTGTGGAGGTAACTCACTGCCTCCGTTGCTTTTAACGCACGTATTTATGGTTGCTCAGGTTCCCGCTTCTCACTTAGTTAAAATCTCTACATGCTCTCTTTAATGTATTTGGCGTTTTTTCGGGGTTCAATGGATACTTCTACTAGATCAACAGGCTCGCTTAGTTGCCTCTCGTTAGTTATCAGGAGTAGGGTTTTAGAGACGGTTTTCACCGTTGTGACATTTATGCCCATTTAAATGCTAGTGTTTCAAAAGGAAAATCATAGGGTTTAGCTTTTTAAAGCTAAATGAAGATCCTGCTCGGGAAATGACTATATGTCACCCTCCAACTCGAGGAAAATACCGGGACATGGTTACCTTAAACCCCTAAACCAATGGCCTAACACTTCAAGGGTTCTATTTTACGCTTTTTCTTGTTTTCGCGCAATGCTGAACACCCAAAACCCCCCTGTTTTTACCAAGCCTTAAAAATACAAATTGAATTCACCATTTTTGGCCTTTACTGTAAGTCATTTGTACTAAGAAAACTCATCCCTGTGTTCGACCCTAGACCGCTATATCGCAAGATACTCGACTACGTAAAGGAGGAACTTAGGATATAAATTTTGTTGATTCCGGATCACCCTACTGTGGCACGAATCAATTTGTCTAAACACTTTGTTGAGAAGATTGTTAAGCCAATATCATTACTTAAACTAATGAAACCTGTTTTCAATAACACTAACCAAACATTCCCTAACAAAAACATGAAACCTATTCAAAAACTGGTTTTTATTATGAAAAAACGATAACAGGGGAGAATAAGAAAAAGTTTGGTTCCTTTTTGTTTTGTTCTTAAAAACATGAAACATGTTTCCAATAATACTAACCAAACATTCAACTCATCGCAGAATTTAATGGTGGATCATATCGATATTCTCTTTGGTTTCTTTTATTTTCATCATTTCTTCTAAAATTGAAAAAATATTATCTCTGGAACTTCAATGCATGAACCTACCAATAGGAAACACGACAACACTTAAAAACAAACACCCTATCAATTTTACTACATAAATCTTCAACCAAACAGAACCTCTATTCTAAGGTTTCGTCCCATCGTCCTTAAAGATGAAGTCGATACGAGCTTTGTGAGCTACCCATTTACAGCATCAAACAAAGAAATGAAATCATTATAAGATTAAGATTTGTGTTGCACAAACAAAAAAAGGAAAAAAAAAGAAAGATTAAACGAGAAAAAATAATTTGAAGCAAAAGTGATGATTTTTTTTTACCTAGAAAACGATTATGAGGAAAACAAATATAGAGGAAGAGGATCATTAGATCAAATGAAGGAGAAGATGAAAATGCTTGAGGATCATCGCTCTGGGGGAGGTGGTCCATTGAGGCCTATCAGGGTTCAAAATTTTCGCTATCGCCTGGCCGCTACCGCCGCTTGTCGCCTCATCGCCGCCACCCACCAATCCGCCTTACCCGTATCGCCACACCACACCAGAGATAGTCTCCTAGAGTCATACCTTCCCTTTGTCTCTCCTCTTCCTCTTCCCCCCATTTCTTTCTTTATTTTTCATTTTTTGGCCAACATCGGTGAATGCAGAACAAGGTTCCTTTCGCAACTCATTCAAAACGATATCAAGCTTTCCTCTATAGACAAAAACAATGTCGTTTTTTTTTTAAATACAACTCAAAACGACATCGTTTAGGGTTGCTAGAGTCCAAAACGACGTCGTTTTGGATAAATTGTCACTTACCCAAACGACGTCATTTTGGATAAGTGACAACTAATTCAAAATGAAGCCACTTTGGACTCTCGCAGCCCAAAATGACGTCGTTTTGGTATATATGTAGAATTTAAAAAAAAAAAAACTTTTGATGGCTAAAATGACGTCGTAGAGCCTCAACAGGTCGACCGATTGTCGTAGACCAGGGAAACGGTCGACCAATTGGATGCAGTAGTTCATCCAACTTAGTTGAACCGGAATCACGACCAATGGTGTATGCCCGGAAACGGCCGACCGATTGTTGACCTATCGATGCAAAGAGCTTCAATCCATTTTTTTATTTACCTAAACGACGACCCATCATCGAAACGACAACGTTACTGAAACGCCTGACCGTTTGTCAAACCAGAAGTTTGGTTCCCCCAATGATCGAATTTCAACGACTAGTATACCAATTGGCAACTCAAATGCTATCGAGTTTCCACTCTATAAATAGAGTGTGGGGGATCACTAAGGACATTTTTTATATGAGACTTATTGCGTTTATTCTCTCAATCATATGGCTTTCACAATCAATTCTCTAATTGAGACTGCATTCATCTAATTTGCATACTCTAGAGTGCACTTTGTATTCATCAAGCATGAGTTGTATTAGATCTATATTGAGAGCTTGAGAGAGGTTCTTTGTACTTATGCTAGAGCTCAAGTGTGTATATAACTTTGAAGGATTCAGAAGAGCCCATAGGAGCCATAATCCAAAAGAAGAAGCTCGAAGGGGAGTTTGTTAGCCAGTGGAACCCCCCACCAGTGTTGATGATGGCTGATAAAAAACATCAAACCACTATAAATCCAAGTTTTGTTTTCTCTATCCTCATCTTTTTATTTATTTTTACTGCATTAAATTGAAGATTTATTATTATTGTGCAAGTTTTTTGAAACCAATTCCTACCCGCACCCTCCCCTCCCCACCTCCCCCTTCCTCTGGTTAGGTTGCTAAGTCCTAGTGAACTTTAGGACTAAATTACAAGTATATTTAAAATATAGGAACCATCATTAGTTTTTGAAATAAATAAATTTATTCATTTGTTTTTCAAACCCTAAAGGCCTAATTTATAATTCTTACTTCGATATCAAGTTTAGAATTTATAATTTTAAGAGTAGATTCCACTTGAAACTATTTTTAGCATTCATGAGAAAGGTGTGTCATGTTGCTTCTACCAATTCCTCTCTCATTATTCTTTTTACAACAATAGGATTTTTGATTCTATTCAAAAGAATAAAGAGTCTTTATTTTTAATTTAGCTTATTTCTAAAACACATTTGTTTTGTCAAAAATTAGTTACAATTCACTAATTAATTATTTAACTACCTCCATTGTTATTTCTAATTATGTCTAATATATGTCCCTTTTGTGACGCCCCAAATCCGAGGGTCTTTTTTTTTTTAACAGAATTCCCCTATCGCACGCACATCCTTATCGTGTACATGCCCAGACCTTGTTGTGCGTGTGCCTGCAGCACTATCATCGCATCTACCAGCTCTGTCGCCACATGACCGCCTTGTCGTGGTAGCGCACCCAAAGCATTCGTCGCCGCTACCGGCCGTGAGCGCATCCCATTCAGACGCGCATGCCTATCGCATGCCCATTTATCGCGGTGACGTAAACGTCGGCCATGCACGCTAGAGAGCTTCCTCATCATGGCCGCCTTGTCACGACCTGCAATCCTCTATCGCAACATAAATTTTCCATATTCCGCCAACTCGCCAATGGCATAAAAATGCTCTACTCCGACATAATCTCTCCTTACCATAACTCGCCGCTGGCAAAATATTTGGTCGCAACAGAAATCCTCCTCCACCCACTGAATAACCATGTCACAAATCCTGTACTCTCTTCGTCAGAACACAAAACCTCCTCATTCGCTACATTTTCCACGTGGACACAAAACCCTACCCAAGGCCAAACTTATCGCAACACTTAAATACTTTGTCAACAGGGAAATTTCGCTCGACCAAACTCCTCGCCACGACCAGCATCGTGGTCACTACGCGCCTTTGGTCTTAGCCACACTATGCCGCGACATAGAATACCCTATTGCGACACAACTCCGTGAAATCCTGTCATGACACTATAACTCTCTGTCACGACACGAAATCTCTTGGCCTTGACCAAGCTCCTGTTGCAACCTCGACATCTTGTCATGACCGTCTCGGCCATGACAAGGGAACTTCTATCGTGACATTGTCACGATAGAGAACAAAACACTGTCGCGACATAGGGGGGGCCCTTGTCACAACAGAAACCGTAATAAAACAACTCACACGATGAAAAACCCCTCAAGGTGAACCGGAAACACCCACTAGACCAAACTCGTCACAACATAGACCGTAAAACTCAAGGCGGCACCCAAACTCACTAACATGCAGTAGCCTTTTCTAGGTATTTTCTGCATTTCCAACCCTTTTTCAAAACACCATAAGTTCACATTCCAGTAACATTTTCATTACAAAACTACCAGAAACCTAGGAAAACTTTGCTAAATTGTATAAATCATACAAAAATGAGTTTTTTACAACTCTTTCTCATTACATACATAGAAACTAAATAAACTATCCAGAATTTAACAGAAACTGGATAACTGTCCAGATTGTACAAAATACATGAATAAGCCATAATTTGGCCTTTTTCACAACTAGGATCTTGGATATGTTTCATCTCCCAAAGGTACCTCCACCACCCGGTAACAAAGCTCTAATGATCTGGGTGAGCAATGCCCGTGAGGTTTCCCCAAGGCTACTTCCCACCTAAGTGCACATGCAATGCAGCAAACACACACACACATTCAAGTAAAAATATGCAATATTCCTACTAATGTCTACAAGCCAAGCCCCATGTCTCGACCTCTAACCTCTCACATGCATTCCATGGCGAAAATTGTTTTCAAAACAAAATTTTTGTTTTTTAAAACTCATTGGTCAATCTCCGATATAATTTATTGGACATACTCCGATAAATCCGCTTTGTTTCAAATCCATGTTATGCACTCACACCTAATACTATGAGGTGTCCCCGTGCATATGAAATTCCGAATGTCATTTCATGTCAATTCATGTTACATGCATGATGAGTACTATGTCATTAATAAATCATGGATACTCATATTTACTGGCATATAATCCACATCCATCAAGCAATCTTTCAAAACCCTAAAAAATTCAAATTTCTTTAAAAAGGTAAACGGTAATTTTGGTTTGAAAATCGGAAATTTTTAGATCTCTTATGAAAACGGATCTTCACCGTCAATTCGCTCATGAAATCTAGTTACTCTGTCACTGGCTCACCCCATTTAATTTCACGCTTTCAAGGCACCGAAAGCCTACACACATGACATGATCTTGTGGATGCCACATAAAACTTGGGAGTGACATGGCATGAGCCATGTGGTGCACTTGAAATAAATGGCTCATTGAGCCATGTTAAATGATTTAATATAGGAAAGAAAAATAAAGCAAGAAATAAGGAAATCAGTGAGGAAGACAAGTGGTATGAGGTGCTAAAGTTTCCCCACTTTGATCAATCCCATAAGAAGGAAATCAAAATAGATAAGGAAGGTGAGAAAAGATCAATATCAAACAGTCACAAAGATGTCACTGTTCAAACATAATGCAGAGGTTACTATAATGTTCAAAAGTATAATGAGAAGGCCAGGGAGAGAAAGAAGAGGAAAACAGATAGAGAGAGAGAGAGAGAGGAGAGAGAGATGAGAGAAAAAAATTTCAAGGCTTCCGATTTGGCCTGACTGAATGCCTGTTAAAGTTGATCCACAAACGAGGGCTACGCCAGTACCAAAATTCAGAGTTTTCAAGCCTGAAGAGGTAGGGAATTTTCCTACTTGGACTTTTTTTAGCCTAAAAGTCATGTAATGGCATAGGTTGTCTTCTGGGCCTTGATAACCCATGTGATTTGGTTCCAAGATTTTGGGACTGAATATTGGAAATTTTTGGGATCGTTTCGTGCAATCCTGACCAAGTGGAATTGCCAGGGATCCCGACCAGGTCTCGGTTTGTTGTAATGTTTTGATGTCACAATGATTTAAGGCCGAATGGAAAACATGGCATGGAAGGGACCAAGAGGTGCCCTGCTTTATGGTGTCCATATCAATACTTTGTGTGTTATTGTCAGAAAATAAATAACATGTTGTTTGCGTAAAAAATCATGTTAATGTGTGTCATAAGTGATTTATTAACATGGAAATTGTGATGAATGGAAATTATAAGTGTAGGAAATATAGTTATCGAATTTATAACTGTTGCATAGTTTTATCAGGTATGTAGCATGACATTGCATGAAATGGCATGATTACATTCAATATGCACCCACACATTGCATCGAGCTCAAAAGGGTGCATGGAATGTTATTCTCCATTCGTAAATGTGGTGAGCTCGAAATGGGATGACGCCCTAAAATCGAGAGGTATAGACTCATGGTTGTTTATAACAATTATAATAAATCACATGTGTTTCGGGTGAAGTAAGATGGGGCAATCCTCGTGAAAGACCAAAATTTTATTCTTAGTCGACATACGGTCCGGCCATGAAAGCTCGCGAGGTGTCGGTTACGTATGGCTTCACTGGTGAGACCAAATTTCGCTACCCAAATAAACACACGGGATTTGATAAATTTCAAATGAATATTGGAGAGTTGTCCAATAGTTGAAGTCATCAGTGAAACACCAATGATCGGGTTTTCACACTTGCATCGTGCGAGGAGCCTGGTCAGACTCGTGCCGTGGGCATGAGGAGTTTCATCTCATGCATGCATTACATAATATTCCATATAGGATCAGATTATTTATATGGAATGTGATTGATCGTTTAATGCTTCATATTGCATGTGCATTTTAGCGGGAGAGCTCTTGTAGGAAAATCTTTCTACTCGGGGCTTGTTTCAATTTATCAGGGGAAATATTTTTCAAGTATCGATATACAATCGGGAGCCAAACTAGTCCAGAGTTTTGTTGTGAAAAAGGTCGGATTGTGGCCTATTCATATATTTTTTAATACTCGGATTGAATATCCATTTGGATATATAGCAATAAGTTTTAAAATAGAAACTTAGTTTGGGGATTTGTTCAAGAAGTAGTGTTAACATTTCTGACCTTTTACCGTCAGATAAATTTTATAGAGGCAGGGATTGAAGGAAATGCATGAAATTGAAAAGGCGTGAGAAAAACAAAACAATGAGCTACCGCTTCATTTCAGCTTCTTCTGTCAGGACATAATCGGCTCCAGCGACTGCATCAGAAAAAAATTTCAAAATTTCGATCCCCCGACTGGGTGCATACTGTATCGAGCTTAGGTATACAAATACCTAGGACTCGATGGGCATGGGTTTAGATCATGCATCAATGTGCATTTTGATGAAATAACATGTGTGATATGTTGCAAAATATTGTGATATGTATTGTATAAAGCATATACTTGGTACATTGTATATGGGAATTGTTTGTGATGTATACTAGTGGTGGCACATGCACTATTGATTGAATAAAAAGAAAGAAACCTCAAATTGCTATGATTTATGCAGATGGAAAGTCGAGGTAGAGGACGTAGAGGTCAGCTCCACCCAGATAATAAATAAACCATCACCTATGTTTGATCCATGTGCCTTATGTGAGGCCATAGCGCCGCGCTTCCATCATCGCGGTAGCGAAATGATGATGGTTGCTACCATCATGCACTTAATTAGTGCAACGCGTCAAGGAGGACGAGTAACCCCAAGGGTTTAAGGCACATCATCCTTCGACATGGGAGTGAGGGACTGGCGGTCGTGACAACCTTGACCATTGAAAGATAGCGACGCACACACGGCTAATTTCGGCGCAGCGGGCGCCAGTGCTAGTTCTGTAGTACGCTGAAAAGACTTCTGGCTTCGCACGGATTTCAGTGACTCCAGGCTGTACCACGTGACCATGCCAAGTCGGGGTTTCGCTGCATGGGCAAGATGACATTTTACCATTGCCATCAGCCTAGGCATATGAGAAGGATTCTACGAGGCAGGATCTCGTGACCATGGACATGCGCGACGAGTTTGTCTCTCACCCCAAAGATGGACTAGGGAACCGATAAGACCAGGTGCTGCACAAGACCCGCACTCGTAGATGGGCCATTTGGGCCAGGCATACGGGTCGGGTCGAGCCAAGACTGTGTCGATACTCGCTGACCAAGGGACATGTTTACGCTGTGGTATCATAGACTCCGTGAGCTTCTGCGTGACACCTGATATATTGGTATGTTTCAGCCTACACTTCGATACAGAGTGTTGTTTAAATTTGGGTGGATCATATTCTTTTGTTGTTGCATCTAATGTGGATGTTTTAGGCTTAAAGGTGGAGACTCGATGAGCCGTTACATGAGTTCTCTCCTGTGGACTAGGTGAGGATCGATCAACATGCCGAGATCAGGAGTTAGAGATCTCAGGACTGCCTTCAAGGACCTTCAGCGATGGACATATCTGATTTTGATGTCATTCTGGTATGGATTGGTTGACTAAGACACCTAATGCCACTGACTGCGGATAGTAGGAGGATTTACCGCCTACACCGACCATATCCATGTGACTTTTTCGCAGGGCTTAAGCATGATGCTTTTACCCCAGACCGCGCACGACCTAAAGCGGAGTGGACAAGCCGAGGGGAGACAAGATTTGAGCTCAATTTAGTGGGTTTAAGTAGTATGAGGATGTCTTTTCTCTCGATGAGCTACCGATTACCTCCACACAGGATGTGGGACTTTGTCATTGAGTTCAATTCTCGGTACGCCGCCCATTTCTATGAATCCTCATAGGATGGCACCAAATGAAGCTGCAAACTCGCTGTCCAACTACGAAATTGTTGCAGACAAGGATTATTAGACCGATCAACTCTAAGACAAATGTTATGATTACTCGCATGGGCATTTCTGCTCATAAAGGATGCCCTTCTGTTGACGACGCGCCATCCATTCATGGATCTCATGCATAGGGTATTCCAACCCTATTTGGATCAGTTCATTGTGGTATTTGTTGACGACATTTTGATCTACTCTTAGTATGAGGAGGAGCATGAGGATCATTTGAGGATTGTTCTTCAGGCACTCAGGGACCAGTAGTTGTATGCCAAGTTCAGTAAGTACAAGTTTTAGCTTACTGAGGTGAAATTCTTGGGACACTTCGTGTCGGCTTTAGGTGTGTGAATAGACCCTAAGAAGGTTAAGGCTGTTATGAGTTGGGAGAGGCTAAAGTCAATCTTCGAGATACGCTTTCTTGGACCCGTGGCATTATACGCTCTTTCAAGGATTTCCCGCTTAGTAGCAATCTATGACTGATTAACCCGGGAAGGGGGTTAAGTTCGAAGGATGACTCAAGGAGAAGGCATTCCAAGAGTTGAAAATGATAGCTTACTTTAGCTCCGCACTATAGTCACAAACAGTGATGTGAGGTAATACTGCACAGATGCCTCTGTGGACGGATCGTGATTTTGTCTTGATGTAGTCCGAGAGGGTCAGGCTATGGTTCAAACAACTAAAGAATCATGAGCAAAATTACCCTACACATGATCTGGAGTTGGCAGCCATAGTCTTTGCCTTAAAGATTTAGTGCCACTATCTGTATGGTGAGCAGTTTGAGGTATTTTCAGACCACAAGAGTCTGAGGTATAACTTCACACAACAAGACCTCAACATGAGGCAACGCAGATGGATGGAGTATTTGGAGGATTATAACTTCGCTTTGCATTATCATCCTGGTAAGGAAAATGTATTGACTGATGCGCTTAGTTGGTAGTCACGGGGAGTACTGGCTAGTGTAGCTACCCGGGAGTGGCAGATGCTCGAGACTAGGGGAGAGTTTAGGCTGGCAAGATGCTGGATCGTGCCTGTGTGGAGCGCTTAGGTTTGGTATACGCCCATCCCTACCGGGTGGTGATATTTGAGTCCTGTGATACATTACGTAGGATATCATCCATCTGGGACCGTAGCACCGCAGTACGGTGACGTAAAGTTGGGTCATCCAACATGGTGTTCCTGTGATAGGGGACTGGTTATGGTTCCTCGCCTAACCGATTTGAGAGGAGATCCTCAGGAGTTCCACTACTCTCATTTTAAGGCGCATCCGTGGACGTGGAAGATGTACCAGATCTTTGTCGCCAAGATATCGAGCGGATGAAGCGACACTTTAGAGATTTTGTTCGACTCGCGTTCTCCTCGGGTTTACGTAAAGGCCGAAAGCATCGGTTAACAGGTTATCAGCCATTAGAGGTAGTTTAGTGGAAGTGGGAGCATGTCACGATGGATTTTGTGACCCACTTGTCATGGACACAACGGAGGCATGATGTCGCATGGTTATGCGGATCGGTTCACTGTTCACACTTTCTAGCGTTACGTATGGCCTTCACATTGGAGGAATTTTTGGTCGGGTGTATATTCGAGACGCATGGTTACATGGAGGCCAACATCGTATCTTTATTGGCGACCCTGTAAGTTAATGGCACACTGGAAGAGTTTCAGCGTTGGCAGGACACAAAATGGACGATGAGTACGGCTAAGCTCATCCACGCATTGCATGGTCAGTTGAGAGGATCACACAGTTATAGATGACATGTCATGAGCATACGTCCTGGATCTTAAGGGTAGTTGGGAGAAGCACTTACCTTAGTGGAATTCGCCTACAACAACAGTTATTAGGCTAGTATTCAGATGGCACCATATGAGGCCTTATATAGGAGGCCATGTCGATCCCCGATTTGTTGGATTGCAGTGAGAGCACTCCATCACCGGGTCCGTGACTGACCAAGACACCTCCGAGAAGGTGGATTTGATCTAAGAGTCTTCACTGGGATTAAAAGCTGATTGTAAGAGCCACGCCGACGCACTCACGCCAACCTCCTCGAGTTCAAGGTGGGTGATCACGTCTTCTTGAAGGTGATGCCTAAGAGAGGAATGGTCAGATTCGACAAACGAGGGAAGCTAGCACCAAGGTATATCGAGCCCTTCGAGATACTCAAAAGGGTGAGCACAGTTGCTTATCGGTTAGCACTACCAATCGTAGTTTATCAGTCCATGAGGTGCCTCAAGATTCCACGCCTCCGGTATATACCCATATCCAACCCATGTAGTGGATTCGGGGATAGATTAATTGGGTTGAGCATCGACGAGACCTTCAAGGAGGGACCAGTGCATATCTTGGATAGCCGAGATCAGGTTTTGCAACGCAAGACCGTGCTACTAGTGAAAGTATTATGGCAAACCAAGGAGTGGAGGAGGCAACTTGGGAACATAGGGACATGATGCGGACCACCTATCCTTTTTTATTTGAGGACGAAGGTGCGTGATCTAAGATTTGGCACTAGAAGAATTACTGCATATGCATGTGTTTATGTGTGTTATGGAAATTAAATTTCGGGACTAAATTTGCCGGCAAGAATGAAACCCGAAAATATTCAACTTTTCGAAAAACAGAAATCAGAATTTGCTTGAAAATCGAAAAATTTTTAGGATCTCGTGTCAGTCGGCTGAATTCGCCTTCGCAACGGAATACTCCATCGACTCCCATCAAATTTCGACACCACCCTTACACTTCCAAGGCACCGGCTAGCAGCCACACACGGTAATGATTCGCGGATGCCACATGTCCTGAGTACACATGGCACAGCCATGTGGTGCACTGAATAATTTACCACACGTCTACAAAGTCAATGATAATAAAGGAAAGAAAATAAGGAAATTGTGTGAAGAAGACAAGTGGCATATGAGGAAAGTGGGGGGAAATTTCCCCCACTTTGATCAATCCGGATAAGAAGGAAATCAAAAGAGATAAGGAAGGAGGAGAAAAGAGAAAAAGAAAGAGATGAGAAAATGAGAAAAAATAAAGAGAAAAAAAACCAAATGAAAAGGAAAGAGGATGGGGAGAAAATAAAGAGAGAGGAATGTGTTGGATAAGGTGAAGGGAGAAGCAAACGGGGAGAAAAAGAAGAGGAATTAATATATATATATATATATATATATATATATATATATATATATATATATATGCAGAGAGAGAGAGAGAGAGAGAGAGAGAGAGAGAGAGAGAGGAGAGAAAAAAAGAGATTTTTCTAAGCCCGAAGGCCTGATCTCGACGGCCCGAGAGTTAAAGCTGATCAACGCAACGAGGGCTACACGTGCATTTCAAAATCCAGTTTCATCAAACCTATGCATGAATTTTCCCACTTGACTATTTTTAGCCTAAAAGCCATGTAATGGCATAGGTCGGTTTTCTGTAATGCGATAAAATACAGATTTGGTTCCAAGACTTTAGGACTAAATATTGGAAATTCTTTTGGGATCTGGTTTCGTACCCCGACTGTAATTATTGTGATCCCTGACCGAGGTTACCGGCTTGTTGTATGTTTTGATGTCACAATGATTTAGCATTGAATGGAAAAAAAATGGCAGTGAAGCGACCAAGAGGTGCCCTGTTTTATATAGGTCTCGAGGATTTGAAGATTTTAAGTGTTATTGTTAAAAATAAATAACACAAGTTGTTGTGTGTAAAAATCTATGTTAGTGTAAAGCCAGATAATGTATTAACATGGAAATTATGATTAATGGAAATTATATGTATCGTAAATATAATTATCCGTAATTTATAAACGCGGTAATGTAGCTTTATTGTGTATGTAGTGATGACATAGCATGAAATGGTATGATTGCATTTCATATGTACTCCGCCATATCGCTACCGAATGGGTGGGTGCATGATATCATATTCACCATTCTCGTGAATGTGTGGTGAGCTCGAAATGGGACGATCGTCCAAAATTGGGACTCACTACAGTATAACAATAATAATAATAACCACGTGTTTGGGTGATGTAAGATGGGGCAAATCCCTCCCCCCCCCCCCGTGAAAGACTAAAAATTTTATTCTCGGTCGCACATATGGGATCCAAATGATGAAAGTTCGCAAAGTGTCTGACTACAGGTGTAGCCCTCGCTTATGAGACCCCGGAATTTCGCTACCCAAATAAACACACGTGATTTGAAAAAATTAAAAATAATATTGGAGAGTTGTCCAATAGTTTAAGTCATTGGGTGAAACACCACCATCGGTTTTCACACTTGGCGCTTGCAGTGAGGAGTCTGGTCGGGGACTCCTGGGCCAGGGCATGAGGATCTCCATCTCATGCATGACACATAATATTCCATATGATTGCATTTATTTATATGGAATGTGATTGAACGTTTTCATGTTTATACGATGTGCATTTTAGGTGGGGAGTAACCCTTGTAGGAAAATTTTCTACTAGGCATTGCTCTTCACCTGCTGTGGGGAAATATTTTTCGTGTAATCGAGGTACACGGTCAAATCGGTCCAGAGTTTTGTTGTGAAAAAGGCTAGATTGTGGCCTATTCATATATATTTTGTAATATTCTGGATTAAATATCCAGTTCTGATATATGTAAATATTAAGTTTTGTAAAAGAAACTTAGTTTTGGGATTGTTCCAGTGTTATGTTAACATTTCCCGGACCTTTTACTGTCTGTATAAATTTTATAGAGGCAGTAGGATTGAAGGAAATGCATGAAAAAAATGGAAAAGGGCAGAGAAGAACAAAAACAATGGGCTACTGCCCATTTCGGCTTCTCTATCACGACATACTAGTCCAATGACCAGAATAGGGAAAAAAATTTCAAAATTTTGACCCCCGAGATTTGGGGTGTCACATAATCCATGTTAATACATCAAATAAGCATATATCAACATGATTTTTCACACAACTAGCATGTTATTCATTTTTTTCAGCAACAGCACACAAAAAAGCACACGAGTCCAATAACAGTTTGAAAATTCAGTCTCGAACAACTCGAAAACAGTCCCAAAAATTCCAACGTTCAGTTCCAAAATTTTGGGACTGAACTGCACGGCCACTCACGGCCCTAAAAACCTCATACCATTAAATGGCTCTTAGACCAAGAATAACCAAAGTAGGAGAGAAACCCCTACCTCGGAGTTTGACGAAAACCCCGAATTCTTGCCTCTTGCTCCGACGAAAACCGACGGCCCGATCTCCGTAAATCTTAGAGAGAAGGTGGAGCTTCTCACTCCTCTTTTCTTCTTCTTTCTTTTCTTTTTTCTCTTTTTCTTTATTTTTCTTTCCCTCATTTTCCCTTCTCTCTCACCGAATTGTTCCAACTTGATTCAAGTAGAATGTTTCCTCCCACCTTCTTCTTGCCACATATCTCCTTCTCATTTACTTTCTTTCTTTATCTTATCCAAAACTTAGATTTCCTTTCTCTAGGGGTATGACACGTGGCCTCCACGGGCCACCCCTTAGACTTCCCCTTTTGTTTTGACTTTTTATCTCAATTTGACACATGTCTTAATGTGAGTCATGGATCTTTTCCTTTTTACTATTCATGTGCCATGTGTCACATGGATACATGCATTAAGTGGCAATTTGCCACACCACATGGCTCTCATGCCATGTGCACCCCTCACAAGCTGCCATGTGGTAGCTACATGGTCATGCTATGTGGCACCACTCCTTGTGTCACCCGACGCCCAATACCTCGAAAAACGCAAAATTTCGACTATCTCGGAATTCGACAAAATTCGATTGGTTAACTAGATTTCGCGAGACAATTCCAACGGTGAAGTCCGTTTTGTCATCCAAGATCTAGAAAAATTTCAGGTTTTCAACCCATACTATTGCAACAATTAACGTTTGTCTTTTCGTAAAATTGAATTTTTCCTGGTTTTACATTTCTGAAGGTTCTTTTTTCT
Source organism: Tetrastigma voinierianum (assembly GCA_016808115.1). Classification (NCBI taxonomy): domain Eukaryota; kingdom Viridiplantae; phylum Streptophyta; class Magnoliopsida; order Vitales; family Vitaceae; genus Tetrastigma; species Tetrastigma voinierianum. The sequence goes on from JAEQBH010001793.1 coordinate 603,065, forward strand.
CTATTTTATTTTTCTGAAAAAAAAAAGTTCATATTTCAGTAACTTAATTAATTAGTCATTTTTATTTCAAAAACTAATTATTCAATTCTTTTTATTCATTTTATTTTTTTCCCAAGCATTTTTTTATATTAAAATAATATATATATATATATATATATATATATATATATATATATATATATATATATATATATATAAAGATTGATGGGAAAATTTGACATCGATCTTTTAAAAATGAAACAAATTTTAAATTAATCATAGTCAACAATAGTAGACAAAAACTTGATTATTGATTTTAATTAAGAAATCTAATTAATCATTTTTTAAAACTAAAAGGACTAATTTATAATTTATTTACAAGATATTTGCAAGAGATTTTTCCTGGATATGATATGGGAAGTAAATTTTGGACCCTTTTATAATTTATTGTTATTGGGAATGTTTTTGACCGGCTAACTAGTATATGTTGTGATTCAAGACTTCTATTTAAAAACAAATTATTTAGTTCTTTTTTATTCATTTTATGTTTTTTACAAACATTACTTATAAAAAGTAGAAAAAAATACATAGATATTATAGGACCGAAAGATAAATGGACAAATAGGATACTTTCTAAAATAAACAAATATTAGCGAAAAACCCTAGATTGCTTTGAGGGACAGAGATTTTGAATTTTTTAGTCTCATACTCTTTTTTTTTCTCTCTAATTAAAGACTGACCTATTTTCGTCTCTGATTTGAGATGGAAGTAAATCCGTCTCAATTTAGAGAAGAACTTTTCATCTCAATTTACAGACAAACTCTCCATCTCTAATTAATTTGTAATTTCAAGGTTTTTTATGTTTGTAATTCGTCTCTAATTCCGGTTTTTCTTGTAGTGTTTCTCAAAAAAAAAAATGCATATCACAAAATATTTACAAAATTAAATATAAGAGTGAAATAAAATATAGAGATTAGAGAATGCAAACTCCGAGTTTATAATGGTTCGACCCCTTATTGCCTATGTCCACTTCTCCTCAACCTCCAATCCTGTAAGGGTTCCATTGTATTTGAGCTAGCTCTAAACCAAGCTTGTTCTTATAAATTTGGATGTTGGTTCCAATTGGAACTTCACAATCTCTTCAAGCTATACACACTTGAAGAGTTCACTCTTAAGCTCAATAAATGCTCTATCTAGCTCAAATGATCACTCAAATACAATCCAAACTAGAATGAAAGCAAGGTGCACTCTAAGGACTCAAATACATCCAAACTAGAATGAAAGCAAGGTTCACTCTAAGGTATGGAATGTGAAGTAAATGCACCAAGAAACAAAGATGAGAGTTAATGTGTGAGAGTAAAGACATATGAGAGCTTTAATTCAGTTATTCTCATGGTAATAAATGATCCCCAACCACCAATTTATAGGGGGAAAATCTTGGGTAGCTTTTTTCTTAGAACCTGAAAGTTCAATATGACTTAGCAACCTAACCAAGAGGGGGGGTGAATTGGTGTTCTTAAAAACTTTTCGCACAATAACAAAAAATCTTCAATTTAAGGCAACAATGATAAAGTAAAGAGATAAGGATAGAGAAAGCAAAACCTAGATTTATAGTGGTTTGGCACACTCTTGCCTACGTCAACTTCTCCTCTGCCTTCAACTGGTGAGGGTTCCACTAGTGGCAAGCTCCAACCCGAGTTTCTTTCTTTACATTTGGATTATGGCTCCAATGGGCACCTCTTCAAGTTATACACACTAGTTTCAAGCCCAACTTGAGCTCCTTTATACTTGGATTATGGCTCCAATGGGCACCTCTTCAAGCTATACACACTTGAAGTACCAAGCTCCAATTCCGAGCTTGTTTACACTTGGATTTCGGCTCCAATGGGCACCTCTTCAAGCTATACACACTTGACGTTTCAAGCTCCAATCCCGAGATTTTTTACACTTGGATTTTAGCTCCAATGGGCTCTTCACAATTCCTTAAGCTATACACACTTGAAGCTTTCTCACTTAAGCCCAATGAGACATTCTCTCAAGCTCTCAAGATATTTCAAATACAACTCAAGCTTTTGATCAATGCAAAGGTGAACTCTACGATATGCTCATGTAATGAATGCACTCACAATCTTAGTTTGAGAATTGTTTCACAAGAGAAATGATGTGTCTGACTCATCAAATGATCCCTCGCACTCTATTTATAAAGTGGGAATTCGGTAGCATTTAAGCTATCAACCGATCGACCAATTGGTCTACCGTTTTCTGTATACTAGTCGTTGTACACAGAATGTTACCATTTTATAGTCATTGGAATTTTACCGTTGTCTAACCAATCGACCGTTTTGCACAACTGATAGACCATTTCTTCATGTGCACTCCAAGTGATCCCTCACACTCTATTTATAAAGTGGGAACTCAGTAGTATTTAAGCTACCAACCGACGTAATTGACCTATTTCACCGTCAGATACTAGTCGCTGTACACAGAATGTTACCGCTTATAATCGTTGAATTCTACCGTTATTCAACCAAATGAATCTTCGCACAATCGATATCCATTTCTTCATGTGCACCCATGTTACTATTTTCTAGCCGTTGAAATATGACCGCTAGACGAACCTACGACCGCTTTCACACAACCGGTCGATCGTTTCTTTTGATCTTTGATGCGCACAGATCTAACCGATCGAGTCTCACACCTCATCTGGTTCCAACCAGTAGGTCGTTTCATTCGATCGACATAAATCGGTCGACCGTTTCATCCGGTATACCACAGTTGGTAGACCAACTAGTCTATTAGACAAACTACTAACCCAACCGCCGACCTCAACCCAGCCGGGACTGGTTTCAACCGACACTCGTTAAATGTTTAAATTCATATTTTGTTCATTTCAAACATTTCTAAACCTTAGATGTTGCATTGAAATACATTTTGTGATTATAAAGTCTAAGGTTTTACTCTTGACCTCTAGTTTTCAAAAGATATGCAATTTATGGATTTGAAAACCGAGTTTGTGAGTGATGCATGATTAATGATGATATCCTAAAGCGCACCAATGCATTCACGTTACATAGATTCCTAAGCTAACAAAATCTTCACTTGATGCTTGAGCTTGGAATCTTGGTTACTTGTCATCTTGGTTCTTTGATTTGAGTGAACTTCACTTCCAAGTGCTTGATCAACTTCATCATTGTCATCTTTAGCTTGTATTATCTTCATTTGATGCTTGGATCACTTAACCCTACTAAACTCAACTTTAACCATTAGTAACTAATAACCTTGGTTTGTTATCATCAAAACCTCAACGAAAGGTACCCTTGGGCTAACAGAACCTTTAGACCAGTTGCATTAATGAACTACTCGTTGGTGCATTTAATGCATTGCTAGTGATCGTTTTATGATCGTTAACTCAACTAGTTTTTGAATCGATTAACCGGTTACTCAACTAGTTCACAAACCTAAAAAACATCCCCTTTTAACTTCAAACGACTGAGGTGCACCTCAGCCGGATGGTGACTGGTTGACCGGTTGACCTCTTGAACCAACCAGCTAACTAGTTGACCAGCCAGTTTCTTGTTAGAAATTGTCATTTTGTGTCCGTTTTATCTCCTTTGAATCCCCAAATCGATTTCAAACCTTAGATAACATATTTAAACATATTTTAAACTCCAAATAACTAAAGTTTGATAATTAAACATGGGTTTGAAAAGATTTAATTAATTTAAAGTAAAACCGAGTTAGAAACACAATGTATGCAAAGAAAGTCAAAAATGCCCCAAAAATAGTCACTCTAGGTTCTTTTCGTTCTACATCACTCTCAAACCTCAGATAACAATCTAATACATTTTAAACTTTAAAACCTAAGGTTTGATGTTCAAACTGAAGCCTAAAATAATATGCACCAAAACACAATAACCGACTTATGAAGATATGCATGTAAGAGATGATATACCCTAAAGTGCACCAATGCATTCACCTTATATAGACATTCGAAACTTGAAAGACCTTCATGTAAGTTCTTGAGTTTGAAGTCATGAGCCGCACGTTGAAAAAGCTGCAGAAGCATGGTGTCCTCACGCCTCTTCCCCCATCTCCTTTTGGAACCGAGAATCTCCTTTCTTTCCTCACCTTACTCTTTAGGTAGGCCTATTGTCGTAATCATCGCTAACCCTTGAAATTGCTTGTCATCTTGGACTTCAATTCTTGATTCTTTGAATGAGTGAATTGTATTCCAAAAACTCTATCAAGTACTCGATTGTCATATTAAAGCTTGAAATATCTTGATTTGATGCATAATCAATTCCAACATGTCACTCATCTTAATTTTAATGATTAGTAACCAATAAACTTGGTTATTTATCATCAAAATCTAAATGAGAGGTACCCTTGGGCCAACACAACACATTAGAGAAGAGCTTTCAAAAACTATTTTAATTTCATAATTTTTTCTAAAAACAATTATAAAAAAGATCTTTATTTTTTATTTTAGTAAAGTTAATATTTATATACTATATGTTTTGGTAAATTACATTTTTTTAATGTTTGGCTAGGATATATAGGGATATAATGTAGTTTTATATTTTATACAGAAGAAAAGAGAGAACAAAAAAAATTAAGAGATATGTAAAGTGGGTATTAGGTGTCATGTGAGAAAGTCATGGAGAGCTTATAATAAATAGTTTAATCTCTTAGAGGTTAAAATAAATTTGATCTCATTTTTTGTTGGTGATTTCACGATTCATGTAAAAACATTTTTTCCAACATTGTAAATAGTTTATCTTATATATTTTATTTGATTTTTTTTATTTTTTGTGTTTAAATATTGTGATTTCATCAAAAAATTGTTTCAAAGTTTCTCTATATATCAGCAAGTGGTAAAACCAGTTTCCAAATACACTCAACTTAAGAACATATTGAGTATAAAAACAGGGAGGAAAAACAAGCATTGCCCTATAGAAGTTTTATGAGTATATTATTTGTTTTATGAGTATATTATTTCTCTGATAAAAAAAAGAAAAAAAACAACACCAAAGTCAGCTATTTATATTATCTACATAATAAAAAGAATGTAACAAACTATTCTACAAAATAGGGGATAATCCTAACTACTCTTTTGAATTCGTCAACACTCCCCTTGAAGCTAGATAGTACACATTGTATAAATCCAAGTTTGTCTTTCATCTTCTCAAACATTGGCTTGAATAAAGCCTTTGTTAGTACATTGACAGTTTTCTGGGAAGTAGGCACATAAGTGACACTAATCGTTCCATCACCAATCTTTTTTTTTAATGAAGTGCCTATCTATTTCAACATGCTTGGTATGGTTGTGGTGGACAGATCATGTGGGCACCGAGATTGTTGCTTATCACAAGTAGGACTCTAAAAGAAAATTTGACTCTATCCTTAGTTCTTTCAACTACATTTTCAGCCATAAAATCTCAGAAATTCCAAGAGTTGTAGATCTTAGTTCGACTTCAGCGCTACTCCTAGCAACAACGGTTTGCTTTTTACTTCTCCAAGTCATAAGATTACCCCACACATAGGAGCAATATCCCGAAGTGGAACTTTGATCATTTATCGAGCCAGCCCAATCAACATCAACATAAACTTCAATGTTTCTTCTTTCATTCTTTTTAAACATTAAACCTCTTCTTGGAGTTCCCTTGAAATACTTGAGAATCTGATACACAACATCAAGATGACTTTTGGAAGGCGAAGCATGAATTGACTCACGCAGCTCACTGCAAAGGCAATGTCTGGCCTTGTATGAGTTAGATAAAGAAGTTTTCCCACTAACCTTTGATATTGGCCTTTATCAACATGTTGAACATCATCTTTGTTGTTGAGTTTAACATTTGCATCCATAAGTGTATCTACCGGTCCACATCCCATCATCCCGGTCTCCTTCAGTAGACCTAACGCATGCTTTCGTTGTGAGACTAGAATATCGTTTTTGTTTCTAGCCACTTTCATTTTTAGGAAATACCGAAGATTCCCCAAATCTTTCATCTCGATGTAACAGGAACGTTTCTTCTCGATTATTTCAATTTCAACCCTATCATTCCCTGTGATGATAATGTCATCAACATACACTATTAAGATCTCTATTTTCTCGTCGAAAGATCTATAGATTACTGTATGATTTGTCTGTGCTTGTTTATAGCCATGTTGTTGAATAGCTATGGTGAATCGATCGAACCAGGCACGTGGTGATTGCTTTAATCCATATAAAGACTTCTTAAGGCGACATATAAATTTCCCTACCATTTTCTGCTCGAATCAAAGCCAAGGGTAAATTTTCATGTACACTTCCTCTTCAAGATCACCATTTAGGAAAACATTCTTAACATCTAGTTGTTAGAGAGGTCAATCCAAATTGATTGCTAAGGACAATAAAACCTGGATAGTGTTGATCTTTGCCACTAGTGCAAATGTCTCTTGATAATCTATCACGTATGTTTAGGTATATCCCTTTGCTATTAGTGTAGCCTTGTAGCATTCAACAATGTCTTCTGCCTTTTATTTCATGGTGAAAACCCATTTACATCCCACAAGAAACTTTCCACTTAGCTGATTAACGATCTCCCATGTTCCATTTTTGTTTAGTGCATTCATCTCATCAAAGACAAGAAATCTTCCAATCACCGTTGAGAGCGCCATCATTGTTTGGCATCTCTATTTTAGATAAATGAGATACCAAAGCCTACATAGGTTTAGATAGATCGGAATATGCAAGGAACTTTGAAATAGGATGTTGTGTACAACTTCTAGGACCTTTCCATAATGCAATAAGTATATCAAGATCAGTAATGTATAATTCATTACCTATTCCCAGGTCAGACATGCAAGTAGTTCCATATCACCAATTTTGTGCATGGTCTTTGTTTTGGAATACGTGAGAGCATAAAGGGATGTTCTGGTTGATTGACTTGGTTGGCTCGGATTTGGTGGGGTTATTGGACCAGATTTTTCAATATTTGAATTTGAAATTGAGTTAGGATTTTGTGAATAAAAAATAATAGGAATTAAATTATTTAAACTCTAATCATAAGATATTTTAGGATTTAGCTCCACTAAATAAAGAGAATTATTTTCATGCAGATTATTGAAAGGAATCAATCCTTCTATTTGCATGCACAAGATCCTTTTGGAAGAAAATGGAAAAACTTCCATTGAACATCAAAGAAGGCTAAATCCAAAGAAGGAAAGAAGTCATCGAAAAGAAGTACTAAATGGCTAATGCGTTTTATATATGCAATCAGATAGTCTTGGTGAGCTCCAGTTCATGTGGTTCCCAAGAAGGGTGGATTTACTGTAATAAAAAATGAGAAGAATGAATTGAATCCTACAAGAACTGTAACAGGATGGAGGGTGTGTATAGACTATAGAAAACTGAATACTGCTACAAGAAATGATCATTATCCTCTACCTTTCATTGACTAAATGCTAGACAGATTAGCAGGACACCCCATTACTATTTTCTTGATGGATATTCTGGATATAACCAGATTGCCATAGCCCTTGAGGATCAGAAGAAGACTACATTTACATGTCCTTATGGCACCTTTGCTGGATGTCATTTGGATTATGTAATGCTCCTGCCACTTTTCAAAGGTGTATGATGTCTATGTTTTCAGACTTGGTGGAAGAGGCTATGGAAATCTTCATGGATGACTTCTCAGTATATGGATCCAGTTTTGAGAAATGTTAAGAAAATTTGGAAACAATACTTTAGAGGTGCCAAGACAAAAATCTAGCTCTGGATTGAGAAAAATGTCATTTTATGGTAACAAAGGGTATTGTTTTGGGGCACAAGATTTCTATAGTTGGGTTAGAAGTAGACCAAGAAAAAGTTTCTATTATAAAGACTCTCCTACCACCACCAATAGTTAAAGGGATAAGAAGTTTACTAGGACTTGCAGGATTCTACAGAAAATTTATAAGGGACTTCTCAAAAATTTCCAAATCATTATGCAGACTACTGGAAAAGATGCAAAGTTTGATTTTGACGAATCATTCAAAGTTGCATTTGAAGAAATTAAATCCATATTGGTTACAGCTCCTATCATGGTGACTCTTGACTGGAACAAGGAGTTTGAAATAATTTGTGATGCTAGTGACTATGCAATGGGAGCAGTATCGAGACAAAGAACTGAGAAGATATTTAGGGCCATATACTATGCCAACAAAACTTTCAATGAGGCACAAGAGAATTACTCTACCACATAAAAGGAGATGCTAGCAATGGTGTTTGCTTATGAGAATTCAGGCCCAATATATTAGGGTCCCATGTTATAATACACACTAATCATGCTGCTATTAAATATCTAATGACAAAGAAAGATGCCAAACCAAGACTGATTAGATGGGTATTATTGCTGCAACAGTTTGATTAGAAATTAAAGACAAGAAGGGTATTGACAATGTGATAGCTGATCACTTGTCCAGATTGGAAAATACTACTGAAGAAGAAAAAGAAATTGAAATATAAGAGAACTTTCCTGATGAGCAGTTGTTTTTGTTATCAGCCCAAGTACCCTGGTATGATGATATTGTGAATTGCTTAGCTTGTGGAATTATGCCACCTGAGTTCAGCCACCAGCAGAGAAGAAAATTGTGAATTGATAGCAGATTTTATATTTAGGATGACCCACTACTTTTCAAAAGATGAGCATATATGATTATCAAGAGATGTGTACCAGAAATAGAACAAGGTGAAAATTTTAATATATGTCATGCATCACCATATGGAGGACACTTTGCAGGAGATGGAATAGCCCATAATATTCTCTAATCAGGCTTTTATTGGCCTACTCTATTCAAAGACTGTTTTGGATGGGTAAAACATTGTGATAAATGTCAGAGAATGGACAACATAAGTAGAAGAAATGAGATGCCCCTGCAAGGAATCCTGGTGGTGCAGATTTTTTATGTATGGGGGGGATAGACTTCATGGGACCTTTCCCATCCTCATTTGGAAATTTATACATTCTCCTAACTGTGGATTATGTGTCCTAATGGGTTGAAGCAATAGCTTGTCCCATAAATGATGCCAGCATAGTGGTTAGGTTTATTCAAAGAAATACTTTTAGTGGATTTAGATCACCCAGAACAATCATTAGTGATAAGGGAAATCATTTTGCAAACAAGGTTTTTGCAAAACTCATGAGCAGATATGGAATCAGACATGTAATGGGATTGGCTTATCACCCTCAGTCAAATGGGCAAGTGATTAGTGCCCAAAATGTGCTATTTTGATCCCTATTTTTAATAGGTTTTGAGCACATTTTGTGTACTAATTGTTATAATTAACCTAATTGACATGTTCGGGTCCCTATGGTACTACTAATCATATTTTGTGGATAATTTTGCGCGGTAAGTTTAATGCCAAGTTTGTCGGTCATTCCAAGCATGAAGAATTTACTTGACTTATTACGTATAAAAAATCGTAAGATATAAAGATCAAAAAAGAAAGAAATAAAAATACATGAATCGATGAGCACTAACAGGAGCAATGGAAAAGTAAACAATGGAATAGTACTTGTGATGCGCATGTGGGAACAAGACCACTATGGCATAGCGGTAAATTTTCGCAATCCCAAATGAAATTTTCGCTTATGCCATATTTTCACTATGATAGCGACTTATGATAGCTTAAAAGTATCATAGCTAATTTTCAAGTATCATAGAGAATTTTCGTCATAGCTTAAAATCACCGTGTAGCTAAATTCTTCGCTTTTGTTTTTTTATCCAAACGACTTCGTTTTTTATTTTTCTTATTTCTACCCTCAATCGTAATTATTCTAGTTTGGTTATTTTGGCATTTCACATGTCTGTAGGCTATATAAGCCATTATAAAACACTGCTGAATCAAGTTTTTTGGGCTATGGAAGGAAATTTACGGGCCCCTGTTTTTGGCTCTCATTTTCTCTTTTCTCTCACTTTCTTGGTTGCCAAACACCCTCCAAGGATGTGCGGCTAAAACCTTTTCCTCCTTGAAGTAGAAGGTTGCCGGGGTAGGATCCAGGTCGCTAAAGGGTTCCCCGTTTTTCACGCAAACAGTTTTGACATTTTGGTTCCTAAATTTCAACTCTAGGTTTAAAGTTTTTTTGATGTAATTTATTTGGCACAATACTTGGCAAGCTTTTAGGTTCATATTCTTAGCATTAGATACACCGATATCCATTATTGCCCTTACGTTTCACCGAGGTGCTGCGCTGGTATTTCACTTTTGATGCGCCCTCTTTGATCAATACTTGTACTCTAGGGTTCTATGACGCTATTATTGCGATCCACCGAGATTCATTAGTTGCCCTTTACGCCATTGTAGGATGGGTCAAGGTGATAGATCTTCACTGTAGGAACCATAAATGCTAAATAAATGTTTTCTATCAAAAGGAAAATTATTAGGGTTTAGTTTTTAAAGTTAAATGAAGATTTGGTTTGGGAGATGACTATATGTCATCCTCCTCAACGCGAGGAAATGAACCCGGGGACCTCTCAGTTAGCCTAGGATCTTAAACCCAGTGGCCCAATGCTTCAAGGAGTTCTTTATATTTTATTTCGCCTTATTTTCAGCTCAGAAACCATCAACTCCCCGTTTTTACCCAAACCTTAAAAATCCAAATCGACTCACCATTTTTGACTTCACTCAAATCATTTGTAGGAAGAAACCCATCCCCTGTTCGAATTTCTAGATCACTATACTCGGGCAAAGAGTTTGACCACTGCAAAGGGAGGAAGTTTAGGATACAATTGTTGGATTCAGACACCCTACTATGGCACGAATCAGCAAGCAGAGATATCCAATAGGGAGATAAAGAAAATTCTAGAGAAAACAGTGAACTCAAGCAGAAAAGACTGGTCTATAAAGCTAGATGATGCATTGTGGGCATATAAAACTGCTTACAAAACTCCCATTGGAATGTCCCCATACAGAATTATATTTGGAAAACCTTGTCATCTCCCTGTAGAACTCGAATATAAAGCCATGTGGGCCATAAGGAAACTGAATTGTGATTTTCAAGCTGCCAAAGAAAAGATATTACTCCAAATGAATGAACTGGAAGAGTTAAGGAATGAAGCTTATGATAATGTCAGAATCTACAAAGATAAGACGAAGAAGTGGCATGATCAGAAGATTCTGAGGAGGGAATTCAAAGCAGAAGAACAAGTCTTATTATACAATTCCAAGCTCAAGTTGTTTCTAGGAAAATTGAAGTCAAAATGGAGTGGTCCTTACACAGTAGTAGTAAGTACACCCTTTGGAGCAGTAACTTTGAAAATTGATTCTAGAGATGATTTTAAAGTAAATGGTCAAAGAGTAAAGCATTATCTTGGAGGGAACATAAATGAAGATTAGTCCCAAATTTTGAAGAGATATGAGAATTTTGTTGAAAGGAAAACATTTTGCAGCAAATGTCTAGCTAAAGACATTAAACTGAGCAGCTTCATGGAAGGCAACCCAAGCAAAATATTATTTTTCATTGTTAGCTTACTTTTGTTAAATTTTGTGGGTTTTAATGTTTAGTTTTAATTTTTTTTGAAATTTTATTTTGTAAATTTTGTTAATTTTCAGAACAATAAAGCTGTATATAGTGAGGGATTTTATTTGGAATCATTCCTTCTCAGACTTATCAGGTAGAAAGTGCTACAAGAGGGAGTTTCTCTTTTTCCCTAACTGTTTTTAATGAGAATGCATAGTTGAAGTTTGGGGGAATGTAACTTTTTTTTTAGCAGGAAATTGGAAATAGCTTTGTTGGGTTCATTCATTGACTACCTTGATGATTATCATGTGAATTATAATAAGTGAAGAAATGAGATGTGTTTTTCATACTTGAATTGAGATTCTTTAATGTTAGATATGTTTTCACAAATATGATTTGAGTGGGATGAATATATTGCATATTGTTATGTGTGTGTAGGTTGAAAAATGTTAATTGTTCAATTTTCAGGAAATCCATAAGATTGTCGCGATTGATAATCTTAAGTCGCGACATTATTTCTTTATATTGGGACATTGGTTCTCTTTGTCGTGACAACGAGTGGATTAGCCTTTTTAAAGTCGCAAGAAAGTATGTCGCAACATATTTCTATATGTCACGATATTATTTAAATTGAGATGAATGAATTAAGTCACGACATCATCTTTCTTTGTCGCGACAAGGTTGGCTCTAAACTCTGATGTTGCAAGAAAGTGTATGCCGCAACATTATTGCTTTATGTCGCGACATAAGCACACTTGAACAACATATTGTTATGTCGCGACATTTTTGATCTGTCGCAACAAAAGATTGACCTAGCCTTTAATTGACTGCAAAAAATATGTCGCGACATTATTTCTTTATGTCGCGACATAGAATTAAAAAGGGAATAAACCTTAGGCTAGCATTTGTCGCGACATTTAAAAAAGGCACACATCAAAACAGTTGGATCATAAATAGATAATTTTGAAATCTGAAAGGCCACCTTCCTCATAACCCATCAACCCACTCATCTTCCTTCACCAAATCTCTCTCATCTTCGTTCGAAAACCCTAGATTCCTAAAATTATATTATGACCATGTCTGAGCCGTCGCACCTTGTTCCTAACCTGAATGAAATGATGGAAGAGTACGCAGAAGGTGAGGAAGAAGCAGTTAAGGAAACTTAGCCAATAGCAGTGCAGGAGGAAGAGAGGTATGAAGCAAGAACATAAATCGAACAACTTACTGAAGAAACCAGAAAGAGAAAAAGATGAGCTGAGGAAGCTAAAATAGAGCAAAGGAATGAAAGAGTAAGAGAATTCATTTCAGACAAAGCCTTCATTTTAATGGAAAAATTTTTAAGAGATAGGGGTTTCATTGTCGAAAGAGGGTTCAACAAGCTCATCTCACCCTTCATTGAAATGCTTGAAAAAAGAGGATGGAAAATACTTGGCAATCACAAGGCACCTGGCTTTGTTGCATTAGTAAAAGAGTTTTATGTTAACATGGTGGGAGTAAAAGGGAAGAAGGTGTATGTCAGAGGAAAGTGGATTTATTTCAGTAGAGAAACGATAAATGAAATGTTTAGTTTGAAGGTGCGAAAAGATGGGTCAAAATTCAAGAAACTGTTAAAAGAGCCAAAATACCAGAAGATTGTGGACCTACTAACATGCGGAAAAGGAAAATGGAGGGCAACAAGGAAAACTCCACATGAATCCATTGCCAGAGGCTCTTTGACAGAAGAAGCTAAGGTATGGTTTTACTTCATCAGCTCAGTCCTTTTGTCATCAAAGCACCTTAGCATAGTGAGAAAGAATGAAGCAATACTCCTGTACGCCTTGCTGAAGGGGTATAAAATCAATGCGGGTAAGATAATTGAGAATTCCATTATGTGTTACTAAAGAAGCAACTACAGGGGCTTGATTCCACACCTAGCTACAATCACCAGACTTTGCCTTCTCGAGGGAGTAAATGAAGATTGGGAAAACGGAGAAACATGCCCCAAGGCTTCTCCGCTGACATTAACTGGAGTGACAAAAGGTCCAAAAAACAGAGTTAAAGAGAAAGAAATAGAAATAGAAGAAGAAAAGGGGGATGAAAGAGACAATGAGCCAATATAGTGGGAAAGCCCACCCCAAGAGCAGTAAGAGATTCAGAGAAGTTTGAGCCCCATATGGAATGTATCTCCAAATATAAGAGAAACCCATCAGGAGACAGCTGAGAGCTCAGGACAACGGGGCAACAATGCAGAATTTAAGGAGATGTTGAAACAAATGAGGGAAGAAATGCAAGAAAGGGACAAAAAACTGAGATTGCAGCTGCATATGAGAGACGAATATATGGACAATGAATTGAGATGGAGAGATCAATACTGGGGAGATAAAATAAAGCAAAGGGATTTGGAAAAGAGTGCAGAACTGGAAAAGAGATATAGGGAATAGAGAACAGTGATAAAAGATAGAGAAGTAGCTTTTTAGACAGAGACAAGCATACATGAGGCCAATTTAGTGAAAATGTTGGAGGATAGAGACAAAGCTAGGAAGGCAACCCTAGAATCAAGGAACAGAGATTAGTTGAATAGTCTTCAGCATTGCAAAGAAAGCGTTAGACTGATGCTTATGAGCAAGTCAACAACAGACACCTACGGGAGTAATTCAAGCAAGAAGCAAAGCCGTGAACTTACAAAGAGCAATGCAAAGATTTTAGATTGGGCTATGAAGACAGTCTCAGGCAAAAAGAAGGTGACACTCCCATAAATTAGAATTTCTGACTGTGTGCCTTACACAATAGTCCCTCGGGATGTCACACACCCTCCAATACCCTTTTCTAACCCAAATCCAAGTAACGAAACACCTGTACCTTGTAAAGCATAAAACCTCAGGTACAATAGGAAGGAAATAACTAACCCCAATAGAGAAAGTTGAAGAATACTTGAAAATGGAAGCAAGCCAAGGCATAGGCCTCAAAATCTTCAAAATGAACACTATTTTCCCTCCTTATTCCTCATGCTTTGTGACTGAATCTCCTGTACAATCAAACATAAATGAAAAAAAATCCTTTGCAATAATTTGTGTCCATTTTCATCTCGCATTTCTCTTGTGTCTATTTTCTTTTTCATTCCTTCATTTTAAATAAATAAATATTAATGACTTTTAGTGTTTAGCTTTGCTGAATAATGGAGAAACTAGCTTTCCTAGGTTGATTTGCTGAATAGATGTGAATTGTTTGGTAGAATTTGAATGATGATGAAATTGAATTGTTGTTGTGTTAAATTTCTCTAAATTGAATGGTTTGATTTAAATAAGCTTTTGACTTGTAAAATAGCATAGCAACATGTCCAGGAACCAAACAATGATTTGACAAATGAAATTGGGGTAGAAGGAAGTGAATTGAAAAAGAGAAGTTGTTAAATTATCAATGAATGTGCTGAACTTCAAGAATAAGGAAGATTTCAACAAATTATGGAACAAAGAGACTTATAATTCTATTTTTGTAAACAGTTTAGTTATTATAAATCCTGATAAACATTGCACATGGTCAAAAGTAACTCTGAAACAAATTGTGCTAAGATTAGGGACATCTTCTGGGATCCATCACAATTTAATCTCTCCAAAGTCCTAGAACTTGTTAGATTATTAGTCAAGGCGAAATCCTAGGCAATACCACTAACAAGAAATGACATAGGTCATCCTTCGAAGTTTGAGCCTTTCAAAGCCTACCCTTATAATATGCATGAGCATATACATTAGTTCCTTATTTGATCCAATAGCAAATTTCATCATCAACCAGCAAATGAAAAGCCTAGACCCTCCGTTAAATCTAATCCTACAGTAAAGAACCCTTATTTGCCCAGATTCCATGTCAAATACATCAATGATAGAAGATGACAAGTTTGCGGGAATATTATTTCAAATTGTGAAAGAGGATAAGAAGGGGTGAGAAAGGACAATCAATTGAGATAAGGAAATATGAAAAGAATGAAGAAAAGAAGCTCATAAAAGAAAAGTATCAAGGTGGAATGAGTTTGGTCTTGTAGCATTCCTCCCTTGAACAATTAAGTTCTTAGGGGTGTTTCAACACCTAGTACCCTAATGCCAACTGGTATGGGAGTTGCTAACCCAAAGTTTGTTAAGAGTGGTAGAGAGCTTAAAAGGGCAAAACATTGTACTATTCCATAAACCTTGCTAGAAGATGAAAAGCGAAAAAGCTTCTAATATGAGGAAGAGAATCTAAAGTCCAAAGGTGGTCAAGAAAAATACCATAATAAAGAGTATGCAGAAAGATGCACCTAACCGAATGGGAATGTTTGAGAGTTGAAATCAATGAAAAAAGTCAAGGATGCATAATGAAGGCAAGTTTGTTAAGTTGTAAGTGAAATCTAGGTAAAATTGAGCATAAATTGTCCAATTATCTACCAAATTACCCAAACCACACATTATAAGCCTAAAATACCTAATTGATCCTGAAGGTGGCATATGCTTACATTAGTGGAGATTAATATGACAAACAAGCATATGAGACTTTAAAGAATGAAGGAGAAGTATGTTATCTGAGTATTATCCCAAAAGGTTATCTAATCCGCCAAGGAAGAAGAGAGAATGACCATCACACACTCACAAATCAGGGTTGAATAATTGAATTGTTTACACCATATAAATTATTTGTTTGTTTAGTGAACTTAATTTAAAGTCTTAATGGTTCTATATTGGAAACATGTTTAAAAATTATTTTACAACTTATTTTTCCTGCCAAATTGTGGATTTGAGAGAAAAGATATCTAGGGCAAAATAGAAAAAAGTCCTTAAAAAGTAACAGCTAAATTGTTTAAGGACAAACAAAAAATTTCTTTTCTTTTCTTGAGGACAATAAAAACCTTAAGTTTCGGGGAATTTGATGAGTCCTAAACTTATCTATTTTTAATCCATTTTTCTGACATAATTTTAGAAGCTTATGATTGATTTGAATGCTGAATGAAATATTCACCAACTTTGTGTTTTGTTTTGCAGGTTTTTAATGCAAAACAGTAAATTTCAGCAAGAAAAGCACAAAATTGGCAAAGGCAGAATTGTCGCGACATAATTTCAGAATGTCGCGACATAATCTCAATAGAACCATTAGAAACTCTGTCACAAAAAGTAATGTTGTCGCAGTAAAGAATAGAAGTTGAACTCAAGATAAAAGTGAAGTATGTCGCGACATTTCACAACTTTGTCGCAACACAAAATGAGAGATTGAATGATAAATGTTGCGACATAATGGTAATCAGAAGACAAAACTTTATTGTGACATTGATTGAGAAGTTGTTGAAAAAGAATGTCGCAATGTTATTTTGCTATGTCATGACAATGATCAAGCAAATTGCAGTAGAGTTTGTCTCAACAATCAAATTTGTGTTTGACAATAAAAAGTTGCAGAGTGAAAGATTTCTATCGCAACATAATTTTCTTTTGTCGCGACAGAAAATGGAAGAGCAATGAGACAAGTCAAGACAAGTTTATTGTGACAAAGATTTCGATGTTGCAATAAACAGTTCAGCTGGCAACAAAGATCAAGGAAGGAAATATATGTCACGACGTTTTTAAGGTCTGTCGCGACATAGAGTTCAGATTCAACAATACAAGACAATAAGACTATGTTGCGACAACAACAGGCAACTGTGAGAAATTCTGTCGCGACAAAAGAAAATATTGTTGCTACAAAGGTTGAGAAGGACCACACAAGAGAATGTCGCAACACGGTATTATATGTTGCAACAAAGTTGAAGAGCTGAAGGTAAAAAAAATTTTCGCGACAATAGGAAACTATGTTGCCACATAAGATGAAGAGAACATAACAGAAAACTGTCGCAACACAGTATGAGCAAAAGAGTGTTTTATGTTGTGACATTTCAAAATTCTATCGTGACATAAAACAAAGTTGAAATGTGAGAATCTTTTTCACAACAAAGAAATTTTATGTCATGGTATTTTTCAAGAGCAGCAAAAAATGACAAGTGGGTTGCAACAAAGTTTTTATGTCGCGACACAAGACACTCATGTCGTGACAATTACTAGACAACCTCAACAGACTTTGTCGCAACAATTTCAAACTATGTCGCGACAGAATCCAAGAAGAGAGCACGAAACCATGTCGCGATAGAATCCAAGAAGAGAGCACGAAACCATGTCGCGACATAAAACTGCAAATCACGATAAAAGCTAGGAACAAAGATGACAAGTATGTTGCGACATAATTTCCTATGTCACGATAAAGTAGCCTACTAGGCAAAATTTTTAGGGATCCACAATTTCAGCCTTGAAATGCGGCCCATCATTTGAAAAACTATAAATATAAGCATCTTGGGCACTAAGTGGGGAGCTTCCGTAAAACCATGAACTTTTGGGTAGCAGGAATCTGCTAGTATATTATTATTATTTTTTTCTTTTTCATCAATTTAGTCTTAGTTTAGTTTAGTTTTTGTTTTAGTAGTTATAGTTGGGATTGAACAGTGATATGGTGCAAAGTTTTGAGCTGGGTTTATTGTAAGATTTTAGTTTTCATTACTGTCTGATATGAATGAAATTTGGAGAATTTATGGAGTTCATTTATTTCCGCCGTTTGAAATCTCGTTGAATCTTTCCCGACGATTAGTCAAGTAGTTATAATCCGCTTTAAGGACTGATCCCCTTGGGACCGACCGATGTTAATTATTTTCTTCTGCATAACTTGAAAGCACGTCATAGTTCGAAATCTTGAATTTATTTGATTGGTGTTGTTCTTGAGATCACCTATTCAAAATATTAGTATCGTGTACCTAGAAAATGACTTTATCTTGCTCTGATTTCGAGGCCCTCTGAGTGACATAGAGACTTATTAACCTCGGAAGTATGGAGTAGTTACTTGGGGGTATGTTAGACTAATATTATTGAACTAATGAACTCTAAAGAATTACTTCGATAAATCATTAATTTACTCATAGTGTGAGGATTAGTTGGATGATATATCAATTTATTTGATCAAAGGTTTCTCATCTTTCTGATGAAAGGATCTTGATCCCCGTGTTAGCAGAGATCTAATCAAGGAGATAGATAATTTTATCAGATTAGATGGATGAGATAACAATTAAATTGGGAAAGGCTTGCATCACCCTGTCTATAGGGGCAAAAAATTTTCAGTCCTAAGATTCGTGTATGAACTATTGAGAAGGAAAAATATCCAGATCTTAGAAAAAGGATTATATTCTATAAGTATCTAATTAGACTCATGTGTCTGAAAGGAACATGAAAATCTAATTAGCGAAATGTATAGTGTGTGGAGAAATCCAAACTATACTACCTTGCATCTTTGACAACTTCAAATTTCAAACTGATGGCTTAACCATGTTATAAAATGATGCAGAAATAGATAATTATACATTGATCTATTTCCCAGAGTTACTTACCTAGTGAACTTTTCAATCCAATTTTTTTGAATTTTTCATTTATAGTTATGGAATTTTAACAGTTTTTACAATTCAGTTTAAAAACCAAATCACTTAAACTGCAGGAGTTCAAATAGTAAGGATCTTGAGTAGATGGGATAATTGATCTTTAGATTTTTCATCAATCCTCACGGGAACTATATCTGGACTTAAATCCACTTTTATTACTTGTACAACCTATGCACTTGCAGTGAACTAAACCAAAACACATTTTCAAATGAAACCTTTTCATACAATGCAAACACGTATTTATCATCTTATGTCTCAACAAGTTTTTTTAGCGTCGTTGTTGGGGACGAGATATTAATCTTTGGTAGCTAAGCTAAAGATTATGTTGGTATATTTTGGTCTTAACAAGTTTTTAGCGCCGCTACCGAGGATTGATTTAGTTCTTGATAGCAACGTCAGAAAATTGTTCAAACAACAAGATCATGATCCAAATATTTTTGGTCTATGTTAAAAACATAGTCAACAAGTTTTTGGCGCCATTACCGAGGACTAAATAGTCTTTGTTGGCAGTGCTAATTACTTGGTCAGATTTGGTCCTAACAAGTTTTTGGCGTCGTTGCCGAGGAATCAAAAAGAGAATCTAAATATCAATATTCCAACCAAAGAGATAATTTCTAATTTGGACATTTTTCTCAATTTTATCAAAAAATTTAGAAAATACAAAAATAGTAACTGTAGTAGCTGATTGAGCTACTGAAAATATTTTATGATCCTAAAATGAATATAGCTGTTTTCCATAGATTTACGGATTCTAGTGTGTTTCATTTCAGGAAGATTTTACATGCATAGGAAAGCTGTAGCGTAATCGCTATCTTTGGACATAACCGAAAGAACACTAAGAAATTCGAGGCAAAGAGTGCTAAATCAACAACTATGGTAGAGCAGAGAGAAATGATGCAACCTATTCTAGAAGAAGAGGTAGCAGAGAGACCTCAGAGGCAAATGACCATGGACGATTTTTGGAGGCCAACTATTCAAGATGAATACTCTACTGTGAGACAACTAGCTATAGAGGCCAATAATTTTGAGCTAAAGCCAGCTTTGATTATAATGGTACAACAACATCAATATACTGGGGATCCTAGTGAAGATCCTAATGAGCATATGGGAAGATTTCTATGGATGGCAAACACAGTGAAGTTGAATGGGGTTTAGACCTGAAGTGATCAAGTTGCAACTCTTCCCTTTTTCATTGAGAGATGTGTCAGCTACTTGGTTTAAATCACTGCCATATGGATTAGTGAATAATTGGGAAGAATTGGTGGAGGCTTACATGAGAAGATTCTTCCCTCATGCCCTCACTTCAAAAAGGAGAGGAGAAATTATAGTGTTTAAATAAGGAGAGGATGAAAGTCTCTACACTACAGGGGAAAGATTCAAGAGATTGCTAAAAATATGCCCAATGCATTGCATTGATCTAACTACATAGATGGACATCTTTTATCATTCTATGAACTACACTTCAAAGGGCATAATTGATGCAGCATGCTATGGAGCATTCAAAAGAAAGAGTGCAGAAGATACCAGATAGCTGATTGAAGATCTTGCCAAATGCAACTATAGAGCTCCATCTAAGACTTCAGGGAGCAGTAGTAGGCTTAAAGGAGGAGTGATAGAGCTTAACAGAATGACTGCCATAGAAGCAAAACTTGATGCATTGATGAGAAAAATGGGAAACCAAGAAAGAAGAATGCACTTAGCACATGAAGTGGGAACAATTGAAAGAAATGAGTAGAAAAGTAGTGTTGAAGAAGGACTAGCCCATGAGGGTCCTTATCAAGTTGAGGAGGCACATTTTCTCAATGCTAATAGAAGCTACAACTTTAAGCCAAACCTCAACTTGCCTACACACTACACACCAACCTAGAGGAACCATGAGAATTTCTCATATGGACCTACAGCACACCAAGGATAGAGATTGATGCAGAATCATCAACAACAGCATGGTCAGCATGGTTTCCAAGGACAGCAGCAGCAGAACAGCTAGAGGGTTGAGAATCAAGGCCAAAGAAGGTCCTAGTCTTTTGAAGATCGGATGATAAGCTTCATGGGAGAAAACAAAAGGCTGTTGAATATACATGAGAAAAAGTTTGCCGAGCTAGCAGCATTCCAAGCAAACACAACTGTGTTTCAGGCCAACACAAATGCCTTTCTGAAAAATCTGAAGACACAAGTAGGGCAGTTGGCCCTAGCAATGCAAAATCAGTCTAAGGATGCCTTCCCTAACGATACAAAGAAGAATCCTAAGGATTGCATGGTGGTGACTTTGAGAAGTGGAAGAAAGATATAAAGTAGAAAAGAAAAGAGAAGAAAACTAAGGAAGATAAAGAAGAAATTGGAGGAGAATTGAAGCAGTACAGTTTAGAGGTTGTTGAAGAAGAGAGAACAACAAAAATGCAGCAAAAGCAACAAGTTGAAGAGAAAGATCTAAGGTAGAAGGAAGAGGTTCAAGCTTACAAGCCTCATGTCCCATTCCCTCAGATGCTGTAGAAGGCTAAGTTAGAAGAGAATTTCAGATTCTTGGAACAAAGTTCAGTGTAAATAGAGGTTAATATCCCTTTTTCAAAGGCATTGACTCAAATGTCTCACTATGCTAAATTTATGAAGGATATATTGAGCAAAAAAAGAAAATTTGATAAAGAAAGATTAGTGAGCCTAAATGCAACCTGTAGTACAGTTATCCAAAGGTCTTTACCAATGAAAATGCAGGATCCAGGCAGCTTTACTATTCCTTGCACATTAGGGAATTCTGAAATGGGAAAAGCACTGTGTGATTCTAGAGCCAACATCAACTTGATGCCCTTATCTGGAGTAAAAAGACTAAGTTTTAGGGAGCTTACTCCGACATCCATGACCATGTAGATGGCAAACGAAACCTTAGCTCAACATGAAGGCATTCTTGAGGATGTGCTTATCAAAGTGGGAAAGTTCATTTTTCCAATGGACTTTGTGGTTATTGATATTGAAGAAGACAAACAAGTCCCACTGCTGCTAAGAAGGCCCTTCCTTGCTATAAGAGCAGCTTTGATAGATTTGTAGAAAGGAGAGCTTCCTCTAAGGGTTGGAAATGAGCCCTCCTTGTTTGGGTCGGTTTTGTGGCCTGGTTTGTGATTGTTTGTGGCTAGCTTCGGGGCCATTGTATGGCTGATTTGAGAGTGTCATTACTTGACAATGTAGTGACATGTTTGGTAAAGTCACATGGGTGCATAATGGCTAGCCTCGTGATATTTATAAGTGAAAAGTGGTCATTATATGGCTTGATTGTGAGTGTGTCATTGCTTGAACATGGAATGACACATTGTATGTTGATGTTGATGTATGTGTGCATAATATATTGACATGGTTAAATTGATATATGGAAGTCATATGCATATGATGTGATTGTCCGTGACACCCAGTGAGTGGTGTGGATTATGTTGTCCATGTAGCATTCATTATAAATGTGGCATGATATAACACACAATGGCGCATTACATTGCATATGCACGGGGACATCGCATATCATGGGTGTGAGTGCATGGTTGAAAATCAACACTACGTTTGGTGTTTGATTGGGTGGGCTCGATACCATTGGACGAAGTCCAATAGAGTCACACGGTTGAACGAAACGGTAAAGAAAACTTGTGCCGGGTAAAAGAAAGAAGGGCTAGATACTCCCTCAGGTGAAAGACCCAGACTGGTTTAGACACTTCTTCGGTGAAAGTCTAAAAAGTGTCGGAAGGCATGCAAAGCCTGCGATGGGACCCTAAAAATTCGTTGCCCACAAAAGACACATGAGTTTTATATATAAATGATCATTGAGGTGCAACATCCAAAAAGCTTTTGTTTTGAAAACAAATGAATTTGTTTTATAAAATGATCATCGGATGTAATCCACAAATGATGGGTTTTATCACACATTGACATTACATTGTGTGGTGAGAGTCGGTAAGGACTCGGTTATGTTGGGAGTCGGTAAGGACTTGGGGCACAGGTACACGAAAGTGAGTCTTCATTTTTACTTTCCTCATGGTATTGATTTAGATCACACATTAGCATTGCATTGTGTGGTGGGAGTCAGTAAAGACTCAGTGTACGGTGCATGGCTAAGTTTCACCTCATTCCATAGCATGGCATGTAGGATTCCAATCTAGAATTGCACATTCTACTTTGAATTGTTGTCAATAATGTGAATTTCCAAAGGTGAACATTAGCGTTACATTGTGTGGTGAGAGTCAGTAAAGACCCGGTGTATGATGCATGGATGAGTCTTACCTTATTCCATAGCACAGTTTTGGCATCAAAGCATAGGTGTACGATAACCTAGGGCTTGATGGGATCTGATACCAGACAGCTTGGTACTAGAGTGTAGGCATAAGATTACCTAGGGCTTGTATGTCGGGTACCAACGTCATAGCTTGGTATCGTGAATTGTTAAATGTGAACATTTCATGTGCACTTAGGTGGGAAGTAACCTCTGTAATAATTTTACTCTACTGGGCGACCCTATATGGGAAAAACATTTAGGTGCGAGATGAAAGGCCGATGGGAGGCCTCATCCGGACTAGGAGTATGAAGAAAGCCGGGATTATGCTTATGAAAATCTTTTGTAAACTTTAGTGTGCAAACTAGTTTACCATGTAATTATTATGTAAGAGTGTTGTAATTAAACCCTTATGGTTTATTTTAAATTATATTCTTGCATGTTTTAAATGAAAATGGATAAATGGAACCGAAGTGGTCATTTAATTGTTAAATTTGTGGATCCCTATAAATGGGATACATAGTGTGGTATCGGGTCACCCGACATCCACGAGTTTTCCGCAGGTTGACGGTTGGTCAACGGACCACTGGGTTTTGTGGCGTCACAGCTTGGTATCAGAGCTTAGGTATACGATTGGGGAATATCACAGCTTGGTATCATAGTGTGATACCAGTTTGGTATGCGATCACCTAGGGCTTAATGGGCATGGGTCTAGACCATTGCATTCATTGTGCACTTCATGTTTGGTGCTTAATATGTTACATGATTTGTGTGTTGTGTGAATAATATGCATGGTAAAGTGCATATGGAAAAAAGGAACACTAGGGTTAGAAAACATAACCTTAGGGGTTCTGATAAAGAACAAATGGAATGGTTTAGAATGATGAGGTCTATTAGTGGTTGGCACATGCACTACTAGTTAGACAAAGAGAGAAATCTCAAAGGTGATACTTGATCCCTATTTCTTTAAGGCATTGTGTAAGATCTTTAATTGTCAGTTCGAAATACATAGATGGCTCTGGGAAGAGGATCGTCAGGGCTGCATGAGCAACAACCAACCACCACCGTCCATTTGACTAAATGGAGGCTATTGGTGCTAAGATTACTACCATTGCGTAGGCGAGTGTTGTGGCTACCACCATTGCACAGGCTAGTGCAAATTTTAGCCAGGGAGGGCTAAGTAACCTTTAGAGGTTCAAGGCACATCATCCTCCAACCTTCAAGGGAGGAGGGGAACCAATGGAAGCCGATCATTGGTTCCGGCTAGTTGGCAAAATCTTGGAGGCTATGGAGATCACCTTTGATGCCACGAGGATATGGCACATTCCAACTGTATAGTGAACTCTAAGTATGGTGGATTAGTCAAAGCCTCAAGAAACTTTGAGGCAATGAATGGGAAGAGTTCCATGAGCTATTCATGGACAAGTATTTCCCAGTATCTGCACAACATGCAAAAGCTTGGGAGTTCCTAGAACTAAAACAAGGAACGATGACAGTGCTTGAATACATGGCTAAGTTCACTAAATTAGCTCGTTTTACTGATGATTATGTGGCCACGGACATGGCCAAAGTGAGAAAATATGAGGATGGTCTGAAATTATCCATCACAAATTAGACCCCCTCCCTGGCCAGTTTTTTTATTAAGTGGACTTACGGTCAAGACAACTACAACTGTTTAGAGGGAGGTGGACGACGCACGGAGCATCCGGGATGCGAGCGTCAAAGATAAGAGAAAGGAAAGTCAACCTTCTTCTTCTAGTTCAGGGAAGAAACAAAGGACATATGCTCTGTGTGGGTTTCAGGGAAAGGGCTGCGACTATCAGGGCCAAGGCCAGGGTCAATCATCCCAAAATGGTAGGCATTTCAGGGCTACTAGCCAATTAGGGCAAAGGACTTGTTTCCATTACCACTAGCTTGGGCACATAAGGCGAATTATCCTTAGAGCTAGGGATCCCATGGCTATGGGACACCCCAGTCCCAGTGGTCAGTGGGACATGCACAAACGCAGTTGCTTCCTCCTTACCCTACCATGGGCCAGGGGAATCGGTATTAGTCTCAGGGTGTTACATAGGCCCCTACTACTTCACAATCAGGTTGGATAGGCAAGGGCATGGATTAAGGTCTAGGCCAAGGCACACAAACCAGGACTTCGGGGACCCAGGGGTGTGTCTACTCCATCACACCTCAGATTGAGCTTACAGATCAGTCGGTTATTCATGGTACATTTCTACTCTTTTACTTATAGGCAAGAGTGTTGTTTGATTCTGGTGCATCTCATTCATTCATTGCTACATCATGTGTGAAAGATTTGGGCCTAGAGGTTGAAACCTTAGAAGAGTTGTTGCATGTGAGTTCTCCCCTAGGAACCAAGATGAGGGTTGATCGGATATGTCTGGATAGTATTAGAGATCAGAGAGTAAGTTCGCTACTATGGACCTGGGGGTTTATGGCTAGTCGCCAACCCACCAACTATCCCCGGTGCCATCCTGAAATCAGTGCACACCCAGCCCGCAAAGCATCGTGATTATCCCCCTGAAACGTAACTCGAGTACCGTCCTGTGTGTAAGAGGTAACCCTCTACTCTCACAATTGATGACGACTCTGTATGTCGTCAACCACTCCATCCCAAGGATGACGTCGAACTTTGACATGTCCATGACCCTCAAGTCCACTGTGAGCATAATCCTAGAGATCTCTAGCTCGCAACCTCGACATATCATCTCTATACTCGCCCTAGTCCCTAGGGGAGAACTCACATACAGGGGCTCCTCCAAGGTCTCAACCTCTAAGCCCAACTCTATCACAACTGATGCAGCGATGAATGAATGCGATGCACCATAATCAAATAATACTCTTGCCCATATCCCTTCTTGTTTAGGGATGAAAGTACATGGTTTAGTCATTTAGTGATTAAATGAATAGTTACATGCATGACATAGTGCACATTGCATATGCATGTGAGTTGATGTGATTGTGTAGAATTTCGGGACAAAATTCTTTTAAGGGGGGAAGAATGTAAAACCCTGGGAAAATTCAAATTTTCTAAGAAATGGTAAAACAATAATATCGGTCAAAAATCTTGAATTTTTATAGATCTCAGACAACGAAACTAACTTCACCATTGAAATTGTCTCGCGAAATCTAGCTACCATATCGAATTTCGTTTGAATCTGAGACAAGAAGAATTCCACGTTTAGTAAGCAATCGAGGGTAACCATGACACTGGGTATGTACTGAGTGGCTCACAGTGCGCCACGTGTTATGTTTAGGATGAGTCAAACAAAGGACTCAAGTGGGGCCATATGAGACATGTGACACCATGTGATTGGATGGAAATCCAAGTAGAAGGATAAGTGGATAAGGGTAATCTAAGTGAGCCAATGATAGGTTGACAAGTAGCAAGAGAGTACTCCCTCGCTCCATCTTGGACCAAACAGGAGAAAGAAGGAAAGAAGAAGGAAAAAGAAATAGGAAGGGAAAGAGAAAGTTTTAGAGAGAGAGACTCTACCTTCTCTCTAAGTTTCCCGATGATCGGACCGACGGTTTCAGGCGGAGCAAAAAGGAAAGTCCATCCTCGCAGAAAGAGCTTCGCATAGAGACCGGAGTTAGGGAGTTTAGACAAAACTCCAAGAGGTAGGGGTTTTCTCCTACTTGGTTTAATCTTTGGCTAAGAGCCATCCAATGGTAGGATGTTCAAATTAGGAGCCAGGTATATCAATCCCAAAGATTGGGATTGAGTGATGAAATCCTAGATTACTGGGCACCCGAGACCGAGTGTTTGGACTGCTCATATTCTCGTATTGCTGTGTTATTGCTAAGGAATGAATAACATGCTGATTGTGTGTAAGTTTTGTTAATATATGCATGCATGATATATTAACATGAATTGAAATGAAAATGGCATATTGCATTTCATATGCACTGAGGCACCATAGAACAATAGGTGTAAGTGCATGACATTATTTCGGAGGGTTAACCAACAATTATTTATCGGAGTATGTCCATTAATAATATCAGAGGGTTGTCCACAAAGTAAATTATCGAAGTATGTCCACTATTTATATCGGAGGGTTGTCTACAAAGAAAAACAAATATCTTTGTTTTGAAAATAGTTTTTCATACATGGAAAATGCATGTGCGTGGGAGTCAGTGAGGACTCGAGGCATGGGACGGGGCATGTAGATATTCAAGTAGAAGTGTGCATCTTTTTACTTGAATGTGTGTGGTTGCCATTTCATGAGCACTTAGGTGGGGAGTAACCCATGTAGGAAAATTCAACTACTAGGCATTGCTCACCCCGTCGTAGGAATAACAATTTCAAGTACTGAAGGTACACCCGAGGATGGGACGCGTCTGAGGCCTTAGTGGTGAAGAAATGGCAAGATTTGGCCTCATTTTTTGTATTTTGTAATTCTGGGTAGAAGACACGGTTTTTGTAATTTGTAATTAAAAACAAATTGAAATTAAACTTCTTTTTGTGTAATAAATACATTTTGGTGAGTTTTCCAAGTTCCAATAGCCTTTGTAGTAATAAGGCAATTTTCTGTTGGTTTTACAGTATGTAAAACAAAAAAGAAAAGGTGCAGGGGACCAAATGGGGTGGGCTACTACCCATTTCCAGTTCTGGGTCGCAACACTACAGTGGTGTCGCAACAGGAAAGGCGTGGCGGCTGCAACAAGCATGCTTGTGTGCACGACAGAGCGCCTGCACACACGACAGGAAGGGCCTACGCGCACAACAGGGGACCCACGCTCACGCACTGGCGTGCCTAGGAAGACTTGTCGAGACAAGCCTTGGTGCTCACAATGGTCGCAGACCTTTGTCGCGACGTAGATGGCTCACTTGTGTCGCCGACGCAGGTGCCAGTGTGGCGCCGTGGAATCGCGTGAGACCTTCGCCGGCTGAACATAGTTTCGGGTCGCGACAAGTGGGGCTGGTGTCAGGATTGCTCGCGTCACGACACTGTCCTTGTGTCTCGACAGGTTGGCTGCCTGAGGGATCAGCCTTGCATGTATTACGAAGTGCATGTCGCAATGGGCTAGGCCCAGATCAACGCAGACACTACCGCCCCGTGACTGAGAGTGTGGCAAGTGCGACAAAAGAGTCCTGTCACAACAGAGAACTCTCTATAACGAAAGGCATTCAAGTGTTTTCTGTCGTGACAGAGGAATCCCTATCGCGACAGACTTATCTAGTCTCTTTGTCTCAACATAGAGTTTTTAGCGATAGGAGCCTGGGTATCTTGTCGCTGCTAGGTCTGGTGGGCTGGGCAAATGAGTGTCGGTGACAAAGCCGCCTCTCGCGTGCAACACAGACTTCCAATGCGCATGACGTAGCTGCTCAGTTGCTGCGTGATTAGTGCCCAAATAGTGCTGTTTTGAGCCTTGTTTATTGCAGGTTTTAAGCACTTTTTGTGTACTAATCAACTTAAGTAACCCAATTGATACACTAAGGTCCCAGCTATACTACTAATCACATTTTGTGGATCTTTTTGTAGTTTTGCATGAGTATTACACCATTGTCTTCGAGTCGACGCAAATACAATGAACCCAAGCCAAACTCAAAGCTGCATGTGCAAATCAGAAGACAATTGGAGCTAAAATGAAGAAGGAATGAAGACCAACAGGAATTTTGCAGTGTTGCGAATTTTCGCAACCTGGGAATTAGCAAGCTGTGAAATTTCACAGCTTGCCTGCAGTGATGTTGACCACCCTTGACCGGCGCATTTTCTCGGCTTTCAGACCAAAAAAGCCCTTGATGTAACTTTCTTTGTTCCTTCATACTTTATGTATCTCCTTAGCCTGGTGCTGCTATATAAGCCTCACCAAGCTCATGTAAAATCAATCAACTTCAGTCTATCAATAAAATTGGCGCCAAAGCTTGAATCTTTCCCGCTTTAGCGATTTTCCTTCACTTTCTCTCCCTTTCTTGCATTTTCTCACCTGCCAAACACCCCTTGAGGATGACAACTCAAGGGATGCTCAGCTAAACCTCCCCCATCCTTGAAGATGAAGGCCACTGGGTTACAGTTTTGAGGTAAAGCACTGTCCTCATGTTATCA
Source organism: Tetrastigma voinierianum (assembly GCA_016808115.1). NCBI lineage: Eukaryota > Viridiplantae > Streptophyta > Magnoliopsida > Vitales > Vitaceae > Tetrastigma > Tetrastigma voinierianum. The sequence goes on from JAEQBH010001793.1 coordinate 632,282, forward strand.
ACGCAGGTATTTATTACCATTTATGTTCAAGATCCCACATTGCTGTGGAATCCCTTTCGATAAATTCTCGAAAGGCCAATATTCGCAAGTTTCCGTGCCTCGCGATACCCTATTGCTAGATCCACTGATGCTCACTTAGTTGCGATTTATTAGCTCCTGCTGGTTAGGTCCAGTGGATGGTTTCAACTACTTTGAAACATTAATGGTTAATAAATGCTAAAGAAAAACTTTTAGGGTTCGGTTTTTAGAGCCAAACATAGACCCGGTTCGGGAGATGACTATAGGTCACCCTCCCCAACGTGAGGAAAAGGACCCGAGGACCGTATAGTTACCTTAGAACCCTAAGCCCAGTGGCCCGAAACTTCAAGGAGTTCTTTTACATTTTATTTCTCCACAGTTACAGTCTTCCAATCCACCAACCTCACTGTTTTTACCAAAACTCCAAAATCCAAAGTGAAGACACCATTTTCAATCAACTGTGACTCATCTCGCATGAAGAAAACCCATCCCTAAGTTCTACCTGGACCACTATACTACAGTAGCTTTGCTACGGCAGTAGGAACCCTAGGTTATAAATTTTGTTGATTCCTGATCACCCTATTGTGGCACGAATCAAATGGCGTCGTTGCCGGGGATGGTGCCCTTGTGTGAATGAGAAGCTATTGAACTTGTGATCCACATCACAAGTGTTGGTGAACTTTCATTCCTTTTTTATTTTATCATTATTCCCCATTTATAGTTCACTGCAGGGGAAATTGAATTTTTATACTGTGCATACCTAGTTTTTCTTTGTTTTAAGTTTAACCAATCATAAACCCTGTAGTCTTGTTGCTTTCTTGCTGGTCAGGTTGGTGTTCATGGGATCGTATGCAACATTGGGATAGTTGACAGGCAGCAGAGAGAATCAGTGCTCCACAAGAACAGGGGTGTGAAATTAGTTTACATACTAACCAGATGGAGCCTCCACCTAAGGAGCAGCAGAGCCAACAGGGTGTGCAGGGGAACCCTAATGCCTACAGATCAATGAGGGATCACATACACCCACCAAGGGTGAGTGCACCCTCATGCATTATTCCCCCTGTTAAGGATGTGATAGTTAGGCCTTATCTTGTGCCCCTGCTCCCAACCTTCCATGGCATGGAAAATGAGAATCCATACACACACATCAGGGAGTTCAAGGAAGTTTGCACAACTTTTAAGGAGGGTGCAACCGATATGGATTTGCTCAAGCTGAAGGCCTTTCCCTTAACCCTCAAGGACAAGGCCAAAATCTAGCTTAATTCCCTAAGGTCAAGAACCATCCGGAACTGGGCAGAATTGCAGGCAAAATTTTTGAAAAAGTTCTTCAGTGCACACAGGACCAACTGTTTGAAGAGGCAAATTTATACATTTGTAGCCCATGACAATAAGAAGTTCTACCAATGCTGGGAGAGATATATGGAAACCATCAGTGCATGCCCACACCATGGCTTTGACACATGGATGTTGGTCAACTACTTCTATGATGGAATGTTCCTTGCCATGAAGCAATTATTGGAGACTATGTGTGGAGGGGATTTCATGAGCAAGAACCCAGATGAAGCCATGGACTTCCTCAACTATGTAGATGAAACCTCTAAAGCTTGGGATGAGCTAAACCCCAGGGAGACAGACAGGATGAGGCCACCCCCGAATCAAAGGGGAGGCATATACTCCCTCTCATAAGATATGGAAATGAAAGCGAAGCTGTCCACCTTGGCTAGGAGGTTAGAGGAGCTTGAAATGAGAAATCAGCATGAGGTAAGAGCAGTGACTGAGGCATCTATGCCTAACCAACCATGCTTTAACTGTCACTCCACTGAGCACCAAGGGGAGCATTGCCCAAGTGTTCCTCCAGTGAGGGGCTATGTGGCTGAACAAGCCAATACAAGCCATCAGCCACAACTCCATACAGCAACACCTACAACCCCAACTGGAGGAACCACCCAAACCTCTCCTGGAAACCAAAACCTCCTCCCTATGTGCCTCCTGGTGCACAACAGCAGCAGGGATCCTCATCCCAACCACAGCCACCACCATCCTCTTCTCCAATTGAACAAGCTATAATGAACTTGAGTAAGGTGGTGGGCAACTTCATGGAGGAACAAAAAGTAGTGAACACCCAAGCTAATCAAAGAATTGACACAATGGAAAGCACACTCAACAAAAAGATGAACAACCTGCACTCAGAGATTTCCTAGAAGCATGATAGCTTGCAGGCTGAAATTTCTTAAAAATATGACAACCTGTAGTATTCGATCTCTAGACTATCCAACCAACAGAAGGTGCAAGAAAAGGGGAAATTTCCCTCTCAGACACAACCAAACCCCAAGGGATTTCATGAACTGAGCTCCTTCAATGAGCCAAATTCCAGGATGGATGAGGTCAAGGCAATCATCACATTGAGAAGTGGCAAAGAGATCAAACAACTAGCACCCAAAGTAGTAGAACAAAGCTAGGAAGCTAAAGAGAGTAAACCAGCTGGTGGGGGTGACTGCTGCATCAGCAGAGAAAATAAGACACCCCACCTTTTCCTCAAGCACTAAAAGCTAAAAAGAAGACCATTAATCAGGCTGAAATGATAGAAGTGCTAAGGCAGGTAAAGGTCAACATTCCCTTGCTTGACATGATCAAACAAGTCCCCACCTACGCAAAATTTTTGAAGAACTTGTGTAATAAAGTGGAAAGAGGGTCAATGTCACAAGAAGGCCTTCCGACCGAGCAAGTCACTATCATCCAATGCAAGACTCCAAAGAAATATAAAGATCCGTAGTTTTCCAACCATCTCTAAGTAATATTGAAGGCACTTCAGGTGGAAAGGCACCGCTGACCTCGTGCAAGTGTGGAATTCCTCCCCATTCGATGTACAAGCAGCCTGGTCGAGAACTAAAGCCACTCCATCACACTATCCCTGCGCATGATCAATCAAGATACCAAAGGGGACAATGGAAGATGTCCTATCACGTGGACAAATTCTACTATCCAGTGTGAATTTCTTTGTCAGGATTTCGACATAGAACCAAAGCAGCTGTAAGTGGGACAATTATGTACCTATCATCTTGGGGAGACCATTCTTGGCCACTTCCAACGCAATTATCAATTGCCGAAATGGTGTTATGCAACTCACCTTCAGAAACATGACCTTAGAATTCAACATCTTCCACTTGAGCAAAAAGCACATGCAGCCAATGGAGGATGGTCCAGAAGAAGTTTGCATCATTGACACCATCTTGGAAGAATAGGCTAATCAACAGGGGAGGCAGGATATGTTAACTGAAGAATTAGCTGAGTATGCGAAACAGTAGCAGAAATTGGAGACAAAAACTAGAAATTTTGCCTTTGGTGATTGAAGAAGAAACCAGTGAGCCCCAGAAATTGGAGCTCAAACCTTTACCTGTGGAGTTGAAATATGCCTATTTGGAAGAGCAGGAGCAATGTCCAGTTTTCATTTCATCCCTGCTCAGCACTTCACAAGAGGGTAGCCTGCTGCACATCCTCAGGGAGAACAAGCAAGCCTTAGGGTGGAATATTACTGATCTAAGGGGAATTAGCCCAGTAGTGTGCACCTATCACATCTACCTAGAGGAGGAGGCAAAGTCAGTAAGGCAGTCACAAAGAAGGCTAAACCCACATATGTAAGAAGTGGTCAGAGCAAAAGTCCTAAAGCTACTGCAGGCAGGTATCATATAGCCCATATCAGACAGCACCTGGGTGAGTCCAACCCAAGTGGTGCCTAAGAACCTGGGCAACTACGGTGCATAATCTAAAAGGGAGTAGAGATGCCCACCGTCTTACCACACACGCTTCGAGGGTATGCATTGATTATCGAAGGCTAAATGAAGTGACAAGGAAGGATCACTTCCCTCTACCCTTCATGGATCAACTGCTTGAAAGGATTTTTGGTCACCCCTTCTACTGTTTCCTAGATAGCTACTCAAGATACTTTCAAATTGAAATTAAGTTTAAAGACCAGAAAGACCACCTTCATGCCCATTTGGCACATATGCATACAGTGAGGATGCCCTTGCCTTTGTAATGCCCCCCGCCACATTTCGCTGATATGCTCGCATTTTCATGATTTGGTAAAGCGCATTATGGAGTACATGGATGATATTACAGTCTATGGAGGGAGCTTTTAAGAGTGCCTAATCAACCTGGAAACTGTCCTACACAGGTGCATAGAGAAAAACCTGGTACTGAACTGGGAAAAATGTCATTTTATGGTAAGTCAAGTCATTATATTGGGGCACATTATTTCTGAGAAAGGGATCGAAGTTGATAAGGCAAAAATTGATTTGATTTCCAAACTGCCCTCCCCCACAAATGTCAAGACTATAAGGCAATTCTCAGGGCATGCAGGCTTCTATAGGAGGTTTATCATGGACTTCTCAAAAATTACCAAGCCTCTATACAAACTGCTAGAAAAAGATGCCAAATTTATTTGGGATGCAGACTGCCAAAAGAGCTTTGAGGAGCTTAAAGCCTATTTGACCACTGCTCCAATAGTGAGAGCCCCAACTAGCAAGCAATTCTTCGAGGTGATGTGCGATGCAAGGACGGCCATTGGAGCGAAGACAAAGGGAAGGAGGAAAGCCTTATGTGGTTTATTATGCGAGCAAGACACTGAATGAGGCATAGAGGAATTACACAACCATAGAGAAGGAGCTGTTGGCAGTGGTCTATGCCTTAGACAAATTTTGAGTTTATTTGGTTGGGTCGGACATAATTATATTCACGGACCATTCGACCTTGAAGTACCTGCTCACCAAACAAAATGCGAAGGCTAAGTTGATCAGATGGGTTCTCGTACTATAGGAGTTCAACCTGCAGATCAAGGATAAGAAGGGTGTGGAAAATGTTGTCGCCGATCATCTTTCGAGACTAACAATCGCACACAACACTCACAACCCTCCAATTAACGATGAGTTCCCTAAGGAGTCCCTACTTCTGGTGGAGAAGACACCTTGGTATGCCCACATCGCAAACTACTTAGCAACAGGAGAGCTACCAACAGAGTGGAAGGCACAAGACAGGAAATTCTTCTTTGCGAAAAGTCACTCCTATTATTGGGAGGAACCCTTCCTGTACAAATACTGTGCTGATCAGATAATCGGAAGGTGTGTACCTAAAGAGGAGCAGCATGGAATCCTCAGTCACTGCCATGAGAATGCTTGTGGAGGCCACTTTTCTTCCCATAAAACTGCAAGGAAGGTGCTCCAATATGGATTTCACTAGCCCTCTCTTTTTAAGGATGTCCATACCATGTGAAAGGAATGCAACAAAAGCCAGAGATTGGGTAAAATTTCTCGTCGTCACATGATGTCGTTAAACCCGATCTTAGTAGTTAACCTATTCGACGTATGGGGCATCGACTTCATGGGACCATTCCCGTCATCCTTTGGGCACCTCTACATCTTGGTAGGGGTCGATTATGTGTCAAAGTGGGTTAAGGCAGTCCCTTGTAGAGCAGCAGACCACAAGGTGGTACTGAAGTTCTTAAAAGAGAATATATTCTCTAGGTTTGGGGTTCCCAAAGACATAATTAGTGATGGAGGTTCGCATTTTTGCAACAAACCTTTTGAGAGCCTCCTCACTAAGTATGGTGTCAAACATAAGGTAGCCACCCCCATACCACCCTCAAACCAGTGGCCAGGTTGAGCTAGCTAACAGGGAGATCAAACAATACTGATGAAAGTGGTGAACTCAAACCGAAAAGATTGGTCTCTCAAGCTGCTAGACTCTCTATGGGCATACAGGATAGCCTACAAGACCATTATGGGCATGTCTCCTTATCACCTGGTTTATGGCAAAGCCTGCCACCTGCCTGTGGAAATTGAATACAAGGCATGGTGGGCAGTAAAATTGAACCACGACATGGGAAGAGCTGGTCTCAAAAGGCTCCTCGATATCAACGAGCTGGAAGAACTAAGGAATGATGCCTACCTCAACTCAAAAATTGCAAAAGATAAGCTGAAGAAGTGGCATGATCAACTAATAGCTCGCAAGCACTTCCAAAAAGGGGACCAAGTATTGCTCTATGACTCCAAGCTCCATCTCTTTCCAGGCAAGCTTAAATCAAGATGGATGGGGCCATTCACCATCCAAGAAGTTTACCTCAATGGTTCAGTAAATTTGCTCAATGCCAAAGACAATCGAGTGTTCAAGGTCAATGGCCAAAGGCTCAAGCCATATGCAGTGCAACACTCAAAAGACAAGGAGGAAATCCCCCTCCTTGACCCTCCATAAAACCTCCAGGCTACATAGATGGGAGTGGCTTCTGCAGTATCTCAGAAGTCACTAGATTTTTGTTAGAATTTAATTGCTTAGTTCTTGTTAGTTAGTTTTTAGTTCTGCTTATGATCTGTTAGTGTCCATTGTTGTTTGGTTTGTTTTTCTTTTGCAAATTCTCTCTTTTGCAAGTTAGTTTTCTCACAATTTTTTGTTCTCTGTCTTGCAGGTGTTGCAGTGGGCTGGGACCTACGAAATTTCGCAGGGTGCACAGTGCACTATTCATCCTCGCCCTTCCGTCTGCTACAAACTCTCCGTTTCACGCACCTGTCATAAATTTTCCCTAATTTTTTGAGCCATTCATTTAATAGGGGTTTATGGCCATTAATTGGCCAAGCCTTTTCACTTACCCCCCTCTCCCTATATAAACCCCTTTTGTTTTTCATTTTCATTTCACTTTCTAGTTTCCAGTTTTTGAAACTTCAACCTCTTCACCTCCCACTCTGTCCCTTCCCCTCCTCTAGCCCAACCATGGTGAAGACCCGCGAAGGGCATGCTTTCCGGCCACGCATGTGACGTTCCTCCCCTTCCCCTGCCTGCGGCTCCAGCACAGCCCCTCCCGCAGTCGTCGTGCCTCCCGCCCAGCCCCAGCCACCGCCACGGCCGTGCCCCCCATCGCCTCCCGCCGCCGCCGCCACTCGCTCCCACCGCTACCCGTGGCCTTCCCGCCGTGGCCTCCGTCCCCCGCCCGAGGAGACATCATACTGCCGGCCCCACTCCACCTGCTTCCATAGTGATCCGCCAACCCGGGCCCCGGCCATTCAAGAGAGCCTGACTCGAGCCCGTGAGTCGTCTGTGTTGAGAACTCGTGGTCGCCTTCACCACCTCTCATCAAGGCATCGCCGAGCCCCCACTGACCTGTCCCCTGCATCATCATTAGGAGGCCCTATTTCCACTGCAGCCCTATCCCGGGGAATGTTGACTGTAGTGAGAGGGATCTGCACGGAGAGGTTTACTATGATCTCCCGGCCTTTGCCGAAGACCCGGAGCTCCGAGACACGATGCTTCTCATGCAGAGATACTCCCTAGAGCCATTCATAATGCCGCGCCAATTTTTCTATCCTCGGGTGGTCATCGAATTCTACCACACGATGACATCTAGACGCGAGCCTAACCCGATCGCTCTTCATTTCTCTATCAACGGTCGTCCATTGATACTGTATTCCTCGCATTATCATAAATGCTTCCTCAACCTCGCCAAAGGGTTCTCGCCAAATCGCAGCCTATAGGCAAGTGGCCGATTAGTGCCACTTCCGTAGGGTGACTGAATCAAACAAAACATTTTGTTCCTACCGCGCAGTCAAGCTACCGCAGCATAGCGTGTCTAGGGTCGAACACGGGATGGGTTTTCACTCCACAAAATGATTCAGATCATGATTCAAAATGGTGAGGCTTCAATTTTGATTTTTGGATTTGGGTAAAAATAGAGGAGATTGGTTGTTCACTGGGTAACTGAAACAGTTTAAATTAAAGTGTGAAATGGTGACCTTGAAGGCTTGGGTCACTAGCTTGATAAAATGGGGTTATTAAGGTGTCCCTGCCTCGCATTAGGCAAAATGACATATAGTCATAACTAAAAACCGATTTGTTTAGCTTTAAAAACTAAACCCTTAAACACTCCTATTTGAGTTAAAACAACATCGAGCATTTAATGTTCCAATAGTTTGAAAACATAGCATTAACCTCATTTCAATGGCTCAGAATGACATCTAAGAAGAATGTCGTTGCATCTACCATTAAGAATGCATTGAACCCTAAAGAATGACAAGTATTGACCAAAAGAAACACATTAAATAGCATTAAACCCTAGTTTGGGAAGTTTGGAACAATAAATGCAGTACCTGTTGAATTTAATACATGAGGACACTACCAAACCACCAATAACCAAGCTAGCAACCCTCCTCTTCAAGGCTTTGAGGCTTGTCAAGCATCCCGAGTTGTCATCCTCGCGGGGTGTGCTCACAGCCAAGAAAATGAGAGAAAGAAGAGAGAAGGAGAAAACTCAGAACCTAAAACAAAGCTACAGGTCGAAAAGCTTGATCAAAAAAGAAGTTATTAAAGCTATAAGGTGTTTATATGAGCCATCCAAAATGTAAAATACCAAAATACCTAAACATATGATTACAATAGGGATAAAATGGGAATTATACAAAACAAGGCTCGCTTGAAACCACAAAAACACGGGGGAGAGATTTCGCTTATGCAAGGAATTGCTTATCATAGCGAAAATTTCCCTATGATAGCGAAATTTCGCTATCATAGCGAAAATACAAGGCATAGCGAAAATTCAAAATTTCGCTATGCACAGTAACTTTTGCTATGATAGCGAATTTTCGCTAGCATAGCGAAAAACTATGCATAGCTTAAATTTTCAAGTAGGATTATAAAGGCTATGGTTGCGTAAATTTTCGCAATTTGCGAAATTTTCGGTCGCATAGCTTAAAACTTGTAATCCCTTCATTGCCTCCTACACCTTCCATTTCATCGCTCCACTTGACATTTCTTCATTTCTCGCTTGATGAAATCACCGAGAATACTCAACATTCAGCACCACATGACACCAAACTTGAAATTATGACCGAGGCTCGCAAAACCCGCAAATTACCAAAAACAAACCCCAAACGAAACTCGGTACCAAGGACCCGCATTACGTCAATTGCTTATTCATGATTAGTACGCAAAAGCACTCAAACCTATCTTGAACAGACCAAAATAAAGACTTTTTTGGGTACTAATCAGTGGCCCCATCCCTCGACGAGGGAGTTGGTCCATCTTCTCTCCTGGGACACTACCGCCGGGACCATTTTATTCAGGAGACAACTCCCGCAGCGCGTGCTACTGATAGACCACATATTGCGGTCTAACCTTTTCCCGCTCGAGCATATCGTCTAGAGGCGAGAAGCCATTTTGGAGGCCTTGTTCCGTATTTCAGAGGGCTTCTGGTTCAGCCCAGTGGAGCTTATCATGACATCCTTGTTCCACTTCAAGGACAAGGTCCATCGTAGGAGTCTGCCCCGAGTTGAGTCCACACCTCTCCAATTCCCGCGACTCTTGTGCCAGGTGCTGGAGTACATCGGCTTCCCTGTCAAGCCTCGATTAGAGCGTCGCCGTGACTGCGAGGCCACCCTTACCGTCGATCGGTGGTAGACTATGCCCCGCTCCTTTCATCTCCAGCCTCCTGGGCTAGCGGAGGACCAGCCGACTGTTGATATTCGACTTGAGGACCAGCCCCCTGTAACAGAGCACACTGAGGAGCCTACGGCTCCAGCTCCCTCAGTTCCGGCACCTATCCCTCCAGCTCCGGCTACCACTACTTCGGTGCTTCAGGCTCCTGTGCCTTCTGTCCCTTTAAAACCCTCTGCCCCCATGCCCACTGTTCATTCAGATATTGCTAGGCCGAGCACTTCCGCACCGCCTCAACAGTACATCACCATCTCCTCCCGGGACTTTTTGACTATCATGGATGCAGTCCGCACATTCTCCACAACATCGGCATCATTTTTCACTGCCCATGCAGCCCTAGCAAATAGGATGACTCGCACTGAGGCTGCCATGGCTCGGACCAGCGCCATAATAGCACAGAATCAGGCCATCCTCATGCAGATCCATAGTCACTTAGGCCTCCTGGCGATCTCCCCGTTCAGACCAAGCCAAGCCTCGCGACCTTTACTCCATCAAGACCAACCCTACAGACCCTCCCAGATGTGTCGGCAACTCCGCAACAATAGCAGCTCACTCCACCGAAGAAGACCTCAAAGATGAGGACGATTCTTCACCGACACGATCGAGGGAGGGGCTCACTCTCCACTAACTTTCCAGCCTACACCTATCGAGGACACAAGATACTCGGGTCAGGGAGAGTTAGTGAAGGAAGTGATTTTTATACTTTTGATACCATTTTTGTGATTTTCGTACTTTTGATTTCTTTTTTTTTTTTTTAAGCAAAGCCCATTTTGCATGTTTAGTGGCTTGCTGTTTGTTCCTTTTTGAGAAAGTTGTTTTTGAAAAAGCTGAAACTTTAGTGACATACACAGTTATTTATACCATACAGCTCAGTTTTTCAACTCTTTTGTAACCATTTTTGCCCCAATTTTTTTTGTGGTTTTGCCCAATCTGTAAGTTGAAAAATTGAAACACTGCCCAATGCTATTGATGCTAGATTAGTTCCATGCATGATTGTTAGACATGGTCACGGTCCCTTGGTTTTCAATCTTTATCTTCCACCTTTAGCTAACCACACACTGTGCACGTCAGTTTTCTATAATAGCCTGAGAAACTGCATACCTCCCTTACCATGCAAACCAACCCTAGTCTCATTGACCACCTATAATAGGTTTTGGTTCCCCAAAAAAGAAGGCCAATGAAGCCCTCCAAATAGAAAAAAGAAAAAGAAAAAGAAAAGAAAAGACAAAAGCCGCGACGCTTTCCCTTGAAACTCGAGCACGGTCCGAGGGGTATATGGCGAAAAGTTTTAAAGCCCTAAGTGTCTGCCAACTGCTCGGGAGCCACCGACTTAGTGCTCACCATGGGTGGATGGGGTGGAGCGAAGGAAGAAGGTGCTGGAGTCTCAAATCATCTCGCAGCCTGGGGTGAAACCCAAGAGCAGCGGTCGGAAGATCTCAGACTTGATGCCCTAAACCTTAGTTGGTTAGGAGTCATCGGTGAACCCTGCTACACGGACTTTGCAGGTCGATTCTCAAGATTGCACCTCACATTACAAAAGAAATTTGGAAAGAGGAACCTGATGATGAGGAAGGTCATCGGCTGTGGCTCGACAAAGAGTTTGTCAGGAGAGCAGCTTTTAGCAAAAAGTTATTATTGAAAACCTGACACGTAAACACTTAGGTTTTGGTGGAAGTTTCAGGTTGATTCCATTGCGTTCAACACCGTTCTGAAACTTGGTCATGTATGCCATTTATTCTCGGCGACTATTATCAGGCAGGTCTCAATCATTCACGAGGTGCGTATTACTAATCATACACTCTTTGAAAATACCATACCCTTTTACATAAGCATGACTTGTCTGCCTTCTTTTGTCATTTCTAAGGGACTAGCAATGTGTCGGTTAGGGGGAGTGATTAGTGCCCAAATAGGGCTATTTTGAGCCCTGTTTATTGCAAGTTTTAAGCACTTATTATGTACTAATCAACTTAAATAACCCAATTGATACACTAAGGTCCCGGCTATACTACTAATCACATTTTGTGGATATTTTTTAGTTTTGCATGAGAATTACACCATTGTCTTCGAGTTGACGCAAATACGATGAACCTAAGCCAAACTCAGAGCTACATGTGCAAATCAGAAGACAATTGGAGCTAAAATGAAGAAGGAATGAAGACAACAGAATTTTGCAAGCAGTTGCGACCAGAACCTACGATTTCGCAACCCGCGACCACAGTTATGAAATTTCGCAGCCTGCCTACAGTGATGTTGACCAATTTTGACTGCATTTTCTGGCTTTGTACCAAAAAGCCCTTGATGTAACTTTTGTTCCTTCATACTTTCATGTAATTTCCTTGGCTCTGAGTGTTATATAAGCTCAATAAAGCTCATGTAAAATCAATTAACTTCAGTCTATCAATAAAATTGGCGCCAAAGCTTGAAGCTTTCCCACTTTGGCGATTTTCTCCTTCACTCTCTCCCTTCTTACTTTTTCACCCGCCAAACACTTCTTACTTGATGACAACTCAAGGGATGCTCGCCTTAAACCTCCCCATCCTTGAAGAGGAAGGCCACTGGGTTACAGTTTTGAGGTAAAGCACTGTCCTCATGTTGTCAACGCAGGTATTTATTACCATTTATGTTTCTGCATCCCACATTAAGGTGGAATCCTTGTGATGTACCCTGAGTTGCCAATATTTGGCAAGCTTTCCAGGCTTAGTGGATACTTATTGCTAGATCCATTGATGCTCACTTAGTTGCCATTTATTAGCTCCTGCAGGTTAGGTCCAGTGGATGGTTTCAACTGCTTTGAAACATTAATGGTTAATAAATGCTAAAGAAAAACTTTTACGGTTTAGTTTTTAGAGCCAAACATAGATCCGATTCGGGAGATGACTATAGGTCACCCTCCCCAACGCGAGGAAAAGGACCCGAGGACTGTGTAGTTACCTGTAAACTTGCCCAAGGCCCCCGAAACTTCAAGGAGTTCTTTTACATTTTATTTCTCCACAGTTATAGTCTTCCAATCCACCAACCTCACTGTTTTTACCAAAACTCCAAAATCCAAAGTGAAGACACCATTTTCAATCAACTGTGACTCATCTCGCATGAAGAAAACTCATCCCTGAGTTCAACCCTAGATCACTATACTGCAGTAGCTTTGCTATGGCAGTAGGAACCCTAGGTTATAAATTTTGTTGATTCCGGATCACCCTACTGGCGGCAATCGAATCACGCGAGGGCGCATAGCGTGTGCAGCAGCAACAATGCGCGGTAGTGTGCACGCACCGTGCATGCAACAGCCCGCTAATAACGCACCGTTCGTTACTATGAATGGACATCGTCAGTCACTGCTCACGGGACATTGTACATAAACATTGTTCATGAGCACTGTTCAAAAAAAAACACAACCCTCTGGATTTGGGGCGTCACAATGGACATGTTAGAGTTTGATGTCATCCTTGGAATGGACTGGTTAACGGCAGACCGAGTCATCATTGATTGTGATCGTAGGAGGATTACTACCTACACATAAGATGATGTTTGTGTTATGTTTTAAGGGGATAAACATGATGTTTTACCCCAAGCCGTGTACTATTCTAGATGGCACGGGCACTTGATGGGTTGGCTAGCAAGCCTTACCCTAGAGGACAAGGTGAGACAAGAGTTGGGTCTACCTCGATGGCTTGTGCATGAGGATATTTTTCCGATGAACCACGGATTACTCTCGCAGAGGGTCAGACTTCACTATTGAGTGGCACCCTAGTACATCACCTATTTCTATGACTCCTCATAGAATGGCACATGTTGAGTTGCAGGAACTCAAGGTTCAACTGCAGGAATTGTTGGACAAAGGTTTTAGTAGACCGAGCATTTCACCTCGGGGCTCGTGTCGTTTCACAAGAGTTAAGGACAGTTCTTAAAGTGATGACTACCGTAATTGAATAGGGTTACTACCAAGAATAGGTACCCTTTGCCACGGATTAATGACTTGTTTGATCAGTTGAGAGGGGCGCTGGTTTATTCCAAGATAGATTCTCGCACCTACTATCACTGAGGTTAGTGGAGGCAACATCCCTAAGACGGCATTTAGGACGCGGTATGGGCATTTCGAGCTCACGGTAATGCCTTTCAGATTCACGAATGCTCCAACGGCATTCATGGATCTCATGCGTAGGGTATTCCAACCCTATCTAGATTAGTTCATCGTGGTCTTCATTTACGACACCAAGTCTGAGGAGGAGCATGAGAATACTTTGAAGATCAGGCTCCAAGCCTGAAAGACCACCGCCAGGCGTTAAATTCAAGAAGTGTGAATTCCGACCACGCCAAGGTGAAATTCTTAGGCACGTGGTATCGCTTCGGTGTATCTCGTAGACCTCAGAGAAGGTTGAGGTAGTTATGAATTGGGAAAGACCGGTCGCCTTCGAGATACCAGCTTTGACTGAAGTAACGCCCTTTCCCAACCGTGAGCGTGGACGCCACACGTGACACATGGACTTCTTAACCCGATTTTCTCGACATTAGTAGGCCCATTTCAATCATAAATTATAATGACATAAAAACTTTTAAAACTACCACCCGTAGGATATTAAAAAAGTTCTTTGTACATAAATTCTCGAGTCCCATTTACATGTACTCACAAAATTCTAATTATTAGAAAATTTTACATTTACATTTCAAAACAAGATCAAAACCTACAAATGGTGGGACTACTAATGTCAGTGGTTGGCCCCGTCGAATGCGGATGCCCCACACCTCTTTAGTACCTACACGATAAAACACTTTGCTAACCTTATACTTTGTGGAAATGAATATATACGCACTACATGCTGTCCTCACCACAATATACATATAAAATAATTCGCATATCAAAGTATTCATATCTCCCGTAGGAGTACATAACATAAATCTTGTTACATAAGTTACCTGTTCCTTTTTATGTCCTTGTTATATATATATATTTATAACCAAAGCCTTATGCCTATATTTTCCAATGGAAATGGATACGAGAAACATGACAATAGTACCCATAGGTACATCACTGTACAGGACACTGATAACAGAGCAGAGTATGACCCAAACGGGGCCTAAGTAATGACCTAAACGGGGCTTAAGTAATGACCCAAACGGGGCCCAAGTAATGACCTAAAAGGGGCCTACAAAATGGTAAGCTGCAACATCAGAGATCCCTATAGGCATGCATATCTATCCACTACCCGAACGTAAGCAGGCATTCAGTTATTTATGTTTCTAGATTAGTCATACCAGTATCCTTAACATAGGTTCTTTCACATATTTATCATGATCGTTTTAATGGAATTGCACTAATTCATGTAACATTAATGCCTTAATTCACATCAGGCATCATCTAAGAAGGTTAGGCAAAAGCCTACATTATAAACCAATTATGCCTGAACAATACAAGGAAAATCCCAAGTCCATTTTCAACTACAATTGCAACTTTGGAAATGAGGTTTTTAGACACAGAAATGATCTCAAATATCATCTCGGTGTTTCAGTAGTTAAGAATATCATTATTTTAATTAGAGTGCATGATATACCACTGAATCACCCATGTCGAGAATATAACTGACTGTCCATTTAGGTTATTTGTAATGCAGATATACTTTTGATTATTTATTTCTGATAAAAGGTTTTTCGAGATGCCTGTTTTATATGAAATTTGAACATCACAGATTATATAATTAACAGGATTTGTAACAACAATATTTAGTTAACGGTTTTAGAGATTATATTTAGACACATCTCATTTGACAAATTTTTGGTAACAATGGGGACTAAATTTGGCTATAATTCCTTCATAAAAGTTGTCTCCTAAGTGTCTAGTTTGTACAGAAATTTGAATCACTTCATTTGGATTAGTATAACTCAAGATATGGTGCAAACAACAAAAACTACTCCCATAGAGGGGACATAATCTGTATTTTGCTATAAAACTATTTTTTTAGGGTTCTTAGGTTTTCTGTCCAACTAGAATCATCCAAATTGGAGGTTCGTAGGCCAAGTTATGGCCAACACAAAAACACAAGTTTTAGAGAAATTTGGACAACACTTCCACTAAAATACCTACATGTCTCTTTACACAATTTTTAGCCCTTATCAAAGGACAATTCCAACCCAACCCAAAACAAGATCAAAGCCAACTTTAAACCCAACTCAAACCAACAAAAACAAAAACAAATATGGAGAAAATTAGAATAGTTTCCTAGCCTTGATTTTCTTGAAGACTTCAACCAAGCTTTCCTTTTTCCTCCCTTTCTTCTTAACATAGACAATTAGAACTCCAAGAGATGAAGAGAAACAAACCAAAATTTGGCTCTTCTTCCCTTCCTCAAACCCGTAGCCTTAACTCTCCTTCAGCCAAAAATGAGAAATCCCCAATTCTAAGACAAGTTTGTTGTCTTATGATTTTGGTCTACAATTTTCCCGTTTTTGTATTTCAGTCCTCCATGTTTATTTCATTTGCAAATCACTTATCCTTATTCCACCATAACATATAATCTTCTATCTTAATGTCCTTTGAGTCCTTAATTTTACAATTTACAATTATCTTTTAGACTTCTTTAAAAATCCCAGTTATGTCATTTTTCACATTTAGCACTTAAATCTTCAAAAAATACAAATTTAAATTTTATTATACCTTAAACATGTCATAAAACTACTAGGGTATAATTTAGGGTGTTACAGGGAGGATATTACAGAAGGTTCATTGTGGACTTCTCTCGATTAGCTGCACCTATGACGAGATTGACCGGAAAGAGGTCAAGTTTGAGTGGAATGACTTGTGTGAGAGGGCATTCTAGGAATTAAAGAGGAGGCTTACTTTAGCTTGATAGTTCCAGAGAGGGGACAGAGGTATACAGTGTATTGTGATGCCTCGAATGACGGACTTGGATGTGCTTTGATGTAGTCCGAGAGGGTAGTGGCTTATGGTTCTCGGCAGTTAAAGAACCACGAGCAGAGTTACCCTACACATGACATGGAGTTGCCGGCCATTGTCTTTGCCTTAAAGGCTTGGCTCCACTATCTATACGGTGAGTAGTTTGAGGTGTTTTCGAACCACAAGAGTCTGAAGTACATTTACACAAAACGGGACCTCAACATGAGGCAACACAAGTGGATGGAGTGTCTGGAGGATTATGACTTCACTTTGA